>JANXIP010000035.1:0-600000 GCA_026167965.1 Cyanocitta stelleri
CCTGGAGATCCTGGCTTTGTGGTTTTCTCAACCCTAACCCAAGGCGTAACGCTAACCCTAACCCCAGATTGAGCCAGAAATCTGGCATTTGGCTGTGGAGGATTCCAAGAAGAATGAAGAAGTGGGAGCAAGGTTTTGGCTGTGCTGCGATAAGCTTGGCCTGCCTTTCGCATGGTGAGTGTCCCTGGAGCTCCTGGCTTTGTGGTTTTCTCAAGCCTAACCCTAGGCGTAACCCTAACCCTAACCCTAACCCTAGATTGAGCCAGAAATCTGGCATTTGGCTGTGGAGGATTCCAAGAAGAATGAAGCAGTGGGAGCAAGGTTTTGGCTGTGCTGCGGTAAGCTTGGCCTGCCTTTCGAATGGTGAGTGTCCCTGGAGCTCCTGGCTTTGTGGATTTCTCAAACCCTAACATTAGGTGTAACCATAACCATAAAACTAGTTTGAGTCAGAAATCGGGCATTGGGCAGGAACGAGTTCCAAGAAGAAAGAAGTAGAGGGAGCAAGGTTTTAACTGTATCGTGCTCTACTTGGTCTGCCTTTCACACGGTGAGTATCCCTGGAGCTCCTGGCTTTGTGGTTTTCTCAAGCCTAACCCTAGGCGTAACCCTAACCCTAGCCCTAACCCTAGACTTACCCAGAAATCAGGCATTGGGCTGTGGCGAGTTCTAAGAAGAATTAAGAAGTGGGAGCAAGGTTTTAACTGTATCGTGCTCAACATGGCCTGCCTTTGACATGGTGAGTGTCCCTGGAGCTCCTGGCTTTGTGGTTTTCTCAACCCTAACCCTAGGCGTAACCCTAACCCTAACCCTAACCCCAGATTGAGCCAGAAATCTGGCATTTGGCTGTGGAGGATTCCAAGAAGAACGAAGAAGTGGGAGCAAGGTTTTGGCTGTGCTGCGATAAGCTTGGCCTGCCTTTCGCATGGTAAGTGTCCCTGGAGCTCCTGGCTTTGTGGTTTTCGCAAGCCTAACCCTAGGCGTAACCCTAACCCTAGATTGAGCCAGAAATCGGGCACTGGGGTGTGCTGAGGTCCAAGCAGAACGAAGAAGTGGGAGCAAGGTTTTGGCTGTGCTGCGGTAATCTTGGCCTGCCTTTCACATGGTGAGTGTCCCTGGAGCTCCTGGCTTTGTGGTTTTCTCAAGCCTAACCCTAGGCGTAACCCTAACCCTAGCCCTAATCCTAGATTGACCCAGAAATCAGGCATTGGGCTGTGCTGAGTTCCAAGAAGAATGAAGAAGTGGGAGCAAGGTTTTAACTGTTTCGTGCTCAACTTGGCCTGCCTTTCGAATGGTGAGTGTCCCTGGAGCTCCTGGCTTTGTGGATTTTTCAAACCCTAACATTAGGTGTAACCATAACCATAACCCTAGTTTGAGTCAGAAATCGGGCATTGGGAGGCAACGAGTTCCAAGCAGAAAGAAGTAGAGGGAGCAGGGTTTTAACTGTATCGTGCTCAACTTGTCCTGCCTTTCACATGGTGAGTGTCCCTGGAGCTCCTGGCTTTGTGGTTTTCTCAACCCTAACCCTAGGCGTAACCCTAACCCTAACCCTAACCCCAGATTGAGCCAGAAATCTGGCATTTGGCTGTGGAGGATTCCAAGAAGAACGAAGAAGTGGGAGCAAGGTTTTGGCTGTGCTGCGATAAGCTTGGCCTGCCTTTCACATGGTGAGTGTCCCTGGAGCTCCTGGCTTTGTGGTTTTCTCAAGCCTAACCCTAGGCGTAACCCAAACCCTAGATTGATCTGGAAATCGGGCACAGGGCTGTGGCGAGTTCCAAGAAGAATTAAGAAGTGGGAGCAAGGTTTTAACTGTATCGTGCTCTGCATGGTCTGCCTTTCACATGCTTAGTATCCCTGGAGCTCCTGGCTTTGTGGATTTCTCAATCCTAAACGAAGGCGCAACACTGACCCTAACCCTAACCCTAGATTGAGCCAGAAATGTGGCATTTGGCGGTGGAGGATTCCAAGAAGAACGAAGAATTGGGAGCAAGGTTTTGGCTGTGCTGCGGTAATCTTGGCCTGCCTTTCGCATGGTGAGTGTCCCTGGAGCTCCTGGCTTTGTGGTTTTCTCAAGCCTAACCCTAGGCGTAACCCTAACCCTAGCCCTAACCCTAGATTGACCCAGAAATCAGGCATTGGGCTGTGCTGAGTTCCAAGAAGAATGAAGAAGTGGGAGCAAGGTTTTAACTGTTTCGTGCTCAACTTGGCCTTCCTTTCGCATGGTGAGTGTCCCTGCAGCTCCGGGCTTTGTGGTTTTCTCAAGCCTAACCCTACGCGTAACCCAAACCCTAGATTGATCTGGAAATCGGGCACTGGGCTGTGGCGAGTTCCAAGAAGAATTAAGAATTGGGAGCAAGGTTTTAACTGTATCGTGCTCAACTTGGTCTGCCTTTCGCATGGTGAGTATCCCTGGAGCTCCTGGCTTTGTGGATTTCTCAATCCTAAACGAAGGCGTAACACTGACCCTAACCCTTACCCTAGTTTGAGCCAGAAATCAGGCATAGGGCTGTGGCGAGTTCTAAGAAGAATGAAGAAGTGGGAGCAAGGTTTTAACTGTATCGTGCCCAACTTGTCCTGCCTTTCACATGGTGAGTATCCCTGGAGCTCCTGGCTTTGTGGTTTTCTCAAGCCTAACCCTAGGCGTAACCATAACCCTACATTGAGCCAGAAATGGGGCACTGGGCTGTGCTGAGTTCCAAGAAGAATGAAGAAGTGGGAGCAAGGTTTTAACTGTATCGTGCTCAGCTTGGCCTGCCTTTCGCATGGTGAGTGTCCCTGGAGCTCCTGGCTTTGTGGTTTTCTCAACCCTAACCCAAGGCGTAACGCTAACCCTAACCCCAGATTGAGCCAGAAATCTGGCATTTGGCTGTGGAGGATTCCAAGAAGAATGAAGAAGTGGGAGCAAGGTTTTGGCTGTGCTGCGATAAGCTTGGCCTGCCTTTCGCATGGTGAGTGTCCCTGGAGCTCCTGGCTTTGTGGTTTTCTCAAGCCTAACCCTAGGCATAACCCTAACCCTAGATTGAGCCAGAAATCGGGCATCCTGGTGTGCTGAGTTCCAAGCAGAATGAAGAAGTGGGAGCAAGGTTTTGGCTGTGCTGCGGTAAGCTTGGCCTGCCTTTCGCATGGTGAGTGTCCCTGGAGCTCCTGGCTTTGTGGTTTTCTCAAGCCTAACCCTAGGCGTAACCCTAACCCTAACCCTAACCCTAGATTGAGCCAGAAATCTGGCATTTGGCTGTGGAGGATTCCAAGAAGAATGAAGCAGTGGGAGCAAGGTTTTGGCTGTGCTGCGGTAAGCTTGGCCTGCCTTTCGAATGGTGAGTGTCCCTGGAGCTCCTGGCTTTGTGGATTTCTCAAACCCTAACATTAGGTGTAACCATAACCATAAAACAAGTTTGAGTCAGAAATCGGGCATTGGGCAGGAACGAGTTCCAAGCAGAAAGAAGTAGAGAGAGCAAGGTTTTAACTGTATCGTGCTCTACTTGGTCTGCCTTTCACACGGTGAGTGTCCCTGGAGCTCCTGGCTTTGTGGTTTTCTCAAGCCTAACCCTAGGCGTAACCCTAACCCTAGCCCTAACCCTAGACTTACCCAGAAATCAGGCATTGGGCTGTGGCGAGTTCTAAGAAGAATTAAGAAGTGGGAGCAAGGTTTTAACTGTATCGTGCTCAACATGGCCTGCCTTTGACATGGTGAGTGTCCCTGGAGCTCCTGGCTTTGTGGTTTTCTCAACCCTAACCCTAGGCGTAACCCTAACCCTAACCCTAACCCCAGATTGAGCCAGAAATCTGGCATTTGGCTGTGGAGGATTCCAAGAAGAACGAAGAAGTGGGAGCAAGGTTTTGGCTGTGCTGCGATAAGCTTGGCCTGCCTTTCCCATGGTGAGTGTCCCTGGAGCTCCTGGCTTTGTGGTTTTCTCAAGCCTAACCCTAGGCGTAACCCAAACCCTAGATTGAGCCAGAAATCGGGCACTGGGGTGTGCTGAGGTCCAAGCAGAACGAAGAAGTGGGAGCAAGGTTTTGGCTGTGCTGCGGTAATCTTGGCCTGCCTTTCACATGGTGAGTGTCCCTGGAGCTCCTGGCTTTGTGGTTTTCTCAAGCCTAACCCTAGGCGTAACCCTAACCCTAGCCCTAATCCTAGATTGAGCCAGAAATCAGGCATTGGGCTGTGCTGAGTTCCAAGAAGAATGAAGAAGTGGGAGCAAGGTTTTAACTGTATCGTGCTCAACTTGGCCTGCCTTTCGAATGGTGAGTATCCCTGGAGCTCCTGGCTTTGTGGATTTTTCAAACCCTAACATTAGGTGTAACCATAACCATAACCCTAGTTTGAGTCAGAAATCGGGCATTGGGAGGCAACGAGTTCCAAGCAGAAAGAAGTAGAGGGAGCAGGGTTTTAACTGTATCGTGCTCAACTTGTCCTGCCTTTCACATGGTGAGTGTCCCTGGAGCTCCTGGCTTTGTGGTTTTCTCAACCCTAACCCTAGGCGTAACCCTAACCCTAACCCTAACCCCAGATTGAGCCAGAAATCTGGCATTTGGCTGTGGAGGATTCCAAGAAGAACGAAGAAGTGGGAGCAAGGTTTTGGCTGTGCTGCGATAAGCTTGGCCTGCCTTTCACATGGTGAGTGTCCCTGGAGCTCCTGGCTTTGTGGTTTTCTCAAGCCTAACCCTAGGCGTAACCCAAACCCTAGATTGATCTGGAAATCGGGCACAGGGCTGTGGCGAGTTCCAAGAAGAATTAAGAAGTGGGAGCAAGGTTTTAACTGTATCGTGCTCTGCATGGTCTGCCTTTCACATGCTTAGTATCCCTGGAGCTCCTGGCTTTGTGGATTTCTCAATCCTAAACGAAGGCGCAACACTGACCCTAACCCTAACCCTAGATTGAGCCAGAAATGTGGCATTTGGCGGTGGAGGATTCCAAGAAGAATGAAGAAGTGGGAGCAAGGTTTTGGCTGTGCTGCGATAAGCTTGGCCTGCCTTTCGCATGGTGAGTGTCCCTGGAGCTCCTGGCTTTGTGGTTTTCTCAAGCCTAACCCTAGGCGTAACCCTAACCGTAGTTTGATCCGGAAATCGGGCATTTGGCTGTGGCGGGTTCCAAGAAGAATGAAGCAGTGGGAGCAAGGTTTTAACTGTATCGTGCTCAACTTGGCCTGCCTTTCACATGGTGAGTGTCCCTGGAGCTCCTGGCTTTGTGGTTTTCTCAAGCCTAACCCTAGGCGTAACCCTAACCCTAGATTGAGCCAGAAATCGGGCACTGGGGTGTGCTGAGGTCCAAGAAGAACGAAGAAGTGGGAGCAAGGTTTTGGCTGTGCTGCGGTAATCTTGGCCTGCCTTTCACATGGTGAGTGTCCCTGGAGCTCCTGGCTTTGTGGTTTTCTCAAGCCTAACCCTTGGTGTAACCCTAACCCTAGCCCTAACCCTAGATTGACCCAGAAATCAGGCATTGGGCTGTGCTGAGTTCCAAGAAGAATGAAGAAGTGGGAGCAAGGTTTTAACTGTTTCGTGCTCAACTTGGCCTTCCTTTCGCATGGTGAGTGTCCCTGCAGCTCCGGGCTTTGTGGTTTTCTCAAGCCTAACCCTACGCGTAACCCAAACCCTAGATTGATCTGGAAATCGGGCACTGGGCTGTGGCGAGTTCCAAGAAGAATTAAGAAGTGGGAGCAAGGTTTTAACTGTATCGTGCTCAACTTGGTCTGCCTTTCGCATGGTGAGTATCCCTGGAGCTCCTGGCTTTGTGGATTTCTCAATCCTAAACGAAGGCGTAACACTGACCCTAACCCTTACCCTAGTTTGGGCCAGAAATCAGGCATAGGGCTGTGGCGAGTTCTAAGAAGAATGAAGAAGTGGGAGCAAGGTTTTAACTGTATCGTGCTCTACTTGGCCTGCCTTTCACATGGTGAGTGTCCCTTGAGCTCCTGGCTTTGTGGTTTTCTCAAGCCTAACCCTAGGCGTAACCATAACCCTACATTGAGCCAGAAATCGGGCACTGGGCTGTGCTGAGTTCCAAGAAGAATGAAGAAGTGGGAGCAAGGTTTTAACTGTATCGTGCTCAGCTTGGCCTGCCTTTCGCATGGTGAGTGTCCCTGGAGCTCCTGGCTTTGTGGTTTTCTCAACCCTAACCCAAGGCGTAACGCTAACCCTAACCCCAGATTGAGCCAGAAATCTGGCATTTGGCTGTGGAGGATTCCAAGAAGAATGAAGAAGTGGGAGCAAGGTTTTGGCTGTGCTGCGATAAGCTTGGCCTGCCTTTCGCATGGTGAGTGTCCCTGGAGCTCCTGGCTTTGTGGTTTTCTCAAGCCTAACCCTAGGCATAACCCTAACCCTAGATTGAGCCAGAAATCGGGCACTGGGGTGTGCTGTGTTCCAAGCAGAATGAAGAAGTGGGAGCAAGGTTTTGGCTGTGCTGCGGTAAGCTTGGCCTGCCTTTCGCATGGTGAGTGTCCCTGGAGCTCCTGGCTTTGTGGTTTTCTCAAGCCTAACCCTAGGCGTAACCCTAACCCTAACCCTAACCCTAGATTGAGCCAGAAATCTGGCATTTGGCTGTGGAGTATTCCAAGAAGAATGAAGCAGTGGGAGCAAGGTTTTGGCTGTGCTGCGGTAAGCTTGGCCTGCCTTTCGAATGGTGAGTGTCCCTGGAGCTCCTGGCTTTGTGGATTTCTCAAACCCTAACATTAGGTGTAACCATAACCATAAAACTAGTTTGAGTCAGAAATCGGGCATTGGGCAGGAACGAGTTCCAAGCAGAAAGAAGTAGAGAGAGCAAGGTTTTAACTGTATCGTGCTCTACTTGGTCTGCCTTTCACACGGTGAGTATCCCTGGAGCTCCTGGCTTTGTGGTTTTCTCAAGCCTAACCCTAGGCGTAACCCTAACCCTAGCCCTAACCCTAGACTTACCCAGAAATCAGGCATTGGGCTGTGGCGAGTTCTAAGAAGAATTAAGAAGTGGGAGCAAGGTTTTAACTGTATCGTGCTCAACATGGCCTGCCTTTGACATGGTGAGTGTCCCTGGAGCTCCTGGCTTTGTGGTTTTCTCAACCCTAACCCTAGGCGTAACCCTAACCCTAACCCTAACCCCAGATTGAGCCAGAAATCTGGCATTTGGCTGTGGAGGATTCCAAGAAGAACGAAGAAGTGGGAGCAAGGTTTTGGCTGTGCTGCGATAAGCTTGGCCTGCCTTTCGCATGGTAAGTGTCCCTGGAGCTCCTGGCTTTGTGGTTTTCGCAAGCCTAACCCTAGGCGTAACCCTAACCCTAGATTGAGCCAGAAATCGGGCACTGGGGTGTGCTGAGGTGCAAGCAGAACGAAGAAGTGGGAGCAAGGTTTTGGCTGTGCTGCGGTAATCTTGGCCTGCCTTTCACATGGTGAGTGTCCCTGGAGCTCCTGGCTTTGTGGTTTTCTCAAGCCTAACCCTAGGCGTAACCCTAACCCTAGCCCTAATCCTAGATTGACCCAGAAATCAGGCATTGGGCTGTGCTGAGTTCCAAGAAGAATGAAGAAGTGGGAGCAAGGTTTTAACTGTATCGTGCTCAACTTGGCCTGCCTTTCGAATGGTGAGTGTCCCTGGAGCTCCTGGCTTTGTGGATTTTTCAAACCCTAACATTAGGTGTAACCATAACCATAACCCTAGTTTGAGTCAGAAATCGGGCATTGGGAGGCAACGAGTTCCAAGCAGAAAGAAGTAGAGGGAGCAGGGTTTTAACTGTATCGTGCTCAACTTGTCCTGCCTTTCACATGGTGAGTGTCCCTGGAGCTCCTGGCTTTGTGGTTTTCTCAAGCCTAACCCTAGGCGTAACCCTAACCCTAGATTGAGCCAGAAATCGGGCACTGGGGTGTGCTGAGGTCCAAGCAGAACGAAGAAGTGGGAGCAAGGTTTTGGCTGTGCTGCGGTAATCTTGGCCTGCCTTTCACATGGTGAGTGTCCCTGGAGCTCCTGGCTTTGTGGTTTTCTCAAGCCTAACCCTTGGTGTAACCCTAACCCTAGCCCTAACCCTAGATTGACCCAGAAATCAGGCATTGGGCTGTGCTGAGTTCCAAGAAGAATGAAGAAGTGGGAGCAAGGTTTTAACTGTTTCGTGCTCAACTTGGCCTTCCTTTCGCATGGTGAGTGTCCCTGCAGCTCCGGGCTTTGTGGTTTTCTCAAGCCTAACCCTACGCGTAACCCAAACCCTAGATTGATCTGGAAATCGGGCACTGGGCTGTGGCGAGTTCCAAGAAGAATTAAGAAGTGGGAGCAAGGTTTTAACTGTATCGTGCTCTACTTGGTCTGCCTTTCACATGCTGAGTATCCCTGGAGCTCCTGGCTTTGTGGTTTTCTCAAGCCTAACCCTGGGCGTAACCCTAACCCTAACCCTAACCCTAACCCTAGACTGAGCCAGAAATCTGGCATTTGGCTGTGGAGGATTCCAAGAAGAATGAAGAAGTGGGAACAAGCTTTTAACTGTATCGTGCTCAACTTGGTCTGCCTTTCGCATGGTGAGTATCCCTGGAGCTCCTGGCTTTGTGGATTTCTCAATCCTAAACGAAGGCGTAACACTGACCCTAACCCTTACCCTAGTTTGAGCCAGAAATCAGGCATAGGGCTGTGGCGAGTTCTAAGAAGAATGAAGAAGTGGGAGCAAGGTTTTAACTGTATCGTGCTCAACTTGTCCTGCCTTTCACATGGTGAGTATCCCTGGAGCTCCTGGCTTTGTGGTTTTCTCAAGCCTAACCCTAGGCGTAACCATAACCCTACATTGAGCCAGAAATGGGGCACTGGGCTGTGCTGAGTTCCAAGAAGAATGAAGAAGTGGGAGCAAGGTTTTAACTGTATCGTGCTCAGCTTGGCCTGCCTTTCGCATGGTGAGTGTCCCTGGAGCTCCTGGCTTTGTGGTTTTCTCAACCCTAACCCAAGGCGTAACGCTAACCCTAACCCCAGATTGAGCCAGAAATCTGGCATTTGGCTGTGGAGGATTCCAAGAAGAATGAAGAAGTGGGAGCAAGGTTTTGGCTGTGCTGCGATAAGCTTGGCCTGCCTTTCGCATGGTGAGTGTCCCTGGAGCTCCTGGCTTTGTGGTTTTCTCAAGCCTAACCCTAGGCATAACCCTAACCCTAGATTGAGCCAGAAATCGGGCACTGGGGTGTGCTGAGTTCCAAGCAGAATGAAGAAGTGGGAGCAAGGTTTTGGCTGTGCTGCGGTAAGCTTGGCCTGCCTTTCGCATGGTGAGTGTCCCTGGAGCTCCTGGCTTTCTGGTTTTCTCAAGCCTAACCCTAGGCGTAACCCTAACCCTAACCCTAACCCTAGATTGAGCCAGAAATCTGGCATTTGGCTGTGGAGGATTCCAAGAAGAATGAAGCAGTGGGAGCAAGGTTTTGGCTGTGCTGCGGTAAGCTTGGCCTGCCTTTCGAATGGTGAGTGTCCCTGGAGCTCCTGGCTTTGTGGATTTCTCAAACCCTAACATTAGGTGTAACCATAACCATAAAACTAGTTTGAGTCAGAAATCGGGCATTGGGCAGGAACGAGTTCCAAGCAGAAAGAAGTAGAGGGAGCAAGGTTTTAACTGTATCGTGCTCTACTTGGTCTGCCTTTCACACGGTGAGTATCCCTGGAGCTCCTGGCTTTGTGGTTTTCTCAAGCCTAACCCTAGGCGTAACCCTAACCCTAGCCCTAACCCTAGACTTACCCAGAAATCAGGCATTGGGCTGTGGCGAGTTCTAAGAAGAATTAAGAAGTGGGAGCAAGGTTTTAACTGTATCGTGCTCAACATGGCCTGCCTTTGACATGGTGAGTGTCCCTGGAGCTCCTGGCTTTGTGGTTTTCTCAACCCTAACCCTAGGCGTAACCCTAACCCTAACCCTAACCCCAGATTGAGCCAGAAATCTGGCATTTGGCTGTGGAGGATTCCAAGAAGAACGAAGAAGTGGGAGCAAGGTTTTGGCTGTGCTGCGATAAGCTTGGCCTGCCTTTCGCATGGTAAGTGTCCCTGGAGCTCCTGGCTTTGTGGTTTTCGCAAGCCTAACCCTAGGCGTAACCCTAACCCTAGATTGAGCCAGAAATCGGGCACTGGGGTGTGCTGAGGTCCAAGCAGAATGAAGAAGTGGGAGCAAGGTTTTGGCTGTGCTGCGGTAATCTTGGCCTGCCTTTCACATGGTGAGTGTCCCTGGAGCTCCTGGCTTTGTGGTTTTCTCAAGCCTAACCCTAGGCGTAACCCTAACCCTAGCCCTAATCCTAGATTGACCCAGAAATCAGGCATTGGGCTGTGCTGAGTTCCAAGAAGAATGAAGAAGTGGGAGCAAGGTTTTAACTGTATCGTGCTCAACTTGGCCTGCCTTTCGAATGGTGAGTGTCCCTGGAGCTCCTGGCTTTGTGGATTTTTCAAACCCTAACATTAGGTGTAACCATAACCATAACCCTAGTTTGAGTCAGAAATCGGGCATTGGGAGGCAACGAGTTCCAAGCAGAAAGAAGTAGAGGGAGCAGGGTTTTAACTGTATCGTGCTCAACTTGTCCTGCCTTTCACATGGTGAGTGTCCCTGGAGCTCCTGGCTTTGTGGTTTTCTCAAGCCTAACCCTAGGCGTAACCCTAACCCTAACCCTAACCCCAGATTGAGCCAGAAATCTGGCATTTGGCTGTGGAGGATTCCAAGAAGAACGAAGAAGTGGGAGCAAGGTTTTGGCTGTGCTGCGATAAGCTTGGCCTGCCTTTCACATGGTGAGTGTCCCTGGAGCTCCTGGCTTTGTGGTTTTCTCAAGCCTAACCCTAGGCGTAACCCAAACCCTAGATTGATCTGGAAATCGGGCACAGGGCTGTGGCGAGTTCCA
Organism: Cyanocitta stelleri; assembly: GCA_026167965.1. Taxonomy (NCBI): domain Eukaryota; kingdom Metazoa; phylum Chordata; class Aves; order Passeriformes; family Corvidae; genus Cyanocitta; species Cyanocitta stelleri. The sequence continues at coordinate 10,790 of JANXIP010000035.1, forward strand.
AGAAGAATTAAGAAGTGGGAGCAAGGTTTTAACTGTATCGTGCTCTACTTGGTCTGCCTTTCACATGCTTAGTATCCCTGGAGCTCCTGGCTTTGTGGATTTCTCAATCCTAAACGAAGGCGCAACACTGACCCTAACCCTAACCCTAGATTGAGCCAGAAATGTGGCATTTGGCGGTGGAGGATTCCAAGAAGAATGAAGAAGTGGGAGCAAGGTTTTGGCTGTGCTGCGATAAGCTTGGCCTGCCTTTCGCATGGTGAGTGTCCCTGGAGCTCCTGGCTTTGTGGTTTTCTCAAGCCTAACCCTAGGCGTAACCCTAACCGTAGTTTGATCCGGAAATCGGGCATTTGGCTGTGGCGGGTTCCAAGAAGAATGAAGCAGTGGGAGCAAGGTTTTAACTGTATCGTGCTCAACTTGGCCTGCCTTTCACATGGTGAGTGTCCCTGGAGCTCCTGGCTTTGTGGTTTTCTCAAGCCTAACCCTAGGCGTAACCCTAACCCTAGATTGAGCCAGAAATCGGGCACTGGGGTGTGCTGAGGTCCAAGTAGAACGAAGAAGTGGGAGCAAGGTTTTGGCTGTGCTGCGGTAATCTTGGCCTGCCTTTCACATGGTGAGTGTCCCTGGAGCTCCTGGCTTTGTGGTTTTCTCAAGCCTAACCCTTGGTGTAACCCTAACCCTAGCCCTAACCCTAGATTGACCCAGAAATCAGGCATTGGGCTGTGCTGAGTTCCAAGAAGAATGAAGAAGTGGGAGCAAGGTTTTAACTGTTTCGTGCTCAACTTGCCCTTCCTTTCGCATGGTGAGTGTCCCTGCAGCTCCGGGCTTTGTGGTTTTCTCAAGCCTAACCCTACGCGTAACCCTAACCCTAGATTGATCTGGAAATCGGGCACTGGGCTGTGGCGAGTTCCAAGAAGAATTAAGAAGTGGGAGCAAGGTTTTAACTGTATCGTGCTCTACTTGGTCTGCCTTTCACATGCTGAGTATCCCTGGAGCTCCTGGTTTGTGGTTTTCTCAAGCCTAACCCTGGGCGTAACCCTAACCCTAACCCTAACCCTAACCCTAGACTGAGCCAGAAATCTGGCATTTGGCTGTGGAGGATTCCAAGAAGAACGAAGAAGTGGGAGCAAGGTTTTAACTGTATCGTGCTCAACTTGGTCTGCCTTTCGCATGGTGAGTATCCCTGGAGCTCCTGGCTTTGTGGATTTCTCAATTCTAAACGAAGGCGTAACACTGACCCTAACCCTTACCCTAGTTTGAGCCAGAAATCAGGCATAGGGCTGTGGCGAGTTCTAAGAAGAATGAAGAAGTGGGAGCAAGGTTTTAACTGTATCGTGCTCAACTTGTCCTGCCTTTCACATGGTGAGTATCCCTGGAGCTCCTGGCTTTGTGGTTTTCTCAAGCCTAACCCTAGGCGTAACCATAACCCTACATTGAGCCAGAAATGGGGCACTGGGCTGTGCTGAGTTCCAAGAAGAATGAAGAAGTGGGAGCAAGGTTTTAACTGTATCGTGCTCAGCTTGGCCTGCCTTTCGCATGGTGAGTGTCCCTGGAGCTCCTGGCTTTGTGGTTTTCTCAACCCTAACCCAAGGCGTAACGCTAACCCTAACCCCAGATTGAGCCAGAAATCTGGCATTTGGCTGTGGAGGATTCCAAGAAGAATGAAGAAGTGGGAGCAAGGTTTTGGCTGTGCTGCGATAAGCTTGGCCTGCCTTTCGCATGGTGAGTGTCCCTGGAGCTCCTGGCTTTGTGGTTTTCTCAAGCCTAACCCTAGGCATAACCCTAACCCTAGATTGAGCCAGAAATCGGGCACTGGGGTGTGCTGAGTTCCAAGCAGAATGAAGAAGTGGGAGCAAGGTTTTGGCTGTGCTGCGGTAAGCTTGGCCTGCCTTTCGCATGGTGAGTGTCCCTGGAGCTCCTGGCTTTGTGGTTTTCTCAAGCCTAACCCTAGGCGTAACCCTAACCCTAACCCTAACCCTAGATTGAGCCAGAAATCTGGCATTTGGCTGTGGAGGATTCCAAGAAGAATGAAGCAGTGGGAGCAAGGTTTTGGCTGTGCTGCGGTAAGCTTGGCCTGCCTTTCGAATGGTGAGTGTCCCTGGAGCTCCTGGCTTTGTGGATTTCTCAAACCCTAACATTAGGTGTAACCATAACCATAAAACTAGTTTGAGTCAGAAATCGGGCATTGGGCAGGAACGAGTTCCAAGAAGAAAGAAGTAGAGGGAGCAAGGTTTTAACTGTATCGTGCCCAACTTGGCCTGCCTTTCGCATGGTGAGTGTCCCTGGAGCTCCTGGCTTTGTGGTTTTCTCAAGCCTAACCCTAGGCGTAACCCTAACCCTAACCCTAACCCCAAATTGAGCCAGAAATCTGGCATTTGGCTGTGGAGGATTCCAAGAAGAACGAAGAATTGGGAGCAAGGTTTTGGCTGTGCTGCGATAAGCTTGGCCTGCCTTTCGCATGGTGAGTGTCCCTGGAGCTCCTGGCTTTGTGGTTTTCTCAAGCCTAACCCTAGGCGTAACCCTAACCCTAGATTGAGCTAGAAAAATGCGTTTGGCTGTGGCAAGTTCCAAGAAGAATGAAGAAGTGGGAGCAAGGTTTTGGCTGTGCTGCGGTAAGCTTGGCCTGCCTTTCGCATGGTGAGTGTCCCTGGAGCTCCTGGCTTTGTGGATTTCTCAAACCCTAACATTAGGTGTAACCATAACCATAAAACTAGTTTGAGTCAGAAATCGGGCATTGGGCGGCAACGAGTTCCAAGAAGAAAGAAGTAGAGGGAGCAGGGTTTTAACTGTATCTTGCTCAACTTGGCCTGCCTTTCGCATGGTGAGTATCCCTGGAGCTCCTGGCTTTGTGGTTTTCTCAAGCCTAACCCTAGGCGTAACCCTAACCCTAGATTGAGCCAGAAATCGGGCACTGGGGTGTGCTGAGGTCCAAGCAGAACGAAGAAGTGGGAGCAAGGTTTTGGCTGTGCTGCGGTAATCTTGGCCTGCCTTTCACATGGTGAGTGTCCCTGGAGCTCCTGGCTTTGTGGTTTTCTCAAGCCTAACCCTTGGTGTAACCCTAACCCTAGCCCTAACCCTAGATTGACCCAGAAATCAGGCATTGGGCTGTGCTGAGTTCCAAGAAGAATGAAGAAGTGGGAGCAAGGTTTTAACTGTTTCGTGCTCAACTTGGCCTTCCTTTCGCATGGTGAGTGTCCCTGCAGCTCCGGGCTTTGTGGTTTTCTCAAGCCTAACCCTACGCGTAACCCAAACCCTAGATTGATCTGGAAATCGGGCACTGGGCTGTGGCGAGTTCCAAGAAGAATTAAGAAGTGGGAGCAAGGTTTTAACTGTATCGTGCTCTACTTGGTCTGCCTTTCACATGCTGAGTATCCCTGGAGCTCCTGGCTTTGTGGTTTTCTCAAGCCTAACCCTGGGCGTAACCCTAACCCTAACCCTAACCCTAACCCTAGACTGAGCCAGAAATCTGGCATTTGGCTGTGGAGGATTCCAAGATGAATGAAGAAGTGGGAGCAAGCTTTTAACTGTATCGTGCTCAACTTGGTCTGCCTTTCGCATGGTGAGTATCCCTGGAGCTCCTGGCTTTGTGGATTTCTCAATCCTAAACGAAGGCGTAACACTGACCCTAACCCTTACCCTAGTTTGAGCCAGAAATCAGGCATAGGGCTGTGGCGAGTTCTAAGAAGAATGAAGAAGTGGGAGCAAGGTTTTAACTGTATCGTGCTCAACTTGGCCTGCCTTTCACATGGTGAGTATCCCTGGAGCTCCTGGCTTTGTGGTTTTCTCAAGCCTAACCCTAGGCGTAACCATAACCCTACATTGAGCCAGAAATCGGGCACTGGGCTGTGCTGAGTTCCAAGAAGAATGAAGAAGTGGGAGCAAGGTTTTAACTGTATCGTGCTCAGCTTGGCCTGCCTTTCGCATGGTGAGTGTCCCTGGAGATCCTGGCTTTGTGGTTTTCTCAACCCTAACCCAAGGCGTAACACTAACCCTAACCCCAGATTGAGCCAGAAATCTGGCATTTGGCTGTGGAGGATTCCAAGAAGAATGAAGAAGTGGGAGCAAGGTTTTGGCTGTGCTGCGATAAGCTTGGCCTGCCTTTCGCATGGTGAGTGTCCCTGGAGCTCCTGGCTTTGTGGTTTTCTCAAGCCTAACCCTAGGCGTAACCCTAACCCTAACCCTAACCCTAGATTGAGCCAGAAATCTGGCATTTGGCTGTGGAGGATTCCAAGAAGAATGAAGCAGTGGGAGCAAGGTTTTGGCTGTGCTGCGGTAAGCTTGGCCTGCCTTTCGAATGGTGAGTGTCCCTGGAGCTCCTGGCTTTGTGGATTTCTCAAACCCTAACATTAGGTGTAACCATAACCATAAAACTAGTTTGAGTCAGAAATCGGGCATTGGGCAGGAACGAGTTCCAAGAAGAAAGAAGTAGAAGGAGCAAGGTTTTAACTGTATCGTGCTCAACATGGCCTGCCTTTGACATGGTGAGTGTCCCTGGAGCTCCTGGCTTTGTGGTTTTCTCAACCCTAACCCTAGGCGTAACCCTAACCCTAACCCTAACCCCAGATTGAGCCAGAAATCTGGCATTTGGCTGTGGAGGATTCCAAGAAGAACGAAGAAGTGGGAGCAAGGTTTTGGCTGTGCTGCGATAAGCTTGGCCTGCCTTTCCCATGGTGAGTGTCCCTGGAGCTCCTGGCTTTGTGGTTTTCTCAAGCCTAACCCTAGGCGTAACCCAAACCCTAGATTGATCTGGAAATCGGGCACAGGGCTGTGGCGAATTCCAAGAAGAATTAAGAAGTGGGAGCAAGGTTTTAACTGTATCGTGCTCTACTTGGTCTGCCTTTCACATGCTTAGTACCCCTGGAGCTCCTGGCTTTGTGGTTTTCTCAAGCCTAACCCTAGGCGTAACCCTAACCCTAGATTGAGCCAGAAATCGGGCACTGGGGTGTGCTGAGGTCCAAGCAGAACGAAGAAGTGGGAGCAAGGTTTTGGCTGTGCTGCGGTAATCTTGGCCTGCCTTTCACATGGTGAGTGTCCCTGGAGCTCCTGGCTTTGTGGTTTACTCAAGCCTAACCCTAGGCGTAACCCTAACCCTAACACTAACCCCAGACTGAGCCAGAAATCTGGCATTTGGCTGTGGAGGATTTCAAGAAGAACGAAGAAGTGGGAGCAAGGTTTTGGCTGTGCTGCGATAAGCTTGGCCTGCCTTTCGCATGGTGAGTGTCCCTGGAGCTCCTGGCTTTGTGGTTTTCTCAAGCCTAACCCTGGGCGTAACCCTAACCCTAACCCTAACCCTAACCCTAGACTTAGCCAGAAATCTGGCATTTGGCTCTGGAGGATTGCAAGAAGAATGAAGAAGTGGGAGCAAGCTTTTAACTGTATCGTGCTCAACTTGGTCTGCCTTTCGCATGGTGAGTATCCCTGGAGCTCCTGGCTTTGTGGATTTCTCAAACCCTAACATTAGGTGTAACCATAACCATAAAACTAGTTTGAGTCAGAAATCGGGCATTGGGCAGGAACGAGTTCCAAGAAGAAAGAAGTAGAGGGAGCAAGGTTTTAACTGTATCGTGCTCTACTTGGTCTGCCTTTCACACGGTGAGTATCCCTGGAGCTCCTGGCTTTGTGGTTTTCTCAAGCCTAACCCTAGGCGTAACCCTAACCCTAGCCCTAACCCTAGACTTACCCAGAAATCAGGCATTGGGCTGTGGCGAGTTCTAAGAAGAATTAAGAAGTGGGAGCAAGGTTTTAACTGTATCGTGCTCAACATGGCCTGCCTTTGACATGGTGAGTGTCCCTGGAGCTCCTGGCTTTGTGGTTTTCTCAACCCTAACCCTAGGCGTAACCCTAACCCTAACCCTAACCCCAGATTGAGCCAGAAATCTGGCATTTGGCTGTGGAGGATTCCAAGAAGAACGAAGAAGTGGGAGCAAGGTTTTGGCTGTGCTGCGATAAGCTTGGCCTGCCTTTCGCATGGTAAGTGTCCCTGGAGCTCCTGGCTTTGTGGTTTTCGCAAGCCTAACCCTAGGCGTAACCCTAACCCTAGATTGAGCCAGAAATCGGGCACTGGGGTGTGCTGAGGTCCAAGCAGAACGAAGAAGTGGGAGCAAGGTTTTGGCTGTGCTGCGGTAATCTTGGCCTGCCTTTCACATGGTGAGTGTCCCTGGAGCTCCTGGCTTTGTGGTTTTCTCAAGCCTAACCCTAGGCGTAACCCTAACCCTAGCCCTAATCCTAGATTGACCCAGAAATCAGGCATTGGGCTGTGCTGAGTTCCAAGAAGAATGAAGAAGTGGGAGCAAGGTTTTAACTGTATCGTGCTCAACTTGGCCTGCCTTTCGAATGGTGAGTGTCCCTGGAGCTCCTGGCTTTGTGGTTTTCTCAACCCTAACCCTAGGCGTAACCCTAACCCTAACCCTAACCCCAGATTGAGCCAGAAATCTGGCATTTGGCTGTGGAGGATTCCAAGAAGAACGAAGAAGTGGGAGCAAGGTTTTGGCTGTGCTGCGATAAGCTTGGCCTGCCTTTCACATGGTGAGTGTCCCTGGAGCTCCTGGCTTTGTGGTTTTCTCAAGCCTAACCCTAGGCGTAACCCAAAGCCTAGATTGATCTGGAAATCGGGCACAGGGCTGTGGCGAGTTCCAAGAAGAATTAAGAAGTGGGAGCAAGGTTTTAACTGTATCGTGCTCTACTTGGTCTGCCTTTCACATGCTTAGTATCCCTGGAGCTCCTGGCTTTGTGGATTTCTCAATCCTAAACGAAGGCGAAACACTGACCCTAACCCTAACCCTAGACTGAGCCAGAAATGTGGCATTTGGCGGTGGAGGATTCCAAGAAGAATGAAGAAGTGGGAGCAAGGTTTTGGCTGTGCTGCGATAAGCTTGGCCTGCCTTTCGCATGGTGAGTGTCCCTGGAGCTCCTGGCTTTGTGGTTTTCGCAAGCCAAACCCTAGGCGTAACCCTAACCCTAGATTGAGCTAGAAAAATGCATTTGGCTGTGGCGGGTTCCAAGAAGAATGAAGCAGTGGGAGCAAGGTTTTAACCGTATCGTGCCCAACTTGGCCTGCCTTTCACATGGTGAGTGTCCCTGGAGCTCCTGGCTTTGTGGTTTTCTCAAGCCTAACCCTAGGCGTAACTGCAACCATAACCATAGTTTGAGTCAGAAATGGCGCATTGGGCGGTGGCGAGTTCCAAGCAGAAAGAAGAAGTGGGAGCAAGGTTTTAACTGTATCGTGCTCTACTTGGTCTGCCTATCACATGGTGAGTGTCCCTGGAGCTCCTAGCTTTGTGGTTTTCTCAAGCCTAACCCTAGGCGTAACCCTAATACTAGACTGAGCTAGAAAGTTGGCGTTTGGCTGTGGCAGATTCCAAGAAGAACGAAGCAGAGGGAGCAAGGTTTTAACTGTATCGTGCCCAACTTGGCCTGCCTTTCGCATGGTGAGTGTCCCTGGAGCTCCTGGCTTTGTGGTTTTCTCAAGCCTAACCCTAGGCGTAACCCTAACCCTAACCCTAACCCCAAATTGAGCCAGAAATCTGGCATTTGGCTGTGGAGGATTCCAAGAAGAACGAAGAATTGGGAGCAAGGTTTTGGCTGTGCTGCGATAAGCTTGGCCTGCCTTTCGCATGGTGAGTGTCCCTGGAGCTCCTGGCTTTGTGGTTTTCTCAAGCCTAACCCTAGGCGTAACCCTAACCCTAGATTGAGCTAGAAAAATGCGTTTGGCTGTGGCAAGTTCCAAGAAGAATGAAGAAGTGGGAGCAAGGTTTTGGCTGTGCTGCGGTAAGCTTGGCCTGCCTTTCGCATGGTGAGTGTCCCTGGAGCTCCTGGCTTTGTGGATTTCTCAAACCCTAACATTAGGTGTAACCATAACCATAAAACTAGTTTGAGTCAGAAATCGGGCATTGGGCGGCAACGAGTTCCAAGAAGAAAGAAGTAGAGGGAGCAGGGTTTTAACTGTATCTTGCTCAACTTGGCCTGCCTTTCGCATGGTGAGTATCCCTGGAGCTCCTGGCTTTGTGGTTTTCTCAAGCCTAACCCTAGGCGTAACCCTAACCCTAGATTGAGCCAGAAATCGGGCACTGGGGTGTGCTGAGGTCCAAGCAGAACGAAGAAGTGGGAGCAAGGTTTTGGCTGTGCTGCGGTAATCTTGGCCTGCCTTTCACATGGTGAGTGTCCCTGGAGCTCCTGGCTTTGTGGTTTTCTCAAGCCTAACCCTTGCTGTAACCCTAACCCTAGCCCTAACCCTAGATTGACCCAGAAATCAGGCATTGGGCTGTGCTGAGTTCCAAGAAGAATGAAGAAGTGGGAGCAAGGTTTTAACTGTTTCGTGCTCAACTTGGCCTTCCTTTCGCATGGTGAGTGTCCCTGCAGCTCCGGGCTTTGTGGTTTTCTCAAGCCTAACCCTACGCGTAACCCAAACCCTAGATTGATCTGGAAATCGGGCACTGGGCTGTGGCGAGTTCCAAGAAGAATTAAGAAGTGGGAGCAAGGTTTTAACTGTATCGTGCTCTACTTGGTCTGCCTTTCACATGCTGAGTATCCCTGGAGCTCCTGGCTTTGTGGTTTTCTCAAGCCTAACCCTGGGCGTAACCCTAACCCTAACCCTAACCCTAACCCTAGACTGAGCCAGAAATCTGGCATTTGGCTGTGGAGGATTCCAAGATGAATGAAGAAGTGGGAGCAAGCTTTTAACTGTATCGTGCTCAACTTGGTCTGCCTTTCGCATGGTGAGTATCCCTGGAGCTCCTGGCTTTGTGGATTTCTCAATCCTAAACGAAGGCGTAACACTGACCCTAACCCTTACCCTAGTTTGAGCCAGAAATCAGGCATAGGGCTGTGGCGAGTTCTAAGAAGAATGAAGACGTGGGAGCAAGGTTTTAACTGTATCGTGCTCAACTTGTCCTGCCTTTCACATGGTGAGTATCCCTGGAGCTCCTGGCTTTGTGGTTTTCTCAAGCCTAACCCTAGGCGTAACCATAACCCTACATTGAGCCAGAAATCGGGCACTGGGCTGTGCTGAGTTCCAAGAAGAATGAAGAAGTGGGAGCAAGGTTTTAACTGTATCGTGCTCAGCTTGGCCTGCCTTTCGCATGGTGAGTGTCCCTGGAGCTCCTGGCTTTGTGGTTTTCTCAACCCTAACCCAAGGCGTAACGCTAACCCTAACCCCAGATTGAGCCGGAAATCTGGCATTTGGCTGTGGAGGATTCCAAGAAGAATGAAGAAGTGGGAGCAAGGTTTTGGCTGTGCTGCGATAAGCTTGGCCTGCCTTTCGCATGGTGAGTGTCCCTGGAGCTCCTGGCTTTGTGGTTTTCTCAAGCCTAACCCTAGGCGTAACCCTAACCCTAACCCTAACCCTAGATTGAGCCAGAAATCTGGCATTTGGCTGTGGAGGATTCCAAGAAGAATGAAGCAGTGGGAGCAAGGTTTTGTCTGTGCTGCGGTAAGCTTGGCCTGCCTTTCGAATGGTGAGTGTCCCTGGAGCTCCTGGCTTTGTGGATTTCTCAAACCCTAACATTAGTTGTAACCATAAGCATAAAACTAGTTTGAGTCAGAAATCGGGCATTGGGCAGGAACGAGTTCCAAGAAGAAAGAAGTAGAGGGAGCAAGGTTTTAACTGTATCGTGCTCTACTTGGTGTGCCTTTCACACGGTGAGTATCCCTGGAGCTCCTGGCTTTGTGGTTTTCTCAAGCCTAACCCTAGGCGTAACCCTAACCCTAGCCCTAACCCTAGACTTACCCAGAAATCAGGCATTGGGCTGTGGCGAGTTCTAAGAAGAATTAAGAAGTGGGAGCAAGGTTTTAACTGTATCGTGCTCAACATGGCCTGCCTTTGACATGGTGAGTGTCCCTGGAGCTCCTGGCTTTGTGGTTTTCTCAACCCTAACCCTAGCCGTAACCCTAACCCTAACCCTAACCCCAGATTGAGCCAGAAATCTGGCATTTGGCTGTGGAGGATTCCAAGAAGAACGAAGAAGTGGGAGCAAGGTTTTGGCTGTGCTGCGATAAGCTTGGCCTGCCTTTCCCATGGTGAGTGTCCCTGGAGCTCCTGGCTTTGTGGTTTTCTCAAGCCTAACCCTAGGCGTAACCCAAACCCTAGATTGATCTGGAAATCGGGCACAGGGCTGTGGCGAATTCCAAGAAGAATTAAGAAGTGGGAGCAAGGTTTTAACTGTATCGTGCTCTACTTGGTCTGCCTTTCACATGCTTAGTATCCCTGGAGCTCCTGGCTTTGTGGTTTTCTCAAGCCTAACCCTAGGCGTAACCCTAACCCTAGATTGAGCCAGAAATCGGGCACTGGGGTGTGCTGAGGTCCAAGCAGAACGAAGAAGTGGGAGCAAGGTTTTGGCTGTGCTGCGGTAATCTTGGCCTGCCTTTCACATGGTGAGTGTCCCTGGAGCTCCTGGCTTTGTGGTTTTCTCAAGCCTAACCCTAGGCGTAACCCTAACCCTAACACTAACCCCAGATTGAGCCAGAAATCTGGCATTTGGCTGTGGAGGATTCCAAGAAGAACGAAGAAGTGGGAGCAAGGTTTTGGCTGTGCTGCGATAAGCTTGGCCTGCCTTTCGCATGGTGAGTGTCCCTGGAGCTCCTGGCTTTGTGGTTTTCTCAAGCCTAACCCTAGGCGTAACCCTAACCCTAGATTGAGCTAGAAAAATGCATTTGGCTGTGGCGGGTTCCAAGAAGAATGAAGCAGTGGGAGCAAGGTTTTAACAGTATCGTGCCCAACTTGGCCTGCCTTTCACATGGTGAGTGTCCCTGGAGCTCCTGGCTTTGTGGTTTTCTCAAGGCTAACCCTAGGCGTAACTGCAACCATAACCATAGTTTGAGTCAGAAATGGCGCATTGGGCGGTGGCGAGTTCCAAGCAGAAAGAAGAAGTGGGAGCAAGGTTTTGGCTGTGCTGCGGTAAGCTTGGCCTGCCTTTCGCATGGTGAGTGTCCCTGGAGCTCCTGGCTTTGTGGATTTCTCAAACCCTAACATTAGGTGTAACCATAACCATAACCCTAGTTTGAGTCAGAAATCGGGCATTGGGCGGCAACGAGTTCCAAGAAGAAAGAAGTAGAGGGAGCAGGGTTTTAACTGTATCTTGCTCAACTTGGCCTGCCTTTCGCATGGTGAGTATCCCTGGAGCTCCTGGCTTTGTGGTTTTCTCAAGCCTAACCCTAGGCGTAACCCTAACCCTAGATTGAGCCAGAAATCGGGCACTGGGGTGTGCTGAGGTCCAAGCAGAACGAAGAAGTGGGAGCAAGGTTTTGGCTGTGCTGCGGTAATCTTGGCCTGCCTTTCACATGGTGAGTGTCCCTGGAGCTCCTGGCTTTGTGGTTTTCTCAAGCCTAACCCTTGGTGTAACCCTAACCCTAGCCCTAACCCTAGATTGACCCAGAAATCAGGCATTGGGCTGTGCTGAGTTCCAAGAAGAATGAAGAAGTGGGAGCAAGGTTTTAACTGTTTCGTGCTCAACTTGGCCTTCCTTTCGCATGGTGAGTGTCCCTGCAGCTCCGGGCTTTGTGGTTTTCTCAAGCCTAACCCTACGCGTAACCCAAACCCTAGATTGATCTGGAAATCGGGCACTGGGCTGTGGCGAGTTCCAAGAAGAATTAAGAAGTGGGAGCAAGGTTTTAACTGTATCGTGCTCTACTTGGTCTGCCTTTCACATGCTGAGTATCCCTGGAGCTCCTGGCTTTGTGGTTTTCTCAAGCCTAACCCTGGGCGTAACCCTAACCCTAACCCTAACCCTAACCCTAGACTGAGCCAGAAATCTGGCATTTGGCTGTGGAGGATTCCAAGAAGAATGAAGAAGTGGGAGCAAGCTTTTAACTGTATCGTGCTCAACTTGGTCTGCCTTTCGCATGGTGAGTATCCCTGGAGCTCCTGGCTTTGTGGATTTCTCAATCCTAAACGAAGGCGTAACCCTGACCCTAACCCTTATCCTAGTTTGAGCCAGAAATCAGGCATAGGGCTGTGGCGAGTTCTAAGAAGAATGAAGAAGTGGGAGCAAGGTTTTAACTGTATCGTGCTCAACTTGTCCTGCCTTTCGCATGGTGAGTGTCCCTGGAGATCCTGGCTTTGTGGTTTTCTCAACCCTAACCCAAGGCGTAACGCTAACCCTAACCCCAGATTGAGCCAGAAATCTGGCATTTGGCTGTGGAGGATTCCAAGAAGAATGAAGAAGTGGGAGCAAGGTTTTGGCTGTGCTGCGATAAGCTTGGCCTGCCTTTCGCATGGTGAGTGTCCCTGGAGCTCCTGGCTTTGTGGTTTTCTCAAGCCTAACCCTAGGCATAACCCTAACCCTAGATTGAGCCAGAAATCGGGCACTGGGGTGTGCTGAGTTCCAAGCAGAATGAAGAAGTGGGAGCAAGGTTTTGGCTGTGCTGCGGTAAGCTTGGCCTGCCTTTCGCATGGTGAGTGTCCCTGGAGCTCCTGGCTTTGTGGTTTTCTCAAGCCTAACCCTAGGCGTAACCCTAACCCTAACCCTAACCCTAGATTGAGCCAGAAATCTGGCATTTGGCTGTGGAGGATTCCAAGAAGAATGAAGCAGTGGGAGCAAGGTTTTGGCTGTGCTGCGGTAAGCTTGGCCTGCCTTTCGAATGGTGAGTGTCCCTGGAGCTCCTGGCTTTGTGGATTTCTCAAACCCTAACATTAGGTGTAACCATAACCATAAAACTAGTTTGAGTCAGAAATCGGGCATTGGGCAGGAACGAGTTCCAAGAAGAAAGAAGTAGAGGGAGCAAGGTTTTAACTGTATCGTGCTCTACTTGGTCTGCCTTTCACACGGTGAGTATCCCTGGAGCTCCTGGCTTTGTGGTTTTCTCAAGCCTAACCCTAGGCGTAACCCTAACCCTAGCCCTAACCCTAGACTTACCCAGAAATCAGGCATTGGGCTGTGGCGAGTTCTAAGAAGAATTAAGAAGTGGGAGCAAGGTTTTAACTGTATCGTGCTCAACATGGCCTGCCTTTGACATGGTGAGTGTCCCTGGAGCTCCTGGCTTTGTGGTTTTCTCAACCCTAACCCTAGGCGTAACCCTAACCCTAACCCTAACCCCAGATTGAGCCAGAAATCTGGCATTTGGCTGTGGAGGATTCCAAGAAGAACGAAGAAGTGGGAGCAAGGTTTTGGCTGTGCTGCGATAAGCTTGGCCTGCCTTTCGCATGGTAAGTGTCCCTGGAGCTCCTGGCTTTGTGGTTTTCGCAAGCCTAACCCTAGGCGTAACCCTAACCCTAGATTGAGCCAGAAATCGGGCACTGGGGTGTGCTGAGGTCCAAGCAGAACGAAGAAGTGGGAGCAAGGTTTTGGCTGTGCTGCGGTAATCTTGGCCTGCCTTTCACATGGTGAGTGTCCCTGGAGCTCCTGGCTTTGTGGTTTTCTCAAGCCTAACCCTAGGCGTAACCCTAACCCTAGCCCTAATCCTAGATTGACCCAGAAATCAGGCATTGGGCTGTGCTGAGTTCCAAGAAGAATGAAGAAGTGGGAGCAAGGTTTTAACTGTTTCGTGCTCAACTTGGCCTGCCTTTCGAATGGTGAGTGTCCCTGGAGCTCCTGGCTTTGTGGATTTTTCAAACCCTAACATTAGGTGTAACCATAACCATAACCCTAGTTTGAGTCAGAAATCGGGCATTGGGAGGCAACGAGTTCCAAGCAGAAAGAAGTAGAGGGAGCAGGGTTTTAACTGTATCGTGCTCAACTTGTCCTGCCTTTCACATGGTGAGTGTCCCTGGAGCTCCTGGCTTTGTGGTTTTCTCAACCCTAACCCTAGGCGTAACCCTAACCCTAACCCTAACCCCAGATTGAGCCAGAAATCTGGCATTTGGCTGTGGAGGATTCCAAGAAGAACGAAGAAGTGGGAGCAAGGTTTTGGCTGTGCTGCGATAAGCTTGGCCTGCCTTTCACATGGTGAGTGTCCCTGGAGCTCCTGGCTTTGTGGTTTTCTCAAGCCTAACCCTAGGCGTAACCCAAACCCTAGATTGATCTGGAAATCGGGCACAGGGCTGTGGCGAGTTCCAAGAAGAATTAAGAAGTGGGAGCAAGGTTTTAACTGTATCGTGCTCTGCATGGTCTGCCTTTCACATGCTTAGTATCCCTGGAGCTCCTGGCTTTGTGGATTTCTCAATCCTAAACGAAGGCGCAACACTGACCCTAACCCTAACCCTAGATTGAGCCAGAAATGTGGCATTTGGCGGTGGAGGATTCCAAGAAGAACGAAGAATTGGGAGCAAGGTTTTGGCTGTGCTGCGGTAATCTTGGCCTGCCTTTCGCATGGTGAGTGTCCCTGGAGCTCCTGGCTTTGTGGTTTTCTCAAGCCTAACCCTAGGCGTAACCCTAACCCTAGCCCTAACCCTAGATTGACCCAGAAATCAGGCATTGGGCTGTGCTGAGTTCCAAGAAGAATGAAGAAGTGGGAGCAAGGTTTTAACTGTTTCGTGCTCAACTTGGCCTTCCTTTCGCATGGTGAGTGTCCCTGCAGCTCCGGGCTTTGTGGTTTTCTCAAGCCTAACCCTACGCGTAACCCAAACCCTAGATTGATCTGGAAATCGGGCACTGGGCTGTGGCGAGTTCCAAGAAGAATTAAGAATTGGGAGCAAGGTTTTAACTGTATCGTGCTCAACTTGGTCTGCCTTTCGCATGGTGAGTATCCCTGGAGCTCCTGGCTTTGTGGATTTCTCAATCCTAAACGAAGGCGTAACACTGACCCTAACCCTTACCCTAGTTTGAGCCAGAAATCAGGCATAGGGCTGTGGCGAGTTCTAAGAAGAATGAAGAAGTGGGAGCAAGGTTTTAACTGTATCGTGCTCAACTTGTCCTGCCTTTCACATGGTGAGTATCCCTGGAGCTCCTGGCTTTGTGGTTTTCTCAAGCCTAACCCTAGGCGTAACCATAACCCTCCATTGAGCCAGAAATGGGGCACTGGGCTGTGCTGAGTTCCAAGAAGAATGAAGAAGTGGGAGCAAGGTTTTAACTGTATCGTGCTCAGCTTGGCCTGCCTTTCGCATGGTGAGTGTCCCTGGAGCTCCTGGCTTTGTGGTTTTCTCAACCCTAACCCAAGGCGTAACGCTAACCCTAACCCCAGATTGAGCCAGAAATCTGGCATTTGGCTGTGGAGGATTCCAAGAAGAATGAAGAAGTGGGAGCAAGGTTTTGGCTGTGCTGCGATAAGCTTGGCCTGCCTTTCGCATGGTGAGTGTCCCTGGAGCTCCTGGCTTTGTGGTTTTCTCAAGCCTAACCCTAGGCATAACCCTAACCCTAGATTGAGCCAGAAATCGGGCACTGGGGTGTGCTGAGTTCCAAGCAGAATGAAGAAGTGGGAGCAAGGTTTTGGCTGTGCTGCGGTAATCTTGGCCTGCCTTTCACATGGTGAGTGTCCCTGGAGCTCCTGGCTTTGTGGTTTTCTCAAGCCTAACCCTAGGCGTAACCCTAACCCTAGCCCTAATCCTAGATTGACCCAGAAATCAGGCATTGGGCTGTGCTGAGTTCCAAGAAGAATGAAGAAGTGGGAGCAAGGTTTTAACTGTATCGTGCTCAACTTGGCCTGCCTTTCGAATGGTGAGTGTCCCTGGAGCTCCTGGCTTTGTGGATTTTTCAAACCCTAACATTAGGTGTAACCATAACCATAACCCTAGTTTGAGTCAGAAATCGGGCATTGGGAGGCAACGAGTTCCAAGCAGAAAGAAGTAGAGGGAGCAGGGTTTTAACTGTATCGTGCTCAACTTGTCCTGCCTTTCACATGGTGAGTGTCCCTGGAGCTCCTGGCTTTGTGGTTTTCTCAAGCCTAACCCTAGGCGTAACCCTAACCCTAACCCTAACCCCAGATTGAGCCAGAAATCTGGCATTTGGCTGTGGAGGATTCCAAGAAGAACGAAGAAGTGGGAGCAAGGTTTTGGCTGTGCTGCGATAAGCTTGGCCTGCCTTTCACATGGTGAGTGTCCCTGGAGCTCCTGGCTTTGTGGTTTTCTCAAGCCTAACCCTAGGCGTAACCCAAACCCTAGATTGATCTGGAAATCGGGCACAGGGCTGTGGCGAGTTCCAAGAAGAATTAAGAAGTGGGAGCAAGGTTTTAACTGTATCGTGCTCTACTTGGTCTGCCTTTCACATGCTTAGTATCCCTGGAGCTCCTGGCTTTGTGGATTTCTCAATCCTAAACGAAGGCGCAACACTGACCCTAACCCTAACCCTAGATTGAGCCAGAAATGTGGCATTTGGCGGTGGAGGATTCCAAGAAGAATGAAGAAGTGGGAGCAAGGTTTTGGCTGTGCTGCGATAAGCTTGGCCTGCCTTTCGCATGGTGAGTGTCCCTGGAGCTCCTGGCTTTGTGGTTTTCTCAAGCCTAACCCTAGGCGTAACCCTAACCGTAGTTTGATCCGGAAATCGGGCATTTGGCTGTGGCGGGTTCCAAGAAGAATGAAGCAGTGGGAGCAAGGTTTTAACTGTATCGTGCTCAACTTGGCCTGCCTTTCACATGGTGAGTGTCCCTGGAGCTCCTGGCTTTGTGGTTTTCTCAAGCCTAACCCTAGGCGTAACCCTAACCCTAGATTGAGCCAGAAATCGGGCACTGGGGTGTGCTGAGGTCCAAGTAGAACGAAGAAGTGGGAGCAAGGTTTTGGCTGTGCTGCGGTAATCTTGGCCTGCCTTTCACATGGTGAGTGTCCCTGGAGCTCCTGGCTTTGTGGTTTTCTCAAGCCTAACCCTTGGTGTAACCCTAACCCTAGCCCTAACCCTAGATTGACCCAGAAATCAGGCATTGGGCTGTGCTGAGTTCCAAGAAGAATGAAGAAGTGGGAGCAAGGTTTTAACTGTTTCGTGCTCAACTTGCCCTTCCTTTCGCATGGTGAGTGTCCCTGCAGCTCCGGGCTTTGTGGTTTTCTCAAGCCTAACCCTACGCGTAACCCTAACCCTAGATTGATCTGGAAATCGGGCACTGGGCTGTGGCGAGTTCCAAGAAGAATTAAGAAGTGGGAGCAAGGTTTTAACTGTATCGTGCTCTACTTGGTCTGCCTTTCACATGCTGAGTATCCCTGGAGCTCCTGGTTTGTGGTTTTCTCAAGCCTAACCCTGGGCGTAACCCTAACCCTAACCCTAACCCTAACCCTAGACTGAGCCAGAAATCTGGCATTTGGCTGTGGAGGATTCCAAGAAGAACGAAGAAGTGGGAGCAAGGTTTTAACTGTATCGTGCTCAACTTGGTCTGCCTTTCGCATGGTGAGTATCCCTGGAGCTCCTGGCTTTGTGGATTTCTCAATTCTAAACGAAGGCGTAACACTGACCCTAACCCTTACCCTAGTTTGAGCCAGAAATCAGGCATAGGGCTGTGGCGAGTTCTAAGAAGAATGAAGAAGTGGGAGCAAGGTTTTAACTGTATCGTGCTCAACTTGTCCTGCCTTTCACATGGTGAGTATCCCTGGAGCTCCTGGCTTTGTGGTTTTCTCAAGCCTAACCCTAGGCGTAACCATAACCCTACATTGAGCCAGAAATGGGGCACTGGGCTGTGCTGAGTTCCAAGAAGAATGAAGAAGTGGGAGCAAGGTTTTAACTGTATCGTGCTCAGCTTGGCCTGCCTTTCGCATGGTGAGTGTCCCTGGAGCTCCTGGCTTTGTGGTTTTCTCAACCCTAACCCAAGGCGTAACGCTAACCCTAACCCCAGATTGAGCCAGAAATCTGGCATTTGGCTGTGGAGGATTCCAAGAAGAATGAAGAAGTGGGAGCAAGGTTTTGGCTGTGCTGCGATAAGCTTGGCCTGCCTTTCGCATGGTGAGTGTCCCTGGAGCTCCTGGCTTTGTGGTTTTCTCAAGCCTAACCCTAGGCATAACCCTAACCCTAGATTGAGCCAGAAATCGGGCACTGGGGTGTGCTGAGTTCCAAGCAGAATGAAGAAGTGGGAGCAAGGTTTTGGCTGTGCTGCGGTAAGCTTGGCCTGCCTTTCGCATGGTGAGTGTCCCTGGAGCTCCTGGCTTTGTGGTTTTCTCAAGCCTAACCCTAGGCGTAACCCTAACCCTAACCCTAACCCTAGATTGAGCCAGAAATCTGGCATTTGGCTGTGGAGGATTCCAAGAAGAATGAAGCAGTGGGAGCAAGGTTTTGGCTGTGCTGCGGTAAGCTTGGCCTGCCTTTCGAATGGTGAGTGTCCCTGGAGCTCCTGGCTTTGTGGATTTCTCAAACCCTAACATTAGGTGTAACCATAACCATAAAACTAGTTTGAGTCAGAAATCGGGCATTGGGCAGGAACGAGTTCCAAGAAGAAAGAAGTAGAGGGAGCAAGGTTTTAACTGTATCGTGCCCAACTTGGCCTGCCTTTCGCATGGTGAGTGTCCCTGGAGCTCCTGGCTTTGTGGTTTTCTCAAGCCTAACCCTAGGCGTAACCCTAACCCTAACCCTAACCCCAAATTGAGCCAGAAATCTGGCATTTGGCTGTGGAGGATTCCAAGAAGAACGAAGAATTGGGAGCAAGGTTTTGGCTGTGCTGCGATAAGCTTGGCCTGCCTTTCGCATGGTGAGTGTCCCTGGAGCTCCTGGCTTTGTGGTTTTCTCAAGCCTAACCCTAGGCGTAACCCTAACCCTAGATTGAGCTAGAAAAATGCGTTTGGCTGTGGCAAGTTCCAAGAAGAATGAAGAAGTGGGAGCAAGGTTTTGGCTGTGCTGCGGTAAGCTTGGCCTGCCTTTCGCATGGTGAGTGTCCCTGGAGCTCCTGGCTTTGTGGATTTCTCAAACCCTAACATTAGGTGTAACCATAACCATAAAACTAGTTTGAGTCAGAAATCGGGCATTGGGCGGCAACGAGTTCCAAGAAGAAAGAAGTAGAGGGAGCAGGGTTTTAACTGTATCTTGCTCAACTTGGCCTGCCTTTCGCATGGTGAGTATCCCTGGAGCTCCTGGCTTTGTGGTTTTCTCAAGCCTAACCCTAGGCGTAACCCTAACCCTAGATTGAGCCAGAAATCGGGCACTGGGGTGTGCTGAGGTCCAAGCAGAACGAAGAAGTGGGAGCAAGGTTTTGGCTGTGCTGCGGTAATCTTGGCCTGCCTTTCACATGGTGAGTGTCCCTGGAGCTCCTGGCTTTGTGGTTTTCTCAAGCCTAACCCTTGGTGTAACCCTAACCCTAGCCCTAACCCTAGATTGACCCAGAAATCAGGCATTGGGCTGTGCTGAGTTCCAAGAAGAATGAAGAAGTGGGAGCAAGGTTTTAACTGTTTCGTGCTCAACTTGGCCTTCCTTTCGCATGGTGAGTGTCCCTGCAGCTCCGGGCTTTGTGGTTTTCTCAAGCCTAACCCTACGCGTAACCCAAACCCTAGATTGATCTGGAAATCGGGCACTGGGCTGTGGCGAGTTCCAAGAAGAATTAAGAAGTGGGAGCAAGGTTTTAACTGTATCGTGCTCTACTTGGTCTGCCTTTCACATGCTGAGTATCCCTGGAGCTCCTGGCTTTGTGGTTTTCTCAAGCCTAACCCTGGGCGTAACCCTAACCCTAACCCTAACCCTAACCCTAGACTGAGCCAGAAATCTGGCATTTGGCTGTGGAGGATTCCAAGATGAATGAAGAAGTGGGAGCAAGCTTTTAACTGTATCGTGCTCAACTTGGTCTGCCTTTCGCATGGTGAGTATCCCTGGAGCTCCTGGCTTTGTGGATTTCTCAATCCTAAACGAAGGCGTAACACTGACCCTAACCCTTACCCTAGTTTGAGCCAGAAATCAGGCATAGGGCTGTGGCGAGTTCTAAGAAGAATGAAGAAGTGGGAGCAAGGTTTTAACTGTATCGTGCTCAACTTGGCCTGCCTTTCACATGGTGAGTATCCCTGGAGCTCCTGGCTTTGTGGTTTTCTCAAGCCTAACCCTAGGCGTAACCATAACCCTACATTGAGCCAGAAATCGGGCACTGGGCTGTGCTGAGTTCCAAGAAGAATGAAGAAGTGGGAGCAAGGTTTTAACTGTATCGTGCTCAGCTTGGCCTGCCTTTCGCATGGTGAGTGTCCCTGGAGATCCTGGCTTTGTGGTTTTCTCAACCCTAACCCAAGGCGTAACACTAACCCTAACCCCAGATTGAGCCAGAAATCTGGCATTTGGCTGTGGAGGATTCCAAGAAGAATGAAGAAGTGGGAGCAAGGTTTTGGCTGTGCTGCGATAAGCTTGGCCTGCCTTTCGCATGGTGAGTGTCCCTGGAGCTCCTGGCTTTGTGGTTTTCTCAAGCCTAACCCTAGGCGTAACCCTAACCCTAACCCTAACCCTAGATTGAGCCAGAAATCTGGCATTTGGCTGTGGAGGATTCCAAGAAGAATGAAGCAGTGGGAGCAAGGTTTTGGCTGTGCTGCGGTAAGCTTGGCCTGCCTTTCGAATGGTGAGTGTCCCTGGAGCTCCTGGCTTTGTGGATTTCTCAAACCCTAACATTAGGTGTAACCATAACCATAAAACTAGTTTGAGTCAGAAATCGGGCATTGGGCAGGAACGAGTTCCAAGAAGAAAGAAGTAGAAGGAGCAAGGTTTTAACTGTATCGTGCTCAACATGGCCTGCCTTTGACATGGTGAGTGTCCCTGGAGCTCCTGGCTTTGTGGTTTTCTCAACCCTAACCCTAGGCGTAACCCTAACCCTAACCCTAACCCCAGATTGAGCCAGAAATCTGGCATTTGGCTGTGGAGGATTCCAAGAAGAACGAAGAAGTGGGAGCAAGGTTTTGGCTGTGCTGCGATAAGCTTGGCCTGCCTTTCCCATGGTGAGTGTCCCTGGAGCTCCTGGCTTTGTGGTTTTCTCAAGCCTAACCCTAGGCGTAACCCAAACCCTAGATTGATCTGGAAATCGGGCACAGGGCTGTGGCGAATTCCAAGAAGAATTAAGAAGTGGGAGCAAGGTTTTAACTGTATCGTGCTCTACTTGGTCTGCCTTTCACATGCTTAGTACCCCTGGAGCTCCTGGCTTTGTGGTTTTCTCAAGCCTAACCCTAGGCGTAACCCTAACCCTAGATTGAGCCAGAAATCGGGCACTGGGGTGTGCTGAGGTCCAAGCAGAACGAAGAAGTGGGAGCAAGGTTTTGGCTGTGCTGCGGTAATCTTGGCCTGCCTTTCACATGGTGAGTGTCCCTGGAGCTCCTGGCTTTGTGGTTTTCTCAAGCCTAACCCTAGGCGTAACCCTAACCCTAACACTAACCCCAGACTGAGCCAGAAATCTGGCATTTGGCTGTGGAGGATTTCAAGAAGAACGAAGAAGTGGGAGCAAGGTTTTGGCTGTGCTGCGATAAGCTTGGCCTGCCTTTCGCATGGTGAGTGTCCCTGGAGCTCCTGGCTTTGTGGTTTTCTCAAGCCTAACCCTGGGCGTAACCCTAACCCTAACCCTAACCCTAACCCTAGACTTAGCCAGAAATCTGGCATTTGGCTCTGGAGGATTGCAAGAAGAATGAAGAAGTGGGAGCAAGCTTTTAACTGTATCGTGCTCAACTTGGTCTGCCTTTCGCATGGTGAGTATCCCTGGAGCTCCTGGCTTTGTGGATTTCTCAAACCCTAACATTAGGTGTAACCATAACCATAAAACTAGTTTGAGTCAGAAATCGGGCATTGGGCAGGAACGAGTTCCAAGAAGAAAGAAGTAGAGGGAGCAAGGTTTTAACTGTATCGTGCTCTACTTGGTCTGCCTTTCACACGGTGAGTATCCCTGGAGCTCCTGGCTTTGTGGTTTTCTCAAGCCTAACCCTAGGCGTAACCCTAACCCTAGCCCTAACCCTAGACTTACCCAGAAATCAGGCATTGGGCTGTGGCGAGTTCTAAGAAGAATTAAGAAGTGGGAGCAAGGTTTTAACTGTATCGTGCTCAACATGGCCTGCCTTTGACATGGTGAGTGTCCCTGGAGCTCCTGGCTTTGTGGTTTTCTCAACCCTAACCCTAGGCGTAACCCTAACCCTAACCCTAACCCCAGATTGAGCCAGAAATCTGGCATTTGGCTGTGGAGGATTCCAAGAAGAACGAAGAAGTGGGAGCAAGGTTTTGGCTGTGCTGCGGTAATCTTGGCCTGCCTTTCACATGGTGAGTGTCCCTGGAGCTCCTGGCTTTGTGGTTTTCTCAAGCCTAACCCTAGGCGTAACCCTAACCCTAGCCCTAATCCTAGATTGACCCAGAAATCAGGCATTGGGCTGTGCTGAGTTCCAAGAAGAATGAAGAAGTGGGAGCAAGGTTTTAACTGTATCGTGCTCAACTTGGCCTGCCTTTCGAATGGTGAGTGTCCCTGGAGCTCCTGGCTTTGTGGTTTTCTCAACCCTAACCCTAGGCGTAACCCTAACCCTAACCCTAACCCCAGATTGAGCCAGAAATCTGGCATTTGGCTGTGGAGGATTCCAAGAAGAACGAAGAAGTGGGAGCAAGGTTTTGGCTGTGCTGCGATAAGCTTGGCCTGCCTTTCACATGGTGAGTGTCCCTGGAGCTCCTGGCTTTGTGGTTTTCTCAAGCCTAACCCTAGGCGTAACCCAAAGCCTAGATTGATCTGGAAATCGGGCACAGGGCTGTGGCGAGTTCCAAGAAGAATTAAGAAGTGGGAGCAAGGTTTTAACTGTATCGTGCTCTACTTGGTCTGCCTTTCACATGCTTAGTATCCCTGGAGCTCCTGGCTTTGTGGATTTCTCAATCCTAAACGAAGGCGAAACACTGACCCTAACCCTAACCCTAGACTGAGCCAGAAATGTGGCATTTGGCGGTGGAGGATTCCAAGAAGAATGAAGAAGTGGGAGCAAGGTTTTGGCTGTGCTGCGATAAGCTTGGCCTGCCTTTCGCATGGTGAGTGTCCCTGGAGCTCCTGGCTTTGTGGTTTTCGCAAGCCAAACCCTAGGCGTAACCCTAACCCTAGATTGAGCTAGAAAAATGCATTTGGCTGTGGCGGGTTCCAAGAAGAATGAAGCAGTGGGAGCAAGGTTTTAACCGTATCGTGCCCAACTTGGCCTGCCTTTCACATGGTGAGTGTCCCTGGAGCTCCTGGCTTTGTGGTTTTCTCAAGCCTAACCCTAGGCGTAACTGCAACCATAACCATAGTTTGAGTCAGAAATGGCGCATTGGGCGGTGGCGAGTTCCAAGCAGAAAGAAGAAGTGGGAGCAAGGTTTTAACTGTATCGTGCTCTACTTGGTCTGCCTATCACATGGTGAGTGTCCCTGGAGCTCCTAGCTTTGTGGTTTTCTCAAGCCTAACCCTAGGCGTAACCCTAATACTAGACTGAGCTAGAAAGTTGGCGTTTGGCTGTGGCAGATTCCAAGAAGAACGAAGCAGAGGGAGCAAGGTTTTAACTGTATCGTGCCCAACTTGGCCTGCCTTTCGCATGGTGAGTGTCCCTGGAGCTCCTGGCTTTGTGGTTTTCTCAAGCCTAACCCTAGGCGTAACCCTAACCCTAACCCTAACCCCAAATTGAGCCAGAAATCTGGCATTTGGCTGTGGAGGATTCCAAGAAGAACGAAGAATTGGGAGCAAGGTTTTGGCTGTGCTGCGATAAGCTTGGCCTGCCTTTCGCATGGTGAGTGTCCCTGGAGCTCCTGGCTTTGTGGTTTTCTCAAGCCTAACCCTAGGCGTAACCCTAACCCTAGATTGAGCTAGAAAAATGCGTTTGGCTGTGGCAAGTTCCAAGAAGAATGAAGAAGTGGGAGCAAGGTTTTGGCTGTGCTGCGGTAAGCTTGGCCTGCCTTTCGCATGGTGAGTGTCCCTGGAGCTCCTGGCTTTGTGGATTTCTCAAACCCTAACATTAGGTGTAACCATAACCATAAAACTAGTTTGAGTCAGAAATCGGGCATTGGGCGGCAACGAGTTCCAAGAAGAAAGAAGTAGAGGGAGCAGGGTTTTAACTGTATCTTGCTCAACTTGGCCTGCCTTTCGCATGGTGAGTATCCCTGGAGCTCCTGGCTTTGTGGTTTTCTCAAGCCTAACCCTAGGCGTAACCCTAACCCTAGATTGAGCCAGAAATCGGGCACTGGGGTGTGCTGAGGTCCAAGCAGAACGAAGAAGTGGGAGCAAGGTTTTGGCTGTGCTGCGGTAATCTTGGCCTGCCTTTCACATGGTGAGTGTCCCTGGAGCTCCTGGCTTTGTGGTTTTCTCAAGCCTAACCCTAGGCGTAACCCTAACCCTAGCCCTAACCCTAGATTGACCCAGAAATCAGGCATTGGGCTGTGCTGAGTTCCAAGAAGAATGAAGAAGTGGGAGCAAGGTTTTAACTGTTTCGTGCTCAACTTGGCCTTCCTTTCGCATGGTGAGTGTCCCTGCAGCTCCGGGCTTTGTGGTTTTCTCAAGCCTAACCCTACGCGTAACCCAAACCCTAGATTGATCTGGAAATCGGGCACTGGGCTGTGGCGAGTTCCAAGAAGAATTAAGAAGTGGGAGCAAGGTTTTAACTGTATCGTGCTCTACTTGGTCTGCCTTTCACATGCTGAGTATCCCTGGAGCTCCTGGCTTTGTGGTTTTCTCAAGCCTAACCCTGGGCGTAACCCTAACCCTAACCCTAACCCTAACCCTAGACTGAGCCAGAAATCTGGCATTTGGCTGTGGAGGATTCCAAGATGAATGAAGAAGTGGGAGCAAGCTTTTAACTGTATCGTGCTCAACTTGGTCTGCCTTTCGCATGGTGAGTATCCCTGGAGCTCCTGGCTTTGTGGATTTCTCAATCCTAAACGAAGGCGTAACACTGACCCTAACCCTTACCCTAGTTTGAGCCAGAAATCAGGCATAGGGCTGTGGCGAGTTCTAAGAAGAATGAAGACGTGGGAGCAAGGTTTTAACTGTATCGTGCTCAACTTGTCCTGCCTTTCACATGGTGAGTATCCCTGGAGCTCCTGGCTTTGTGGTTTTCTCAAGCCTAACCCTAGGCGTAACCATAACCCTACATTGAGCCAGAAATCGGGCACTGGGCTGTGCTGAGTTCCAAGAAGAATGAAGAAGTGGGAGCAAGGTTTTAACTGTATCGTGCTCAGCTTGGCCTGCCTTTCGCATGGTGAGTGTCCCTGGAGCTCCTGGCTTTGTGGTTTTCTCAACCCTAACCCAAGGCGTAACGCTAACCCTAACCCCAGATTGAGCCGGAAATCTGGCATTTGGCTGTGGAGGATTCCAAGAAGAATGAAGAAGTGGGAGCAAGGTTTTGGCTGTGCTGCGATAAGCTTGGCCTGCCTTTCGCATGGTGAGTGTCCCTGGAGCTCCTGGCTTTGTGGTTTTCTCAAGCCTAACCCTAGGCGTAACCCTAACCCTAACCCTAACCCTAGATTGAGCCAGAAATCTGGCATTTGGCTGTGGAGGATTCCAAGAAGAATGAAGCAGTGGGAGCAAGGTTTTGTCTGTGCTGCGGTAAGCTTGGCCTGCCTTTCGAATGGTGAGTGTCCCTGGAGCTCCTGGCTTTGTGGATTTCTCAAACCCTAACATTAGTTGTAACCATAAGCATAAAACTAGTTTGAGTCAGAAATCGGGCATTGGGCAGGAACGAGTTCCAAGAAGAAAGAAGTAGAGGGAGCAAGGTTTTAACTGTATCGTGCTCTACTTGGTGTGCCTTTCACACGGTGAGTATCCCTGGAGCTCCTGGCTTTGTGGTTTTCTCAAGCCTAACCCTAGGCGTAACCCTAACCCTAGCCCTAACCCTAGACTTACCCAGAAATCAGGCATTGGGCTGTGGCGAGTTCTAAGAAGAATTAAGAAGTGGGAGCAAGGTTTTAACTGTATCGTGCTCAACATGGCCTGCCTTTGACATGGTGAGTGTCCCTGGAGCTCCTGGCTTTGTGGTTTTCTCAACCCTAACCCTAGCCGTAACCCTAACCCTAACCCTAACCCCAGATTGAGCCAGAAATCTGGCATTTGGCTGTGGAGGATTCCAAGAAGAACGAAGAAGTGGGAGCAAGGTTTTGGCTGTGCTGCGATAAGCTTGGCCTGCCTTTCGCATGGTGAGTGTCCCTGGAGCTCCTGGCTTTGTGGTTTTCTCAAGCCTAACCCTAGGCGTAACCCAAACCCTAGATTGATCTGGAAATCGGGCACAGGGCTGTGGCGAATTCCAAGAAGAATTAAGAAGTGGGAGCAAGGTTTTAACTGTATCGTGCTCTACTTGGTCTGCCTTTCACATGCTTAGTATCCCTGGAGCTCCTGGCTTTGTGGTTTTCTCAAGCCTAACCCTAGGCGTAACCCTAACCCTAGATTGAGCCAGAAATCGGGCACTGGGGTGTGCTGAGGTCCAAGCAGAACGAAGAAGTGGGAGCAAGGTTTTGGCTGTGCTGCGGTAATCTTGGCCTGCCTTTCACATGGTGAGTGTCCCTGGAGCTCCTGGCTTTGTGGTTTTCTCAAGCCTAACCCTAGGCGTAACCCTAACCCTAACACTAACCCCAGATTGAGCCAGAAATCTGGCATTTGGCTGTGGAGGATTTCAAGAAGAACGAAGAAGTGGGAGCAAGGTTTTGGCTGTGCTGCGATAAGCTTGGCCTGCCTTTCGCATGGTGAGTGTCCCTGGAGCTCCTGGCTTTGTGGTTTTCTCAAGCCTAACCCTAGGCGTAACCCTAACCCTAGATTGAGCTAGAAAAATGCATTTGGCTGTGGCGGGTTCCAAGAAGAATGAAGCAGTGGGAGCAAGGTTTTAACAGTATCGTGCCCAACTTGGCCTGCCTTTCACATGGTGAGTGTCCCTGGAGCTCCTGGCTTTGTGGTTTTCTCAAGGCTAACCCTAGGCGTAACTGCAACCATAACCATAGTTTGAGTCAGAAATGGCGCATTGGGCGGTGGCGAGTTCCAAGCAGAAAGAAGAAGTGGGAGCAAGGTTTTGGCTGTGCTGCGGTAAGCTTGGCCTGCCTTTCGCATGGTGAGTGTCCCTGGAGCTCCTGGCTTTGTGGATTTCTCAAACCCTAACATTAGGTGTAACCATAACCATAACCCTAGTTTGAGTCAGAAATCGGGCATTGGGCGGCAACGAGTTCCAAGAAGAAAGAAGTAGAGGGAGCAGGGTTTTAACTGTATCTTGCTCAACTTGGCCTGCCTTTCGCATGGTGAGTATCCCTGGAGCTCCTGGCTTTGTGGTTTTCTCAAGCCTAACCCTAGGCGTAACCCTAACCCTAGATTGAGCCAGAAATCGGGCACTGGGGTGTGCTGAGGTCCAAGCAGAACGAAGAAGTGGGAGCAAGGTTTTGGCTGTGCTGCGGTAATCTTGGCCTGCCTTTCACATGGTGAGTGTCCCTGGAGCTCCTGGCTTTGTGGTTTTCTCAAGCCTAACCCTTGGTGTAACCCTAACCCTAGCCCTAACCCTAGATTGACCCAGAAATCAGGCATTGGGCTGTGCTGAGTTCCAAGAAGAATGAAGAAGTGGGAGCAAGGTTTTAACTGTTTCGTGCTCAACTTGGCCTTCCTTTCGCATGGTGAGTGTCCCTGCAGCTCCGGGCTTTGTGGTTTTCTCAAGCCTAACCCTACGCGTAACCCAAACCCTAGATTGATCTGGAAATCGGGCACTGGGCTGTGGCGAGTTCCAAGAAGAATTAAGAAGTGGGAGCAAGGTTTTAACTGTATCGTGCTCTACTTGGTCTGCCTTTCACATGCTGAGTATCCCTGGAGCTCCTGGCTTTGTGGTTTTCTCAAGCCTAACCCTGGGCGTAACCCTAACCCTAACCCTAACCCTAACCCTAGACTGAGCCAGAAATCTGGCATTTGGCTGTGGAGGATTCCAAGAAGAATGAAGAAGTGGGAGCAAGCTTTTAACTGTATCGTGCTCAACTTGGTCTGCCTTTCGCATGGTGAGTATCCCTGGAGCTCCTGGCTTTGTGGATTTCTCAATCCTAAACGAAGGCGTAACCCTGACCCTAACCCTTATCCTAGTTTGAGCCAGAAATCAGGCATAGGGCTGTGGCGAGTTCTAAGAAGAATGAAGAAGTGGGAGCAAGGTTTTAACTGTATCGTGCTCAACTTGTCCTGCCTTTCGCATGGTGAGTGTCCCTGGAGATCCTGGCTTTGTGGTTTTCTCAACCCTAACCCAAGGCGTAACGCTAACCCTAACCCCAGATTGAGCCAGAAATCTGGCATTTGGCTGTGGAGGATTCCAAGAAGAATGAAGAAGTGGGAGCAAGGTTTTGGCTGTGCTGCGATAAGCTTGGCCTGCCTTTCGCATGGTGAGTGTCCCTGGAGCTCCTGGCTTTGTGGTTTTCTCAAGCCTAACCCTAGGCATAACCCTAACCCTAGATTGAGCCAGAAATCGGGCACTGGGGTGTGCTGAGTTCCAAGCAGAATGAAGAAGTGGGAGCAAGGTTTTGGCTGTGCTGCGGTAAGCTTGGCCTGCCTTTCGCATGGTGAGTGTCCCTGGAGCTCCTGGCTTTCTGGTTTTCTCAAGCCTAACCCTAGGCGTAACCCTAACCCTAACCCTAACCCTAGATTGAGCCAGAAATCTGGCATTTGGCTGTGGAGGATTCCAAGAAGAATGAAGCAGTGGGAGCAAGGTTTTGGCTGTGCTGCGGTAAGCTTGGCCTGCCTTTCGAATGGTGAGTGTCCCTGGAGCTCCTGGCTTTGTGGATTTCTCAAACCCTAACATTAGGTGTAACCATAACCATAAAACTAGTTTGAGTCAGAAATCGGGCATTGGGCAGGAACGAGTTCCAAGAAGAAAGAAGTAGAGGGAGCAAGGTTTTAACTGTATCGTGCTCTACTTGGTCTGCCTTTCACACGGTGAGTATCCCTGGAGCTCCTGGCTTTGTGGTTTTCTCAAGCCTAACCCTAGGCGTAACCCTAACCCTAGCCCTAACCCTAGACTTACCCAGAAATCAGGCATTGGGCTGTGGCGAGTTCTAAGAAGAATTAAGAAGTGGGAGCAAGGTTTTAACTGTATCGTGCTCAACATGGCCTGCCTTTGACATGGTGAGTGTCCCTGGAGCTCCTGGCTTTGTGGTTTTCTCAACCCTAACCCTAGGCGTAACCCTAACCCTAACCCTAACCCCAGATTGAGCCAGAAATCTGGCATTTGGCTGTGGAGGATTCCAAGAAGAACGAAGAAGTGGGAGCAAGGTTTTGGCTGTGCTGCGATAAGCTTGGCCTGCCTTTCGCATGGTAAGTGTCCCTGGAGCTCCTGGCTTTGTGGTTTTCGCAAGCCTAACCCTAGGCGTAACCCTAACCCTAGATTGAGCCAGAAATCGGGCACTGGGGTGTGCTGAGGTCCAAGCAGAACGAAGAAGTGGGAGCAAGGTTTTGGCTGTGCTGCGGTAATCTTGGCCTGCCTTTCACATGGTGAGTGTCCCTGGAGCTCCTGGCTTTGTGGTTTTCTCAAGCCTAACCCTAGGCGTAACCCTAACCCTAGCCCTAATCCTAGATTGACCCAGAAATCAGGCATTGGGCTGTGCTGAGTTCCAAGAAGAATGAAGAAGTGGGAGCAAGGTTTTAACTGTTTCGTGCTCAACTTGGCCTGCCTTTCGAATGGTGAGTGTCCCTGGAGCTCCTGGCTTTGTGGATTTTTCAAACCCTAACATTAGGTGTAACCATAACCATAACCCTAGTTTGAGTCAGAAATCGGGCATTGGGAGGCAACGAGTTCCAAGCAGAAAGAAGTAGAGGGAGCAGGGTTTTAACTGTATCGTGCTCAACTTGTCCTGCCTTTCACATGGTGAGTGTCCCTGGAGCTCCTGGCTTTGTGGTTTTCTCAACCCTAACCCTAGGCGTAACCCTAACCCTAACCCTAACCCCAGATTGAGCCAGAAATTGGCATTTGGCTGTGGAGGATTCCAAGAAGAACGAAGAAGTGGGAGCAAGGTTTTGGCTGTGCTGCGATAAGCTTGGCCTGCCTTTCACATGGTGAGTGTCCCTGGAGCTCCTGGCTTTGTGGTTTTCTCAAGCCTAACCCTAGGCGTAACCCAAACCCTAGATTGATCTGGAAATCGGGCACAGGGCTGTGGCGAGTTCCAAGAAGAATTAAGAAGTGGGAGCAAGGTTTTAACTGTATCGTGCTCTGCATGGTCTGCCTTTCACATGCTTAGTATCCCTGGAGCTCCTGGCTTTGTGGATTTCTCAATCCTAAACGAAGGCGCAACACTGACCCTAACCCTAACCCTAGATTGAGCCAGAAATGTGGCATTTGGCGGTGGAGGATTCCAAGAAGAACGAAGAATTGGGAGCAAGGTTTTGGCTGTGCTGCGGTAATCTTGGCCTGCCTTTCGCATGGTGAGTGTCCCTGGAGCTCCTGGCTTTGTGGTTTTCTCAAGCCTAACCCTAGGCGTAACCCTAACCCTAGCCCTAACCCTAGATTGACCCAGAAATCAGGCATTGGGCTGTGCTGAGTTCCAAGAAGAATGAAGAAGTGGGAGCAAGGTTTTAACTGTTTCGTGCTCAACTTGGCCTTCCTTTCGCATGGTGAGTGTCCCTGCAGCTCCGGGCTTTGTGGTTTTCTCAAGCCTAACCCTACGCGTAACCCAAACCCTAGATTGATCTGGAAATCGGGCACTGGGCTGTGGCGAGTTCCAAGAAGAATTAAGAATTGGGAGCAAGGTTTTAACTGTATCGTGCTCAACTTGGTCTGCCT
This sequence comes from Cyanocitta stelleri, assembly GCA_026167965.1. Lineage (NCBI taxonomy): Eukaryota > Metazoa > Chordata > Aves > Passeriformes > Corvidae > Cyanocitta > Cyanocitta stelleri. The sequence continues at coordinate 41,214 of JANXIP010000035.1, forward strand.
TTCGCATGGTGAGTATCCCTGGAGCTCCTGGCTTTGTGGATTTCTCAATCCTAAACGAAGGCGTAACACTGACCCTAACCCTTACCCTAGTTTGAGCCAGAAATCAGGCATAGGGCTGTGGCGAGTTCTAAGAAGAATGAAGAAGTGGGAGCAAGGTTTTAACTGTATCGTGCTCAACTTGTCCTGCCTTTCACATGGTGAGTATCCCTGGAGCTCCTGGCTTTGTGGTTTTCTCAAGCCTAACCCTAGGCGTAACCATAACCCTACATTGAGCCAGAAATGGGGCACTGGGCTGTGCTGAGTTCCAAGAAGAATGAAGAAGTGGGAGCAAGGTTTTAACTGTATCGTGCTCAGCTTGGCCTGCCTTTCGCATGGTGAGTGTCCCTGGAGCTCCTGGCTTTGTGGTTTTCTCAACCCTAACCCAAGGCGTAACGCTAACCCTAACCCCAGATTGAGCCAGAAATCTGGCATTTGGCTGTGGAGGATTCCAAGAAGAATGAAGAAGTGGGAGCAAGGTTTTGGCTGTGCTGCGATAAGCTTGGCCTGCCTTTCGCATGGTGAGTGTCCCTGGAGCTCCTGGCTTTGTGGTTTTCTCAAGCCTAACCCTAGGCATAACCCTAACCCTAGATTGAGCCAGAAATCGGGCACTGGGGTGTGCTGAGTTCCAAGCAGAATGAAGAAGTGGGAGCAAGGTTTTGGCTGTGCTGCGGTAAGCTTGGCCTGCCTTTCGCATGGTGAGTGTCCCTGGAGCTCCTGGCTTTGTGGTTTTCTCAAGCCTAACCCTAGGCGTAACCCTAACCCTAACCCTAACCCTAGATTGAGCCAGAAATCTGGCATTTGGCTGTGGAGGATTCCAAGAAGAATGAAGCAGTGGGAGCAAGGTTTTGGCTGTGCTGCGGTAAGCTTGGCCTGCCTTTCGAATGGTGAGTGTCCCTGGAGCTCCTGGCTTTGTGGATTTCTCAAACCCTAACATTAGGTGTAACCATAACCATAAAACAAGTTTGAGTCAGAAATCGGGCATTGGGCAGGAACGAGTTCCAAGCAGAAAGAAGTAGAGAGAGCAAGGTTTTAACTGTATCGTGCTCTACTTGGTCTGCCTTTCACACGGTGAGTATCCCTGGAGCTCCTGGCTTTGTGGTTTTCTCAAGCCTAACCCTAGGCGTAACCCTAACCCTAGCCCTAACCCTAGACTTACCCAGAAATCAGGCATTGGGCTGTGGCGAGTTCTAAGAAGAATTAAGAAGTGGGAGCAAGGTTTTAACTGTATCGTGCTCAACATGGCCTGCCTTTGACATGGTGAGTGTCCCTGGAGCTCCTGGCTTTGTGGTTTTCTCAACCCTAACCCTAGGCGTAACCCTAACCCTAACCCTAACCCCAGATTGAGCCAGAAATCTGGCATTTGGCTGTGGAGGATTCCAAGAAGAACGAAGAAGTGGGAGCAAGGTTTTGGCTGTGCTGCGATAAGCTTGGCCTGCCTTTCCCATGGTGAGTGTCCCTGGAGCTCCTGGCTTTGTGGTTTTCTCAAGCCTAACCCTAGGCGTAACCCAAACCCTAGATTGAGCCAGAAATCGGGCACTGGGGTGTGCTGAGGTCCAAGCAGAACGAAGAAGTGGGAGCAAGGTTTTGGCTGTGCTGCGGTAATCTTGGCCTGCCTTTCACATGGTGAGTGTCCCTGGAGCTCCTGGCTTTGTGGTTTTCTCAAGCCTAACCCTAGGCGTAACCCTAACCCTAGCCCTAATCCTAGATTGAGCCAGAAATCAGGCATTGGGCTGTGCTGAGTTCCAAGAAGAATGAAGAAGTGGGAGCAAGGTTTTAACTGTATCGTGCTCAACTTGGCCTGCCTTTCGAATGGTGAGTATCCCTGGAGCTCCTGGCTTTGTGGATTTTTCAAACCCTAACATTAGGTGTAACCATAACCATAACCCTAGTTTGAGTCAGAAATCGGGCATTGGGAGGCAACGAGTTCCAAGCAGAAAGAAGTAGAGGGAGCAGGGTTTTAACTGTATCGTGCTCAACTTGTCCTGCCTTTCACATGGTGAGTGTCCCTGGAGCTCCTGGCTTTGTGGTTTTCTCAACCCTAACCCTAGGCGTAACCCTAACCCTAACCCTAACCCCAGATTGAGCCAGAAATCTGGCATTTGGCTGTGGAGGATTCCAAGAAGAACGAAGAAGTGGGAGCAAGGTTTTGGCTGTGCTGCGATAAGCTTGGCCTGCCTTTCACATGGTGAGTGTCCCTGGAGCTCCTGGCTTTGTGGTTTTCTCAAGCCTAACCCTAGGCGTAACCCAAACCCTAGATTGATCTGGAAATCGGGCACAGGGCTGTGGCGAGTTCCAAGAAGAATTAAGAAGTGGGAGCAAGGTTTTAACTGTATCGTGCTCTGCATGGTCTGCCTTTCACATGCTTAGTATCCCTGGAGCTCCTGGCTTTGTGGATTTCTCAATCCTAAACGAAGGCGCAACACTGACCCTAACCCTAACCCTAGATTGAGCCAGAAATGTGGCATTTGGCGGTGGAGGATTCCAAGAAGAATGAAGAAGTGGGAGCAAGGTTTTGGCTGTGCTGCGATAAGCTTGGCCTGCCTTTCGCATGGTGAGTGTCCCTGGAGCTCCTGGCTTTGTGGTTTTCTCAAGCCTAACCCTAGGCGTAACCCTAACCGTAGTTTGATCCGGAAATCGGGCATTTGGCTGTGGCGGGTTCCAAGAAGAATGAAGCAGTGGGAGCAAGGTTTTAACTGTATCGTGCTCAACTTGGCCTGCCTTTCACATGGTGAGTGTCCCTGGAGCTCCTGGCTTTGTGGTTTTCTCAAGCCTAACCCTAGGCGTAACCCTAACCCTAGATTGAGCCAGAAATCGGGCACTGGGGTGTGCTGAGGTCCAAGAAGAACGAAGAAGTGGGAGCAAGGTTTTGGCTGTGCTGCGGTAATCTTGGCCTGCCTTTCACATGGTGAGTGTCCCTGGAGCTCCTGGCTTTGTGGTTTTCTCAAGCCTAACCCTTGGTGTAACCCTAACCCTAGCCCTAACCCTAGATTGACCCAGAAATCAGGCATTGGGCTGTGCTGAGTTCCAAGAAGAATGAAGAAGTGGGAGCAAGGTTTTAACTGTTTCGTGCTCAACTTGGCCTTCCTTTCGCATGGTGAGTGTCCCTGCAGCTCCGGGCTTTGTGGTTTTCTCAAGCCTAACCCTACGCGTAACCCAAACCCTAGATTGATCTGGAAATCGGGCACTGGGCTGTGGCGAGTTCCAAGAAGAATTAAGAAGTGGGAGCAAGGTTTTAACTGTATCGTGCTCAACTTGGTCTGCCTTTCGCATGGTGAGTATCCCTGGAGCTCCTGGCTTTGTGGATTTCTCAATCCTAAACGAAGGCGTAACACTGACCCTAACCCTTACCCTAGTTTGGGCCAGAAATCAGGCATAGGGCTGTGGCGAGTTCTAAGAAGAATGAAGAAGTGGGAGCAAGGTTTTAACTGTATCGTGCTCTACTTGGCCTGCCTTTCACATGGTGAGTGTCCCTTGAGCTCCTGGCTTTGTGGTTTTCTCAAGCCTAACCCTAGGCGTAACCATAACCCTACATTGAGCCAGAAATCGGGCACTGGGCTGTGCTGAGTTCCAAGAAGAATGAAGAAGTGGGAGCAAGGTTTTAACTGTATCGTGCTCAGCTTGGCCTGCCTTTCGCATGGTGAGTGTCCCTGGAGCTCCTGGCTTTGTGGTTTTCTCAACCCTAACCCAAGGCGTAACGCTAACCCTAACCCCAGATTGAGCCAGAAATCTGGCATTTGGCTGTGGAGGATTCCAAGAAGAATGAAGAAGTGGGAGCAAGGTTTTGGCTGTGCTGCGATAAGCTTGGCCTGCCTTTCGCATGGTGAGTGTCCCTGGAGCTCCTGGCTTTGTGGTTTTCTCAAGCCTAACCCTAGGCATAACCCTAACCCTAGATTGAGCCAGAAATCGGGCACTGGGGTGTGCTGTGTTCCAAGCAGAATGAAGAAGTGGGAGCAAGGTTTTGGCTGTGCTGCGGTAAGCTTGGCCTGCCTTTCGCATGGTGAGTGTCCCTGGAGCTCCTGGCTTTGTGGTTTTCTCAAGCCTAACCCTAGGCGTAACCCTAACCCTAACCCTAACCCTAGATTGAGCCAGAAATCTGGCATTTGGCTGTGGAGTATTCCAAGAAGAATGAAGCAGTGGGAGCAAGGTTTTGGCTGTGCTGCGGTAAGCTTGGCCTGCCTTTCGAATGGTGAGTGTCCCTGGAGCTCCTGGCTTTGTGGATTTCTCAAACCCTAACATTAGGTGTAACCATAACCATAAAACTAGTTTGAGTCAGAAATCGGGCATTGGGCAGGAACGAGTTCCAAGCAGAAAGAAGTAGAGAGAGCAAGGTTTTAACTGTATCGTGCTCTACTTGGTCTGCCTTTCACACGGTGAGTATCCCTGGAGCTCCTGGCTTTGTGGTTTTCTCAAGCCTAACCCTAGGCGTAACCCTAACCCTAGCCCTAACCCTAGACTTACCCAGAAATCAGGCATTGGGCTGTGGCGAGTTCTAAGAAGAATTAAGAAGTGGGAGCAAGGTTTTAACTGTATCGTGCTCAACATGGCCTGCCTTTGACATGGTGAGTGTCCCTGGAGCTCCTGGCTTTGTGGTTTTCTCAACCCTAACCCTAGGCGTAACCCTAACCCTAACCCTAACCCCAGATTGAGCCAGAAATCTGGCATTTGGCTGTGGAGGATTCCAAGAAGAACGAAGAAGTGGGAGCAAGGTTTTGGCTGTGCTGCGATAAGCTTGGCCTGCCTTTCGCATGGTAAGTGTCCCTGGAGCTCCTGGCTTTGTGGTTTTCGCAAGCCTAACCCTAGGCGTAACCCTAACCCTAGATTGAGCCAGAAATCGGGCACTGGGGTGTGCTGAGGTGCAAGCAGAACGAAGAAGTGGGAGCAAGGTTTTGGCTGTGCTGCGGTAATCTTGGCCTGCCTTTCACATGGTGAGTGTCCCTGGAGCTCCTGGCTTTGTGGTTTTCTCAAGCCTAACCCTAGGCGTAACCCTAACCCTAGCCCTAATCCTAGATTGACCCAGAAATCAGGCATTGGGCTGTGCTGAGTTCCAAGAAGAATGAAGAAGTGGGAGCAAGGTTTTAACTGTATCGTGCTCAACTTGGCCTGCCTTTCGAATGGTGAGTGTCCCTGGAGCTCCTGGCTTTGTGGATTTTTCAAACCCTAACATTAGGTGTAACCATAACCATAACCCTAGTTTGAGTCAGAAATCGGGCATTGGGAGGCAACGAGTTCCAAGCAGAAAGAAGTAGAGGGAGCAGGGTTTTAACTGTATCGTGCTCAACTTGTCCTGCCTTTCACATGGTGAGTGTCCCTGGAGCTCCTGGCTTTGTGGTTTTCTCAACCCTAACCCTAGGCGTAACCCTAACCCTAACCCTAACCCCAGATTGAGCCAGAAATCTGGCATTTGGCTGTGGAGGATTCCAAGAAGAACGAAGAAGTGGGAGCAAGGTTTTGGCTGTGCTGCGATAAGCTTGGCCTGCCTTTCACATGGTGAGTGTCCCTGGAGCTCCTGGCTTTGTGGTTTTCTCAAGCCTAACCCTAGGCGTAACCCAAAGCCTAGATTGATCTGGAAATCGGGCACAGGGCTGTGGCGAGTTCCAAGAAGAATTAAGAAGTGGGAGCAAGGTTTTAACTGTATCGTGCTCTACTTGGTCTGCCTTTCACATGCTTAGTATCCCTGGAGCTTCTGGCTTTGTGGATTTCTCAATCCTAAACGAAGGCGCAACACTGACCCTAACCCTAACCCTAGATTGAGCCAGAAATGTGGCATTTGGCGGTGGAGGATTCCAAGAAGAATGAAGAAGTGGGAGCAAGGTTTTGGCTGTGCTGCGATAAGCTTGGCCTGCCTTTCGCATGGTGAGTGTCCCTGGAGCTCCTGGCTTTGTGGTTTTCTCAAGCCTAACCCTAGGCGTAACCCTAACCGTAGTTTGATCCGGAAATCGGGCATTTGGCTGTGGCGGGTTCCAAGAAGAATGAAGCAGTGGGAGCAAGGTTTTAACTGTATCGTGCTCAACTTGGCCTGCCTTTCACATGGTGAGTGTCCCTGGAGCTCCTGGCTTTGTGGTTTTCTCAAGCCTAACCCTAGGCGTAACCCTAACCCTAGATTGAGCCAGAAATCGGGCACTGGGGTGTGCTGAGGTCCAAGAAGAACGAAGAAGTGGGAGCAAGGTTTTGGCTGTGCTGCGGTAATCTTGGCCTGCCTTTCACATGGTGAGTGTCCCTGGAGCTCCTGGCTTTGTGGTTTTCTCAAGCCTAACCCTTGGTGTAACCCTAACCCTAGCCCTAACCCTAGATTGACCCAGAAATCAGGCATTGGGCTGTGCTGAGTTCCAAGAAGAATGAAGAAGTGGGAGCAAGGTTTTAACTGTTTCGTGCTCAACTTGGCCTTCCTTTCGCATGGTGAGTGTCCCTGCAGCTCCGGGCTTTGTGGTTTTCTCAAGCCTAACCCTACGCGTAACCCAAACCCTAGATTGATCTGGAAATCGGGCACTGGGCTGTGGCGAGTTCCAAGAAGAATTAAGAAGTGGGAGCAAGGTTTTAACTGTATCGTGCTCTACTTGGTCTGCCTTTCACATGCTGAGTATCCCTGGAGCTCCTGGCTTTGTGGTTTTCTCAAGCCTAACCCTGGGCGTAACCCTAACCCTAACCCTAACCCTAACCCTAGACTGAGCCAGAAATCTGGCATTTGGCTGTGGAGGATTCCAAGAAGAATGAAGAAGTGGGAGCAAGCTTTTAACTGTATCGTGCTCAACTTGGTCTGCCTTTCGCATGGTGAGTATCCCTGGAGCTCCTGGCTTTGTGGATTTCTCAATCCTAAACGAAGGCGTAACACTGACCCTAACCCTTACCCTAGTTTGAGCCAGAAATCAGGCATAGGGCTGTGGCGAGTTCTAAGAAGAATGAAGCAGTGGGAGCAAGGTTTTAACTGTATCGTGCTCAACTTGTCCTGCCTTTCACATGGTGAGTATCCCTGGAGCTCCTGGCTTTGTGGTTTTCTCAAGCCTAACCCTAGGCGTAACCATAACCCTACATTGAGCCAGAAATGGGGCACTGGGCTGTGCTGAGTTCCAAGAAGAATGAAGAAGTGGGAGCAAGGTTTTAACTGTATCGTGCTCAGCTTGGCCTGCCTTTCGCATGGTGAGTGTCCCTGGAGCTCCTGGCTTTGTGGTTTTCTCAACCCTAACCCAAGGCGTAACGCTAACCCTAACCCCAGATTGAGCCAGAAATCTGGCATTTGGCTGTGGAGGATTCCAAGAAGAATGAAGAAGTGGGAGCAAGGTTTTGGCTGTGCTGCGATAAGCTTGGCCTGCCTTTCGCATGGTGAGTGTCCCTGGAGCTCCTGGCTTTGTGGTTTTCTCAAGCCTAACCCTAGGCATAACCCTAACCCTAGATTGAGCCAGAAATCGGGCACTGGGGTGTGCTGAGTTCCAAGCAGAATGAAGAAGTGGGAGCAAGGTTTTGGCTGTGCTGCGGTAAGCTTGGCCTGCCTTTCGCATGGTGAGTGTCCCTGGAGCTCCTGGCTTTCTGGTTTTCTCAAGCCTAACCCTAGGCGTAACCCTAACCCTAACCCTAACCCTAGATTGAGCCAGAAATCTGGCATTTGGCTGTGGAGGATTCCAAGAAGAATGAAGCAGTGGGAGCAAGGTTTTGGCTGTGCTGCGGTAAGCTTGGCCTGCCTTTCGAATGGTGAGTGTCCCTGGAGCTCCTGGCTTTGTGGATTTCTCAAACCCTAACATTAGGTGTAACCATAACCATAAAACTAGTTTGAGTCAGAAATCGGGCATTGGGCAGGAACGAGTTCCAAGCAGAAAGAAGTAGAGGGAGCAAGGTTTTAACTGTATCGTGCTCTACTTGGTCTGCCTTTCACACGGTGAGTATCCCTGGAGCTCCTGGCTTTGTGGTTTTCTCAAGCCTAACCCTAGGCGTAACCCTAACCCTAGCCCTAACCCTAGACTTACCCAGAAATCAGGCATTGGGCTGTGGCGAGTTCTAAGAAGAATTAAGAAGTGGGAGCAAGGTTTTAACTGTATCGTGCTCAACTTGGCCTGCCTTTGACATGGTGAGTGTCCCTGGAGCTCCTGGCTTTGTGGTTTTCTCAACCCTAACCCTAGGCGTAACCCTAACCCTAACCCTAACCCCAGATTGAGCCAGAAATCTGGCATTTGGCTGTGGAGGATTCCAAGAAGAACGAAGAAGTGGGAGCAAGGTTTTGGCTGTGCTGCGATAAGCTTGGCCTGCCTTTCGCATGGTAAGTGTCCCTGGAGCTCCTGGCTTTGTGGTTTTCGCAAGCCTAACCCTAGGCGTAACCCTAACCCTAGATTGAGCCAGAAATCGGGCACTGGGGTGTGCTGAGGTCCAAGCAGAACGAAGAAGTGGGAGCAAGGTTTTGGCTGTGCTGCGGTAATCTTGGCCTGCCTTTCACATGGTGAGTGTCCCTGGAGCTCCTGGCTTTGTGGTTTTCTCAAGCCTAACCCTAGGCGTAACCCTAACCCTAGCCCTAATCCTAGATTGACCCAGAAATCAGGCATTGGGCTGTGCTGAGTTCCAAGAAGAATGAAGAAGTGGGAGCAAGGTTTTAACTGTATCGTGCTCAACTTGGCCTGCCTTTCGAATGGTGAGTGTCCCTGGAGCTCCTGGCTTTGTGGATTTTTCAAACCCTAACATTAGGTGTAACCATAACCATAACCCTAGTTTGAGTCAGAAATCGGGCATTGGGAGGCAACGAGTTCCAAGCAGAAAGAAGTAGAGGGAGCAGGGTTTTAACTGTATCGTGCTCAACTTGTCCTGCCTTTCACATGGTGAGTGTCCCTGGAGCTCCTGGCTTTGTGGTTTTCTCAACCCTAACCCTAGGCGTAACCCTAACCCTAACCCTAACCCCAGATTGAGCCAGAAATCTGGCATTTGGCTGTGGAGGATTCCAAGAAGAACGAAGAAGTGGGAGCAAGGTTTTGGCTGTGCTGCGGTAATCTTGGCCTGCCTTTCACATGGTGAGTGTCCCTGGAGCTCCTGGCTTTGTGGTTTTCTCAAGCCTAACCCTTGGTGTAACCCTAACCCTAGCCCTAACCCTAGATTGACCCAGAAATCAGGCATTGGGCTGTGCTGAGTTCCAAGAAGAATGAAGAAGTGGGAGCAAGGTTTTAACTGTTTCGTGCTCAACTTGGCCTTCCTTTCGCATGGTGAGTGTCCCTGCAGCTCCGGGCTTTGTGGTTTTCTCAAGCCTAACCCTACGCGTAACCCAAACCCTAGATTGATCTGGAAATCGGGCACTGGGCTGTGGCGAGTTCCAAGAAGAATTAAGAAGTGGGAGCAAGGTTTTAACTGTATCGTGCTCTACTTGGTCTGCCTTTCACATGCTGAGTATCCCTGGAGCTCCTGGCTTTGTGGTTTTCTCAAGCCTAACCCTGGGCGTAACCCTAACCCTAACCCTAACCCTAACCCTAGACTGAGCCAGAAATCTGGCATTTGGCTGTGGAGGATTCCAAGAAGAATGAAGAAGTGGGAACAAGCTTTTAACTGTATCGTGCTCAACTTGGTCTGCCTTTCGCATGGTGAGTATCCCTGGAGCTCCTGGCTTTGTGGATTTCTCAATCCTAAACGAAGGCGTAACACTGACCCTAACCCTTACCCTAGTTTGAGCCAGAAATCAGGCATAGGGCTGTGGCGAGTTCTAAGAAGAATGAAGAAGTGGGAGCAAGGTTTTAACTGTATCGTGCTCAACTTGTCCTGCCTTTCACATGGTGAGTATCCCTGGAGCTCCTGGCTTTGTGGTTTTCTCAAGCCTAACCCTAGGCGTAACCATAACCCTACATTGAGCCAGAAATGGGGCACTGGGCTGTGCTGAGTTCCAAGAAGAATGAAGAAGTGGGAGCAAGGTTTTAACTGTATCGTGCTCAGCTTGGCCTGCCTTTCGCATGGTGAGTGTCCCTGGAGCTCCTGGCTTTGTGGTTTTCTCAACCCTAACCCAAGGCGTAACGCTAACCCTAACCCCAGATTGAGCCAGAAATCTGGCATTTGGCTGTGGAGGATTCCAAGAAGAATGAAGAAGTGGGAGCAAGGTTTTGGCTGTGCTGCGATAAGCTTGGCCTGCCTTTCGCATGGTGAGTGTCCCTGGAGCTCCTGGCTTTGTGGTTTTCTCAAGCCTAACCCTAGGCATAACCCTAACCCTAGATTGAGCCAGAAATCGGGCACTGGGGTGTGCTGAGTTCCAAGCAGAATGAAGAAGTGGGAGCAAGGTTTTGGCTGTGCTGCGGTAAGCTTGGCCTGCCTTTCGCATGGTGAGTGTCCCTGGAGCTCCTGGCTTTGTGGTTTTCTCAAGCCTAACCCTAGGCGTAACCCTAACCCTAACCCTAACCCTAGATTGAGCCAGAAATCTGGCATTTGGCTGTGGAGGATTCCAAGAAGAATGAAGCAGTGGGAGCAAGGTTTTGGCTGTGCTGCGGTAAGCTTGGCCTGCCTTTCGAATGGTGAGTGTCCCTGGAGCTCCTGGCTTTGTGGATTTCTCAAACCCTAACATTAGGTGTAACCATAACCATAAAACTAGTTTGAGTCAGAAATCGGGCATTGGGCAGGAACGAGTTCCAAGCAGAAAGAAGTAGAGGGAGCAAGGTTTTAACTGTATCGTGCTCTACTTGGTCTGCCTTTCACACGGTGAGTATCCCTGGAGCTCCTGGCTTTGTGGTTTTCTCAAGCCTAACCCTAGGCGTAACCCTAACCCTAGCCCTAACCCTAGACTTACCCAGAAATCAGGCATTGGGCTGTGGCGAGTTCTAAGAAGAATTAAGAAGTGGGAGCAAGGTTTTAACTGTATCGTGCTCAACATGGCCTGCCTTTGACATGGTGAGTGTCCCTGGAGCTCCTGGCTTTGTGGTTTTCTCAACCCTAACCCTAGGCGTAACCCTAACCCTAACCCTAACCCCAGATTGAGCCAGAAATCTGGCATTTGGCTGTGGAGGATTCCAAGAAGAACGAAGAAGTGGGAGCAAGGTTTTGGCTGTGCTGCGATAAGCTTGGCCTGCCTTTCGCATGGTAAGTGTCCCTGGAGCTCCTGGCTTTGTGGTTTTCGCAAGCCTAACCCTAGGCGTAACCCTAACCCTAGATTGAGCCAGAAATCGGGCACTGGGGTGTGCTGAGGTCCAAGCAGAATGAAGAAGTGGGAGCAAGGTTTTGGCTGTGCTGCGGTAATCTTGGCCTGCCTTTCACATGGTGAGTGTCCCTGGAGCTCCTGGCTTTGTGGTTTTCTCAAGCCTAACCCTAGGCGTAACCCTAACCCTAGCCCTAATCCTAGATTGACCCAGAAATCAGGCATTGGGCTGTGCTGAGTTCCAAGAAGAATGAAGAAGTGGGAGCAAGGTTTTAACTGTATCGTGCTCAACTTGGCCTGCCTTTCGAATGGTGAGTGTCCCTGGAGCTCCTGGCTTTGTGGATTTTTCAAACCCTAACATTAGGTGTAACCATAACCATAACCCTAGTTTGAGTCAGAAATCGGGCATTGGGAGGCAACGAGTTCCAAGCAGAAAGAAGTAGAGGGAGCAGGGTTTTAACTGTATCGTGCTCAACTTGTCCTGCCTTTCACATGGTGAGTGTCCCTGGAGCTCCTGGCTTTGTGGTTTTCTCAACCCTAACCCTAGGCGTAACCCTAACCCTAACCCTAACCCCAGATTGAGCCAGAAATCTGGCATTTGGCTGTGGAGGATTCCAAGAAGAACGAAGAAGTGGGAGCAAGGTTTTGGCTGTGCTGCGATAAGCTTGGCCTGCCTTTCACATGGTGAGTGTCCCTGGAGCTCCTGGCTTTGTGGTTTTCTCAAGCCTAACCCTAGGCGTAACCCAAACCCTAGATTGATCTGGAAATCGGGCACAGGGCTGTGGCGAGTTCCAAGAAGAATTAAGAAGTGGGAGCAAGGTTTTAACTGTATCGTGCTCTACTTGGTCTGCCTTTCACATGCTTAGTATCCCTGGAGCTCCTGGCTTTGTGGATTTCTCAATCCTAAACGAAGGCGCAACACTGACCCTAACCCTAACCCTAGATTGAGCCAGAAATGTGGCATTTGGCGGTGGAGGATTCCAAGAAGAATGAAGAAGTGGGAGCAAGGTTTTGGCTGTGCTGCGATAAGCTTGGCCTGCCTTTCGCATGGTGAGTGTCCCTGGAGCTCCTGGCTTTGTGGTTTTCTCAAGCCTAACCCTAGGCGTAACCCTAACCGTAGTTTGATCCGGAAATCGGGCATTTGGCTGTGGCGGGTTCCAAGAAGAATGAAGCAGTGGGAGCAAGGTTTTAACTGTATCGTGCTCAACTTGGCCTGCCTTTCACATGGTGAGTGTCCCTGGAGCTCCTGGCTTTGTGGTTTTCTCAAGCCTAACCCTAGGCGTAACCCTAACCCTAGATTGAGCCAGAAATCGGGCACTGGGGTGTGCTGAGGTCCAAGTAGAACGAAGAAGTGGGAGCAAGGTTTTGGCTGTGCTGCGGTAATCTTGGCCTGCCTTTCACATGGTGAGTGTCCCTGGAGCTCCTGGCTTTGTGGTTTTCTCAAGCCTAACCCTTGGTGTAACCCTAACCCTAGCCCTAACCCTAGATTGACCCAGAAATCAGGCATTGGGCTGTGCTGAGTTCCAAGAAGAATGAAGAAGTGGGAGCAAGGTTTTAACTGTTTCGTGCTCAACTTGCCCTTCCTTTCGCATGGTGAGTGTCCCTGCAGCTCCGGGCTTTGTGGTTTTCTCAAGCCTAACCCTACGCGTAACCCTAACCCTAGATTGATCTGGAAATCGGGCACTGGGCTGTGGCGAGTTCCAAGAAGAATTAAGAAGTGGGAGCAAGGTTTTAACTGTATCGTGCTCTACTTGGTCTGCCTTTCACATGCTGAGTATCCCTGGAGCTCCTGGTTTGTGGTTTTCTCAAGCCTAACCCTGGGCGTAACCCTAACCCTAACCCTAACCCTAACCCTAGACTGAGCCAGAAATCTGGCATTTGGCTGTGGAGGATTCCAAGAAGAACGAAGAAGTGGGAGCAAGGTTTTAACTGTATCGTGCTCAACTTGGTCTGCCTTTCGCATGGTGAGTATCCCTGGAGCTCCTGGCTTTGTGGATTTCTCAATTCTAAACGAAGGCGTAACACTGACCCTAACCCTTACCCTAGTTTGAGCCAGAAATCAGGCATAGGGCTGTGGCGAGTTCTAAGAAGAATGAAGAAGTGGGAGCAAGGTTTTAACTGTATCGTGCTCAACTTGTCCTGCCTTTCACATGGTGAGTATCCCTGGAGCTCCTGGCTTTGTGGTTTTCTCAAGCCTAACCCTAGGCGTAACCATAACCCTACATTGAGCCAGAAATGGGGCACTGGGCTGTGCTGAGTTCCAAGAAGAATGAAGAAGTGGGAGCAAGGTTTTAACTGTATCGTGCTCAGCTTGGCCTGCCTTTCGCATGGTGAGTGTCCCTGGAGCTCCTGGCTTTGTGGTTTTCTCAACCCTAACCCAAGGCGTAACGCTAACCCTAACCCCAGATTGAGCCAGAAATCTGGCATTTGGCTGTGGAGGATTCCAAGAAGAATGAAGAAGTGGGAGCAAGGTTTTGGCTGTGCTGCGATAAGCTTGGCCTGCCTTTCGCATGGTGAGTGTCCCTGGAGCTCCTGGCTTTGTGGTTTTCTCAAGCCTAACCCTAGGCATAACCCTAACCCTAGATTGAGCCAGAAATCGGGCACTGGGGTGTGCTGAGTTCCAAGCAGAATGAAGAAGTGGGAGCAAGGTTTTGGCTGTGCTGCGGTAAGCTTGGCCTGCCTTTCGCATGGTGAGTGTCCCTGGAGCTCCTGGCTTTGTGGTTTTCTCAAGCCTAACCCTAGGCGTAACCCTAACCCTAACCCTAACCCTAGATTGAGCCAGAAATCTGGCATTTGGCTGTGGAGGATTCCAAGAAGAATGAAGCAGTGGGAGCAAGGTTTTGGCTGTGCTGCGGTAAGCTTGGCCTGCCTTTCGAATGGTGAGTGTCCCTGGAGCTCCTGGCTTTGTGGATTTCTCAAACCCTAACATTAGGTGTAACCATAACCATAAAACTAGTTTGAGTCAGAAATCGGGCATTGGGCAGGAACGAGTTCCAAGAAGAAAGAAGTAGAGGGAGCAAGGTTTTAACTGTATCGTGCCCAACTTGGCCTGCCTTTCGCATGGTGAGTGTCCCTGGAGCTCCTGGCTTTGTGGTTTTCTCAAGCCTAACCCTAGGCGTAACCCTAACCCTAACCCTAACCCCAAATTGAGCCAGAAATCTGGCATTTGGCTGTGGAGGATTCCAAGAAGAACGAAGAATTGGGAGCAAGGTTTTGGCTGTGCTGCGATAAGCTTGGCCTGCCTTTCGCATGGTGAGTGTCCCTGGAGCTCCTGGCTTTGTGGTTTTCTCAAGCCTAACCCTAGGCGTAACCCTAACCCTAGATTGAGCTAGAAAAATGCGTTTGGCTGTGGCAAGTTCCAAGAAGAATGAAGAAGTGGGAGCAAGGTTTTGGCTGTGCTGCGGTAAGCTTGGCCTGCCTTTCGCATGGTGAGTGTCCCTGGAGCTCCTGGCTTTGTGGATTTCTCAAACCCTAACATTAGGTGTAACCATAACCATAAAACTAGTTTGAGTCAGAAATCGGGCATTGGGCGGCAACGAGTTCCAAGAAGAAAGAAGTAGAGGGAGCAGGGTTTTAACTGTATCTTGCTCAACTTGGCCTGCCTTTCGCATGGTGAGTATCCCTGGAGCTCCTGGCTTTGTGGTTTTCTCAAGCCTAACCCTAGGCGTAACCCTAACCCTAGATTGAGCCAGAAATCGGGCACTGGGGTGTGCTGAGGTCCAAGCAGAACGAAGAAGTGGGAGCAAGGTTTTGGCTGTGCTGCGGTAATCTTGGCCTGCCTTTCACATGGTGAGTGTCCCTGGAGCTCCTGGCTTTGTGGTTTTCTCAAGCCTAACCCTTGGTGTAACCCTAACCCTAGCCCTAACCCTAGATTGACCCAGAAATCAGGCATTGGGCTGTGCTGAGTTCCAAGAAGAATGAAGAAGTGGGAGCAAGGTTTTAACTGTTTCGTGCTCAACTTGGCCTTCCTTTCGCATGGTGAGTGTCCCTGCAGCTCCGGGCTTTGTGGTTTTCTCAAGCCTAACCCTACGCGTAACCCAAACCCTAGATTGATCTGGAAATCGGGCACTGGGCTGTGGCGAGTTCCAAGAAGAATTAAGAAGTGGGAGCAAGGTTTTAACTGTATCGTGCTCTACTTGGTCTGCCTTTCACATGCTGAGTATCCCTGGAGCTCCTGGCTTTGTGGTTTTCTCAAGCCTAACCCTGGGCGTAACCCTAACCCTAACCCTAACCCTAACCCTAGACTGAGCCAGAAATCTGGCATTTGGCTGTGGAGGATTCCAAGATGAATGAAGAAGTGGGAGCAAGCTTTTAACTGTATCGTGCTCAACTTGGTCTGCCTTTCGCATGGTGAGTATCCCTGGAGCTCCTGGCTTTGTGGATTTCTCAATCCTAAACGAAGGCGTAACACTGACCCTAACCCTTACCCTAGTTTGAGCCAGAAATCAGGCATAGGGCTGTGGCGAGTTCTAAGAAGAATGAAGAAGTGGGAGCAAGGTTTTAACTGTATCGTGCTCAACTTGGCCTGCCTTTCACATGGTGAGTATCCCTGGAGCTCCTGGCTTTGTGGTTTTCTCAAGCCTAACCCTAGGCGTAACCATAACCCTACATTGAGCCAGAAATCGGGCACTGGGCTGTGCTGAGTTCCAAGAAGAATGAAGAAGTGGGAGCAAGGTTTTAACTGTATCGTGCTCAGCTTGGCCTGCCTTTCGCATGGTGAGTGTCCCTGGAGATCCTGGCTTTGTGGTTTTCTCAACCCTAACCCAAGGCGTAACACTAACCCTAACCCCAGATTGAGCCAGAAATCTGGCATTTGGCTGTGGAGGATTCCAAGAAGAATGAAGAAGTGGGAGCAAGGTTTTGGCTGTGCTGCGATAAGCTTGGCCTGCCTTTCGCATGGTGAGTGTCCCTGGAGCTCCTGGCTTTGTGGTTTTCTCAAGCCTAACCCTAGGCGTAACCCTAACCCTAACCCTAACCCTAGATTGAGCCAGAAATCTGGCATTTGGCTGTGGAGGATTCCAAGAAGAATGAAGCAGTGGGAGCAAGGTTTTGTCTGTGCTGCGGTAAGCTTGGCCTGCCTTTCGAATGGTGAGTGTCCCTGGAGCTCCTGGCTTTGTGGATTTCTCAAACCCTAACATTAGGTGTAACCATAACCATAAAACTAGTTTGAGTCAGAAATCGGGCATTGGGCAGGAACGAGTTCCAAGAAGAAAGAAGTAGAAGGAGCAAGGTTTTAACTGTATCGTGCTCAACATGGCCTGCCTTTGACATGGTGAGTGTCCCTGGAGCTCCTGGCTTTGTGGTTTTCTCAACCCTAACCCTAGGCGTAACCCTAACCCTAACCCTAACCCCAGATTGAGCCAGAAATCTGGCATTTGGCTGTGGAGGATTCCAAGAAGAACGAAGAAGTGGGAGCAAGGTTTTGGCTGTGCTGCGATAAGCTTGGCCTGCCTTTCCCATGGTGAGTGTCCCTGGAGCTCCTGGCTTTGTGGTTTTCTCAAGCCTAACCCTAGGCGTAACCCAAACCCTAGATTGATCTGGAAATCGGGCACAGGGCTGTGGCGAATTCCAAGAAGAATTAAGAAGTGGGAGCAAGGTTTTAACTGTATCGTGCTCTACTTGGTCTGCCTTTCACATGCTTAGTACCCCTGGAGCTCCTGGCTTTGTGGTTTTCTCAAGCCTAACCCTAGGCGTAACCCTAACCCTAGATTGAGCCAGAAATCGGGCACTGGGGTGTGCTGAGGTCCAAGCAGAACGAAGAAGTGGGAGCAAGGTTTTGGCTGTGCTGCGGTAATCTTGGCCTGCCTTTCACATGGTGAGTGTCCCTGGAGCTCCTGGCTTTGTGGTTTTCTCAAGCCTAACCCTAGGCGTAACCCTAACCCTAACACTAACCCCAGACTGAGCCAGAAATCTGGCATTTGGCTGTGGAGGATTTCAAGAAGAACGAAGAAGTGGGAGCAAGGTTTTGGCTGTGCTGCGATAAGCTTGGCCTGCCTTTCGCATGGTGAGTGTCCCTGGAGCTCCTGGCTTTGTGGTTTTCTCAAGCCTAACCCTGGGCGTAACCCTAACCCTAACCCTAACCCTAACCCTAGACTTAGCCAGAAATCTGGCATTTGGCTCTGGAGGATTGCAAGAAGAATGAAGAAGTGGGAGCAAGCTTTTAACTGTATCGTGCTCAACTTGGTCTGCCTTTCGCATGGTGAGTATCCCTGGAGCTCCTGGCTTTGTGGATTTCTCAAACCCTAACATTAGGTGTAACCATAACCATAAAACTAGTTTGAGTCAGAAATCGGGCATTGGGCAGGAACGAGTTCCAAGAAGAAAGAAGTAGAGGGAGCAAGGTTTTAACTGTATCGTGCTCTACTTGGTCTGCCTTTCACACGGTGAGTATCCCTGGAGCTCCTGGCTTTGTGGTTTTCTCAAGCCTAACCCTAGGCGTAACCCTAACCCTAGCCCTAACCCTAGACTTACCCAGAAATCAGGCATTGGGCTGTGGCGAGTTCTAAGAAGAATTAAGAAGTGGGAGCAAGGTTTTAACTGTATCGTGCTCAACATGGCCTGCCTTTGACATGGTGAGTGTCCCTGGAGCTCCTGGCTTTGTGGTTTTCTCAACCCTAACCCTAGGCGTAACCCTAACCCTAACCCTAACCCCAGATTGAGCCAGAAATCTGGCATTTGGCTGTGGAGGATTCCAAGAAGAACGAAGAAGTGGGAGCAAGGTTTTGGCTGTGCTGCGATAAGCTTGGCCTGCCTTTCGCATGGTAAGTGTCCCTGGAGCTCCTGGCTTTGTGGTTTTCGCAAGCCTAACCCTAGGCGTAACCCTAACCCTAGATTGAGCCAGAAATCGGGCACTGGGGTGTGCTGAGGTCCAAGCAGAACGAAGAAGTGGGAGCAAGGTTTTGGCTGTGCTGCGGTAATCTTGGCCTGCCTTTCACATGGTGAGTGTCCCTGGAGCTCCTGGCTTTGTGGTTTTCTCAAGCCTAACCCTAGGCGTAACCCTAACCCTAGCCCTAATCCTAGATTGACCCAGAAATCAGGCATTGGGCTGTGCTGAGTTCCAAGAAGAATGAAGAAGTGGGAGCAAGGTTTTAACTGTATCGTGCTCAACTTGGCCTGCCTTTCGAATGGTGAGTGTCCCTGGAGCTCCTGGCTTTGTGGTTTTCTCAACCCTAACCCTAGGCGTAACCCTAACCCTAACCCTAACCCCAGATTGAGCCAGAAATCTGGCATTTGGCTGTGGAGGATTCCAAGAAGAACGAAGAAGTGGGAGCAAGGTTTTGGCTGTGCTGCGATAAGCTTGGCCTGCCTTTCACATGGTGAGTGTCCCTGGAGCTCCTGGCTTTGTGGTTTTCTCAAGCCTAACCCTAGGCGTAACCCAAAGCCTAGATTGATCTGGAAATCGGGCACAGGGCTGTGGCGAGTTCCAAGAAGAATTAAGAAGTGGGAGCAAGGTTTTAACTGTATCGTGCTCTACTTGGTCTGCCTTTCACATGCTTAGTATCCCTGGAGCTCCTGGCTTTGTGGATTTCTCAATCCTAAACGAAGGCGAAACACTGACCCTAACCCTAACCCTAGACTGAGCCAGAAATGTGGCATTTGGCGGTGGAGGATTCCAAGAAGAATGAAGAAGTGGGAGCAAGGTTTTGGCTGTGCTGCGATAAGCTTGGCCTGCCTTTCGCATGGTGAGTGTCCCTGGAGCTCCTGGCTTTGTGGTTTTCGCAAGCCAAACCCTAGGCGTAACCCTAACCCTAGATTGAGCTAGAAAAATGCATTTGGCTGTGGCGGGTTCCAAGAAGAATGAAGCAGTGGGAGCAAGGTTTTAACCGTATCGTGCCCAACTTGGCCTGCCTTTCACATGGTGAGTGTCCCTGGAGCTCCTGGCTTTGTGGTTTTCTCAAGCCTAACCCTAGGCGTAACTGCAACCATAACCATAGTTTGAGTCAGAAATGGCGCATTGGGCGGTGGCGAGTTCCAAGCAGAAAGAAGAAGTGGGAGCAAGGTTTTAACTGTATCGTGCTCTACTTGGTCTGCCTATCACATGGTGAGTGTCCCTGGAGCTCCTAGCTTTGTGGTTTTCTCAAGCCTAACCCTAGGCGTAACCCTAATACTAGACTGAGCTAGAAAGTTGGCGTTTGGCTGTGGCAGATTCCAAGAAGAACGAAGCAGAGGGAGCAAGGTTTTAACTGTATCGTGCCCAACTTGGCCTGCCTTTCGCATGGTGAGTGTCCCTGGAGCTCCTGGCTTTGTGGTTTTCTCAAGCCTAACCCTAGGCGTAACCCTAACCCTAACCCTAACCCCAAATTGAGCCAGAAATCTGGCATTTGGCTGTGGAGGATTCCAAGAAGAACGAAGAATTGGGAGCAAGGTTTTGGCTGTGCTGCGATAAGCTTGGCCTGCCTTTCGCATGGTGAGTGTCCCTGGAGCTCCTGGCTTTGTGGTTTTCTCAAGCCTAACCCTAGGCGTAACCCTAACCCTAGATTGAGCTAGAAAAATGCGTTTGGCTGTGGCAAGTTCCAAGAAGAATGAAGAAGTGGGAGCAAGGTTTTGGCTGTGCTGCGGTAAGCTTGGCCTGCCTTTCGCATGGTGAGTGTCCCTGGAGCTCCTGGCTTTGTGGATTTCTCAAACCCTAACATTAGGTGTAACCATAACCATAAAACTAGTTTGAGTCAGAAATCGGGCATTGGGCGGCAACGAGTTCCAAGAAGAAAGAAGTAGAGGGAGCAGGGTTTTAACTGTATCTTGCTCAACTTGGCCTGCCTTTCGCATGGTGAGTATCCCTGGAGCTCCTGGCTTTGTGGTTTTCTCAAGCCTAACCCTAGGCGTAACCCTAACCCTAGATTGAGCCAGAAATCGGGCACTGGGGTGTGCTGAGGTCCAAGCAGAACGAAGAAGTGGGAGCAAGGTTTTGGCTGTGCTGCGGTAATCTTGGCCTGCCTTTCACATGGTGAGTGTCCCTGGAGCTCCTGGCTTTGTGGTTTTCTCAAGCCTAACCCTTGCTGTAACCCTAACCCTAGCCCTAACCCTAGATTGACCCAGAAATCAGGCATTGGGCTGTGCTGAGTTCCAAGAAGAATGAAGAAGTGGGAGCAAGGTTTTAACTGTTTCGTGCTCAACTTGGCCTTCCTTTCGCATGGTGAGTGTCCCTGCAGCTCCGGGCTTTGTGGTTTTCTCAAGCCTAACCCTACGCGTAACCCAAACCCTAGATTGATCTGGAAATCGGGCACTGGGCTGTGGCGAGTTCCAAGAAGAATTAAGAAGTGGGAGCAAGGTTTTAACTGTATCGTGCTCTACTTGGTCTGCCTTTCACATGCTGAGTATCCCTGGAGCTCCTGGCTTTGTGGTTTTCTCAAGCCTAACCCTGGGCGTAACCCTAACCCTAACCCTAACCCTAACCCTAGACTGAGCCAGAAATCTGGCATTTGGCTGTGGAGGATTCCAAGATGAATGAAGAAGTGGGAGCAAGCTTTTAACTGTATCGTGCTCAACTTGGTCTGCCTTTCGCATGGTGAGTATCCCTGGAGCTCCTGGCTTTGTGGATTTCTCAATCCTAAACGAAGGCGTAACACTGACCCTAACCCTTACCCTAGTTTGAGCCAGAAATCAGGCATAGGGCTGTGGCGAGTTCTAAGAAGAATGAAGACGTGGGAGCAAGGTTTTAACTGTATCGTGCTCAACTTGTCCTGCCTTTCACATGGTGAGTATCCCTGGAGCTCCTGGCTTTGTGGTTTTCTCAAGCCTAACCCTAGGCGTAACCATAACCCTACATTGAGCCAGAAATCGGGCACTGGGCTGTGCTGAGTTCCAAGAAGAATGAAGAAGTGGGAGCAAGGTTTTAACTGTATCGTGCTCAGCTTGGCCTGCCTTTCGCATGGTGAGTGTCCCTGGAGCTCCTGGCTTTGTGGTTTTCTCAACCCTAACCCAAGGCGTAACGCTAACCCTAACCCCAGATTGAGCCGGAAATCTGGCATTTGGCTGTGGAGGATTCCAAGAAGAATGAAGAAGTGGGAGCAAGGTTTTGGCTGTGCTGCGATAAGCTTGGCCTGCCTTTCGCATGGTGAGTGTCCCTGGAGCTCCTGGCTTTGTGGTTTTCTCAAGCCTAACCCTAGGCGTAACCCTAACCCTAACCCTAACCCTAGATTGAGCCAGAAATCTGGCATTTGGCTGTGGAGGATTCCAAGAAGAATGAAGCAGTGGGAGCAAGGTTTTGTCTGTGCTGCGGTAAGCTTGGCCTGCCTTTCGAATGGTGAGTGTCCCTGGAGCTCCTGGCTTTGTGGATTTCTCAAACCCTAACATTAGTTGTAACCATAAGCATAAAACTAGTTTGAGTCAGAAATCGGGCATTGGGCAGGAACGAGTTCCAAGAAGAAAGAAGTAGAGGGAGCAAGGTTTTAACTGTATCGTGCTCTACTTGGTGTGCCTTTCACACGGTGAGTATCCCTGGAGCTCCTGGCTTTGTGGTTTTCTCAAGCCTAACCCTAGGCGTAACCCTAACCCTAGCCCTAACCCTAGACTTACCCAGAAATCAGGCATTGGGCTGTGGCGAGTTCTAAGAAGAATTAAGAAGTGGGAGCAAGGTTTTAACTGTATCGTGCTCAACATGGCCTGCCTTTGACATGGTGAGTGTCCCTGGAGCTCCTGGCTTTGTGGTTTTCTCAACCCTAACCCTAGGCGTAACCCTAACCCTAACCCTAACCCCAGATTGAGCCAGAAATCTGGCATTTGGCTGTGGAGGATTCCAAGAAGAACGAAGAAGTGGGAGCAAGGTTTTGGCTGTGCTGCGATAAGCTTGGCCTGCCTTTCCCATGGTGAGTGTCCCTGGAGCTCCTGGCTTTGTGGTTTTCTCAAGCCTAACCCTAGGCGTAACCCAAACCCTAGATTGATCTGGAAATCGGGCACAGGGCTGTGGCGAATTCCAAGAAGAATGAAGAAGTGGGAGCAAGGTTTTAACTGTATCGTGCTCTACTTGGTCTGCCTTTCACATGCTTAGTATCCCTGGAGCTCCTGGCTTTGTGGTTTTCTCAAGCCTAACCCTAGGCGTAACCCTAACCCTAGATTGAGCCAGAAATCGGGCACTGGGGTGTGCTGAGGTCCAAGCAGAACGAAGAAGTGGGAGCAAGGTTTTGGCTGTGCTGCGGTAATCTTGGCCTGCCTTTCACATGGTGAGTGTCCCTGGAGCTCCTGGCTTTGTGGTTTTCTCAAGCCTAACCCTAGGCGTAACCCTAACCCTAACACTAACCCCAGATTGAGCCAGAAATCTGGCATTTGGCTGTGGAGGATTTCAAGAAGAACGAAGAAGTGGGAGCAAGGTTTTGGCTGTGCTGCGATAAGCTTGGCCTGCCTTTCGCATGGTGAGTGTCCCTGGAGCTCCTGGCTTTGTGGTTTTCTCAAGCCTAACCCTAGGCGTAACCCTAACCCTAGATTGAGCTAGAAAAATGCATTTGGCTGTGGCGGGTTCCAAGAAGAATGAAGCAGTGGGAGCAAGGTTTTAACAGTATCGTGCCCAACTTGGCCTGCCTTTCACATGGTGAGTGTCCCTGGAGCTCCTGGCTTTGTGGTTTTCTCAAGGCTAACCCTAGGCGTAACTGCAACCATAACCATAGTTTGAGTCAGAAATGGCGCATTGGGCGGTGGCGAGTTCCAAGCAGAAAGAAGAAGTGGGAGCAAGGTTTTGGCTGTGCTGCGGTAAGCTTGGCCTGCCTTTCGCATGGTGAGTGTCCCTGGAGCTCCTGGCTTTGTGGATTTCTCAAACCCTAACATTAGGTGTAACCATAACCATAACCCTAGTTTGAGTCAGAAATCGGGCATTGGGCGGCAACGAGTTCCAAGAAGAAAGAAGTAGAGGGAGCAGGGTTTTAACTGTATCTTGCTCAACTTGGCCTGCCTTTCGCATGGTGAGTATCCCTGGAGCTCCTGGCTTTGTGGTTTTCTCAAGCCTAACCCTAGGCGTAACCCTAACCCTAGATTGAGCCAGAAATCGGGCACTGGGGTGTGCTGAGGTCCAAGCAGAACGAAGAAGTGGGAGCAAGGTTTTGGCTGTGCTGCGGTAATCTTGGCCTGCCTTTCACATGGTGAGTGTCCCTGGAGCTCCTGGCTTTGTGGTTTTCTCAAGCCTAACCCTTGGTGTAACCCTAACCCTAGCCCTAACCCTAGATTGACCCAGAAATCAGGCATTGGGCTGTGCTGAGTTCCAAGAAGAATGAAGAAGTGGGAGCAAGGTTTTAACTGTTTCGTGCTCAACTTGGCCTTCCTTTCGCATGGTGAGTGTCCCTGCAGCTCCGGGCTTTGTGGTTTTCTCAAGCCTAACCCTACGCGTAACCCAAACCCTAGATTGATCTGGAAATCGGGCACTGGGCTGTGGCGAGTTCCAAGAAGAATTAAGAAGTGGGAGCAAGGTTTTAACTGTATCGTGCTCTACTTGGTCTGCCTTTCACATGCTGAGTATCCCTGGAGCTCCTGGCTTTGTGGTTTTCTCAAGCCTAACCCTGGGCGTAACCCTAACCCTAACCCTAACCCTAACCCTAGACTGAGCCAGAAATCTGGCATTTGGCTGTGGAGGATTCCAAGAAGAATGAAGAAGTGGGAACAAGCTTTTAACTGTATCGTGCTCAACTTGGTCTGCCTTTCGCATGGTGAGTATCCCTGGAGCTCCTGGCTTTGTGGATTTCTCAATCCTAAACGAAGGCGTAACCCTGACCCTAACCCTTATCCTAGTTTGAGCCAGAAATCAGGCATAGGGCTGTGGCGAGTTCTAAGAAGAATGAAGAAGTGGGAGCAAGGTTTTAACTGTATCGTGCTCAACTTGTCCTGCCTTTCGCATGGTGAGTGTCCCTGGAGATCCTGGCTTTGTGGTTTTCTCAACCCTAACCCAAGGCGTAACGCTAACCCTAACCCCAGATTGAGCCAGAAATCTGGCATTTGGCTGTGGAGGATTCCAAGAAGAATGAAGAAGTGGGAGCAAGGTTTTGGCTGTGCTGCGATAAGCTTGGCCTGCCTTTCGCATGGTGAGTGTCCCTGGAGCTCCTGGCTTTGTGGTTTTCGCAAGCCTAACCCTAGGCATAACCCTAACCCTAGATTGAGCCAGAAATCGGGCACTGGGGTGTGCTGAGTTCCAAGCAGAATGAAGAAGTGGGAGCAAGGTTTTGGCTGTGCTGCGGTAAGCTTGGCCTGCCTTTCGCATGGTGAGTGTCCCTGGAGCTCCTGGCTTTGTGGTTTTCTCAAGCCTAACCCTAGGCGTAACCCTAACCCTAACCCTAACCCTAGATTGAGCCAGAAATCTGGCATTTGGCTGTGGAGGATTCCAAGAAGAATGAAGCAGTGGGAGCAAGGTTTTGGCTGTGCTGCGGTAAGCTTGGCCTGCCTTTCGAATGGTGAGTGTCCCTGGAGCTCCTGGCTTTGTGGATTTCTCAAACCCTAACATTAGGTGTAACCATAACCATAAAACTAGTTTGAGTCAGAAATCGGGCATTGGGCAGGAACGAGTTCCAAGAAGAAAGAAGTAGAGGGAGCAAGGTTTTAACTGTATCGTGCTCTACTTGGTCTGCCTTTCACACGGTGAGTATCCCTGGAGCTCCTGGCTTTGTGGTTTTCTCAAGCCTAACCCTAGGCGTAACCCTAACCCTAGCCCTAACCCTAGACTTACCCAGAAATCAGGCATTGGGCTGTGGCGAGTTCTAAGAAGAATTAAGAAGTGGGAGCAAGGTTTTAACTGTATCGTGCTCAACATGGCCTGCCTTTGACATGGTGAGTGTCCCTGGAGCTCCTGGCTTTGTGGTTT
Organism: Cyanocitta stelleri; assembly: GCA_026167965.1. Lineage (NCBI taxonomy): Eukaryota > Metazoa > Chordata > Aves > Passeriformes > Corvidae > Cyanocitta > Cyanocitta stelleri. The sequence goes on from JANXIP010000035.1 coordinate 66,104, forward strand.
TCTCAACCCTAACCCTAGGCGTAACCCTAACCCTAACCCTAACCCCAGATTGAGCCAGAAATCTGGCATTTGGCTGTGGAGGATTCCAAGAAGAACGAAGAAGTGGGAGCAAGGTTTTGGCTGTGCTGCGATAAGCTTGGCCTGCCTTTCGCATGGTAAGTGTCCCTGGAGCTCCTGGCTTTGTGGTTTTCGCAAGCCTAACCCTAGGCGTAACCCTAACCCTAGATTGAGCCAGAAATCGGGCACTGGGGTGTGCTGAGGTCCAAGCAGAACGAAGAAGTGGGAGCAAGGTTTTGGCTGTGCTGCGGTAATCTTGGCCTGCCTTTCACATGGTGAGTGTCCCTGGAGCTCCTGGCTTTGTGGTTTTCTCAAGCCTAACCCTAGGCGTAACCCTAACCCTAGCCCTAATCCTAGATTGACCCAGAAATCAGGCATTGGGCTGTGCTGAGTTCCAAGAAGAATGAAGAAGTGGGAGCAAGGTTTTAACTGTTTCGTGCTCAACTTGGCCTGCCTTTCGAATGGTGAGTGTCCCTGGAGCTCCTGGCTTTGTGGATTTTTCAAACCCTAACATTAGGTGTAACCATAACCATAACCCTAGTTTGAGTCAGAAATCGGGCATTGGGAGGCAACGAGTTCCAAGCAGAAAGAAGTAGAGGGAGCAGGGTTTTAACTGTATCGTGCTCAACTTGTCCTGCCTTTCACATGGTGAGTGTCCCTGGAGCTCCTGGCTTTGTGGTTTTCTCAACCCTAACCCTAGGCGTAACCCTAACCCTAACCCTAACCCCAGATTGAGCCAGAAATCTGGCATTTGGCTGTGGAGGATTCCAAGAAGAACGAAGAAGTGGGAGCAAGGTTTTGGCTGTGCTGCGATAAGCTTGGCCTGCCTTTCACATGGTGAGTGTCCCTGGAGCTCCTGGCTTTGTGGTTTTCTCAAGCCTAACCCTAGGCGTAACCCAAACCCTAGATTGATCTGGAAATCGGGCACAGGGCTGTGGCGAGTTCCAAGAAGAATTAAGAAGTGGGAGCAAGGTTTTAACTGTATCGTGCTCTACTTGGTCTGCCTTTCACATGCTTAGTATCCCTGGAGCTCCTGGCTTTGTGGATTTCTCAATCCTAAACGAAGGCGCAACACTGACCCTAACCCTAACCCTAGATTGAGCCAGAAATGTGGCATTTGGCGGTGGAGGATTCCAAGAAGAACGAAGAATTGGGAGCAAGGTTTTGGCTGTGCTGCGGTAATCTTGGCCTGCCTTTCGCATGGTGAGTGTCCCTGGAGCTCCTGGCTTTGTGGTTTTCTCAAGCCTAACCCTAGGCGTAACCCTAACCCTAGCCCTAACCCTAGATTGACCCAGAAATCAGGCATTGGGCTGTGCTGAGTTCCAAGAAGAATGAAGAAGTGGGAGCAAGGTTTTAACTGTTTCGTGCTCAACTTGGCCTTCCTTTCGCATGGTGAGTGTCCCTGCAGCTCCGGGCTTTGTGGTTTTCTCAAGCCTAACCCTACGCGTAACCCAAACCCTAGATTGATCTGGAAATCGGGCACTGGGCTGTGGCGAGTTCCAAGAAGAATTAAGAATTGGGAGCAAGGTTTTAACTGTATCGTGCTCAACTTGGTCTGCCTTTCGCATGGTGAGTATCCCTGGAGCTCCTGGCTTTGTGGATTTCTCAATCCTAAACGAAGGCGTAACACTGACCCTAACCCTTACCCTAGTTTGAGCCAGAAATCAGGCATAGGGCTGTGGCGAGTTCTAAGAAGAATGAAGAAGTGGGAGCAAGGTTTTAACTGTATCGTGCTCAACTTGTCCTGCCTTTCACATGGTGAGTATCCCTGGAGCTCCTGGCTTTGTGGTTTTCTCAAGCCTAACCCTAGGCGTAACCATAACCCTACATTGAGCCAGAAATGGGGCACTGGGCTGTGCTGAGTTCCAAGAAGAATGAAGAAGTGGGAGCAAGGTTTTAACTGTATCGTGCTCAGCTTGGCCTGCCTTTCGCATGGTGAGTGTCCCTGGAGCTCCTGGCTTTGTGGTTTTCTCAACCCTAACCCAAGGCGTAACGCTAACCCTAACCCCAGATTGAGCCAGAAATCTGGCATTTGGCTGTGGAGGATTCCAAGAAGAATGAAGAAGTGGGAGCAAGGTTTTGGCTGTGCTGCGATAAGCTTGGCCTGCCTTTCGCATGGTGAGTGTCCCTGGAGCTCCTGGCTTTGTGGTTTTCTCAAGCCTAACCCTAGGCATAACCCTAACCCTAGATTGAGCCAGAAATCGGGCACTGGGGTGTGCTGAGTTCCAAGCAGAATGAAGAAGTGGGAGCAAGGTTTTGGCTGTGCTGCGGTAAGCTTGGCCTGCCTTTCGCATGGTGAGTGTCCCTGGAGCTCCTGGCTTTGTGGTTTTCTCAAGCCTAACCCTAGGCGTAACCCTAACCCTAACCCTAACCCTAGATTGAGCCAGAAATCTGGCATTTGGCTGTGGAGGATTCCAAGAAGAATGAAGCAGTGGGAGCAAGGTTTTGGCTGTGCTGCGGTAAGCTTGGCCTGCCTTTCGAATGGTGAGTGTCCCTGGAGCTCCTGGCTTTGTGGATTTCTCAAACCCTAACATTAGGTGTAACCATAACCATAAAACAAGTTTGAGTCAGAAATCGGGCATTGGGCAGGAACGAGTTCCAAGCAGAAAGAAGTAGAGAGAGCAAGGTTTTAACTGTATCGTGCTCTACTTGGTCTGCCTTTCACACGGTGAGTATCCCTGGAGCTCCTGGCTTTGTGGTTTTCTCAAGCCTAACCCTAGGCGTAACCCTAACCCTAGCCCTAACCCTAGACTTACCCAGAAATCAGGCATTGGGCTGTGGCGAGTTCTAAGAAGAATTAAGAAGTGGGAGCAAGGTTTTAACTGTATCGTGCTCAACATGGCCTGCCTTTGACATGGTGAGTGTCCCTGGAGCTCCTGGCTTTGTGGTTTTCTCAACCCTAACCCTAGGCGTAACCCTAACCCTAACCCTAACCCCAGATTGAGCCAGAAATCTGGCATTTGGCTGTGGAGGATTCCAAGAAGAACGAAGAAGTGGGAGCAAGGTTTTGGCTGTGCTGCGATAAGCTTGGCCTGCCTTTCCCATGGTGAGTGTCCCTGGAGCTCCTGGCTTTGTGGTTTTCTCAAGCCTAACCCTAGGCGTAACCCAAACCCTAGATTGAGCCAGAAATCGGGCACTGGGGTGTGCTGAGGTCCAAGCAGAACGAAGAAGTGGGAGCAAGGTTTTGGCTGTGCTGCGGTAATCTTGGCCTGCCTTTCACATGGTGAGTGTCCCTGGAGCTCCTGGCTTTGTGGTTTTCTCAAGCCTAACCCTAGGCGTAACCCTAACCCTAGCCCTAATCCTAGATTGAGCCAGAAATCAGGCATTGGGCTGTGCTGAGTTCCAAGAAGAATGAAGAAGTGGGAGCAAGGTTTTAACTGTATCGTGCTCAACTTGGTCTGCCTTTCGAATGGTGAGTATCCCTGGAGCTCCTGGCTTTGTGGATTTTTCAAACCCTAACATTAGGTGTAACCATAACCATAACCCTAGTTTGAGTCAGAAATCGGGCATTGGGAGGCAACGAGTTCCAAGCAGAAAGAAGTAGAGGGAGCAGGGTTTTAACTGTATCGTGCTCAACTTGTCCTGCCTTTCACATGGTGAGTGTCCCTGGAGCTCCTGGCTTTGTGGTTTTCTCAACCCTAACCCTAGGCGTAACCCTAACCCTAACCCTAACCCCAGATTGAGCCAGAAATCTGGCATTTGGCTGTGGAGGATTCCAAGAAGAACGAAGAAGTGGGAGCAAGGTTTTGGCTGTGCTGCGATAAGCTTGGCCTGCCTTTCACATGGTGAGTGTCCCTGGAGCTCCTGGCTTTGTGGTTTTCTCAAGCCTAACCCTAGGCGTAACCCAAACCCTAGATTGATCTGGAAATCGGGCACAGGGCTGTGGCGAGTTCCAAGAAGAATTAAGAAGTGGGAGCAAGGTTTTAACTGTATCGTGCTCTGCATGGTCTGCCTTTCACATGCTTAGTATCCCTGGAGCTCCTGGCTTTGTGGATTTCTCAATCCTAAACGAAGGCGCAACACTGACCCTAACCCTAACCCTAGATTGAGCCAGAAATGTGGCATTTGGCGGTGGAGGATTCCAAGAAGAATGAAGAAGTGGGAGCAAGGTTTTGGCTGTGCTGCGATAAGCTTGGCCTGCCTTTCGCATGGTGAGTGTCCCTGGAGCTCCTGGCTTTGTGGTTTTCTCAAGCCTAACCCTAGGCGTAACCCTAACCGTAGTTTGATCCGGAAATCGGGCATTTGGCTGTGGCGGGTTCCAAGAAGAATGAAGCAGTGGGAGCAAGGTTTTAACTGTATCGTGCTCAACTTGGCCTGCCTTTCACATGGTGAGTGTCCCTGGAGCTCCTGGCTTTGTGGTTTTCTCAAGCCTAACCCTAGGCGTAACCCTAACCCTAGATTGAGCCAGAAATCGGGCACTGGGGTGTGCTGAGGTCCAAGAAGAACGAAGAAGTGGGAGCAAGGTTTTGGCTGTGCTGCGGTAATCTTGGCCTGCCTTTCACATGGTGAGTGTCCCTGGAGCTCCTGGCTTTGTGGTTTTCTCAAGCCTAACCCTTGGTGTAACCCTAACCCTAGCCCTAACCCTAGATTGACCCAGAAATCAGGCATTGGGCTGTGCTGAGTTCCAAGAAGAATGAAGAAGTGGGAGCAAGGTTTTAACTGTTTCGTGCTCAACTTGGCCTTCCTTTCGCATGGTGAGTGTCCCTGCAGCTCCGGGCTTTGTGGTTTTCTCAAGCCTAACCCTACGCGTAACCCAAACCCTAGATTGATCTGGAAATCGGGCACTGGGCTGTGGCGAGTTCCAAGAAGAATTAAGAAGTGGGAGCAAGGTTTTAACTGTATCGTGCTCAACTTGGTCTGCCTTTCGCATGGTGAGTATCCCTGGAGCTCCTGGCTTTGTGGATTTCTCAATCCTAAACGAAGGCGTAACACTGACCCTAACCCTTACCCTAGTTTGAGCCAGAAATCAGGCATAGGGCTGTGGCGAGTTCTAAGAAGAATGAAGCAGTGGGAGCAAGGTTTTAACTGTATCGTGCTCTACTTGGCCTGCCTTTCACATGGTGAGTATCCCTGGAGCTCCTGGCTTTGTGGTTTTCTCAAGCCTAACCCTAGGCGTAACCATAACCCTACATTAAGCCAGAAATGGGGCACTGGGCTGTGCTGAGTTCCAAGAAGAATGAAGAAGTGGGAGCAAGGTTTTAACTGTATCGTGCTCAGCTTGGCCTGCCTTTCGCATGGTGAGTGTCCCTGGAGCTCCTGGCTTTGTGGTTTTCTCAACCCTAACCCAAGGCGTAACGCTAACCCTAACCCCAGATTGAGCCAGAAATCTGGCATTTGGCTGTGGAGGATTCCAAGAAGAATGAAGAAGTGGGAGCAAGGTTTTGGCTGTGCTGCGATAAGCTTGGCCTGCCTTTCGCATGGTGAGTGTCCCTGGAGCTCCTGGCTTTGTGGTTTTCTCAAGCCTAACCCTAGGCATAACCCTAACCCTAGATTGAGCCAGAAATCGGGCACTGGGGTGTGCTGAGTTCCAAGCAGAATGAAGAAGTGGGAGCAAGGTTTTGGCTGTGCTGCGGTAAGCTTGGCCTGCCTTTCGCATGGTGAGTGTCCCTGGAGCTCCTGGCTTTGTGGTTTTCTCAAGCCTAACCCTAGGCGTAACCCTAACCCTAACCCTAACCCTAGATTGAGCCAGAAATCTGGCATTTGGCTGTGGAGGATTCCAAGAAGAATGAAGCAGTGGGAGCAAGGTTTTGGCTGTGCTGCGGTAAGCTTGGCCTGCCTTTCGAATGGTGAGTGTCCCTGGAGCTCCTGGCTTTGTGGATTTCTCAAACCCTAACATTAGGTGTAACCATAACCATAAAACTAGTTTGAGTCAGAAATCGGGCATTGGGCAGGAACGAGTTCCAAGCAGAAAGAAGTAGAGAGAGCAAGGTTTTAACTGTATCGTGCTCTACTTGGTCTGCCTTTCACACGGTGAGTATCCCTGGAGCTCCTGGCTTTGTGGTTTTCTCAAGCCTAACCCTAGGCGTAACCCTAACCCTAGCCCTAACCCTAGACTTACCCAGAAATCAGGCATTGGGCTGTGGCGAGTTCTAAGAAGAATTAAGAAGTGGGAGCAAGGTTTTAACTGTATCGTGCTCAACATGGCCTGCCTTTGACATGGTGAGTGTCCCTGGAGCTCCTGGCTTTGTGGTTTTCTCAACCCTAACCCTAGGCGTAACCCTAACCCTAACCCTAACCCCAGATTGAGCCAGAAATCTGGCATTTGGCTGTGGAGGATTCCAAGAAGAACGAAGAAGTGGGAGCAAGGTTTTGGCTGTGCTGCGATAAGCTTGGCCTGCCTTTCGCATGGTAAGTGTCCCTGGAGCTCCTGGCTTTGTGGTTTTCGCAAGCCTAACCCTAGGCGTAACCCTAACCCTAGATTGAGCCAGAAATCGGGCACTGGGGTGTGCTGAGGTCCAAGCAGAACGAAGAAGTGGGAGCAAGGTTTTGGCTGTGCTGCGGTAATCTTGGCCTGCCTTTCACATGGTGAGTGTCCCTGGAGCTCCTGGCTTTGTGGTTTTCTCAAGCCTAACCCTAGGCGTAACCCTAACCCTAGCCCTAATCCTAGATTGACCCAGAAATCAGGCATTGGGCTGTGCTGAGTTCCAAGAAGAATGAAGAAGTGGGAGCAAGGTTTTAACTGTATCGTGCTCAACTTGGCCTGCCTTTCGAATGGTGAGTGTCCCTGGAGCTCCTGGCTTTGTGGATTTTTCAAACCCTAACATTAGGTGTAACCATAACCATAACCCTAGTTTGAGTCAGAAATCGGGCATTGGGAGGCAACGAGTTCCAAGCAGAAAGAAGTAGAGGGAGCAGGGTTTTAACTGTATCGTGCTCAACTTGTCCTGCCTTTCACATGGTGAGTGTCCCTGGAGCTCCTGGCTTTGTGGTTTTCTCAACCCTAACCCTAGGCGTAACCCTAACCCTAACCCTAACCCCAGATTGAGCCAGAAATCTGGCATTTGGCTGTGGAGGATTCCAAGAAGAACGAAGAAGTGGGAGCAAGGTTTTGGCTGTGCTGCGATAAGCTTGGCCTGCCTTTCACATGGTGAGTGTCCCTGGAGCTCCTGGCTTTGTGGTTTTCTCAAGCCTAACCCTAGGCGTAACCCAAACACTAGATTGATCTGGAAATCGGGCACAGGGCTGTGGCGAGTTCCAAGAAGAATTAAGAAGTGGGAGCAAGGTTTTAACTGTATCGTGCTCTACTTGGTCTGCCTTTCACATGCTTAGTATCCCTGGAGCTCCTGGCTTTGTGGATTTCTCAATCCTAAACGAAGGCGCAACACTGACCCTAACCCTAACCCTAGATTGAGCCAGAAATGTGGCATTTGGCGGTGGAGGATTCCAAGAAGAATGAAGAAGTGGGAGCAAGGTTTTGGCTGTGCTGCGATAAGCTTGGCCTGCCTTTCGCATGGTGAGTGTCCCTGGAGCTCCTGGCTTTGTGGTTTTCTCAAGCCTAACCCTAGGCGTAACCCTAACCGTAGTTTGATCCGGAAATCGGGCATTTGGCTGTGGCGGGTTCCAAGAAGAATGAAGCAGTGGGAGCAAGGTTTTAACTGTATCGTGCTCAACTTGGCCTGCCTTTCACATGGTGAGTGTCCCTGGAGCTCCTGGCTTTGTGGTTTTCTCAAGCCTAACCCTAGGCGTAACCCTAACCCTAGATTGAGCCAGAAATCGGGCACTGGGGTGTGCTGAGGTCCAAGCAGAACGAAGAAGTGGGAGCAAGGTTTTGGCTGTGCTGCGGTAATCTTGGCCTGCCTTTCACATGGTGAGTGTCCCTGGAGCTCCTGGCTTTGTGGTTTTCTCAAGCCTAACCCTTGGTGTAACCCTAACCCTAGCCCTAACCCTAGATTGACCCAGAAATCAGGCATTGGGCTGTGCTGAGTTCCAAGAAGAATGAAGAAGTGGGAGCAAGGTTTTAACTGTTTCGTGCTCAACTTGGCCTTCCTTTCGCATGGTGAGTGTCCCTGCAGCTCCGGGCTTTGTGGTTTTCTCAAGCCTAACCCTACGCGTAACCCAAACCCTAGATTGATCTGGAAATCGGGCACTGGGCTGTGGCGAGTTCCAAGAAGAATTAAGAAGTGGGAGCAAGGTTTTAACTGTATCGTGCTCTACTTGGTCTGCCTTTCACATGCTGAGTATCCCTGGAGCTCCTGGCTTTGTGGTTTTCTCAAGCCTAACCCTGGGCGTAACCCTAACCCTAACCCTAACCCTAACCCTAGACTGAGCCAGAAATCTGGCATTTGGCTGTGGAGGATTCCAAGAAGAATGAAGAAGTGGGAGCAAGCTTTTAACTGTATCGTGCTCAACTTGGTCTGCCTTTCGCATGGTGAGTATCCCTGGAGCTCCTGGCTTTGTGGATTTCTCAATCCTAAACGAAGGCGTAACACTGACCCTAACCCTTACCCTAGTTTGAGCCAGAAATCAGGCATAGGGCTGTGGCGAGTTCTAAGAAGAATGAAGCAGTGGGAGCAAGGTTTTAACTGTATCGTGCTCAACTTGTCCTGCCTTTCACATGGTGAGTATCCCTGGAGCTCCTGGCTTTGTGGTTTTCTCAAGCCTAACCCTAGGCGTAACCATAACCCTACATTGAGCCAGAAATGGGGCACTGGGCTGTGCTGAGTTCCAAGAAGAATGAAGAAGTGGGAGCAAGGTTTTAACTGTATCGTGCTCAGCTTGGCCTGCCTTTCGCATGGTGAGTGTCCCTGGAGCTCCTGGCTTTGTGGTTTTCTCAACCCTAACCCAAGGCGTAACGCTAACCCTAACCCCAGATTGAGCCAGAAATCTGGCATTTGGCTGTGGAGGATTCCAAGAAGAATGAAGAAGTGGGAGCAAGGTTTTGGCTGTGCTGCGATAAGCTTGGCCTGCCTTTCGCATGGTGAGTGTCCCTGGAGCTCCTGGCTTTGTGGTTTTCTCAAGCCTAACCCTAGGCATAACCCTAACCCTAGATTGAGCCAGAAATCGGGCACTGGGGTGTGCTGAGTTCCAAGCAGAATGAAGAAGTGGGAGCAAGGTTTTGGCTGTGCTGCGGTAAGCTTGGCCTGCCTTTCGCATGGTGAGTGTCCCTGGAGCTCCTGGCTTTGTGGTTTTCTCAAGCCTAACCCTAGGCGTAACCCTAACCCTAACCCTAACCCTAGATTGAGCCAGAAATCTGGCATTTGGCTGTGGAGGATTCCAAGAAGAATGAAGCAGTGGGAGCAAGGTTTTGGCTGTGCTGCGGTAAGCTTGGCCTGCCTTTCGAATGGTGAGTGTCCCTGGAGCTCCTGGCTTTGTGGATTTCTCAAACCCTAACATTAGGTGTAACCATAACCATAAAACTAGTTTGAGTCAGAAATCGGGCATTGGGCAGGAACGAGTTCCAAGCAGAAAGAAGTAGAGGGAGCAAGGTTTTAACTGTATCGTGCTCTACTTGGTCTGCCTTTCACACGGTGAGTATCCCTGGAGCTCCTGGCTTTGTGGTTTTCTCAAGCCTAACCCTAGGCGTAACCCTAACCCTAGCCCTAACCCTAGACTTACCCAGAAATCAGGCATTGGGCTGTGGCGAGTTCTAAGAAGAATTAAGAAGTGGGAGCAAGGTTTTAACTGTATCGTGCTCAACTTGGCCTGCCTTTGACATGGTGAGTGTCCCTGGAGCTCCTGGCTTTGTGGTTTTCTCAACCCTAACCCTAGGCGTAACCCTAACCCTAACCCTAACCCCAGATTGAGCCAGAAATCTGGCATTTGGCTGTGGAGGATTCCAAGAAGAACGAAGAAGTGGGAGCAAGGTTTTGGCTGTGCTGCGATAAGCTTGGCCTGCCTTTCGCATGGTAAGTGTCCCTGGAGCTCCTGGCTTTGTGGTTTTCGCAAGCCTAACCCTAGGTGTAACCCTAACCCTAGATTGAGCCAGAAATCGGGCACTGGGGTGTGCTGAGGTCCAAGCAGAACGAAGAAGTGGGAGCAAGGTTTTGGCTGTGCTGCGGTAATCTTGGCCTGCCTTTCACATGGTGAGTGTCCCTGGAGCTCCTGGCTTTGTGGTTTTCTCAAGCCTAACCCTAGGCGTAACCCTAACCCTAGCCCTAATCCTAGATTGACCCAGAAATCAGGCATTGGGCTGTGCTGAGTTCCAAGAAGAATGAAGAAGTGGGAGCAAGGTTTTAACTGTATCGTGCTCAACTTGGCCTGCCTTTCGAATGGTGAGTGTCCCTGGAGCTCCTGGCTTTGTGGATTTTTCAAACCCTAACATTAGGTGTAACCATAACCATAACCCTAGTTTGAGTCAGAAATCGGGCATTGGGAGGCAACGAGTTCCAAGCAGAAAGAAGTAGAGGGAGCAGGGTTTTAACTGTATCGTGCTCAACTTGTCCTGCCTTTCACATGGTGAGTGTCCCTGGAGCTCCTGGCTTTGTGGTTTTCTCAACCCTAACCCTAGGCGTAACCCTAACCCTAACCCTAACCCCAGATTGAGCCAGAAATCTGGCATTTGGCTGTGGAGGATTCCAAGAAGAACGAAGAAGTGGGAGCAAGGTTTTGGCTGTGCTGCGGTAATCTTGGCCTGCCTTTCACATGGTGAGTGTCCCTGGAGCTCCTGGCTTTGTGGTTTTCTCAAGCCTAACCCTTGGTGTAACCCTAACCCTAGCCCTAACCCTAGATTGACCCAGAAATCAGGCATTGGGCTGTGCTGAGTTCCAAGAAGAATGAAGAAGTGGGAGCAAGGTTTTAACTGTTTCGTGCTCAACTTGGCCTTCCTTTCGCATGGTGAGTGTCCCTGCAGCTCCGGGCTTTGTGGTTTTCTCAAGCCTAACCCTACGCGTAACCCAAACCCTAGATTGATCTGGAAATCGGGCACTGGGCTGTGGCGAGTTCCAAGAAGAATTAAGAAGTGGGAGCAAGGTTTTAACTGTATCGTGCTCTACTTGGTCTGCCTTTCACATGCTGAGTATCCCTGGAGCTCCTGGCTTTGTGGTTTTCTCAAGCCTAACCCTGGGCGTAACCCTAACCCTAACCCTAACCCTAACCCTAGACTGAGCCAGAAATCTGGCATTTGGCTGTGGAGGATTCCAAGAAGAATGAAGAAGTGGGAACAAGCTTTTAACTGTATCGTGCTCAACTTGGTCTGCCTTTCGCATGGTGAGTATCCCTGGAGCTCCTGGCTTTGTGGATTTCTCAATCCTAAACGAAGGCGTAACACTGACCCTAACCCTTACCCTAGTTTGAGCCAGAAATCAGGCATAGGGCTGTGGCGAGTTCTAAGAAGAATGAAGAAGTGGGAGCAAGGTTTTAACTGTATCGTGCTCAACTTGTCCTGCCTTTCACATGGTGAGTATCCCTGGAGCTCCTGGCTTTGTGGTTTTCTCAAGCCTAACCCTAGGCGTAACCATAACCCTACATTGAGCCAGAAATGGGGCACTGGGCTGTGCTGAGTTCCAAGAAGAATGAAGAAGTGGGAGCAAGGTTTTAACTGTATCGTGCTCAGCCTGGCCTGCCTTTCGCATGGTGAGTGTCCCTGGAGCTCCTGGCTTTGTGGTTTTCTCAACCCTAACCCAAGGCGTAACGCTAACCCTAACCCCAGATTGAGCCAGAAATCTGGCATTTGGCTGTGGAGGATTCCAAGAAGAATGAAGAAGTGGGAGCAAGGTTTTGGCTGTGCTGCGATAAGCTTGGCCTGCCTTTCGCATGGTGAGTGTCCCTGGAGCTCCTGGCTTTGTGGTTTTCTCAAGCCTAACCCTAGGCATAACCCTAACCCTAGATTGAGCCAGAAATCGGGCACTGGGGTGTGCTGAGTTCCAAGCAGAATGAAGAAGTGGGAGCAAGGTTTTGGCTGTGCTGCGGTAAGCTTGGCCTGCCTTTCGCATGGTGAGTGTCCCTGGAGCTCCTGGCTTTGTGGTTTTCTCAAGCCTAACCCTAGGCGTAACCCTAACCCTAACCCTAACCCTAGATTGAGCCAGAAATCTGGCATTTGGCTGTGGAGGATTCCAAGAAGAATGAAGCAGTGGGAGCAAGGTTTTGGCTGTGCTGCGGTAAGCTTGGCCTGCCTTTCGAATGGTGAGTGTCCCTGGAGCTCCTGGCTTTGTGGTTTTCTCAAGCCTAACCCTAGGCGTAACCCTAACCCTAACCCTAACCCTAGATTGAGCCAGAAATCTGGCATTTGGCTGTGGAGGATTCCAAGAAGAATGAAGCAGTGGGAGCAAGGTTTTGGCTGTGCTGCGGTAAGCTTGGCCTGCCTTTCGAATGGTGAGTGTCCCTGGAGCTCCTGGCTTTGTGGATTTCTCAAACCCTAACATTAGGTGTAACCATAACCATAAAACTAGTTTGAGTCAGAAATCGGGCATTGGGCAGGAACGAGTTCCAAGCAGAAAGAAGTAGAGGGAGCAAGGTTTTAACTGTATCGTGCTCTACTTGGTCTGCCTTTCACACGGTGAGTATCCCTGGAGCTCCTGGCTTTGTGGTTTTCTCAAGCCTAACCCTAGGCGTAACCCTAACCCTAGCCCTAACCCTAGACTTACCCAGAAATCAGGCATTGGGCTGTGGCGAGTTCTAAGAAGAATTAAGAAGTGGGAGCAAGGTTTTAACTGTATCGTGCTCAACTTGGCCTGCCTTTGACATGGTGAGTGTCCCTGGAGCTCCTGGCTTTGTGGTTTTCTCAACCCTAACCCTAGGCGTAACCCTAACCCTAACCCTAACCCCAGATTGAGCCAGAAATCTGGCATTTGGCTGTGGAGGATTCCAAGAAGAACGAAGAAGTGGGAGCAAGGTTTTGGCTGTGCTGCGATAAGCTTGGCCTGCCTTTCGCATGGTAAGTGTCCCTGGAGCTCCTGGCTTTGTGGTTTTCGCAAGCCTAACCCTAGGCGTAACCCTAACCCTAGATTGAGCCAGAAATCGGGCACTGGGGTGTGCTGAGGTCCAAGCAGAACGAAGAAGTGGGAGCAAGGTTTTGGCTGTGCTGCGGTAATCTTGGCCTGCCTTTCACATGGTGAGTGTCCCTGGAGCTCCTGGCTTTGTGGTTTTCTCAAGCCTAACCCTAGGCGTAACCCTAACCCTAGCCCTAATCCTAGATTGACCCAGAAATCAGGCATTGGGCTGTGCTGAGTTCCAAGAAGAATGAAGAAGTGGGAGCAAGGTTTTAACTGTATCGTGCTCAACTTGGCCTGCCTTTCGAATGGTGAGTGTCCCTGGAGCTCCTGGCTTTGTGGATTTTTCAAACCCTAACATTAGGTGTAACCATAACCATAACCCTAGTTTGAGTCAGAAATCGGGCATTGGGAGGCAACGAGTTCCAAGCAGAAAGAAGTAGAGGGAGCAGGGTTTTAACTGTATCGTGCTCAACTTGTCCTGCCTTTCACATGGTGAGTGTCCCTGGAGCTCCTGGCTTTGTGGTTTTCTCAACCCTAACCCTAGGCGTAACCCTAACCCTAACCCTAACCCCAGATTGAGCCAGAAATCTGGCATTTGGCTGTGGAGGATTCCAAGAAGAACGAAGAAGTGGGAGCAAGGTTTTGGCTGTGCTGCGGTAATCTTGGCCTGCCTTTCACATGGTGAGTGTCCCTGGAGCTCCTGGCTTTGTGGTTTTCTCAAGCCTAACCCTTGGTGTAACCCTAACCCTAGCCCTAACCCTAGATTGACCCAGAAATCAGGCATTGGGCTGTGCTGAGTTCCAAGAAGAATGAAGAAGTGGGAGCAAGGTTTTAACTGTTTCGTGCTCAACTTGGCCTTCCTTTCGCATGGTGAGTGTCCCTGCAGCTCCGGGCTTTGTGGTTTTCTCAAGCCTAACCCTACGCGTAACCCAAACCCTAGATTGATCTGGAAATCGGGCACTGGGCTGTGGCGAGTTCCAAGAAGAATTAAGAAGTGGGAGCAAGGTTTTAACTGTATCGTGCTCTACTTGGTCTGCCTTTCACATGCTGAGTATCCCTGGAGCTCCTGGCTTTGTGGTTTTCTCAAGCCTAACCCTGGGCGTAACCCTAACCCTAACCCTAACCCTAACCCTAGACTGAGCCAGAAATCTGGCATTTGGCTGTGGAGGATTCCAAGAAGAATGAAGAAGTGGGAACAAGCTTTTAACTGTATCGTGCTCAACTTGGTCTGCCTTTCGCATGGTGAGTATCCCTGGAGCTCCTGGCTTTGTGGATTTCTCAATCCTAAACGAAGGCGTAACACTGACCCTAACCCTTACCCTAGTTTGAGCCAGAAATCAGGCATAGGGCTGTGGCGAGTTCTAAGAAGAATGAAGAAGTGGGAGCAAGGTTTTAACTGTATCGTGCTCAACTTGTCCTGCCTTTCACATGGTGAGTATCCCTGGAGCTCCTGGCTTTGTGGTTTTCTCAAGCCTAACCCTAGGCGTAACCATAACCCTACATTGAGCCAGAAATGGGGCACTGGGCTGTGCTGAGTTCCAAGAAGAATGAAGAAGTGGGAGCAAGGTTTTAACTGTATCGTGCTCAGCTTGGCCTGCCTTTCGCATGGTGAGTGTCCCTGGAGCTCCTGGCTTTGTGGTTTTCTCAACCCTAACCCAAGGCGTAACGCTAACCCTAACCCCAGATTGAGCCAGAAATCTGGCATTTGGCTGTGGAGGATTCCAAGAAGAATGAAGAAGTGGGAGCAAGGTTTTGGCTGTGCTGCGATAAGCTTGGCCTGCCTTTCGCATGGTGAGTGTCCCTGGAGCTCCTGGCTTTGTGGTTTTCTCAAGCCTAACCCTAGGCATAACCCTAACCCTAGATTGAGCCAGAAATCGGGCACTGGGGTGTGCTGAGTTCCAAGCAGAATGAAGAAGTGGGAGCAAGGTTTTGGCTGTGCTGCGGTAAGCTTGGCCTGCCTTTCGCATGGTGAGTGTCCCTGGAGCTCCTGGCTTTGTGGTTTTCTCAAGCCTAACCCTAGGCGTAACCCTAACCCTAACCCTAACCCTAGATTGAGCCAGAAATCTGGCATTTGGCTGTGGAGGATTCCAAGAAGAATGAAGCAGTGGGAGCAAGGTTTTGGCTGTGCTGCGGTAAGCTTGGCCTGCCTTTCGAATGGTGAGTGTCCCTGGAGCTCCTGGCTTTGTGGATTTCTCAAACCCTAACATTAGGTGTAACCATAACCATAAAACTAGTTTGAGTCAGAAATCGGGCATTGGGCAGGAATGAGTTCCAAGCAGAAAGAAGTAGAGGGAGCAAGGTTTTAACTGTATCGTGCTCTACTTGGTCTGCCTTTCACACGGTGAGTATCCCTGGAGCTCCTGGCTTTGTGGTTTTCTCAAGCCTAACCCTAGGCGTAACCCTAACCCTAGCCCTAACCCTAGACTTACCCAGAAATCAGGCATTGGGCTGTGGCGAGTTCTAAGAAGAATTAAGAAGTGGGAGCAAGGTTTTAACTGTATCGTGCTCAACATGGCCTGCCTTTGACATGGTGAGTGTCCCTGGAGCTCCTGGCTTTGTGGTTTTCTCAACCCTAACCCTAGGCGTAACCCTAACCCTAACCCTAACCCCAGATTGAGCCAGAAATCTGGCATTTGGCTGTGGAGGATTCCAAGAAGAACGAAGAAGTGGGAGCAAGGTTTTGGCTGTGCTGCGATAAGCTTGGCCTGCCTTTCGCATGGTAAGTGTCCCTGGAGCTCCTGGCTTTGTGGTTTTCGCAAGCCTAACCCTAGGCGTAACCCTAACCCTAGATTGAGCCAGAAATCGGGCACTGGGGTGTGCTGAGGTCCAAGCAGAATGAAGAAGTGGGAGCAAGGTTTTGGCTGTGCTGCGGTAATCTTGGCCTGCCTTTCACATGGTGAGTGTCCCTGGAGCTCCTGGCTTTGTGGTTTTCTCAAGCCTAACCCTAGGCGTAACCCTAACCCTAGCCCTAATCCTAGATTGACCCAGAAATCAGGCATTGGGCTGTGCTGAGTTCCAAGAAGAATGAAGAAGTGGGAGCAAGGTTTTAACTGTATCGTGCTCAACTTGGCCTGCCTTTCGAATGGTGAGTGTCCCTGGAGCTCCTGGCTTTGTGGATTTTTCAAACCCTAACATTAGGTGTAACCATAACCATAACCCTAGTTTGAGTCAGAAATCGGGCATTGGGAGGCAACGAGTTCCAAGCAGAAAGAAGTAGAGGGAGCAGGGTTTTAACTGTATCGTGCTCAACTTGTCCTGCCTTTCACATGGTGAGTGTCCCTGGAGCTCCTGGCTTTGTGGTTTTCTCAACCCTAACCCTAGGCGTAACCCTAACCCTAACCCTAACCCCAGATTGAGCCAGAAATCTGGCATTTGGCTGTGGAGGATTCCAAGAAGAACGAAGAAGTGGGAGCAAGGTTTTGGCTGTGCTGCGATAAGCTTGGCCTGCCTTTCACATGGTGAGTGTCCCTGGAGCTCCTGGCTTTGTGGTTTTCTCAAGCCTAACCCTAGGCGTAACCCAAACCCTAGATTGATCTGGAAATCGGGCACAGGGCTGTGGCGAGTTCCAAGAAGAATTAAGAAGTGGGAGCAAGGTTTTAACTGTATCGTGCTCTACTTGGTCTGCCTTTCACATGCTTAGTATCCCTGGAGCTCCTGGCTTTGTGGATTTCTCAATCCTAAACGAAGGCGCAACACTGACCCTAACCCTAACCCTAGATTGAGCCAGAAATGTGGCATTTGGCGGTGGAGGATTCCAAGAAGAATGAAGAAGTGGGAGCAAGGTTTTGGCTGTGCTGCGATAAGCTTGGCCTGCCTTTCGCATGGTGAGTGTCCCTGGAGCTCCTGGCTTTGTGGTTTTCTCAAGCCTAACCCTAGGCATAACCCTAACCGTAGTTTGATCCGGAAATCGGGCATTTGGCTGTGGCGGGTTCCAAGAAGAATGAAGCAGTGGGAGCAAGGTTTTAACTGTATCGTGCTCAACTTGGCCTGCCTTTCACATGGTGAGTGTCCCTGGAGCTCCTGGCTTTGTGGTTTTCTCAAGCCTAACCCTAGGCGTAACCCTAACCCTAGATTGAGCCAGAAATCGGGCACTGGGGTGTGCTGAGGTCCAAGTAGAACGAAGAAGTGGGAGCAAGGTTTTGGCTGTGCTGCGGTAATCTTGGCCTGCCTTTCACATGGTGAGTGTCCCTGGAGCTCCTGGCTTTGTGGTTTTCTCAAGCCTAACCCTTGGTGTAACCCTAACCCTAGCCCTAACCCTAGATTGACCCAGAAATCAGGCATTGGGCTGTGCTGAGTTCCAAGAAGAATGAAGAAGTGGGAGCAAGGTTTTAACTGTTTCGTGCTCAACTTGCCCTTCCTTTCGCATGGTGAGTGTCCCTGCAGCTCCGGGCTTTGTGGTTTTCTCAAGCCTAACCCTACGCGTAACCCTAACCCTAGATTGATCTGGAAATCGGGCACTGGGCTGTGGCGAGTTCCAAGAAGAATTAAGAAGTGGGAGCAAGGTTTTAACTGTATCGTGCTCTACTTGGTCTGCCTTTCACATGCTGAGTATCCCTGGAGCTCCTGGTTTGTGGTTTTCTCAAGCCTAACCCTGGGCGTAACCCTAACCCTAACCCTAACCCTAACCCTAGACTGAGCCAGAAATCTGGCATTTGGCTGTGGAGGATTCCAAGAAGAACGAAGAAGTGGGAGCAAGGTTTTAACTGTATCGTGCTCAACTTGGTCTGCCTTTCGCATGGTGAGTATCCCTGGAGCTCCTGGCTTTGTGGATTTCTCAATTCTAAACGAAGGCGTAACACTGACCCTAACCCTTACCCTAGTTTGAGCCAGAAATCAGGCATAGGGCTGTGGCGAGTTCTAAGAAGAATGAAGAAGTGGGAGCAAGGTTTTAACTGTATCGTGCTCAACTTGTCCTGCCTTTCACATGGTGAGTATCCCTGGAGCTCCTGGCTTTGTGGTTTTCTCAAGCCTAACCCTAGGCGTAACCATAACCCTACATTGAGCCAGAAATGGGGCACTGGGCTGTGCTGAGTTCCAAGAAGAATGAAGAAGTGGGAGCAAGGTTTTAACTGTATCGTGCTCAGCTTGGCCTGCCTTTCGCATGGTGAGTGTCCCTGGAGCTCCTGGCTTTGTGGTTTTCTCAACCCTAACCCAAGGCGTAACGCTAACCCTAACCCCAGATTGAGCCAGAAATCTGGCATTTGGCTGTGGAGGATTCCAAGAAGAATGAAGAAGTGGGAGCAAGGTTTTGGCTGTGCTGCGATAAGCTTGGCCTGCCTTTCGCATGGTGAGTGTCCCTGGAGCTCCTGGCTTTGTGGTTTTCTCAAGCCTAACCCTAGGCATAACCCTAACCCTAGATTGAGCCAGAAATCGGGCACTGGGGTGTGCTGAGTTCCAAGCAGAATGAAGAAGTGGGAGCAAGGTTTTGGCTGTGCTGCGGTAAGCTTGGCCTGCCTTTCGCATGGTGAGTGTCCCTGGAGCTCCTGGCTTTGTGGTTTTCTCAAGCCTAACCCTAGGCGTAACCCTAACCCTAACCCTAACCCTAGATTGAGCCAGAAATCTGGCATTTGGCTGTGGAGGATTCCAAGAAGAATGAAGAAGTGGGAGCAAGGTTTTGGCTGTGCTGCGGTAAGCTTGGCCTGCCTTTCGAATGGTGAGTGTCCCTGGAGCTCCTGGCTTTGTGGATTTCTCAAACCCTAACATTAGGTGTAACCATAACCATAAAACTAGTTTGAGTCAGAAATCGGGCATTGGGCAGGAACGAGTTCCAAGAAGAAAGAAGTAGAGGGAGCAAGGTTTTAACTGTATCGTGCTCTACTTGGTCTGCCTTTCACACGGTGAGTATCCCTGGAGCTCCTGGCTTTGTGGTTTTCTCAAGCCTAACCCTCGGCGTAACCCTAACCCTAGCCCTAACCCTAGACTTACCCAGAAATCAGGCATTGGGCTGTGGCGAGTTCTAAGAAGAATTAAGAAGTGGGAGCAAGGTTTTAACTGTATCGTGCTCAACATGGCCTGCCTTTGACATGGTGAGTGTCCCTGGAGCTCCTGGCTTTGTGGTTTTCTCAACCCTAACCCTAGGCGTAACCCTAACCCTAACCCTAACCCCAGATTGAGCCAGAAATCTGGCATTTGGCTGTGGAGGATTCCAAGAAGAACGAAGAAGTGGGAGCAAGGTTTTGGCTGTGCTGCGATAAGCTTGGCCTGCCTTTCGCATGGTAAGTGTCCCTGGAGCTCCTGGCTTTGTGGTTTTCGCAAGCCTAACCCTAGGCGTAACCCTAACCCTAGATTGAGCCAGAAATCGGGCACTGGGGTGTGCTGAGGTCCAAGCAGAACGAAGAAGTGGGAGCAAGGTTTTGGCTGTGCTGCGGTAATCTTGGCCTGCCTTTCACATGGTGAGTGTCCCTGGAGCTCCTGGCTTTGTGGTTTTCTCAAGCCTAACCCTAGGCGTAACCCTAACCCTAGCCCTAATCCTAGATTGACCCAGAAATCAGGCATTGGGCTGTGCTGAGTTCCAAGAAGAATGAAGAAGTGGGAGCAAGGTTTTAACTGTATCGTGCTCAACTTGGCCTGCCTTTCGAATGGTGAGTGTCCCTGGAGCTCCTGGCTTTGTGGATTTTTCAAACCCTGACATTAGGTGTAACCATAACCATAACCCTAGTTTGAGTCAGAAATCGGGCATTGGGAGGCAACGAGTTCCAAGCAGAAAGAAGTAGAGGGAGCAGGGTTTTAACTGTATCGTGCTCAACTTATCCTGCCTTTCACATGGTGAGTGTCCCTGGAGCTCCTGGCTTTGTGGTTTTCTCAACCCTAACCCTAGGCGTAACCCTAACCCTAACCCTAACCCCAGATTGAGCCAGAAATCTGGCATTTGGCTGTGGAGGATTCCAAGAAGAACGAAGAAGTGGGAGCAAGGTTTTGGCTGTGCTGCGATAAGCTTGGCCTGCCTTTCCCATGGTGAGTGTCCCTGGAGCTCCTGGCTTTGTGGTTTTCTCAAGCCTAACCCTAGGCGTAACCCAAACCCTAGATTGATCTGGAATTCGGGCACAGGGCTGTGGCGAGTTCCAAGAAGAATTAAGAAGTGGGAGCAAGGTTTTAACTGTATCGTGCTCTACTTGGTCTGCCTTTCACATGCTTAGTAACCCTGGAGCTCCTGGCTTTGTGGATTTCTCAATCCTAAACGAAGGCGCAACACTGACCCTAACCCTAACCCTAGATTGAGCCAGAAATGTGGCATTTGGCGGTGGAGGATTCCAAGAAGAATGAAGAAGTGGGAGCAAGGTTTTGGCTGTGCTGCGATAAGCTTGGCCTGCCTTTCGCATGGTGAGTGTCCCTGGAGCTCCTGGCTTTGTGGTTTTCTCAAGCCTAACCCTAGGCGTAACCCTAACCGTAGTTTGATCCGGAAATCGGGCATTTGGCTGTGGCGGGTTCCAAGAAGAATGAAGCAGTGGGAGCCAGGTTTTAACTGTATCGTGCTCAACTTGGCCTGCCTTTCACATGGTGAGTGTCCCTGGAGCTCCTGGCTTTGTGGTTTTCTCAAGCCTAACCCTAGGCGTAACCCTAAGCCTAGATTGAGCCAGAAATCGGGCACTGGGGTGTGCTGAGGTCCAAGCAGAACGAAGAAGTGGGAGCAAGGTTTTGGCTGTGCTGCGGTAATCTTGGCCTGCCTTTCGCATGGTGAGTGTCCCTGGAGCTCCTGGCTTTGTGGTTTTCTCAAGCCTAACCCTTGGTGTAACCCTAACCCTAGCCCTAACCCTAGATTGACCCAGAAATCAGGCATTGGGCTGTGCTGAGTTCCAAGAAGAATGAAGAAGTGGGAGCAAGGTTTTAACTGTTTCGTGCTCAACTTGGCCTGCCTTTCGCATGGTGAGTGTCCCTGCAGCTCCGGGCTTTGTGGTTTTCTCAAGCCTAACCCTACGCGTAACCCAAACCCTAGATTGATCTGGAAATCGGGCACTGGGCTGTGGCGAGTTCCAAGAAGAATTAAGAAGTGGGAGCAAGGTTTTAACTGTATCGTGCTCTACTTGGTCTGCCTTTCACATGCTGAGTATCCCTGGAGCTCCTGGCTTTGTGGTTTTCTCAAGCCTAACCCTGGGCGTAACCCTAACCCTAACCCTAACCCTAACCCTAGACTGAGCCAGAAATCTGGCATTTGGCTGTGGAGGATTCCAAGAAGAATGAAGAAGTGGGAGCAAGCTTTTAACTGTATCGTGCTCAACTTGGTCTGCCTTTCGCATGGTGAGTATCCCTGGAGCTCCTGGCTTTGTGGATTTCTCAATCCTAAACGAAGGCGTAACACTGACCCTAACCCTTACCCTAGTTTGAGCCAGAAATCAGGCATAGGGCTGTGGCGAGTTCTAAGAAGAATGAAGAAGTGGGAGCAAGGTTTTAACTGTATCGTGCTCAACTTGTCCTGCCTTTCACATGGTGAGTATCCCTGGAGCTCCTGGCTTTGTGGTTTTCTCAAGCCTAACCCTAGGCATAACCATAACCCTACATTGAGCCAGAAATGGGGCACTGGGCTGTGCTGAGTTCCAAGAAGAATGAAGAAGTGGGAGCAAGGTTTTAACTGTATCGTGCTCAGCTTGGCCTGCCTTTCGCATGGTGAGTGTCCCTGGAGCTCCTGGCTTTGTGGTTTTCTCAACCCTAACCCAAGGCGTAACGCTAACCCTAACCCCAGATTGAGCCAGAAATCTGGCATTTGGCTGTGGAGGATTCCAAGAAGAATGAAGAAGTGGGAGCAAGGTTTTGGCTGTGCTGCGATAAGCTTGGCCTGCCTTTCGCATGGTGAGTGTCCCTGGAGCTCCTGGCTTTGTGGTTTTCTCAAGCCTAACCCTAGGCATAACCCTAACCCTAGATTGAGCCAGAAATCGGGCACTGGGGTGTGCTGAGTTCCAAGCAGAATGAAGAAGTGGGAGCAAGGTTTTGGCTGTGCTGCGGTAAGCTTGGCCTGCCTTTCGCATGGTGAGTGTCCCTGGAGCTCCTGGCTTTGTGGTTTTCTCAAGCCTAACCCTAGGCGTAACCCTAACCCTAACCCTAACCCTTGATTGAGCCAGAAATCTGGCATTTGGCTGTGGAGGATTCCAAAAAGAATGAAGCAGTGGGAGCAAGGTTTTGGCTGTGCTGCGGTAAGCTTGGCCTGCCTTTCGAATGGTGAGTGTCCCTGGAGCTCCTGGCTTTGTGGATTTCTCAAACCCTAACATTAGGTGTAACCATAACCATAAAACTAGTTTGAGTCAGAAATCGGGCATTGGGACGGAACGAGTTCCAAGCAGAAAGAAGTAGAGAGAGCAAGGTTTTAACTGTATCGTGCTCTACTTGGTCTGCCTTTCACACGGTGAGTATCCCTGGAGCTCCTGGCTTTGTGGTTTTCTCAAGCCTAACCCTAGGCGTAACCCTAACCCTAGCCCTAACCCTAGACTTACCCAGAAATCAGGCATTGGGCTGTGGCGAGTTCTAAGAAGAATTAAGAAGTGGGAGCAAGGTTTTAACTGTATCGTGCTCAACATGGCCTGCCTTTGACATGGTGAGTGTCCCTGGAGCTCCTGGCTTTGTGGTTTTCTCAACCCTAACCCTAGGCGTAACCCTAACCCTAACCCTAACCCCAGATTGAGCCAGAAATCTGGCATTTGGCTGTGGAGGATTCCAAGAAGAACGAAGAAGTGGGAGCAAGGTTTTGGCTGTGCTGCGATAAGCTTGGCCTGCCTTTCGCATGGTAAGTGTCCCTGGAGCTCCTGGCTTTGTGGTTTTCGCAAGCCTAACCCTAGGCGTAACCCTAACCCTAGATTGAGCCAGAAATCGGGCACTGGGGTGTGCTGAGGTCCAAGCAGAACGAAGAAGTGGGAGCAAGGTTTTGGCTGTGCTGCGGTAATCTTGGCCTGCCTTTCACATGGTGAGTGTCCCTGGAGCTCCTGGCTTTGTGGTTTTCTCAAGCCTAACCCTAGGCGTAACCCTAACCCTAGCCCTAATCCTAGATTGACCCAGAAATCAGGCATTGGGCTGTGCTGAGTTCCAAGAAGAATGAAGAAGTGGGAGCAAGGTTTTAACTGTATCGTGCTCAACTTGGCCTGCCTTTCGAATGGTGAGTGTCCCTGGAGCTCCTGGCTTTGTGGATTTTTCAAACCCTAACATTAGGTGTAACCATAACCATAACCCTAGTTTGAGTCAGAAATCGGGCATTGGGAGGCAACGAGTTCCAAGCAGAAAGAAGTAGAGGGAGCAGGGTTTTAACTGTATCGTGCTCAACTTGTCCTGCCTTTCACATGGTGAGTGTCCCTGGAGCTCCTGGCTTTGTGGTTTTCTCAAGCCTAACCCTAGGCGTAACCCTAACCCTAACCCTAACCCCAGACTGAGCCAGAAATCTGGCATTTGGCTGTGGAGGATTCCAAGAAGAACGAAGAAGTGGGAGCAAGGTTTTGGCTGTGCTGCGGTAATCTTGGCCTGCCTTTCACATGGTGAGTGTCCCTGGAGCTCCTGGCTTTGTGGTTTTCTCAAGCCTAACCCTTGGTGTAACCCTAACCCTAGCCCTAACCCTAGATTGACCCAGAAATCAGGCATTGGGCTGTGCTGAGTTCCAAGAAGAATGAAGAAGTGGGAGCAAGGTTTTAACTGTTTCGTGCTCAACTTGGCCTTCCTTTCGCATGGTGAGTGTCCCTGCAGCTCCGGGCTTTGTGGTTTTCTCAAGCCTAACCCTACGCGTAACCCAAACCCTAGATTGATCTGGAAATCGGGCACTGGGCTGTGGCGAGTTCCAAGAAGAATTAAGAAGTGGGAGCAAGGTTTTAACTGTATCGTGCTCTACTTGGTCTGCCTTTCACATGCTGAGTATCCCTGGAGCTCCTGGCTTTGTGGTTTTCTCAAGCCTAACCCTGGGCGTAACCCTAACCCTAACCCTAACCCTAACCCTAGACTGAGCCAGAAATCTGGCATTTGGCTGTGGAGGATTCCAAGAAGAATGAAGAAGTGGGAGCAAGCTTTTAACTGTATCGTGCTCAACTTGGTCTGCCTTTCGCATGGTGAGTATCCCTGGAGCTCCTGGCTTTGTGGATTTCTCAATCCTAAACGAAGGCGTAACACTGACCCTAACCCTTACCCTAGTTTGAGCCAGAAATCAGGCATAGGGCTGTGGCGAGTTCTAAGAAGAATGAAGAAGTGGGAGCAAGGTTTTAACTGTATCGTGCTCAACTTGTCCTGCCTTTCACATGGTGAGTATCCCTGGAGCTCCTGGCTTTGTGGTTTTCTCAAGCCTAACCCTAGGCGTAACCATAACCCTACATTGAGCCAGAAATGGGGCACTGGGCTGTGCTGAGTTCCAAGAAGAATGAAGAAGTGGGAGCAAGGTTTTAACTGTATCGTGCTCAGCTTGGCCTGCCTTTCGCATGGTGAGTGTCCCTGGAGCTCCTGGCTTTGTGGTTTTCTCAACCCTAACCCAAGGCGTAACGCTAACCCTAACCCCAGATTGAGCCAGAAATCTGGCATTTGGCTGTGGAGGATTCCAAGAAGAATGAAGAAGTGGGAGCAAGGTTTTGGCTGTGCTGCGATAAGCTTGGCCTGCCTTTCGCATGGTGAGTGTCCCTGGAGCTCCTGGCTTTGTGGTTTTCTCAAGCCTAACCCTAGGCATAACCCTAACCCTAGATTGAGCCAGAAATCGGGCACTGGGGTGTGCTGAGTTCCAAGCAGAATGAAGAAGTGGGAGCAAGGTTTTGGCTGTGCTGCGGTAAGCTTGGCCTGCCTTTCGCATGGTGAGTGTCCCTGGAGCTCCTGGCTTTGTGGTTTTCTCAAGCCTAACCCTAGGCGTAACCCTAACCCTAACCCTAACCCTAGATTGAGCCAGAAATCTGGCATTTGGCTGTGGAGGATTCCAAGAAGAATGAAGCAGTGGGAGCAAGGTTTTGGCTGTGCTGCGGTAAGCTTGGCCTGCCTTTCGAATGGTGAGTGTCCCTGGAGCTCCTGGCTTTGTGGATTTCTCAAACCCTAACATTAGGTGTAACCATAACCATAAAACTAGTTTGAGTCAGAAATCGGGCATTGGGCAGGAACGAGTTCCAAGCAGAAAGAAGTAGAGGGAGCAAGGTTTTAACTGTATCGTGCTCTACTTGGTCTGCCTTTCACACGGTGAGTATCCCTGGAGCTCCTGGCTTTGTGGTTTTCTCAAGCCTAACCCTAGGCGTAACCCTAACCCTAGCCCTAACCCTAGACTTACCCAGAAATCAGGCATTGGGCTGTGGCGAGTTCTAAGAAGAATTAAGAAGTGGGAGCAAGGTTTTAACTGTATCGTGCTCAACATGGCCTGCCTTTGACATGGTGAGTGTCCCTGGAGCTCCTGGCTTTGTGGTTTTCTCAACCCTAACCCTAGGCGTAACCCTAACCCTAACCCTAACCCCAGATTGAGCCAGAAATCTGGCATTTGGCTGTGGAGGATTCCAAGAAGAACGAAGAAGTGGGAGCAAGGTTTTGGCTGTGCTGCGATAAGCTTGGCCTGCCTTTCGCATGGTAAGTGTCCCTGGAGCTCCTGGCTTTGTGGTTTTCGCAAGCCTAACCCTAGGCGTAACCCTAACCCTAGATTGAGCCAGAAATCGGGCACTGGGGTGTGCTGAGGTCCAAGCAGAATGAAGAAGTGGGAGCAAGGTTTTGGCTGTGCTGCGGTAATCTTGGCCTGCCTTTCACATGGTGAGTGTCCCTGGAGCTCCTGGCTTTGTGGTTTTCTCAAGCCTAACCCTAGGCGTAACCCTAACCCTAGCCCTAATCCTAGACTGACCCAGAAATCAGGCATTGGGCTGTGCTGAGTTCCAAGAAGAATGAAGAAGTGGGAGCAAGGTTTTAACTGTATCGTGCTCAACTTGGCCTGCCTTTCGAATGGTGAGTGTCCCTGGAGCTCCTGGCTTTGTGGATTTTTCAAACCCTAACATTAGGTGTAACCATAACCATAACCCTAGTTTGAGTCAGAAATCGGGCATTGGGAGGCAACGAGTTCCAAGCAGAAAGAAGTAGAGGGAGCAGGGTTTTAACTGTATCGTGCTCAACTTGTCCTGCCTTTCACATGGTGAGTGTCCCTGGAGCTCCTGGCTTTGTGGTTTTCTCAACCCTAACCCTAGGCGTAACCCTAACCCTAACCCTAACCCCAGATTGAGCCAGAAATCTGGCATTTGGCTGTGGAGGATTCCAAGAAGAACGAAGAAGTGGGAGCAAGGTTTTGGCTGTGCTGCGATAAGCTTGGCCTGCCTTTCACATGGTGAGTGTCCCTGGAGCTCCTGGCTTTGTGGTTTTCTCAAGCCTAACCCTAGGCGTAACCCAAACCCTAGATTGATCTGGAAATCGGGCACAGGGCTGTGGCGAGTTCCAAGAAGAATTAAGAAGTGGGAGCAAGGTTTTAACTGTATCGTGCTCTACTTGGTCTGCCTTTCACATGCTTAGTATCCCTGGAGCTCCTGGCTTTGTGGATTTCTCAATCCTAAACGAAGGCGCAACACTGACCCTAACCCTAACCCTAGATTGAGCCAGAAATGTGGCATTTGGCGGTGGAGGATTCCAAGAAGAATGAAGAAGTGGGAGCAAGGTTTTGGCTGTGCTGCGATAAGCTTGGCCTGCCTTTCGCATGGTGAGTGTCCCTGGAGCTCCTGGCTTTGTGGTTTTCTCAAGCCTAACCCTAGGCGTAACCCTAACCGTAGTTTGATCCGGAAATCGGGCATTTGGCTGTGGCGGGTTCCAAGAAGAATGAAGCAGTGGGAGCAAGGTTTTAACTGTATCGTGCTCAACTTGGCCTGCCTTTCACATGGTGAGTGTCCCTGGAGCTCCTGGCTTTGTGGTTTTCTCAAGCCTAACCCTAGGCGTAACCCTAACCCTAGATTGAGCCAGAAATCGGGCACTGGGGTGTGCTGAGGTCCAAGTAGAACGAAGAAGTGGGAGCAAGGTTTTGGCTGTGCTGCGGTAATCTTGGCCTGCCTTTCACATGGTGAGTGTCCCTGGAGCTCCTGGCTTTGTGGTTTTCTCAAGCCTAACCCTTGGTGTAACCCTAACCCTAGCCCTAACCCTAGATTGACCCAGAAATCAGGCATTGGGCTGTGCTGAGTTCCAAGAAGAATGAAGAAGTGGGAGCAAGGTTTTAACTGTTTCGTGCTCAACTTGCCCTTCCTTTCGCATGGTGAGTGTCCCTGCAGCTCCGGGCTTTGTGGTTTTCTCAAGCCTAACCCTACGCGTAACCCTAACCCTAGATTGATCTGGAAATCGGGCACTGGGCTGTGGCGAGTTCCAAGAAGAATTAAGAAGTGGGAGCAAGGTTTTAACTGTATCGTGCTCTACTTGGTCTGCCTTTCACATGCTGAGTATCCCTGGAGCTCCTGGCTTTGTGGTTTTCTCAAGCCTAACCCTGGGCGTAACCCTAACCCTAACCCTAACCCTAACCCTAGACTGAGCCAGAAATCTGGCATTTGGCTGTGGAGGATTCCAAGAAGAACGAAGAAGTGGGAGCAAGGTTTTAACTGTATCGTGCTCAACTTGGTCTGCCTTTCGCATGGTGAGTATCCCTGGAGCTCCTGGCTTTGTGGATTTCTCAATTCTAAACGAAGGCGTAACACTGACCCTAACCCTTACCCTAGTTTGAGCCAGAAATCAGGCATAGGGCTGTGGCGAGTTCTAAGAAGAATGAAGAAGTGGGAGCAAGGTTTTAACTGTATCGTGCTCAACTTGTCCTGCCTTTCACATGGTGAGTATCCCTGGAGCTCCTGGCTTTGTGGTTTTCTCAAGCCTAACCCTAGGCGTAACCATAACCCTACATTGAGCCAGAAATGGGGCACTGGGCTGTGCTGAGTTCCAAGAAGAATGAAGAAGTGGGAGCAAGGTTTTAACTGTATCGTGCTCAGCTTGGCCTGCCTTTCGCATGGTGAGTGTCCCTGGAGCTCCTGGCTTTGTGGTTTTCTCAACCCTAACCCAAGGCGTAACGCTAACCCTAACCCCAGATTGAGCCAGAAATCTGGCATTTGGCTGTGGAGGATTCCAAGAAGAATGAAGAAGTGGGAGCAAGGTTTTGGCTGTGCTGCGATAAGCTTGGCCTGCCTTTCGCATGGTGAGTGTCCCTGGAGCTCCTGGCTTTGTGGTTTTCTCAAGCCTAACCCTAGGCATAACCCTAACCCTAGATTGAGCCAGAAATCGGGCACTGGGGTGTGCTGAGTTCCAAGCAGAATGAAGAAGTGGGAGCAAGGTTTTGGCTGTGCTGCGGTAAGCTTGGCCTGCCTTTCGCATGGTGAGTGTCCCTGGAGCTCCTGGCTTTGTGGTTTTCTCAAGCCTAACCCTAGGCGTAACCCTAACCCTAACCCTAACCCTAGATTGAGCCAGAAATCTGGCATTTGGCTGTGGAGGATTCCAAGAAGAATGAAGCAGTGGGAGCAAGGTTTTGGCTGTGCTGCGGTAAGCTTGGCCTGCCTTTCGAATGGTGAGTGTCCCTGGAGCTCCTGGCTTTGTGGATTTCTCAAACCCTAACATTAGGTGTAACCATAACCATAAAACTAGTTTGAGTCAGAAATCGGGCATTGGGACGGAACGAGTTCCAAGAAGAAAGAAGTAGAGGGAGCAAGGTTTTAACTGTATCGTGCTCTACTTGGTCTGCCTTTCACACGGTGAGTATCCCTGGAGCTCCTGGCTTTGTGGTTTTCTCAAGCCTAACCCTCGGCGTAACCCTAACCCTAGCCCTAACCCTAGACTTACCCAGAAATCAGGCATTGGGCTGTGGCGAGTTCTAAGAAGAATTAAGAAGTGGGAGCAAGGTTTTAACTGTATCGTGCTCAACATGGCCTGCCTTTGACATGGTGAGTGTCCCTGGAGCTCCTGGCTTTGTGGTTTTCTCAAGCCTAACCCTAGGCGTAACCCTAACCCTAACCCTAACCCCAGATTGAGCCAGAAATCTGGCATTTGGCTGTGGAGGATTCCAAGAAGAACGAAGAAGTGGGAGCAAGGTTTTGGCTGTGCTGCGATAAGCTTGGCCTGCCTTTCGCATGGTAAGTGTCCCTGGAGCTCCTGGCTTTGTGGTTTTCGCAAGCCTAACCCTAGGCGTAACCCTAACCCTAGATTGAGCCAGAAATCGGGCACTGGGGTGTGCTGAGGTCCAAGCAGAACGAAGAAGTGGGAGCAAGGTTTTGGCTGTGCTGCGGTAATCTTGGCCTGCCTTTCACATGGTGAGTGTCCCTGGAGCTCCTGGCTTTGTGGTTTTCTCAAGCCTAACCCTAGGCGTAACCCTAACCCTAGCCCTAATCCTAGATTGACCCAGAAATCAGGCATTGGGCTGTGCTGAGTTCCAAGAAGAATGAAGAAGTGGGAGCAAGGTTTTAACTGTATCGTGCTCAACTTGGCCTGCCTTTCGAATGGTGAGTGTCCCTGGAGCTCCTGGCTTTGTGGATTTTTCAAACCCTGACATTAGGTGTAACCATAACCATAACCCTAGTTTGAGTCAGAAATCGGGCATTGGGAGGCAACGAGTTCCAAGCAGAAAGAAGTAGAGGGAGCAGGGTTTTAACTGTATCGTGCTCAACTTGTCCTGCCTTTCACATGGTGAGTGTCCCTGGAGCTCCTGGCTTTGTGGTTTTCTCAACCCTAACCCTAGGCGTAACCCTAACCCTAACCCTAACCCCAGATTGAGCCAGAAATCTGGCATTTGGCTGTGGAGGATTCCAAGAAGAACGAAGAAGTGGGAGCAAGGTTTTGGCTGTGCTGCGATAAGCTTGGCCTGCCTTTCACATGGTGAGTGTCCCTGGAGCTCCTGGCTTTGTGGTTTTCTCAAGCCTAACCCTAGGCGTAACCCAAACCCTAGATTGATCTGGAATTCGGGCACAGGGCTGTGGCGAGTTCCAAGAAGAATTAAGAAGTGGGAGCAAGGTTTTAACTGTATCGTGCTCTACTTGGTCTGCCTTTCACATGCTTAGTATCCCTGGAGCTCCTGGCTTTGTGGATTTCTCAATCCTAAACGAAGGCGCAACACTGACCCTAACCCTAACCCTAGATTGAGCCAGAAATGTGGCATTTGGCGGTGGAGGATTCCAAGAAGAATGAAGAAGTGGGAGCAAGGTTTTGGCTGTGCTGCGATAAGCTTGGCCTGCCTTTCGCATGGTGAGTGTCCCTGGAGCTCCTGGCTTTGTGGTTTTCTCAAGCCTAACCCTAGGCGTAACCCTAACCGTAGTTTGATCCGGAAATCGGGCATTTGGCTGTGGCGGGTTCCAAGAAGAATGAAGCAGTGGGAGCCAGGTTTTAACTGTATCGTGCTCAACTTGGCCTGCCTTTCACATGGTGAGTGTCCCTGGAGCTCCTGGCTTTGTGGTTTTCTCAAGCCTAACCCTAGGCGTAACCCTAAGCCTAGATTGAGCCAGAAATCGGGCACTGGGGTGTGCTGAGGTCCAAGCAGAACGAAGAAGTGGGAGCAAGGTTTTGGCTGTGCTGCGGTAATCTTGGCCTGCCTTTCGCATGGTGAGTGTCCCTGGAGCTCCTGACTTTGTGGTTTTCTCAAGCCTAACCCTTGGTGTAACCCTAACCCTAGCCCTAACCCTAGATTGACCCAGAAATCAGGCATTGGGCTGTGCTGAGTTCCAAGAAGAATGAAGAAGTGGGAGCAAGGTTTTAACTGTTTCGTGCTCAACTTGGCCTGCCTTTCGCATGGTGAGTGTCCCTGCAGCTCCGGGCTTTGTGGTTTTCTCAAGCCTAACCCTCCGCGTAACCCAAACCCTAGATTGATCTGGAAATCGGGCACTGGGCTGTGGCGAGTTCCAAGAAGAATTAAGAAGTGGGAGCAAGGTTTTAACTGTATCGTGCTCTACTTGGTCTGCCTTTCACATGCTGAGTATCCCTGGAGCTCCTGGCTTTGTGGTTTTCTCAAGCCTAACCCTGGGCGTAACCCTAACCCTAACCCTAACCCTAACCCTAACCCTAGACTGAGCCAGAAATCTGGCATTTGGCTGTGGAGGATTCCAAGAAGAATGAAGAAGTGGGAGCAAGCTTTTAACTGTATCGTGCTCAACTTGGTCTGCCTTTCGCATGGTGAGTATCCCTGGAGCTCCTGGCTTTGTGGATTTCTCAATCCTAAACGAAGGCGTAACACTGACCCTAACCCTTACCCTAGTTTGAGCCAGAAATCAGGCATAGGGCTGTGGCGAGTTCTAAGAAGAATGAAGAAGTGGGAGCAAGGTTTTAACTGTATCGTGCTCAACTTGTCCTGCCTTTCACATGGTGAGTATCCCTGGAGCTCCTGGCTTTGTGGTTTTCTCAAGCCTAACCCTAGGCATAACCATAACCCTACATTGAGCCAGAAATCGGGCACTGGGCTGTGCTGAGTTCCAAGAAGAATGAAGAAGTGGGAGCAAGGTTTTAACTGTATCGTGCTCAGCTTGGCCTGCCTTTCGCATGGTGAGTGTCCCTGGAGCTCCTGGCTTTGTGGTTTTCTCAACCCTAACCCAAGGCGTAACGCTAACCCTAACCCCAGATTGAGCCAGAAATCTGGCATTTGGCTGTGGAGGATTCCAAGAAGAATGAAGAAGTGGGAGCAAGGTTTTGGCTGTGCTGCGATAAGCTTGGCCTGCCTTTCGCATGGTGAGTGTCCCTGGAGCTCCTGGCTTTGTGGTTTTCTCAAGCCTAACCCTAGGCATAACCCTAACCCTAGATTGAGCCAGAAATCGGGCACTGGGGTGTGCTGAGTTCCAAGCAGAATGAAGAAGTGGGAGCAAGGTTTTGGCTGTGCTGCGGTAAGCTTGGCCTGCCTTTCGCATGGTGAGTGTCCCTGGAGCTCCTGGCTTTGTGGTTTTCTCAAGCCTAACCCTAGGCGTAACCCTAACCCTAACCCTAACCCTTGATTGAGCCAGAAATCTGGCATTTGGCTGTGGAGGATTCCAAGAAGAATGAAGCAGTGGGAGCAAGGTTTTGGCTGTGCTGCGGTAAGCTTGGCCTGCCTTTCGAATGGTGAGTGTCCCTGGAGCTCCTGGCTTTGTGGATTTCTCAAACCCTAACATTAGGTGTAACCATAACCATAAAACTAGTTTGAGTCAGAAATCGGGCATTGGGACGGAACGAGTTCCAAGCAGAAAGAAGTAGAGAGAGCAAGGTTTTAACTGTATCGTGCTCTACTTGGTCTGCCTTTCACACGGTGAGTATCCCTGGAGCTCCTGGCTTTGTGGTTTTCTCAAGCCTAACCCTAGGCGTAACCCTAACCCTAGCCCTAACCCTAGACTTACCCAGAAATCAGGCATTGGGCTGTGGCGAGTTCTAAGAAGAATTAAGAAGTGGGAGCAAGGTTTTAACTGTATCGTGCTCAACATGGCCTGCCTTTGACATGGTGAGTGTCCCTGGAGCTCCTGGCTTTGTGGTTTTCTCAACCCTAACCCTAGGCGTAACCCTAACCCTAACCCTAACCCCAGATTGAGCCAGAAATCTGGCATTTGGCTGTGGAGGATTCCAAGAAGAACGAAGAAGTGGGAGCAAGGTTTTGGCTGTGCTGCGATAAGCTTGGCCTGCCTTTCGCATGGTAAGTGTCCCTGGAGCTCCTGGCTTTGTGGTTTTCGCAAGCCTAACCCTAGGCGTAACCCTAACCCTAGATTGAGCCAGAAATCGGGCACTGGGGTGTGCTGAGGTCCAAGCAGAACGAAGAAGTGGGAGCAAGGTTTTGGCTGTGCTGCGGTAATCTTGGCCTGCCTTTCACATGGTGAGTGTCCCTGGAGCTCCTGGCTTTGTGGTTTTCTCAAGCCTAACCCTAGGCGTAACCCTAACCCTAGCCCTAATCCTAGATTGACCCAGAAATCAGGCATTGGGCTGTGCTGAGTTCCAAGAAGAATGAAGAAGTGGGAGCAAGGTTTTAACTGTATCGTGCTCAACTTGGCCTGCCTTTCGAATGGTGAGTGTCCCTGGAGCTCCTGGCTTTGTGGATTTTTCAAACCCTAACATTAGGTGTAACCATAACCATAACCCTAGTTTGAGTCAGAAATCGGGCATTGGGAGGCAACGAGTTCCAAGCAGAAAGAAGTAGAGGGAGCAGGGTTTTAACTGTATCGTGCTCAACTTGTCCTGCCTTTCACATGGTGAGTGTCCCTGGAGCTCCTGGCTTTGTGGTTTTCTCAACCCTAACCCTAGGCGTAACCCTAACCCTAACCCTAACCCCAGACTGAGCCAGAAATCTGGCATTTGGCTGTGGAGGATTCCAAGAAGAACGAAGAAGTGGGAGCAAGGTTTTGGCTGTGCTGCGGTAATCTTGGCCTGCCTTTCACATGGTGAGTGTCCCTGGAGCTCCTGGCTTTGTGGTTTTCTCAAGCCTAACCCTTGGTGTAACCCTAACCCTAGCCCTAACCCTAGATTGACCCAGAAATCAGGCATTGGGCTGTGCTGAGTTCCAAGAAGAATGAAGAAGTGGGAGCAAGGTTTTAACTGTTTCGTGCTCAACTTGGCCTTCCTTTCGCATGGTGAGTGTCCCTGCAGCTCCGGGCTTTGTGGTTTTCTCAAGCCTAACCCTACGCGTAACCCAAACCCTAGATTGATCTGGAAATCGGGCACTGGGCTGTGGCGAGTTCCAAGAAGAATTAAGAAGTGGGAGCAAGGTTTTAACTGTATCGTGCTCTACTTGGTCTGCCTTTCACATGCTGAGTATCCCTGGAGCTCCTGGCTTTGTGGTTTTCTCAAGCCTAACCCTGGGCGTAACCCTAACCCTAACCCTAACCCTAACCCTAGACTGAGCCAGAAATCTGGCATTTGGCTGTGGAGGATTCCAAGAAGAATGAAGAAGTGGGAGCAAGCTTTTAACTGTATCGTGCTCAACTTGGTCTGCCTTTCGCATGGTGAGTATCCCTGGAGCTCCTGGCTTTGTGGATTTCTCAATCCTAAACGAAGGCGTAACACTGACCCTAACCCTTACCCTAGTTTGAGCCAGAAATCAGGCATAGGGCTGTGGCGAGTTCTAAGAAGAATGAAGAAGTGGGAGCAAGGTTTTAACTGTATCGTGCTCAACTTGTCCTGCCTTTCACATGGTGAGTATCCCTGGAGCTCCTGGCTTTGTGGTTTTCTCAAGCCTAACCCTAGGCGTAACCATAACCCTACATTGAGCCAGAAATGGGGCACTGGGCTGTGCTGAGTTCCAAGAAGAATGAAGAAGTGGGAGCAAGGTTTTAACTGTATCGTGCTCAGCTTGGCCTGCCTTTCGCATGGTGAGTGTCCCTGGAGCTCCTGGCTTTGTGGTTTTCTCAACCCTAACCCAAGGCGTAACGCTAACCCTAACCCCAGATTGAGCCAGAAATCTGGCATTTGGCTGTGGAGGATTCCAAGAAGAACGAAGAAGTGGGAGCAAGGTTTTGGCTGTGCTGCGATAAGCTTGGCCTGCCTTTCGCATGGTAAGTGTCCCTGGAGCTCCTGGCTTTGTGGTTTTCGCAAGCCTAACCCTAGGCGTAACCCTAACCCTAGATTGAGCCAGAAATCGGGCACTGGGGTGTGCTGAGGTCCAAGCAGAACGAAGAAGTGGGAGCAAGGTTTTGGCTGTGCTGCGGTAATCTTGGCCTGCCTTTCACATGGTGAGTGTCCCTGGAGCTCCTGGCTTTGTGGTTTTCTCAAGCCTAACCCTAGGCGTAACCCTAACCCTAGCCCTAATCCTAGATTGACCCAGAAATCAGGCATTGGGCTGTGCTGAGTTCCAAGAAGAATGAAGAAGTGGGAGCAAGGTTTTAACTGTATCGTGCTCAACTTGGCCTGCCTTTCGAATGGTGAGTGTCCCTGGAGCTCCTGGCTTTGTGGATTTTTCAAACCCTAACATTAGGTGTAACCATAACCATAACCCTAGTTTGAGTCAGAAATCGGGCATTGGGAGGCAACGAGTTCCAAGCAGAAAGAAGTAGAGGGAGCAGGGTTTTAACTGTATCGTGCTCAACTTGTCCTGCCTTTCACATGGTGAGTGTCCCTGGAGCTCCTGGCTTTGTGGTTTTCTCAACCCTAACCCTAGGCGTAACCCTAACCCTAACCCTAACCCCAGACTGAGCCAGAAATCTGGCATTTGGCTGTGGAGGATTCCAAGAAGAACGAAGAAGTGGGAGCAAGGTTTTGGCTGTGCTGCGGTAATCTTGGCCTGCCTTTCACATGGTGAGTGTCCCTGGAGCTCCTGGCTTTGTGGTTTTCTCAAGCCTAACCCTTGGTGTAACCCTAACCCTAGCCCTAACCCTAGATTGACCCAGAAATCAGGCATTGGGCTGTGCTGAGTTCCAAGAAGAATGAAGAAGTGGGAGCAAGGTTTTAACTGTTTCGTGCTCAACTTGGCCTTCCTTTCGCATGGTGAGTGTCCCTGCAGCTCCGGGCTTTGTGGTTTTCTCAAGCCTAACCCTACGCGTAACCCAAACCCTAGATTGATCTGGAAATCGGGCACTGGGCTGTGGCGAGTTCCAAGAAGAATTAAGAAGTGGGAGCAAGGTTTTAACTGTATCGTGCTCTACTTGGTCTGCCTTTCACATGCTGAGTATCCCTGGAGCTCCTGGCTTTGTGGTTTTCTCAAGCCTAACCCTGGGCGTAACCCTAACCCTAACCCTAACCCTAACCCTAGACTGAGCCAGAAATCTGGCATTTGGCTGTGGAGGATTCCAAGAAGAATGAAGAAGTGGGAGCAAGCTTTTAACTGTATCGTGCTCAACTTGGTCTGCCTTTCGCATGGTGAGTATCCCTGGAGCTCCTGGCTTTGTGGATTTCTCAATCCTAAACGAAGGCGTAACACTGACCCTAACCCTTACCCTAGTTTGAGCCAGAAATCAGGCATAGGGCTGTGGCGAGTTCTAAGAAGAATGAAGAAGTGGGAGCAAGGTTTTAACTGTATCGTGCTCAACTTGTCCTGCCTTTCACATGGTGAGTATCCCTGGAGCTCCTGGCTTTGTGGTTTTCTCAAGCCTAACCCTAGGCGTAACCATAACCCTACATTGAGCCAGAAATGGGGCACTGGGCTGTGCTGAGTTCCAAGAAGAATGAAGAAGTGGGAGCAAGGTTTTAACTGTATCGTGCTCAGCTTGGCCTGCCTTTCGCATGGTGAGTGTCCCTGGAGCTCCTGGCTTTGTGGTTTTCTCAACCCTAACCCAAGGCGTAACGCTAACCCTAACCCCAGATTGAGCCAGAAATCTGGCATTTGGCTGTGGAGGATTCCAAGAAGAATGAAGAAGTGGGAGCAAGGTTTTGGCTGTGCTGCGATAAGCTTGGCCTGCCTTTCGCATGGTGAGTGTCCCTGGAGCTCCTGGCTTTGTGGTTTTCTCAAGCCTAACCCTAGGCATAACCCTAACCCTAGATTGAGCCAGAAATCGGGCACTGGGGTGTGCTGAGTTCCAAGCAGAATGAAGAAGTGGGAGCAAGGTTTTGGCTGTGCTGCGGTAAGCTTGGCCTGCCTTTCGAATGGTGAGTGTCCCTGGAGCTCCTGGCTTTGTGGATTTCTCAAACCCTAACATTAGGTGTAACCATAACCATAAAACTAGTTTGAGTCAGAAATCGGGCATTGGGCAGGAACGAGTTCCAAGAAGAAAGAAGTAGAGGGAGCAAGGTTTTAACTGTATCGTGCTCTACTTGGTCTGCCTTTCACACGGTGAGTATCCCTGGAGCTCCTGGCTTTGTGGTTTTCTCAAGCCTAACCCTAGGCGTAACCCTAACCCTAGCCCTAACCCTAGACTTACCCAGAAATCAGGCATTGGGCTGTGGCGAGTTCTAAGAAGAATTAAGAAGTGGGAGCAAGGTTTTAACTGTATCGTGCTCAACATGGCCTGCCTTTGACATGGTGAGTGTCCCTGGAGCTCCTGGCTTTGTGGTTTTCTCAAGCCTAACCCTAGGCGTAACCCTAACCCTAACCCTAACCCCAGATTGAGCCAGAAATCTGGCATTTGGCTGTGGAGGATTCCAAGAAGAACGAAGAAGTGGGAGCAAGGTTTTGGCTGTGCTGCGATAAGCTTGGCCTGCCTTTCGCATGGTAAGTGTCCCTGGAGCTCCTGGCTTTGTGGTTTTCGCAAGCCTAACCCTAGGCGTAACCCTAACCCTAGATTGAGCCAGAAATCGGGCACTGGGGTGTGCTGAGGTCCAAGCAGAACGAAGAAGTGGGAGCAAGGTTTTGGCTGTGCTGCGGTAATCTTGGCCTGCCTTTCACATGGTGAGTGTCCCTGGAGCTCCTGGCTTTGTGGTTTTCTCAAGCCTAACCCTAGGCGTAACCCTAACCCTAGCCCTAATCCTAGATTGACCCAGAAATCAGGCATTGGGCTGTGCTGAGTTCCAAGAAGAATGAAGAAGTGGGAGCAAGGTTTTAACTGTATCGTGCTCAACTTGGCCTGCCTTTCGAATGGTGAGTGTCCCTGGAGCTCCTGGCTTTGTGGATTTTTCAAACCCTAACATTAGGTGTAACCATAACCATAACCCTAGTTTGAGTCAGAAATCGGGCATTGGGAGGCAACGAGTTCCAAGCAGAAAGAAGTAGAGGGAGCAGGGTTTTAACTGTATCGTGCTCAACTTGTCCTGCCTTTCACATGGTGAGTGTCCCTGGAGCTCCTGGCTTTGTGGTTTTCTCAACCCTAACCCTAGGCGTAACCCTAACCCTAACCCTAACCCCAGATTGAGCCATAAATCTGGCATTTGGCTGTGGAGGATTCCAAGAAGAACGAAGAAGTGGGAGCAAGGTTTTGGCTGTGCTGCGGTAATCTTGGCCTGCCTTTCACATGGTGAGTGTCCCTGGAGCTCCTGGCTTTGTGGTTTTCTCAAGCCTAACCCTTGGTGTAACCCTAACCCTAGCCCTAACCCTAGATTGACCCAGAAATCAGGCATTGGGCTGTGCTGAGTTCCAAGAAGAATGAAGAAGTGGGAGCAAGGTTTTAACTGTTTCGTGCTCAACTTGGCCTTCCTTTCGCATGGTGAGTGTCCCTGCAGCTCCGGGCTTTGTGGTTTTCTCAAGCCTAACCCTACGCGTAACCCAAACCCTAGATTGATCTGGAAATCGGGCACTGGGCTGTGGCGAGTTCCAAGAAGAATTAAGAAGTGGGAGCAAGGTTTTAACTGTATCGTGCTCTACTTGGTCTGCCTTTCACATGCTGAGTATCCCTGGAGCTCCTGGCTTTGTGGTTTTCTCAAGCCTAACCCTGGGCGTAACCCTAACCCTAACCCTAACCCTAACCCTAGACTGAGCCAGAAATCTGGCATTTGGCTGTGGAGGATTCCAAGAAGAATGAAGAAGTGGGAGCAAGCTTTTAACTGTATCGTGCTCAACTTGGTCTGCCTTTCACATGCTTAGTATCCCTGGAGCTCCTGGCTTTGTGGATTTCTCAATCCTAAACGAAGGCGCAACACTGACCCTAACCCTAACCCTAGTTTGAGCCAGAAATCAGGCATAGGGCTGTGGCGAGTTCTAGGAAGAATGAAGAAGTGGGAGCAAGGTTTTAACTGTATCGTGCTCAACTTGTCCTGCCTTTCACATGGTGAGTATCCCTGGAGCTCCTGGCTTTGTGGTTTTCTCAAGCCTAACCCTAGGCGTAACCATAACCCTACATTGAGCCAGAAATGGGGCACTGGGCTGTGCTGAGTTCCAAGAAGAATGAAGAAGTGGGAGCAAGGTTTTAACTGTATCGTGCTCAGCTTGGCCTGCCTTTCGCATGGTGAGTGTCCCTGGAGCTCCTGGCTTTGTGGTTTTCTCAACCCTAACCCAAGGCGTAACGCTAACCCTAACCCCAGATTGAGCCAGAAATCTGGCATTTGGCTGTGGAGGATTCCAAGAAGAATGAAGAAGTGGGAGCAAGGTTTTGGCTGTGCTGCGATAAGCTTGGCCTGCCTTTCGCATGGTGAGTGTCCCTGGAGCTCCTGGCTTTGTGGTTTTCTCAAGCCTAACCCTAGGCGTAACCCTAACCCTAACCCTAACCCTAGATTGAGCCAGAAATCTGGCATTTGGCTGTGGAGGATTCCAAGAAGAATGAAGCAGTGGGAGCAAGGTTTTGGCTGTGCTGCGGTAAGCTTGGCCTGCCTTTCGAATGGTGAGTGTCCCTGGAGCTCCTGGCTTTGTGGATTTCTCAAACCCTAACATTAGGTGTAACCATAACCATAAAACTAATTTGAGTCAGAAATCGGGCATTGGGCAGGAACGAGTTCCAAGCAGAAAGAAGTAGAGGGAGCAAGGTTTTAACTGTATCGTGCTCTACTTGGTCTGCCTTTCACACGGTGAGTATCCCTGGAGCTCCTGGCTTTGTGGTTTTCTCAACCCTAACCCAAGGCGTAACGCTAACCCTAACCCCAGATTGAGCCAGAAATCTGGCATTTGGCTGTGGAGGATTCCAAGAAGAATGAAGAAGTGGGAGCAAGGTTTTGGCTGTGCTGCGATAAGCTTGGCCTGCCTTTCGCATGGTGAGTGTCCCTGGAGCTCCTGGCTTTGTGGTTTTCTCAAGCCTAACCCTAGGCATAACCCTAACCCTAGATTGAGCCAGAAATCGGGCACTGGGGTGTGCTGAGTTCCAAGCAGAATGAAGAAGTGGGAGCAAGGTTTTGGCTGTGCTGCGGTAAGCTTGGCCTGCCTTTCGCATGGTGAGTGTCCCTGGAGCTCCTGGCTTTGTGGATTTCTCAAACCCTAACATTAGGTGTAACCATAACCATAAAACTAGTTTGAGTCAGAAATCGGGCATTGGGCAGGAACGAGTTCCAAGAAGAAAGAAGTAGAGGGAGCAAGGTTTTAACTGTATCGTGCTCTACTTGGTCTGCCTTTCACACGGTGAGTATCCCTGGAGCTCCTGGCTTTGTGGTTTTCTCAAGCCTAACCCTAGGCGTAACCCTAACCCTAGCCCTAACCCTAGACTTACCCAGAAATCAGGCATTGGGCTGTGGCGAGTTCTAAGAAGAATTAAGAAGTGGGAGCAAGGTTTTAACTGTATCGTGCTCAACATGGCCTGCCTTTGACATGGTGAGTGTCCCTGGAGCTCCTGGCTTTGTGGTTTTCTCAACCCTAACCCTAGGCGTAACCCTAACCCTAACCCTAACCCCAGATTGAGCCAGAAATCTGGCATTTGGCTGTGGAGGATTCCAAGAAGAACGAAGAAGTGGGAGCAAGGTTTTGGCTGTGCTGCGATAAGCTTGGCCTGCCTTTCGCATGGTAAGTGTCCCTGGAGCTCCTGGCTTTGTGGTTTTCGCAAGCCTAACCCTAGGCGTAACCCTAACCCTAGATTGAGCCAGAAATCGGGCACTGGGGTGTGCTGAGGTCCAAGCAGAACGAAGAAGTGGGAGCAAGGTTTTGGCTGTGCTGCGGTAATCTTGGCCTGCCTTTCACATGGTGAGTGTCCCTGGAGCTCCTGGCTTTGTGGTTTTCTCAAGCCTAACCCTAGGCGTAACCCTAACCCTAGCCCTAATCCTAGATTGAGCCAGAAATCAGGCATTGGGCTGTGCTGAGTTCCAAGAAGAATGAAGAAGTGGGAGCAAGGTTTTAACTGTATCGTGCTCAACTTGGCCTGCCTTTCGAATGGTGAGTGTCCCTGGAGCTCCTGGCTTTGTGGATTTTTCAAACCCTAACATTAGGTGTAACCATAACCATAACCCTAGTTTGAGT
Source organism: Cyanocitta stelleri (assembly GCA_026167965.1). Classification (NCBI taxonomy): domain Eukaryota; kingdom Metazoa; phylum Chordata; class Aves; order Passeriformes; family Corvidae; genus Cyanocitta; species Cyanocitta stelleri. The sequence continues at coordinate 106,550 of JANXIP010000035.1, forward strand.
CAGAAATCGGGCATTGGGAGGCAACGAGTTCCAAGCAGAAAGAAGTAGAGGGAGCAGGGTTTTAACTGTATCGTGCTCAACTTGTCCTGCCTTTCACATGGTGAGTGTCCCTGGAGCTCCTGGCTTTGTGGTTTTCTCAACCCTAACCCTAGGCGTAACCCTAACCCTAACCCTAACCCCAGATTGAGCCATAAATCTGGCATTTGGCTGTGGAGGATTCCAAGAAGAACGAAGAAGTGGGAGCAAGGTTTTGGCTGTGCTGCGGTAATCTTGGCCTGCCTTTCACATGGTGAGTGTCCCTGGAGCTCCTGGCTTTGTGGTTTTCTCAAGCCTAACCCTTGGTGTAACCCTAACCCTAGCCCTAACCCTAGATTGACCCAGAAATCAGGCATTGGGCTGTGCTGAGTTCCAAGAAGAATGAAGAAGTGGGAGCAAGGTTTTAACTGTTTCGTGCTCAACTTGGCCTTCCTTTCGCATGGTGAGTGTCCCTGCAGCTCCGGGCTTTGTGGTTTTCTCAAGCCTAACCCTACGCGTAACCCAAACCCTAGATTGATCTGGAAATCGGGCACTGGGCTGTGGCGAGTTCCAAGAAGAATTAAGAAGTGGGAGCAAGGTTTTAACTGTATCGTGCTCTACTTGGTCTGCCTTTCACATGCTGAGTATCCCTGGAGCTCCTGGCTTTGTGGTTTTCTCAAGCCTAACCCTGGGCGTAACCCTAACCCTAACCCTAACCCTAACCCTAGACTGAGCCAGAAATCTGGCATTTGGCTGTGGAGGATTCCAAGAAGAATGAAGAAGTGGGAGCAAGCTTTTAACTGTATCGTGCTCAACTTGGTCTGCCTTTCACATGCTTAGTATCCCTGGAGCTCCTGGCTTTGTGGATTTCTCAATCCTAAACGAAGGCGCAACACTGACCCTAACCCTAACCCTAGTTTGAGCCAGAAATCAGGCATAGGGCTGTGGCGAGTTCTAGGAAGAATGAAGAAGTGGGAGCAAGGTTTTAACTGTATCGTGCTCAACTTGTCCTGCCTTTCACATGGTGAGTATCCCTGGAGCTCCTGGCTTTGTGGTTTTCTCAAGCCTAACCCTAGGCGTAACCATAACCCTACATTGAGCCAGAAATGGGGCACTGGGCTGTGCTGAGTTCCAAGAAGAATGAAGAAGTGGGAGCAAGGTTTTAACTGTATCGTGCTCAGCTTGGCCTGCCTTTCGCATGGTGAGTGTCCCTGGAGCTCCTGGCTTTGTGGTTTTCTCAACCCTAACCCAAGGCGTAACGCTAACCCTAACCCCAGATTGAGCCAGAAATCTGGCATTTGGCTGTGGAGGATTCCAAGAAGAATGAAGAAGTGGGAGCAAGGTTTTGGCTGTGCTGCGATAAGCTTGGCCTGCCTTTCGCATGGTGAGTGTCCCTGGAGCTCCTGGCTTTGTGGTTTTCTCAAGCCTAACCCTAGGCGTAACCCTAACCCTAACCCTAACCCTAGATTGAGCCAGAAATCTGGCATTTGGCTGTGGAGGATTCCAAGAAGAATGAAGCAGTGGGAGCAAGGTTTTGGCTGTGCTGCGGTAAGCTTGGCCTGCCTTTCGAATGGTGAGTGTCCCTGGAGCTCCTGGCTTTGTGGATTTCTCAAACCCTAACATTAGGTGTAACCATAACCATAAAACTAGTTTGAGTCAGAAATCGGGCATTGGGCAGGAACGAGTTCCAAGCAGAAAGAAGTAGAGGGAGCAAGGTTTTAACTGTATCGTGCTCTACTTGGTCTGCCTTTCACACGGTGAGTATCCCTGGAGCTCCTGGCTTTGTGGTTTTCTCAAGCCTAACCCTAGGCGTAACCCTAACCCTAGCCCTAACCCTAGACTTACCCAGAAATCAGGCATTGGGCTGTGGCGAGTTCTAAGAAGAATTAAGAAGTGGGAGCAAGGTTTTAACTGTATCGTGCTCAACATGGCCTGCCTTTGACATGGTGAGTGTCCCTGGAGCTCCTGGCTTTGTGGTTTTCTCAACCCTAACCCTAGGCGTAACCCTAACCCTAACCCTAACCCCAGATTGAGCCAGAAATCTGGCATTTGGCTGTGGAGGATTCCAAGAAGAACGAAGAAGTGGGAGCAAGGTTTTGGCTGTGCTGCGATAAGCTTGGCCTGCCTTTCGCATGGTAAGTGTCCCTGGAGCTCCTGGCTTTGTGGTTTTCGCAAGCCTAACCCTAGGCGTAACCCTAACCCTAGATTGAGCCAGAAATCGGGCACTGGGGTGTGCTGAGGTCCAAGCAGAATGAAGAAGTGGGAGCAAGGTTTTGGCTGTGCTGCGGTAATCTTGGCCTGCCTTTCACATGGTGAGTGTCCCTGGAGCTCCTGGCTTTGTGGTTTTCTCAAGCCTAACCCTAGGCGTAACCCTAACCCTAGCCCTAATCCTAGATTGACCCAGAAATCAGGCATTGGGCTGTGCTGAGTTCCAAGAAGAATGAAGAAGTGGGAGCAAGGTTTTAACTGTATCGTGCTCAACTTGGCCTGCCTTTCGAATGGTGAGTGTCCCTGGAGCTCCTGGCTTTGTGGATTTTTCAAACCCTAACATTAGGTGTAACCATAACCATAACCCTAGTTTGAGTCAGAAATCGGGCATTGGGAGGCAACGAGTTCCAAGCAGAAAGAAGTAGAGGGAGCAGGGTTTTAACTGTATCGTGCTCAACTTGTCCTGCCTTTCACATGGTGAGTGTCCCTGGAGCTCCTGGCTTTGTGGTTTTCTCAACCCTAACCCTAGGCGTAACCCTAACCCTAACCCTAACCCCAGATTGAGCCAGAAATCTGGCATTTGGCTGTGGAGGATTCCAAGAAGAACGAAGAAGTGGGAGCAAGGTTTTGGCTGTGCTGCGATAAGCTTGGCCTGCCTTTCGCATGGTGAGTGTCCCTGGAGCTCCTGGCTTTGTGGTTTTCTCAAGCCTAACCCTAGGCGTAACCCAAACCCTAGATTGATCTGGAAATCGGGCACAGGGCTGTGGCGAGTTCCAAGAAGAATTAAGAAGTGGGAGCAAGGTTTTAACTGTATCGTGCTCTACTTGGTCTGCCTTTCACATGCTTAGTATCCCTGGAGCTCCTGGCTTTGTGGATTTCTCAATCCTAAACGAAGGCGCAACACTGACCCTAACCCTAACCCTAGATTGAGCCAGAAATGTGGCATTTGGCGGTGGAGGATTCCAAGAAGAATGAAGAAGTGGGAGCAAGGTTTTGGCTGTGCTGCGATAAGCTTGGCCTGCCTTTCGCATGGTGAGTGTCCCTGGAGCTCCGGGCTTTGTGGTTTTCTCAAGCCTAACCCTAAACGTAACCCTAACCCTAGATTGATCCGGAAATCGGGCATTTGGCTGTGGCAAGTTCCAAGAAGAATGAAGAAGTGGGAGCAAGGTTTTAACTGTATCGTGCTCTACTTGGTCTGCCTTTCACATGCTGAGTATCCCTGGAGCTCCTGGCATTGTGGTTTTCTCAAGCCTAACCCTAGGCGTAACCCTAACCCTAACCCTAACCCTAGACTGAGCCAGAAATCTGGCATTTGGCTGTGGAGGATTCCAAGAAGAATGAAGAAGTGGGAGCAAGCTTTTAACTGTATCGTGCTCAACTTGGTCTGCCTTTCGCATGGTGAGTATCCCTGGAGCTCCTGGCTTTGTGGATTTCTCAATCCTAAATGAAGGCGTAACACTGACCCTAACCCTTACCCTAGTTTGAGCCAGAAATCAGGCATAGGGCTGTGGCGAGTTCCAAGAAGAATGAAGAAGTGGGAGCAAGGTTTTAACTGTATCGTGCTCAACATGGCCTGCCTTTCACATGGTGAGTGTCCCTGGAGCTCCTGGCTTTGTGGTTTTCTCAAGCCTAACCCTAGGCATAACCCTAACCCTAGATTGAGCCAGAAATCGGGCACTGGGGTGTGCTGAGTTCCAAGCCGAATGAAGATGTGGGAGCAAGGTTTTGGCTGTGCTGCGGTAAGCTTGGCCTGCCTTTCGCATGGTGAGTATCCCTGGAGCTCCTGGCTTTGTGGTTTTCTCAAGCCTAACCCTAGGCGTAACCCTAACCCTAACCCCAGATTGAGCCAGAAATCGGCCATTTGGCTGTGGAGGAATCCAAGAAGAATGAAGCAGTGGGAGCAAGGTTTTGGCTGTGCTGCGGTAAGCTTGGCCTGCCTTTCGCATGGTGAGTATCCCTGGAGCTCCTGGCTTTGTGGTTTTCTCAAGCCTAACCCTAGGCGTAACCCTGACCCTATCCCTAACCCTAGATTGAGCCAGAAATGTGGCATTTGGCGGTGGAGGATTCCAAGAAGAATGAAGAAGTGGGAGCAAGGTTTTGGCTGTGCTGTGATAAGCTTGGCCTGCCTTTCGCATGGTGAGTGTCCCTGGAGCTCCGGGCTTTGTGGTTTTCTCAAGCCTAACCCTAGGCTTAACCCTAACCCTAGATTCATCCGGAAATCGGCCATTTGGCTGTGGCAAGTTCCAAGAAGAATGAAGAAGTGGGAGCAAGGTTTTGGCTATGCTGCGATAAGCTTGGCCTGCCTTTCACATGGTGAGTATCCCTGGAGCTCCTGGCTTTGTGGTTTTCTCAAACCCTAACACTAGGTGTTACTGTAACCATAACCATAGTTTGTGTCACAAATTGGGCATTGGGCGGCGGCAGGTTCCAAGCAGAAAGAAGAAGTGGGAGCAAGGTTTTAACTGTATCGTGCTCTACTTGGCCTGCCTTTCACATGGTGAGTGTCCCTTGAGCTCCTGGCTTTGTGGTTTTCTCAAGCCTAACCCTAGGCGTAACCCTAACCCTAGCCCTAATCCTAGATTGACCCAGAAATCAGGCATTGGGCTGTGCTGAGTTCCAAGAAGAATGAAGAAGTGGGAGCAAGGTTTTAACTGTATCGTGCTCAACTTGGCCTGCCTTTCGCATGGTGAGTGTCCCTGGAGCTCCTGGCTTTGTGGTTTTCTCAAGCCTAACACAAGGCATAACGCTAACCCTAACCCTAACCCCAGATTGAGCCAGAAATCTGGCATTTGGCTGTGGAGGATTCCAAGAAGAACGAAGAAGTGGGAGCAAGGTTTTGGCTGTGCTGCGATAAGCTTGGCCTGCCTTTCGCATGGTGAGTGTCCCTGGAGCTCCTGGCTTTGTGGTTTTCTCAAGCCTAACCCTAGGCGTAACCCTAACCCTAGATTGAGCTAGACAGTTGGCGCATGGCTGTGGCGGGTTCCAAGAAGAATGAAGCAGTGGGAGCAAGGTTTTAACTGTATCGTGCCCAACTTGGCCTGCCTTTCACATGGTGAGTGTCCCTTGAGCTCCTGGCTTTGTGGTTTTCTCAAGCCTAACCCTAGGCGTAACCCTAACCCTAGCCCTAACCCTAGATTGACCCAGAAATCAGGCATTGGGCTGTGCTGAGTTCCAAGAAGAATGAAGAAGTGGGAGCAAGGTTTTAACTGTATCGTGCTCAACTTGGCCTGCCTTTCGCATGGTGAGTGTCCCTGGAGCTCCTGGCTTAGTGGTTTTCTCAAAACCTAACACTAGGTGTAGCTGTAACCATAACCATAGTTTGTGTCAGAAATTGGGCATTGGGCGGCGGCAGGTTCCAAGCAGAAAGAAGAAGTGGGAGCAAGGTTTTAACTGTATCGTGCTCTACTTGGCCTGCCTTTCACATGGTGAGTGTCCCTGGAGCTCCTGGCTTTGTGGTTTTCTCAAGCCTAACCCTAGGCGTAACCCTAACCCTAGCCCTAATCCTAGATTGACCCAGAAATCAGGCATTGGGCTGTGCTGAGTTCCAAGAAGAATGAAGAAGTGGGAGTAAGGTTTTAACTGTATCGTGCTCTACTTGGCCTGCCTTTCGCATGGTGAGAGTCCCTGGAGCTCCTGGCTTTGTGGTTTTCTCAACCCTAACCCAAGGCGTAACGCTAACCCTAACCCTAACCCCAGATTGAGCCAGAAATCTGGCATTTGGCTGTGGAGGATTCCAAGAAGAACGAAGAAGTGGGAGCAAGGTTTTGGCTGTGCTGCGATAAGCTTGGCCTGCCTTTCGCATGGTGAGTGTCCCTGGAGCTCCTGGCTTTGTGGTTTTCTCAAGCCCAACCCTAGGCGTAACCCTAACCCTAGATTGAGCTAGAAAGTTGGCGCATGGCTGTGGCGGGTTCCAAGAAGAATGAAGCAGTGGGAGCAAGGTTTTAACTGTATCGTGCTCAACTTGTCCTGCCTTTCACATGGTGAGTATCCCTGGAGCTCCTGGCTTTGTGGTTTTCTCAACCCTAACCCTAGGCGTAACCCTGACCCTAACCCTAACCCTAACCCCAGATTGAGCCAGAAATCTGGCATTTGGCTGTGGAGGATTCCAAGAAGAAGGAAGAAGTAGGAGCAAGGTTTTGGCTGTGCTGCGATAATCTTGGCCTGCCTTTCGCATGGTGAGTGTCCCTGGAGCTCCGGGCTTTGTGGTTTTCTCAAGCCTAACCCTAAACGTAACCCTAACCCTAGATTGATCCGGAAATCGGGCATTTGGCTGTGGCAAGTTCCAAGAAGAATGAAGAAGTGGGAGCAAGGTTTTAACTGTATCGTGCTCTACTTGGTCTGCCTTTCACATGCTGAGTATCCCTGGAGCTCCTGGCATTGTGGTTTTCTCAAGCCTAACCCTAGGCGTAACCCTAACCCTAACCCTAACCCTAGACTGAGCCAGAAATCTGGCATTTGGCTGTGGAGGATTCCAAGAAGAATGAAGAAGTGGGAGCAAGCTTTTAACTGTATCGTGCTCAACTTGGTCTGCCTTTCGCATGGTGAGTATCCCTGGAGCTCCTGGCTTTGTGGATTTCTCAATCCTAAACGAAGGCGTAACACTGACCCTAACCCTTACCCTAGTTTGAGCCAGAAATCAGGCATAGGGCTGTGGCGAGTTCCAAGAAGAATGAAGAAGTGGGAGCAAGGTTTTAACTGTATCGTGCTCAACATGGCCTGCCTTTCACATGGTGAGTGTCCCTGGAGCTCCTGGCTTTGTGGTTTTCTCAAGCCTAACCCTAGGCATAACCCTAACCCTAGATTGAGCCAGAAATCGGGCACTGGGCTGTGCTGAGTTCCAAGCCGAATGAAGATGTGGGAGCAAGGTTTTGGCTGTGCTGCGGTAAGCTTGGCCTGCCTTTCGCATGGTGAGTATCCCTGGAGCTCCTGGCTTTGTGGTTTTCTCAAGCCTAACCCTAGGCGTAACCCTAACCCTAACCCCAGATTGAGCCAGAAATCGGCCATTTGGCTGTGGAGGAATCCAAGAAGAATGAAGCAGTGGGAGCAAGGTTTTGGCTGTGCTGCGGTAAGCTTGGCCTGCCTTTCGAATGGTGAGTATCCCTGGAGCTCCTGGCTTTGTGGATTTCTCAAACCCTAACATTAGGTGTAACCATAACCATAAACCTAGTTTGAGTCAGAAATCGGCCATTGGGCGGGAACGAGTTCCAAGAAGAAAGAAGTAGAGGGAGCAAGGTTTTAACTGTATCGTGCTCAACTCGGTCTGCCTTTCGCATGGTGAGTGTCCCTGGAGCTCCTGGCTTTGTGGTTTTCTCAAGCCTAACCCTAGGCGTAACCCTAACCCAAGATTGAGCCAGAAATCGGGCACTGGGCTGTGCTGTGTTCCAAGAAGAATGAAGAAGTGGGAACAAGGTTATAACTGTATCGTGCTCATCTTGGTCTGCCTTTCGCATGGTGAGTATCCCTGGAGCTCCTGGCTTTGTGGTTTTCTCAAGCCTAACCCTAGGCGTAACCCTGACCCTAACCCTAACCCTAGATTGAGCCAGAAATGTGGCATTTGGCGGTGGAGGATTCCAAGAAGAATGAAGAAGTGGGAGCAAGGTTTTGGCTGTGCTGTGATAAGCTTGGCCTGCCTTTCGCATGGTGAGTGTCCCTGGAGCTCCGGGCTTTGTGGTTTTCTCAAGCCTAACCCTAGGCTTAACCCTAACCCTAGATTCATCCGGAAATCGGCCATTTGGCTGTGGCAAGTTCCAAGAAGAATGAAGAAGTGGGAGCAAGGTTTTGGCTATGCTGCGATAAGCTTGGCCTGCCTTTCACATGGTGAGTATCCCTGGAGCTCCTGGCTTTGTGGTTTTCTCAAACCCTAACACTAGGTGTTACTGTAACCATAACCATAGTTTGTGTCACAAATTGGGCATTGGGCGGCGGCAGGTTCCAAGCAGAAAGAAGAAGTGGGAGCAAGGTTTTAACTGTATCGTGCTCTACTTGGCCTGCCTTTCACATGGTGAGTGTCCCTTGAGCTCCTGGCTTTGTGGTTTTCTCAAGCCTAACCCTAGGCGTAACCCTAACCCTAGCCCTAATCCTAGATTGACCCAGAAATCAGGCATTGGGCTGTGCTGAGTTCCAAGCAGAAAGAAGAAGTGGGAGCAAGGTTTTAACTGTATCGTGCTCAACTTGGCCTGCCTTTCGCATGGTGAGTGTCCCTGGAGCTCCTGGCTTTGTGGTTTTCTCAAGCCTAACCCAAGGCGTAACGCTAACCCTAATCCTAACCCCAGATTGAGCCAGAAATCTGGCATTTGGCTGTGGAGGATTCCAAGAAGAACGAAGAAGTGGGAGCAAGGTTTTGGCTGTGCTGCGATAAGCTTGGCCTGCCTTTCGCATGGTGAGTGTCCCTGGAGCTCCTGGCTTTGTGGTTTTCTCAAGCCTAACCCTAGGCGTAACCCTAACCCTAGATTGAGCTAGAAAGTTGGCGCATGGCTGTGGCGGGTTCCAAGAAGAATGAAGCAGTGGGAGCAAGGTTTTAACTGTATCGTGCCCAACTTGGCCTGCCTTTCACATGGTGAGTGTCCCTTGAGCTCCTGGCTTTGTGGTTTTCTCAAGCCCTAACATTAGGTGTAACCATAACCATAACCCTAGTTTGAGTCAGAAATCGGGCATTGGGAGGCAACGAGTTCCAAGCAGAAAGAAGTAGAGGGAGCAGGGTTTTAACTGTATCGTGCTCAACTTGTCCTGCCTTTCGCATGGTGAGTATCCCTGGAGCTCCTGGCTTTGTGGTTTTCTCAAGCCTAACCCTAGGCGTAACCCTAACCCTAACCCTAACCCCAGATTGAGCCAGAAATCTGGCATTTGGCTGTGGAGGATTCCAAGAAGAATGAAGAAGTGGGAGCAAGGTTTTGGCTGTGCTGCGATAAGCTTGGCCTGCCTTTCGCATGGTGAGTGTCCCTGGAGCTCCTGGCTTTGTGGTTTTCTCAAGCCTAACCCTAGGCGTAACCCAAACCCTAGATTGATCTGGAAATCGGGCACTGGGCTGTGGCGAGTTCCAAGAAGAATTAAGAAGTGGGAGCAAGGTTTTAACTGTATCGTGCTCTACTTGGTCTGCCTTTCACATGCTGAGTATCCCTGGAGCTCCTGGCGTTGTGGTTTTCTCAAGCCTAATCCTGGGCGTAACCCTAACCCTAACCCTAACCCTAGACTGAGCCAGAAATCTGGCATTTGGCTGTGGAGGATTCCAAGAAGAATGAAGAAGTGGGAGCAAGCTTTTAACTGTATCGTGCTCAACTTGGTCTGCCTTTCGCATGGTGAGTATCCCTGGAGCTCCTGGCTTTGTGGATTTCTCAATCCTAAATGAAGGCGTAACACTGACCCTAACCCTTACCCTAGTTTGAGCCAGAAATCAGGCATAGGGCTGTGGCGAGTTCCAAGAAGAATGAAGAAGTGGGAGCAAGGTTTTAACTGTATCGTGCTCAACATGGCCTGCCTTTCACATGATGAGTGACCCTGGAGCTCCTGGCTTTGTGGTTTTCTCAAGCCTAACCCTAGGCGTAACCCTAACCCAAGATTGAGCCAGAAATCGGGCACTGGGCTGTGCTGAGTTCCAAGAAGAATGAAGAAGTGGGAACAAGGTTATAACTGTATCGTGCACAACTTGGCCTGCCTTTTACATGGTGACTATCCCTGGAGCTCCTGGCTTTGTGGTTTTCTCAAGCCTAACCTTAGGCGTAACCCTGACCCTAACCCTAACCCTAGATTGAGCCAGAAATCTGGCATTTGGCTGTGGAGGATTCCAAGAAGAAGGAAGAAGTAGGAGCAAGGTTTTGGCTGTGCTGCGATAATCTTGGCCTGCCTTTCGCATGGTGAGTGTCCCTGGAGCTCCGGGCTTTGTGGTTTTCTCAAGCCTAACCCTAAACGTAACCCTAACCCTAGATTGATCCGGAAATTGGGCATTTGGCTGTGGCAAGTTCCAAGAAGAATGAAGAAGTGGGAGCAAGGTTTTAACTGTATCGTGCTCTACTTGGTCTGCCTTTCACATGCTGAGTATCCCTGGAGCTCCTGGCATTGTGGTTTTCTCAAGCCTAACCCTAGGCGTAACCCTAACCCTAACCCTAACCCTAGACTGAGCCAGAAATCTGGCATTTGGCTGTGGAGGATTCCAAGAAGAATGAAGAAGTGGGAGCAAGCTTTTAACTGTATCGTGCTCAACTTGGTCTGCCTTTCGCATGGTGAGTATCCCTGGAGCTCCTGGCTTTGTGGATTTCTCAATCCTAAACGAAGGCGTAACACTGACCCTAACCCTTACCCTAGTTTGAGCCAGAAATCAGGCATAGGGCTGTGGCGAGTTCCAAGAAGAATGAAGAAGTGGGAGCAAGGTTTTAACTGTATCGTGCTCAACATGGCCTGCCTTTCACATGGTGAGTGTCCCTGGAGCTCCTGGCTTTGTGGTTTTCTCAAGCCTAACCCTAGGCATAACCCTAACCCTAGATTGAGCCAGAAATCGGGCACTGGGGTGTGCTGAGTTCCAAGCCGAATGAAGATGTGGGAGCAAGGTTTTGGCTGTGCTGCGGTAAGCTTGGCCTGCCTTTCGCATGGTGAGTATCCCTGGAGCTCCTGGCTTTGTGGTTTTCTCAAGCCTAACCCTAGGCGTAACCCTAACCCTAACCCCAGATTGAGCCAGAAATCGGCCATTTGGCTGTGGAGGAATCCAAGAAGAATGAAGCAGTGGGAGCAAGGTTTTGGCTGTGCTGCGGTAAGCTTGGCCTGCCTTTCGAATGGTGAGTATCCCTGGAGCTCCTGGCTTTGTGGATTTCTCAAACCCTAACATTAGGTGTAACCATAACCATAAACCTAGTTTGAGTCAGAAATCGGCCATTGGGCGGGAACGAGTTCCAAGAAGAAAGAAGTAGAGGGAGCAAGGTTTTAACTGTATCGTGCTCAACTCGGTCTGCCTTTCGCATGGTGAGTGTCCCTGGAGCTCCTGGCTTTGTGGTTTTCTCAAGCCTAACCCTAGGCGTAACCCTAACCCAAGATTGAGCCAGAAATCGGGCACTGGGCTGTGCTGTGTTCCAAGAAGAATGAAGAAGTGGGAACAAGGTTATAACTGTATCGTGCTCATCTTGGTCTTCCTTTCGCATGGTGAGTATCCCTGGAGCTCCTGGCTTTGTGGTTTTCTCAAGCCTAACCCTAGGCGTAACCCTGACCCTAACCCTAACCCTAGATTGAGCCAGAAATCTGGCATTTGGCGGTGGAGGATTCCAAGAAGAATGAAGAAGTGGGAGCAAGGTTTTGGCTGTGCTGTGATAAGCTTGGCCTGCCTTTCGCATGGTGAGTGTCCCTGGAGCTCCGGGCTTTGTGGTTTTCTCAAGCCTAACCCTAGGCTTAACCCTAACCCTAGATTCATCCGGAAATCGGCCATTTGGCTGTGGCAAGTTCCAAGAAGAATGAAGAAGTGGGAGCAAGGTTTTGGCTATGCTGCGGTAAGCTTGGCCTGCCTTTCACATGGTGAGTATCCCTGGAGCTCCTGGCTTTGTGGTTTTCTCAAACCCTAACACTAGGTGTTACTGTAACCATAACCATAGTTTGTGTCACAAATTGGGCATTGGGCGGCGGCAGGTTCCAAGCAGAAAGAAGAAGTGGGAGCAAGGTTTTAACTGTATCGTGCTCTACTTGGCCTGCCTTTCGCATGGTGAGTGTCCCTGGAGCTCCTGGCTTTGTGGTTTTCTCAAGCCTAACCCTAGGCGTAACCCTAACCCTAACCCCAGATTGAGCCAGAAATCGGCCATTTGGCTGTGGAGGAATCCAAGAAGAATGAAGCAGTGGGAGCAAGGTTTTGGCTGTGCTGCGGTAAGCTTGGCCTGCCTTTCGAATGGTGAGTATCCCTGGAGCTCCTGGCTTTGTGGATTTCTCAAACCCTAACATTAGGTGTAACCATAACCATAAACCTAGTTTGAGTCAGAAATCGGCCATTGGGCGGGAACGAGTTCCAAGAAGAAAGAAGTAGAGGGAGCAAGGCTTTAACTGTATCGTGCTCAACTCGGTCTGCCTTTCGCATGGTGAGTGTCCCTGGAGCTCCTGGCTTTGTGGTTTTCTCAAGCCTAACCCTAGGCGTAACCCTAACCCAAGATTGAGCCAGAAATCGGGCACTGGGCTGTGCTGTGTTCCAAGAAGAATGAAGAAGTGGGAACAAGGTTATAACTGTATCGTGCTCATCTTGGTCTGCCTTTCGCATGGTGAGTATCCCTGGAGCTCCTGGCTTTGTGGTTTTCTCAAGCCTATCCCTAGGCGTAACCCTGACCCTAACCCTAACCCTAGATTGAGCCAGAAATGTGGCATTTGGCGGTGGAGGATTCCAAGAAGAATGAAGAAGTGGGAGCAAGGTTTTGGCTGTGCTGTGATAAGCTTGGCCTGCCTTTCGCATGGTGAGTGTCCCTGGAGCTCCGGGCTTTGTGGTTTTCTCAAGCCTAACCCTAGGCTTAACCCTAACCCTAGATTCATCCGGAAATCGGCCATTTGGCTGTGGCAAGTTCCAAGAAGAATGAAGAAGTGGGAGCAAGGTTTTGGCTATGCTGCGATAAGCTTGGCCTGCCTTTCACATGGTGAGTATCCCTGGAGCTCCTGGCTTTGTGGTTTTCTCAAACCCTAACACTAGGTGTTACTGTAACCATAACCATAGTTTGTGTCACAAATTGGGCATTGGGCGGCGGCAGGTTCCAAGCAGAAAGAAGAAGTGGGAGCAAGGTTTTAACTGTATCGTGCTCTACTTGGCCTGCCTTTCACATGGTGAGTGTCCCTTGAGCTCCTGGCTTTGTGGTTTTCTCAAGCCTAACCCTAGGCGTAACCCTAACCCTAGCCCTAATCCTAGACTGACCCAGAAATCAGGCATTGGGCTGTGCTGAGTTCCAAGCAGAAAGAAGAAGTGGGAGCAAGGTTTTAACTGTATCGTGCTCAACTTGGCCTGCCTTTCGCATGGTGAGTGTCCCTGGAGCTCCTGGCTTTGTGGTTTTCTCAAGCCTAACCCAAGGCGTAACGCTAACCCTAATCCTAACCCCAGATTGAGCCAGAAATCTGGCATTTGGCTGTGGAGGATTCCAAGAAGAACGAAGAAGTGGGAGCAAGGTTTTGGCTGTGCTGCGATAAGCTTGGCCTGCCTTTCGCATGGTGAGTGTCCCTGGAGCTCCTGGCTTTGTGGTTTTCTCAAGCCTAACCCTAGGCGTAACCCTAACCCTAGATTGAGCTAGAAAGTTGGCGCATGGCTGTGGCGGGTTCCAAGAAGAATGAAGCAGTGGGAGCAAGGTTTTAACTGTATCGTGCCCAACTTGGCCTGCCTTTCACATGGTGAGTGTCCCTTGAGCTCCTGGCTTTGTGGTTTTCTCAAGCCCTAACATTAGGTGTAACCATAACCATAACCCTAGTTTGAGTCAGAAATCGGGCATTGGGAGGCAACGAGTTCCAAGCAGAAAGAAGTAGAGGGAGCAGGGTTTTAACTGTATCGTGCTCAACTTGTCCTGCCTTTCGCATGGTGAGTATCCCTGGAGCTCCTGGCTTTGTGGTTTTCTCAAGCCTAACCCTAGGCGTAACCCTAACCCTAACCCTAACCCCAGATTGAGCCAGAAATCTGGCATTTGGCTGTGGAGGATTCCAAGAAGAATGAAGAAGTGGGAGCAAGGTTTTGGCTGTGCTGCGATAAGCTTGGCCTGCCTTTCGCATGGTGAGTGTCCCTGGAGCTCCTGGCTTTGTGGTTTTCTCAAGCCTAACCCTAGGCGTAACCTAAACCCTAGATTGATCTGGAAATCGGGCACTGGGCTGTGGCGAGTTCCAAGAAGAATTAAGAAGTGGGAGCAAGGTTTTAACTGTATCGTGCTCTACTTGGTCTGCCTTTCACATGCTGAGTATCCCTGGAGCTCCTGGCTTTGTGGTTTTCTCAAGCCTAACCCTGGGCGTAACCCTAACCCTAACCCTAACCCTAGACTGAGCCAGAAATCTGGCATTTGGCTGTGGAGGATTCCAAGAAGAATGAAGAAGTGGGAGCAAGCTTTTAACTGTATCGTGCTCAACTTGGTCTGCCTTTCGCATGGTGAGTATCCCTGGAGCTCCTGGCTTTGTGGATTTCTCAATCCTAAATGAAGGCGTAACACTGACCCTAACCCTTACCCTAGTTTGAGCCAGAAATCAGGCATAGGGCTGTGGCGAGTTCCAAGAAGAATGAAGAAGTGGGAGCAAGGTTTTAACTGTATCGTGCTCAACATGGCCTGCCTTTCACATGATGAGTGACCCTGGAGCTCCTGGCTTTGTGGTTTTCTCAAGCCTAACCCTAGGCGTAACCCTAACCCAAGATTGAGCCAGAAATCGGGCACTGGGCTGTGCTGAGTTCCAAGAAGAATGAAGAAGTGGGAACAAGGTTATAACTGTATCGTGCACAACTTGGCCTGCCTTTTACATGGTGACTATCCCTGGAGCTCCTGGCTTTGTGGTTTTCTCAAGCCTAACCTTAGGCGTAACCCTGACCCTAACCCTAACCCTAGATTGAGCCAGAAATCTGGCATTTGGCTGTGGAGGATTCCAAGAAGAAGGAAGAAGTAGGAGCAAGGTTTTGGCTGTGCTGCGATAATCTTGGCCTGCCTTTCGCATGGTGAGTGTCCCTGGAGCTCCGGGCTTTGTGGTTTTCTCAAGCCTAACCCTAAACGTAACCCTAACCCTAGATTGATCCGGAAATTGGGCATTTGGCTGTGGCAAGTTCCAAGAAGAATGAAGAAGTGGGAGCAAGGTTTTAACTGTATCGTGCTCTACTTGGTCTGCCTTTCACATGCTGAGTATCCCTGGAGCTCCTGGCATTGTGGTTTTCTCAAGCCTAACCCTAGGCGTAACCCTAACCCTAACCCTAACCCTAGACTGAGCCAGAAATCTGGCATTTGGCTGTGGAGGATTCCAAGAAGAATGAAGAAGTGGGAGCAAGCTTTTAACTGTATCGTGCTCAACTTGGTCTGCCTTTCGCATGGTGAGTATCCCTGGAGCTCCTGGCTTTGTGGATTTCTCAATCCTAAACGAAGGCGTAACACTGACCCTAACCCTTACCCTAGTTTGAGCCAGAAATCAGGCATAGGGCTGTGGCGAGTTCCAAGAAGAATGAAGAAGTGGGAGCAAGGTTTTAACTGTATCGTGCTCAACATGGCCTGCCTTTCACATGGTGAGTGTCCCTGGAGCTCCTGGCTTTGTGGTTTTCTCAAGCCTAACCCTAGGCATAACCCTAACCCTAGATTGAGCCAGAAATCGGGCACTGGGGTGTGCTGAGTTCCAAGCCGAATGAAGATGTGGGAGCAAGGTTTTGGCTGTGCTGCGGTAAGCTTGGCCTGCCTTTCGCATGGTGAGTATCCCTGGAGCTCCTGGCTTTGTGGTTTTCTCAAGCCTAACCCTAGGCGTAACCCTAACCCTAACCCCAGATTGAGCCAGAAATCGGCCATTTGGCTGTGGAGGAATCCAAGAAGAATGAAGCAGTGGGAGCAAGGTTTTGGCTGTGCTGCGGTAAGCTTGGCCTGCCTTTCGAATGGTGAGTATCCCTGGAGCTCCTGGCTTTGTGGATTTCTCAAACCCTAACATTAGGTGTAACCATAACCATAAACCTAGTTTGAGTCAGAAATCGGCCATTGGGCGGGAACGAGTTCCAAGAAGAAAGAAGTAGAGGGAGCAAGGTTTTAACTGTATCGTGCTCAACTCGGTCTGCCTTTCGCATGGTGAGTGTCCCTGGAGCTCCTGGCTTTGTGGTTTTCTCAAGCCTAACCCTAGGCGTAACCCTAACCCAAGATTGAGCCAGAAATCGGGCACTGGGCTGTGCTGTGTTCCAAGAAGAATGAAGAAGTGGGAACAAGGTTATAACTGTATCGTGCTCATCTTGGTCTGCCTTTCGCATGGTGAGTATCCCTGGAGCTCCTGGCTTTGTGGTTTTCTCAAGCCTAACCCTAGGCGTAACCCTGACCCTAACCCTAACCCTAGATTGAGCCAGAAATCTGGCATTTGGCGGTGGAGGATTCCAAGAAGAATGAAGAAGTGGGAGCAAGGTTTTGGCTGTGCTGTGATAAGCTTGGCCTGCCTTTCGCATGGTGAGTGTCCCTGGAGCTCCGGGCTTTGTGGTTTTCTCAAGCCTAACCCTAGGCTTAACCCTAACCCTAGATTCATCCGGAAATCGGCCATTTGGCTGTGGCAAGTTCCAAGAAGAATGAAGAAGTGGGAGCAAGGTTTTGGCTATGCTGCGGTAAGCTTGGCCTGCCTTTCACATGGTGAGTATCCCTGGAGCTCCTGGCTTTGTGGTTTTCTCAAACCCTAACACTAGGTGTTACTGTAACCATAACCATAGTTTGTGTCACAAATTGGGCATTGGGCGGCGGCAGGTTCCAAGCAGAAAGAAGAAGTGGGAGCAAGGTTTTAACTGTATCGTGCTCTACTTGGCCTGCCTTTCACATGGTGAGTGTCCCTTGAGCTCCTGGCTTTGTGGTTTTCTCAAGCCTAACCCTAGGCGTAACCCTAACCCTAGCCCTAATCCTAGATTGACCCAGAAATCAGGCATTGGGCTGTGCTGAGTTCCAAGAAGAATGAAGAAGTGGGAACAAGGTTTTAACTGTATCGTGCTCAACTTGGCCTGCCTTTCGCATGGTGAGTGTCCCTGGAGCTCCTGGCTTTGTGGTTTTCTCAAGCCTAACCCTAGGCGTAACGCTAACCCTAACCCTAACCCCAGATTGAGCCAGAAATCTGGCATTTGGCTGTGGAGGATTCCAAGAAGAACGAAGAAGTGGGAGCAAGGTTTTGGCTGTGCTGCGATAAGCTTGGCCTGCCTTTCGCATGGTGAGTGTCCCTGGAGCTCCTGGCTTTGTGGTTTTCTCAAGCCTAACCCTAGGCGTAACCCTAACCCTAGATTGAGCTAGAAAGTTGGCGCATGGCTGTGGCGGGTTCCAAGAAGAATGAAGCAGTGGGAGCAAGGTTTTAACTGTATCGTGCCCAACTTGGCCTGCCTTTCACATGGTGAGTGTCCCTTGAGCTCCTGGCTTTGTGGTTTTCTCAAGCCCTAACATTAGGTGTAACCATAACCATAACCCTAGTTTGAGTCAGAAATCGGGCATTGGGAGGCAACGAGTTCCAAGCAGAAAGAAGTAGAGGGAGCAGGGTTTTAACTGTATCGTGCTCTACTTGTCCTGCCTTTCGCATGGTGAGTATCCCTGGAGCTCCTGGCTTTGTGGTTTTCTCAAGCCTAACCCTAGGCGTAACCCTAACCCTAACCCTAACCCCAGATTGAGCCAGAAATCTGGCATTTGGCTGTGGAGGATTCCAAGAAGAATGAAGAAGTGGGAGCAAGGTTTTGGCTGTGCTGCGATAAGCTTGGCCTGCCTTTCGCATGGTGAGTGTCCCTGGAGCTCCTGGCTTTGTGGTTTTCTCAAGCCTAACCCTAGGCGTAACCCTAACCCTAGATTGATCTGGAAATCGGGCACTGGGCTGTGGCGAGTTCCAAGAAGAATTAAGAAGTGGGAGCAAGGTTTTAACTGTATCGTGCTCTACTTGGTCTGCCTTTCACATGCTGAGTATCCCTGGAGCTCCTGGCTTTGTGGTTTTCTCAAGCCTAACCCTGGGCGTAACCCTAACCCTAACCCTAACCCTAGACTGAGCCAGAAATCTGGCATTTGGCTGTGGAGGATTCCAAGAAGAATGAAGAAGTGGGAGCAAGCTTTTAACTGTATCGTGCTCAACTTGGCCTTCCTTTCGCATGGTGAGTGTCCCTGGAGCTCCTGGCTTTGTGGATTTCTCAATCCTAAACGAAGGCGTAACACTGACCCTAACCCTTACCCTAGTTTGAGCCAGAAATCAGGCATAGGGCTGTGGCGAGTTCCAAGAAGAATGAAGAAGTGGGAGCAAGGTTTTAACTGTATCGTGCTCAACATGGCCTGCCTTTCACATGATGAGTGACCCTGGAGCTCCTGGCTTTGTGGTTTTCTCAAGCCTAACCCTAGGCGTAACCCTAACCCAAGATTGAGCCAGAAATCGGGCACTGGGCTGTGCTGAGTTCCAAGAAGAATGAAGAAGTGGGAACAAGGTTATAACTGTATCGTGCACAACTTGGCCTGCCTTTTACATGGTGACTATCCCTGGAGCTCCTGGCTTTGTGGTTTTCTCAAGCCTAACCTTAGGCGTAACCCTGACCCTAACCCTAACCCTAGATTGAGCCAGAAATCTGGCATTTGGCTGTGGAGGATTCCAAGAAGAAGGAAGAAGTAGGAGCAAGGTTTTGGCTGTGCTGCGATAATCTTGGCCTGCCTTTCGCATGGTGAGTGTCCCTGGAGCTCCGGGCTTTGTGGTTTTCTCAAGCCTAACCCTAAACGTAACCCTAACCCTAGATTGATCCGGAAATTGGGCATTTGGCTGTGGCAAGTTCCAAGAAGAATGAAGAAGTGGGAGCAAGGTTTTAACTGTATCGTGCTCTACTTGGTCTGCCTTTCACATGCTGAGTATCCCTGGAGCTCCTGGCATTGTGGTTTTCTCAAGCCTAACCCTAGGCGTAACCCTAACCCTAACCCTAACCCTAGACTGAGCCAGAAATCTGGCATTTGGCTGTGGAGGATTCCAAGAAGAATGAAGAAGCGGGAGCAAGCTTTTAACTGTATCGTGCTCAACTTGGTCTGCCTTTCGCATGGTGAGTATCCCTGGAGCTCCTGGCTTTGTGGATTTCTCAATCCTAAACGAAGGCGTAACACTGACCCTAACCCTTACCCTAGTTTGAGCCAGAAATCAGGCATAGGGCTGTGGCGAGTTCCAAGAAGAATGAAGAAGTGGGAGCAAGGTTTTAACTGTATCGTGCTCAACATGGCCTGCCTTTCACATGGTGAGTGTCCCTGGAGCTCCTGGCTTTGTGGTTTTCTCAAGCCTAACCCTAGGCATAACCCTAACCCTAGATTGAGCCAGAAATCGGGCACTGGGGTGTGCTGAGTTCCAAGCCGAATGAAGATGTGGGAGCAAGGTTTTGGCTGTGCTGCGGTAAGCTTGGCCTGCCTTTCGCATGGTGAGTATCCCTGGAGCTCCTGGCTTTGTGGTTTTCTCAAGCCTAACCCTAGGCGTAACCCTAACCCTAACCCCAGATTGAGCCAGAAATCGGCCATTTGGCTGTGGAGGAATCCAAGAAGAATGAAGCAGTGGGAGCAAGGTTTTGGCTGTGCTGCGGTAAGCTTGGCCTGCCTTTCGAATGGTGAGTATCCCTGGAGCTCCTGGCTTTGTGGATTTCTCAAACCCTAACATTAGGTGTAACCATAACCATAAACCTAGTTTGAGTCAGAAATCGGCCATTGGGCGGGAACGAGTTCCAAGAAGAAAGAAGTAGAGGGAGCAAGGTTTTAACTGTATCGTGCTCAACTCGGTCTGCCTTTCGCATGGTGAGTGTCCCTGGAGCTCCTGGCTTTGTGGTTTTCTCAAGCCTAACCCTAGGCGTAACCCTAACCCAAGATTGAGCCAGAAATCGGGCACTGGGCTGTGCTGTGTTCCAAGAAGAATGAAGAAGTGGGAACAAGGTTATAACTGTATCGTGCTCATCTTGGTCTGCCTTTCGCATGGTGAGTATCCCTGGAGCTCCTGGCTTTGTGGTTTTCTCAAGCCTAACCCTAGGCGTAACCCTGACCCTAACCCTAACCCTAGATTGAGCCAGAAATGTGGCATTTGGCGGTGGAGGATTCCAAGAAGAATGAAGAAGTGGGAGCAAGGTTTTGGCTGTGCTGTGATAAGCTTGGCCTGCCTTTCGCATGGTGAGTGTCCCTGGAGCTCCGGGCTTTGTGGTTTTCTCAAGCCTAACCCTAGGCTTAACCCTAACCCTAGATTCATCCGGAAATCGGCCATTTGGCTGTGGCAAGTTCCAAGAAGAATGAAGAAGTGGGAGCAAGGTTTTGGCTATGCTGCGATAAGCTTGGCCTGCCTTTCACATGGTGAGTATCCCTGGAGCTCCTGGCTTTGTGGTTTTCTCAAACCCTAACACTAGGTGTTACTGTAACCATAACCATAGTTTGTGTCACAAATTGGGCATTGGGCGGCGGCAGGTTCCAAGCAGAAAGAAGAAGTGGGAGCAAGGTTTTAACTGTATCGTGCTCTACTTGGCCTGCCTTTCACATGGTGAGTGTCCCTTGAGCTCCTGGCTTTGTGGTTTTCTCAAGCCTAACCCTAGGCGTAACCCTAACCCTAGCCCTAATCCTAGATTGACCCAGAAATCAGGCATTGGGCTGTGCTGAGTTCCAAGCAGAAAGAAGAAGTGGGAGCAAGGTTTTAACTGTATCGTGCTCAACTTGGCCTGCCTTTCGCATGGTGAGTGTCCCTGGAGCTCCTGGCTTTGTGGTTTTCTCAAGCCTAACCCAAGGCGTAACGCTAACCCTAATCCTAACCCCAGATTGAGCCAGAAATCTGGCATTTGGCTGTGGAGGATTCCAAGAAGAACGAAGAAGTGGGAGCAAGGTTTTGGCTGTGCTGCGATAAGCTTGGCCTGCCTTTCGCATGGTGAGTGTCCCTGGAGCTCCTGGCTTTGTGGTTTTCTCAAGCCTAACCCTAGGCGTAACCCTAACCCTAGATTGAGCTAGAAAGTTGGCGCATGGCTGTGGCGGGTTCCAAGAAGAATGAAGCAGTGGGAGCAAGGTTTTAACTGTATCGTGCCCAACTTGGCCTGCCTTTCACATGGTGAGTGTCCCTTGAGCTCCTGGCTTTGTGGTTTTCTCAAGCCCTAACATTAGGTGTAACCATAACCATAACCCTAGTTTGAGTCAGAAATCGGGCATTGGGAGGCAACGAGTTCCAAGCAGAAAGAAGTAGAGGGAGCAGGGTTTTAACTGTATCGTGCTCAACTTGTCCTGCCTTTCGCATGGTGAGTATCCCTGGAGCTCCTGGCTTTGTGGTTTTCTCAAGCCTAACCCTAGGCGTAACCCTAACCCTAACCCTAACCCCAGATTGAGCCAGAAATCTGGCATTTGGCTGTGGAGGATTCCAAGAAGAATGAAGAAGTGGGAGCAAGGTTTTGGCTGTGCTGCGATAAGCTTGGCCTGCCTTTCGCATGGTGAGTGTCCCTGGAGCTCCTGGCTTTGTGGTTTTCTCAAGCCTAACCCTAGGCGTAACCCAAACCCTAGATTGATCTGGAAATCGGGCACTGGGCTGTGGCGAGTTCCAAGAAGAATTAAGAAGTGGGAGCAAGGTTTTAACTGTATCGTGCTCTACTTGGTCTGCCTTTCACATGCTGAGTATCCCTGGAGCTCCTGGCTTTGTGGTTTTCTCAAGCCTAACCCTGGGCGTAACCCTAACCCTAACCCTAACCCTAGACTGAGCCAGAAATCTGGCATTTGGCTGTGGAGGATTCCAAGAAGAATGAAGAAGTGGGAGCAAGCTTTTAACTGTATCGTGCTCAACTTGGCCTTCCTTTCGCATGGTGAGTGTCCCTGGAGCTCCTGGCTTTGTGGATTTCTCAATCCTAAACGAAGGCGTAACACTGACCCTAACCCTTACCCTAGTTTGAGCCAGAAATCAGGCATAGGGCTGTGGCGAGTTCCAAGAAGAATGAAGAAGTGGGAGCAAGGTTTTAACTGTATCGTGCTCAACATGGCCTGCCTTTCACATGATGAGTGACCCTGGAGCTCCTGGCTTTGTGGTTTTCCCAAGCCTAACCCTAGGCGTAACCCTAACCCAAGATTGAGCCAGAAATCGGGCACTGGGCTGTGCTGAGTTCCAAGAAGAATGAAGAAGTGGGAACAAGGTTATAACTGTATCGTGCACAACTTGGCCTGCCTTTTACATGGTGACTATCCCTGGAGCTCCTGGCTTTGTGGTTTTCTCAAGCCTAACCTTAGGCGTAACCCTGACCCTAACCCTAACCCTAGATTGAGCCAGAAATCTGGCATTTGGCTGTGGAGGATTCCAAGAAGAAGGAAGAAGTAGGAGCAAGGTTTTGGCTGTGCTGCGATAATCTTGGCCTGCCTTTCGCATGGTGAGTGTCCCTGGAGCTCCGGGCTTTGTGGTTTTCTCAAGCCTAACCCTAAACGTAACCCTAACCCTAGATTGATCCGGAAATCGGGCATTTGGCTGTGGCAAGTTCCAAGAAGAATGAAGAAGTGGGAGCAAGGTTTTAACTGTATCGTGCTCTACTTGGTCTGCCTTTCACATGCTGAGTATCCCTGGAGCTCCTGGCATTGTGGTTTTCTCAAGCCTAACCCTAGGCGTAACCCTAACCCTAACCCTAACCCTAGACTGAGCCAGAAATCTGGCATTTGGCTGTGGAGGATTCCAAGAAGAATGAAGAAGTGGGAGCAAGCTTTTAACTGTATCGTGCTCAACTTGGTCTGCCTTTCGCATGGTGAGTATCCCTGGAGCTCCTGGCTTTGTGGATTTCTCAATCCTAAACGAAGGCGTAACACTGACCCTAACCCTTACCCTAGTTTGAGCCAGAAATCAGGCATAGGGCTGTGGCGAGTTCCAAGAAGAATGAAGAAGTGGGAGCAAGGTTTTAACTGTATCGTGCTCAACATGGCCTGCCTTTCACATGGTGAGTGTCCCTGGAGCTCCTGGCTTTGTGGTTTTCTCAAGCCTAACCCTAGGCATAACCCTAACCCTAGATTGAGCCAGAAATCGGGCACTGGGGTGTGCTGAGTTCCAAGCCGAATGAAGATGTGGGAGCAAGGTTTTGGCTGTGCTGCGGTAAGCTTGGCCTGCCTTTCGCATGGTGAGTATCCCTGGAGCTCCTGGCTTTGTGGTTTTCTCAAGCCTAACCCTAGGCGTAACCCTAACCCTAACCCCAGATTGAGCCAGAAATCGGCCATTTGGCTGTGGAGGAATCCAAGAAGAATGAAGCAGTGGGAGCAAGGTTTTGGCTGTGCTGCGGTAAGCTTGGCCTGCCTTTCGAATGGTGAGTATCCCTGGAGCTCCTGGCTTTGTGGATTTCTCAAACCCTAACATTAGGTGTAACCATAACCATAAACCTAGTTTGAGTCAGAAATCGGGCATTGGGCGGGAACGAGTTCCAAGAAGAAAGAAGTAGAGGGAGCAAGGTTTTAACTGTATCGTGCTCAACTCGGTCTGCCTTTCGCATGGTGAGTGTCCCTGGAGCTCCTGGCTTTGTGGTTTTCTCAAGCCTAACCCTAGGTGTAACCCTAACCCAAGATTGAGCCAGAAATCGGGCACTGGGCTGTGCTGTGTTCCAAGAAGAATGAAGAAGTGGGAACAAGGTTATAACTGTATCGTGCTCATCTTGGTCTGCCTTTCGCATGGTGAGTATCCCTGGAGCTCCTGGCTTTGTGGTTTTCTCAAGCCTAACCCTAGGCGTAACCCTGACCCTAACCCTAACCCTAGATTGAGCCAGAAATGTGGCATTTGGCGGTGGAGGATTCCAAGAAGAATGAAGAAGTGGGAGCAAGGTTTTGGCTGTGCTG
This sequence comes from Cyanocitta stelleri, assembly GCA_026167965.1. Classification (NCBI taxonomy): domain Eukaryota; kingdom Metazoa; phylum Chordata; class Aves; order Passeriformes; family Corvidae; genus Cyanocitta; species Cyanocitta stelleri. The sequence continues at coordinate 130,180 of JANXIP010000035.1, forward strand.
TGATAAGCTTGGCCTGCCTTTCGCATGGTGAGTGTCCCTGGAGCTCCTGGCTTTGTGGTTTTCTCAAGCCTAACCCTAGGCTTAACCCTAACCCTAGATTCATCCGGAAATCGGCCATTTGGCTGTGGCAAGTTCCAAGAAGAATGAAGAAGTGGGAGCAAGGTTTTGGCTATGCTGCGATAAGCTTGGCCTGCCTTTCACATGGTGAGTATCCCTGGAGCTCCTGGCTTTGTGGTTTTCTCAAACCCTAACACTAGGTGTTACTGTAACCATAACCATAGTTTGTGTCACAAATTGGGCATTGGGCGGCGGCAGGTTCCAAGCAGAAAGAAGAAGTGGGAGCAAGGTTTTAACTGTATCGTGCTCTACTTGGCCTGCCTTTCACATGGTGAGTGTCCCTTGAGCTCCTGGCTTTGTGGTTTTCTCAAGCCTAACCCTAGGCGTAACCCTAACCCTAGCCCTAATCCTAGATTGACCCAGAAATCAGGCATTGGGCTGTGCTGAGTTCCAAGAAGAATGAAGAAGTGGGAGCAAGGTTTTAACTGTATCGTGCTCAACTTGGCCTGCCTTTCGCATGGTGAGTGTCCCTGGAGCTCCTGGCTTTGTGGTTTTCTCAAGCCTAACCCAAGGCGTAACGCTAACCCTAACCCTAACCCCAGATTGAGCCAGAAATCTGGCATTTGGCTGTGGAGGATTCCAAGAAGAACGAAGAAGTGGGAGCAAGGTTTTGGCTGTGCTGCGATAAGCTTGGCCTGCCTTTCGCATGGTGAGTGTCCCTGGAGCTCCTGGCTTTGTGGTTTTCTCAAGCCTAACCCTAGGCGTAACCCTAACCCTAGATTGAGCTAGAAAGTTGGCGCATGGCTGTGGCGGGTTCCAAGAAGAATGAAGCAGTGGGAGCAAGGTTTTAACTGTATCGTGCCCAACTTGGCCTGCCTTTCACATGGTGAGTGTCCCTTGAGCTCCTGGCTTTGTGGTTTTCTCAAGCCCTAACATTAGGTGTAACCATAACCATAACCCTAGTTTGAGTCAGAAATCGGGCATTGGGAGGCAACGAGTTCCAAGCAGAAAGAAGTAGAGGGAGCAGGGTTTTAACTGTATCGTGCTCAACTTGTCCTGCCTTTCGCATGGTGAGTATCCCTGGAGCTCCTGGCTTTGTGGTTTTCTCAAGCCTAACCCTAGGCGTAACCCTAACCCTAACCCTAACCCCAGATTGAGCCAGAAATCTGGCATTTGGCTGTGGAGGATTCCAAGAAGAATGAAGAAGTGGGAGCAAGGTTTTGGCTGTGCTGCGATAAGCTTGGCCTGCCTTTCGCATGGTGAGTGTCCCTGGAGCTCCTGGCTTTGTGGTTTTCTCAAGCCTAACCCTAGGCGTAACCCAAACCCTAGATTGATCTGGAAATCGGGCACTGGGCTGTGGCGAGTTCCAAGAAGAATTAAGAAGTGGGAGCAAGGTTTTAACTGTATCGTGCTCTACTTGGTCTGCCTTTCACATGCTGAGTATCCCTGGAGCTCCTGGCTTTGTGGTTTTCTCAAGCCTAACCCTGGGCGTAACCCTAACCCTAACCCTAACCCTAGACTGAGCCAGAAATCTGGCATTTGGCTGTGGAGGATTCCAAGAAGAATGAAGAAGTGGGAGCAAGCTTTTAACTGTATCGTGCTCAACTTGGTCTGCCTTTCGCATGGTGAGTATCCCTGGAGCTCCTGGCTTTGTGGATTTCTCAATCCTAAACGAAGGCGTAACACTGACCCTAACCCTTACCCTAGTTTGAGCCAGAAATCAGGCATAGGGCTGTGGCGAGTTCCAAGAAGAATGAAGAAGTGGGAGCAAGGTTTTAACTGTATCGTGCTCAACATGGCCTGCCTTTCACATGATGAGTGACCCTGGAGCTCCTGGCTTTGTGGTTTTCTCAAGCCTAACCCTAGGCGTAACCCTAACCCAAGATTGAGCCAGAAATCGGGCACTGGGCTGTGCTGAGTTCCAAGAAGAATGAAGAAGTGGGAACAAGGTTATAACTGTATCGTGCACAACTTGGCCTGCCTTTTACATGGTGACTATCCCTGGAGCTCCTGGCTTTGTGGTTTTCTCAAGCCTAACCTTAGGCGTAACCCTGACCCTAACCCTAACCCTAGATTGAGCCAGAAATCTGGCATTTGGCTGTGGAGGATTCCAAGAAGAAGGAAGAAGTAGGAGCAAGGTTTTGGCTGTGCTGCGATAATCTTGGCCTGCCTTTCGCATGGTGAGTGTCCCTGGAGCTCCGGGCTTTGTGGTTTTCTCAAGCCTAACCCTAAACGTAACCCTAACCCTAGATTGATCCGGAAATCGGGCATTTGGCTGTGGCAAGTTCCAAGAAGAATGAAGAAGTGGGAGCAAGGTTTTAACTGTATCGTGCTCTACTTGGTCTGCCTTTCACATGCTGAGTATCCCTGGAGCTCCTGGCATTGTGGTTTTCTCAAGCCTAACCCTAGGCGTAACCCTAACCCTAACCCTAACCCTAACCCTAGACTGAGCCAGAAATCTGGCATTTGGCTGTGGAGGATTCCAAGAAGAATGAAGAAGTGGGAGCAAGCTTTTAACTGTATCGTGCTCAACTTGGTCTGCCTTTCGCATGGTGAGTATCCCTGGAGCTCCTGGCTTTGTGGATTTCTCAATCCTAAACGAAGGCGTAACACTGACCCTAACCCTTACCCTAGTTTGAGCCAGAAATCAGGCATAGGGCTGTGGCGAGTTCCAAGAAGAATGAAGAAGTGGGAGCAAGGTTTTAACTGTATCGTGCTCAACATGGCCTGCCTTTCACATGATGAGTGACCCTGGAGCTCCTGGCTTTGTGGTTTTCTCAAGCCTAACCCTAGGCGTAACCCTAACCCAAGATTGAGCCAGAAATCGGGCACTGGGCTGTGCTGAGTTCCAAGAAGAATGAAGAAGTGGGAACAAGGTTATAACTGTATCGTGCACAACTTGGCCTGCCTTTTACATGGTGACTATCCCTGGAGCTCCTGGCTTTGTGGTTTTCTCAAGCCTAACCTTAGGCGTAACCCTGACCCTAACCCTAACCCTAGATTGAGCCAGAAATCTGGCATTTGGCTGTGGAGGATTCCAAGAAGAAGGAAGAAGTAGGAGCAAGGTTTTGGCTGTGCTGCGATAATCTTGGCCTGCCTTTCGCATGGTGAGTGTCCCTGGAGCTCCGGGCTTTGTGGTTTTCTCAAGCCTAACCCTAAACGTAACCCTAACCCTAGATTGATCCGGAAATCGGGCATTTGGCTGTGGCAAGTTCCAAGAAGAATGAAGAAGTGGGAGCAAGGTTTTAACTGTATCGTGCTCTACTTGGTCTGCCTTTCACATGCTGAGTATCCCTGGAGCTCCTGGCATTGTGGTTTTCTCAAGCCTAACCCTAGGCGTAACCCTAACCCTAACCCTAACCCTAACCCTAGACTGAGCCAGAAATCTGGCATTTGGCTGTGGAGGATTCCAAGAAGAATGAAGAAGTGGGAGCAAGCTTTTAACTGTATCGTGCTCAACTTGGTCTGCCTTTCGCATGGTGAGTATCCCTGGAGCTCCTGGCTTTGTGGATTTCTCAAACCCTAACATTAGGTGTAACCATAACCATAAACCTAGTTTGAGTCAGAAATCGGCCATTGGGCGGGAACGAGTTCCAAGAAGAAAGAAGTAGAGGGAGCAAGGTTTTAACTGTATCGTGCTCAACTCGGTCTGCCTTTCGCATGGTGAGTGTCCCTGGAGCTCCTGGCTTTGTGGTTTTCTCAAGCCTAACCCTAGGCGTAACCCTAACCCAAGATTGAGCCAGAAATCGGGCACTGGGCTGTGCTGTGTTCCAAGAAGAATGAAGAAGTGGGAACAAGGTTATAACTGTATCGTGCTCATCTTGGTCTGCCTTTCGCATGGTGAGTATCCCTGGAGCTCCTGGCTTTGTGGTTTTCTCAAGCCTAACCCTAGGCGTAACCCTGACCCTAACCCTAACCCTAGATTGAGCCAGAAATCTGGCATTTGGCGGTGGAGGATTCCAAGAAGAATGAAGAAGTGGGAGCAAGGTTTTGGCTGTGCTGTGATAAGCTTGGCCTGCCTTTCGCATGGTGAGTGTCCCTGGAGCTCCGGGCTTTGTGGTTTTCTCAAGCCTAACCCTAGGCTTAACCCTAACCCTAGATTCATCCGGAAATCGGCCATTTGGCTGTGGCAAGTTCCAAGAAGAATGAAGAAGTGGGAGCAAGGTTTTGGCTATGCTGCGGTAAGCTTGGCCTGCCTTTCACATGGTGAGTATCCCTGGAGCTCCTGGCTTTGTGGTTTTCTCAAACCCTAACACTAGGTGTTACTGTAACCATAACCATAGTTTGTGTCACAAATTGGGCATTGGGCGGCGGCAGGTTCCAAGCAGAAAGAAGAAGTGGGAGCAAGGTTTTAACTGTATCGTGCTCTACTTGGCCTGCCTTTCACATGGTGAGTGTCCCTTGAGCTCCTGGCTTTGTGGTTTTCTCAAGCCTAACCCTAGGCGTAACCCTAACCCTAGCCCTAATCCTAGATTGACCCAGAAATCAGGCATTGGGCTGTGCTGAGTTCCAAGAAGAATGAAGAAGTGGGAGCAAGGTTTTAACTGTATCGTGCTCAACTTGGCCTGCCTTTCGCATGGTGAGTGTCCCTGGAGCTCCTGGCTTTGTGGTTTTCTCAAGCCTAACCCAAGGCGTAACGCTAACCCTAACCCTAACCCCAGATTGAGCCAGAAATCTGGCATTTGGCTGTGGAGGATTCCAAGAAGAACGAAGAAGTGGGAGCAAGGTTTTGGCTGTGCTGCGATAAGCTTGGCCTGCCTTTCGCATGGTGAGTGTCCCTGGAGCTCCTGGCTTTGTGGTTTTCTCAAGCCTAACCCTAGGCGTAACCCTAACCCTAGATTGAGCTAGAAAGTTGGCGCATGGCTGTGGCGGGTTCCAAGAAGAATGAAGCAGTGGGAGCAAGGTTTTAACTGTATCGTGCCCAACTTGGCCTGCCTTTCACATGGTGAGTGTCCCTTGAGCTCCTGGCTTTGTGGTTTTCTCAAGCCCTAACATTAGGTGTAACCATAACCATAACCCTAGTTTGAGTCAGAAATCGGGCATTGGGAGGCAACGAGTTCCAAGCAGAAAGAAGTAGAGGGAGCAGGGTTTTAACTGTATCGTGCTCAACTTGTCCTGCCTTTCGCATGGTGAGTATCCCTGGAGCTCCTGGCTTTGTGGTTTTCTCAAGCCTAACCCTAGGCGTAACCCTAACCCTAACCCTAACCCCAGATTGAGCCAGAAATCTGGCATTTGGCTGTGGAGGATTCCAAGAAGAATGAAGAAGTGGGAGCAAGGTTTTGGCTGTGCTGCGATAAGCTTGGCCTGCCTTTCGCATGGTGAGTGTCCCTGGAGCTCCTGGCTTTGTGGTTTTCTCAAGCCTAACCCTAGGCGTAACCCAAACCCTAGATTGATCTGGAAATCGGGCACTGGGCTGTGGCGAGTTCCAAGAAGAATTAAGAAGTGGGAGCAAGGTTTTAACTGTATCGTGCTCTACTTGGTCTGCCTTTCACATGCTGAGTATCCCTGGAGCTCCTGGCTTTGTGGTTTTCTCAAGCCTAACCCTGGGCGTAACCCTAACCCTAACCCTAACCCTAGACTGAGCCAGAAATCTGGCATTTGGCTGTGGAGGATTCCAAGAAGAATGAAGAAGTGGGAGCAAGCTTTTAACTGTATCGTGCTCAACTTGGTCTGCCTTTCGCATGGTGAGTATCCCTGGAGCTCCTGGCTTTGTGGATTTCTCAATCCTAAACGAAGGCGTAACACTGACCCTAACCCTTACCCTAGTTTGAGCCAGAAATCAGGCATAGGGCTGTGGCGAGTTCCAAGAAGAATGAAGAAGTGGGAGCAAGGTTTTAACTGTATCGTGCTCAACATGGCCTGCCTTTCACATGATGAGTGACCCTGGAGCTCCTGGCTTTGTGGTTTTCTCAAGCCTAACCCTAGGCGTAACCCTAACCCAAGATTGAGCCAGAAATCGGGCACTGGGCTGTGCTGAGTTCCAAGAAGAATGAAGAAGTGGGAACAAGGTTATAACTGTATCGTGCACAACTTGGCCTGCCTTTTACATGGTGACTATCCCTGGAGCTCCTGGCTTTGTGGTTTTCTCAAGCCTAACCTTAGGCGTAACCCTGACCCTAACCCTAACCCTAGATTGAGCCAGAAATCTGGCATTTGGCTGTGGAGGATTCCAAGAAGAAGGAAGAAGTAGGAGCAAGGTTTTGGCTGTGCTGCGATAATCTTGGCCTGCCTTTCGCATGGTGAGTGTCCCTGGAGCTCCGGGCTTTGTGGTTTTCTCAAGCCTAACCCTAAACGTAACCCTAACCCTAGATTGATCCGGAAATCGGGCATTTGGCTGTGGCAAGTTCCAAGAAGAATGAAGAAGTGGGAGCAAGGTTTTAACTGTATCGTGCTCTACTTGGTCTGCCTTTCACATGCTGAGTATCCCTGGAGCTCCTGGCATTGTGGTTTTCTCAAGCCTAACCCTAGGCGTAACCCTAACCCTAACCCTAACCCTAACCCTAGACTGAGCCAGAAATCTGGCATTTGGCTGTGGAGGATTCCAAGAAGAATGAAGAAGTGGGAGCAAGCTTTTAACTGTATCGTGCTCAACTTGGTCTGCCTTTCGCATGGTGAGTATCCCTGGAGCTCCTGGCTTTGTGGATTTCTCAATCCTAAACGAAGGCGTAACACTGACCCTAACCCTTACCCTAGTTTGAGCCAGAAATCAGGCATAGGGCTGTGGCGAGTTCCAAGAAGAATGAAGAAGTGGGAGCAAGGTTTTAACTGTATCGTGCTCAACATGGCCTGCCTTTCACATGATGAGTGACCCTGGAGCTCCTGGCTTTGTGGTTTTCTCAAGCCTAACCCTAGGCGTAACCCTAACCCAAGATTGAGCCAGAAATCGGGCACTGGGCTGTGCTGAGTTCCAAGAAGAATGAAGAAGTGGGAACAAGGTTATAACTGTATCGTGCACAACTTGGCCTGCCTTTTACATGGTGACTATCCCTGGAGCTCCTGGCTTTGTGGTTTTCTCAAGCCTAACCTTAGGCGTAACCCTGACCCTAACCCTAACCCTAGATTGAGCCAGAAATCTGGCATTTGGCTGTGGAGGATTCCAAGAAGAAGGAAGAAGTAGGAGCAAGGTTTTGGCTGTGCTGCGATAATCTTGGCCTGCCTTTCGCATGGTGAGTGTCCCTGGAGCTCCGGGCTTTGTGGTTTTCTCAAGCCTAACCCTAAACGTAACCCTAACCCTAGATTGATCCGGAAATCGGGCATTTGGCTGTGGCAAGTTCCAAGAAGAATGAAGAAGTGGGAGCAAGGTTTTAACTGTATCGTGCTCTACTTGGTCTGCCTTTCACATGCTGAGTATCCCTGGAGCTCCTGGCATTGTGGTTTTCTCAAGCCTAACCCTAGGCGTAACCCTAACCCTAACCCTAACCCTAACCCTAGACTGAGCCAGAAATCTGGCATTTGGCTGTGGAGGATTCCAAGAAGAATGAAGAAGTGGGAGCAAGCTTTTAACTGTATCGTGCTCAACTTGGTCTGCCTTTCGCATGGTGAGTATCCCTGGAGCTCCTGGCTTTGTGGATTTCTCAAACCCTAACATTAGGTGTAACCATAACCATAAACCTAGTTTGAGTCAGAAATCGGCCATTGGGCGGGAACGAGTTCCAAGAAGAAAGAAGTAGAGGGAGCAAGGTTTTAACTGTATCGTGCTCAACTCGGTCTGCCTTTCGCATGGTGAGTGTCCCTGGAGCTCCTGGCTTTGTGGTTTTCTCAAGCCTAACCCTAGGCGTAACCCTAACCCAAGATTGAGCCAGAAATCGGGCACTGGGCTGTGATGTGTTCCAAGAAGAATGAAGAAGTGGGAACAAGGTTATAACTGTATCGTGCTCATCTTGGTCTGCCTTTCGCATGGTGAGTATCCCTGGAGCTCCTGGCTTTGTGGTTTTCTCAAGCCTAACCCTAGGCGTAACCCTGACCCTAACCCTAACCCTAGATTGAGCCAGAAATCTGGCATTTGGCGGTGGAGGATTCCAAGAAGAATGAAGAAGTGGGAGCAAGGTTTTGGCTGTGCTGTGATAAGCTTGGCCTGCCTTTCGCATGGTGAGTGTCCCTGGAGCTCCGGGCTTTGTGGTTTTCTCAAGCCTAACCCTAGGCTTAACCCTAACCCTAGATTCATCCGGAAATCGGCCATTTGGCTGTGGCAAGTTCCAAGAAGAATGAAGAAGTGGGAGCAAGGTTTTGGCTATGCTGCGGTAAGCTTGGCCTGCCTTTCACATGGTGAGTATCCCTGGAGCTCCTGGCTTTGTGGTTTTCTCAAACCCTAACACTAGGTGTTACTGTAACCATAACCATAGCTTGTGTCACAAATTGGGCATTGGGCGGCGGCAGGTTCCAAGCAGAAAGAAGAAGTGGGAGCAAGGTTTTAACTGTATCGTGCTCTACTTGGCCTGCCTTTCACATGGTGAGTGTCCCTTGAGCTCCTGGCTTTGTGGTTTTCTCAAGCCTAACCCTAGGCGTAACCCTAACCCTAGCCCTAATCCTAGATTGACCCAGAAATCAGGCATTGGGCTGTGCTGAGTTCCAAGAAGAATGAAGAAGTGGGAGCAAGGTTTTAACTGTATCGTGCTCAACTTGGCCTGCCTTTCGCATGGTGAGTGTCCCTGGAGCTCCTGGCTTTGTGGTTTTCTCAAGCCTAACCCAAGGCGTAACGCTAACCCTAACCCTAACCCCAGATTGAGCCAGAAATCTGGCATTTGGCTGTGGAGGATTCCAAGAAGAACGAAGAAGTGGGAGCAAGGTTTTGGCTGTGCTGCGATAAGCTTGGCCTGCCTTTCGCATGGTGAGTGTCCCTGGAGCTCCTGGCTTTGTGGTTTTCTCAAGCCTAACCCTAGGCGTAACCCTAACCCTAGATTGAGCTAGAAAGTTGGCGCATGGCTGTGGCGGGTTCCAAGAAGAATGAAGCAGTGGGAGCAAGGTTTTAACTGTATCGTGCCCAACTTGGCCTGCCTTTCACATGGTGAGTGTCCCTTGAGCTCCTGGCTTTGTGGTTTTCTCAAGCCCTAACATTAGGTGTAACCATAACCATAACCCTAGTTTGAGTCAGAAATCGGGCATTGGGAGGCAACGAGTTCCAAGCAGAAAGAAGTAGAGGGAGCAGGGTTTTAACTGTATCGTGCTCAACTTGTCCTGCCTTTCGCATGGTGAGTATCCCTGGAGCTCCTGGCTTTGTGGTTTTCTCAAGCCTAACCCTAGGCGTAACCCTAACCCTAACCCTAACCCCAGATTGAGCCAGAAATCTGGCATTTGGCTGTGGAGGATTCCAAGAAGAATGAAGAAGTGGGAGCAAGGTTTTGGCTGTGCTGCGATAAGCTTGGCCTGCCTTTCGCATGGTGAGTGTCCCTGGAGCTCCTGGCTTTGTGGTTTTCTCAAGCCTAACCCTAGGCGTAACCCAAACCCTAGATTGATCTGGAAATCGGGCACTGGGCTGTGGCGAGTTCCAAGAAGAATTAAGAAGTGGGAGCAAGGTTTTAACTGTATCGTGCTCTACTTGGTCTGCCTTTCACATGCTGAGTATCCCTGGAGCTCCTGGCTTTGTGGTTTTCTCAAGCCTAACCCTGGGCGTAACCCTAACCCTAACCCTAACCCTAGACTGAGCCAGAAATCTGGCATTTGGCTGTGGAGGATTCCAAGAAGAATGAAGAAGTGGGAGCAAGCTTTTAACTGTATCGTGCTCAACTTGGTCTGCCTTTCGCATGGTGAGTATCCCTGGAGCTCCTGGCTTTGTGGATTTCTCAATCCTAAACGAAGGCGTAACACTGACCCTAACCCTTACCCTAGTTTGAGCCAGAAATCAGGCATAGGGCTGTGGCGAGTTCCAAGAAGAATGAAGAAGTGGGAGCAAGGTTTTAACTGTATCGTGCTCAACATGGCCTGCCTTTCACATGATGAGTGACCCTGGAGCTCCTGGCTTTGTGGTTTTCTCAAGCCTAACCCTAGGCGTAACCCTAACCCAAGATTGAGCCAGAAATCGGGCACTGGGCTGTGCTGAGTTCCAAGAAGAATGAAGAAGTGGGAACAAGGTTATAACTGTATCGTGCACAACTTGGCCTGCCTTTTACATGGTGACTATCCCTGGAGCTCCTGGCTTTGTGGTTTTCTCAAGCCTAACCTTAGGCGTAACCCTGACCCTAACCCTAACCCTAGATTGAGCCAGAAATCTGGCATTTGGCTGTGGAGGATTCCAAGAAGAAGGAAGAAGTAGGAGCAAGGTTTTGGCTGTGCTGCGATAATCTTGGCCTGCCTTTCGCATGGTGAGTGTCCCTGGAGCTCCGGGCTTTGTGGTTTTCTCAAGCCTAACCCTAAACGTAACCCTAACCCTAGATTGATCCGGAAATCGGGCATTTGGCTGTGGCAAGTTCCAAGAAGAATGAAGAAGTGGGAGCAAGGTTTTAACTGTATCGTGCTCTACTTGGTCTGCCTTTCACATGCTGAGTATCCCTGGAGCTCCTGGCATTGTGGTTTTCTCAAGCCTAACCCTAGGCGTAACCCTAACCCTAACCCTAACCCTAACCCTAGACTGAGCCAGAAATCTGGCATTTGGCTGTGGAGGATTCCAAGAAGAATGAAGAAGTGGGAGCAAGCTTTTAACTGTATCGTGCTCAACTTGGTCTGCCTTTCGCATGGTGAGTATCCCTGGAGCTCCTGGCTTTGTGGATTTCTCAATCCTAAACGAAGGCGTAACACTGACCCTAACCCTTACCCTAGTTTGAGCCAGAAATCAGGCATAGGGCTGTGGCGAGTTCCAAGAAGAATGAAGAAGTGGGAGCAAGGTTTTAACTGTATCGTGCTCAACATGGCCTGCCTTTCACATGGTGAGTGTCCCTGGAGCTCCTGGCTTTGTGGTTTTCTCAAGCCTAACCCTAGGCATAACCCTAACCCTAGATTGAGCCAGAAATCGGGCACTGGGGTGTGCTGAGTTCCAAGCCGAATGAAGATGTGGGAGCAAGGTTTTGGCTGTGCTGCGGTAAGCTTGGCCTGCCTTTCGCATGGTGAGTATCCCTGGAGCTCCTGGCTTTGTGGTTTTCTCAAGCCTAACCCTAGGCGTAACCCTAACCCTAACCCCAGATTGAGCCAGAAATCGGCCATTTGGCTGTGGAGGAATCCAAGAAGAATGAAGCAGTGGGAGCAAGGTTTTGGCTGTGCTGCGGTAAGCTTGGCCTGCCTTTCGAATGGTGAGTATCCCTGGAGCTCCTGGCTTTGTGGATTTCTCAAACCCTAACATTAGGTGTAACCATAACCATAAACCTAGTTTGAGTCAGAAATCGGCCATTGGGCGGGAACGAGTTCCAAGAAGAAAGAAGTAGAGGGAGCAAGGTTTTAACTGTATCGTGCTCAACTCGGTCTGCCTTTCGCATGGTGAGTGTCCCTGGAGCTCCTGGCTTTGTGGTTTTCTCAAGCCTAACCCTAGGCGTAACCCTAACCCAAGATTGAGCCAGAAATCGGGCACTGGGCTGTGCTGTGTTCCAAGAAGAATGAAGAAGTGGGAACAAGGTTATAACTGTATCGTGCACATCTTGGTCTGCCTTTCGCATGGTGAGTATCCCTGGAGCTCCTGGCTTTGTGGTTTTCTCAAGCCTAACCCTAGGCGTAACCCTGACCCTAACCCTAACCCTAGATTGAGCCAGAAATGTGGCATTTGGCGGTGGAGGATTCCAAGAAGAATGAAGAAGTGGGAGCAAGGTTTTGGCTGTGCTGTGATAAGCTTGGCCTGCCTTTCGCATGGTGAGTGTCCCTGGAGCTCCTGGCTTTGTGGTTTTCTCAAGCCTAACCCTAGGCTTAACCCTAACCCTAGATTCATCCGGAAATCGTCCATTTGGCTGTGGCAAGTTCCAAGAAGAATGAAGAAGTGGGAGCAAGGTTTTGGCTATGCTGCGATAAGCTTGGCCTGCCTTTCACATGGTGAGTATCCCTGGAGCTCCTGGCTTTGTGGTTTTCTCAAACCCTAACACTAGGTGTTACTGTAACCATAACCATAGTTTGTGTCACAAATTGGGCATTGGGCGGCGGCAGGTTCCAAGCAGAAAGAAGAAGTGGGAGCAAGGTTTTAACTGTATCGTGCTCTACTTGGCCTGCCTTTCACATGGTGAGTGTCCCTTGAGCTCCTGGCTTTGTGGTTTTCTCAAGCCTAACCCTAGGCGTAACCCTAACCCTAGCCCTAATCCTAGATTGACCCAGAAATCAGGCATTGGGCTGTGCTGAGTTCCAAGAAGAATGAAGAAGTGGGAGCAAGGTTTTAACTGTATCGTGCTCAACTTGGCCTGCCTTTCGCATGGTGAGTGTCCCTGGAGCTCCTGGCTTTGTGGTTTTCTCAAGCCTAACCCAAGGCGTAACGCTAACCCTAACCCTAACCCCAGATTGAGCCAGAAATCTGGCATTTGGCTGTGGAGGATTCCAAGAAGAACGAAGAAGTGGGAGCAAGGTTTTGGCTGTGCTTCGATAAGCTTGGCCTGCCTTTCGCATGGTGAGTGTCCCTGGAGCTCCTGGCTTTGTGGTTTTCTCAAGCCTAACCCTAGGCGTAACCCTAACCCTAGATTGAGCTAGAAAGTTGGCGCATGGCTGTGGCGGGTTCCAAGAAGAATGAAGCAGTGGGAGCAAGGTTTTAACTGTATCGTGCCCAACTTGGCCTGCCTTTCACATGGTGAGTGTCCCTTGAGCTCCTGGCTTTGTGGTTTTCTCAAGCCCTAACATTAGGTGTAACCATAACCATAACCCTAGTTTGAGTCAGAAATCGGGCATTGGGAGGCAACGAGTTCCAAGCAGAAAGAAGTAGAGGGAGCAGGGTTTTAACTGTATCGTGCTCTACTTGTCCTGCCTTTCGCATGGTGAGTATCCCTGGAGCTCCTGGCTTTGTGGTTTTCTCAAGCCTAACCCTAGGCGTAACCCTAACCCTAACCCTAACCCCAGATTGAGCCAGAAATCTGGCATTTGGCTGTGGAGGATTCCAAGAAGAATGAAGAAGTGGGAGCAAGGTTTTGGCTGTGCTGCGATAAGCTTGGCCTGCCTTTCGCATGGTGAGTGTCCCTGGAGCTCCTGGCTTTGTGGTTTTCTCAAGCCTAACCCTAGGCGTAACCCTAACCCTAGATTGATCTGGAAATCGGGCACTGGGCTGTGGCGAGTTCCAAGAAGAATTAAGAAGTGGGAGCAAGGTTTTAACTGTATCGTGCTCTACTTGGTCTGCCTTTCACATGCTGAGTATCCCTGGAGCTCCTGGCTTTGTGGTTTTCTCAAGCCTAACCCTGGGCGTAACCCTAACCCTAACCCTAACCCCAGATTGAGCCAGAAATCTGGCATTTGGCTGTGGAGGATTCCAAGAAGAATGAAGAAGTGGGAGCAAGGTTTTGGCTGTGCTGCGATAAGCTTGGCCTGCCTTTCGCATGGTGAGTGTCCCTGGAGCTCCTGGCTTTGTGGTTTTCTCAAGCCTAACCCTAGGCGTAACCCAAACCCTAGATTGATCTGGAAATCGGGCACTGGGCTGTGGCGAGTTCCAAGAAGAATTAAGAAGTGGGAGCAAGGTTTTAACTGTATCGTGCTCTACTTGGTCTGCCTTTCACATGCTGAGTATCCCTGGAGCTCCTGGCTTTGTGGTTTTCTCAAGCCTAACCCTGGGCGTAACCCTAACCCTAACCCTAACCCTAGACTGAGCCAGAAATCTGGCATTTGGCTGTGGAGGATTCCAAGAAGAATGAAGAAGTGGGAGCAAGCTTTTAACTGTATCGTGCTCAACTTGGTCTGCCTTTCGCATGGTGAGTATCCCTGGAGCTCCTGGCTTTGTGGATTTCTCAATCCTAAACGAAGGCGTAACACTGACCCTAACCCTTACCCTAGTTTGAGCCAGAAATCAGGCATAGGGCTGTGGCGAGTTCCAAGAAGAATGAAGAAGTGGGAGCAAGGTTTTAACTGTATCGTGCTCAACATGGCCTGCCTTTCACATGATGAGTGACCCTGGAGCTCCTGGCTTTGTGGTTTTCTCAAGCCTAACCCTAGGCGTAACCCTAACCCAAGATTGAGCCAGAAATCGGGCACTGGGCTGTGCTGAGTTCCAAGAAGAATGAAGAAGTGGGAACAAGGTTATAACTGTATCGTGCACAACTTGGCCTGCCTTTTACATGGTGACTATCCCTGGAGCTCCTGGCTTTGTGGTTTTCTCAAGCCTAACCTTAGGCGTAACCCTGACCCTAACCCTAACCCTAGATTGAGCCAGAAATCTGGCATTTGGCTGTGGAGGATTCCAAGAAGAAGGAAGAAGTAGGAGCAAGGTTTTGGCTGTGCTGCGATAATCTTGGCCTGCCTTTCGCATGGTGAGTGTCCCTGGAGCTCCGGGCTTTGTGGTTTTCTCAAGCCTAACCCTAAACGTAACCCTAACCCTAGATTGATCCGGAAATCGGGCATTTGGCTGTGGCAAGTTCCAAGAAGAATGAAGAAGTGGGAGCAAGGTTTTAACTGTATCGTGCTCTACTTGGTCTGCCTTTCACATGCTGAGTATCCCTGGAGCTCCTGGCATTGTGGTTTTCTCAAGCCTAACCCTAGGCGTAACCCTAACCCTAACCCTAACCCTAACCCTAGACTGAGCCAGAAATCTGGCATTTGGCTGTGGAGGATTCCAAGAAGAATGAAGAAGTGGGAGCAAGCTTTTAACTGTATCGTGCTCAACTTGGTCTGCCTTTCGCATGGTGAGTATCCCTGGAGCTCCTGGCTTTGTGGATTTCTCAATCCTAAACGAAGGCGTAACACTGACCCTAACCCTTACCCTAGTTTGAGCCAGAAATCAGGCATAGGGCTGTGGCGAGTTCCAAGAAGAATGAAGAAGTGGGAGCAAGGTTTTAACTGTATCGTGCTCAACATGGCCTGCCTTTCACATGGTGAGTGTCCCTGGAGCTCCTGGCTTTGTGGTTTTCTCAAGCCTAACCCTAGGCGTAACCCTAACCCTAGATTGAGCCAGAAATCGGGCACTGGGGTGTGCTGAGTTCCAAGCCGAATGAAGATGTGGGAGCAAGGTTTTGGCTGTGCTGCGGTAAGCTTGGCCTGCCTTTCGCATGGTGAGTATCCCTGGAGCTCCTGGCTTTGTGGTTTTCTCAAGCCTAACCCTAGGCGTAACCCTAACCCTAACCCCAGATTGAGCCAGAAATCGGCCATTTGGCTGTGGAGGAATCCAAGAAGAATGAAGCAGTGGGAGCAAGGTTTTGGCTGTGCTGCGGTAAGCTTGGCCTGCCTTTCGAATGGTGAGTATCCCTGGAGCTCCTGGCTTTGTGGATTTCTCAAACCCTAACATTAGGTGTAACCATAACCATAAACCTAGTTTGAGTCAGAAATCGGCCATTGGGCGGGAACGAGTTCCAAGAAGAAAGAAGTAGAGGGAGCAAGGTTTTAACTGTATCGTGCTCAACTCGGTCTGCCTTTCGCATGGTGAGTGTCCCTGGAGCTCCTGGCTTTGTGGTTTTCTCAAGCCTAACCCTAGGCGTAACCCTAACCCAAGATTGAGCCAGAAATCGGGCACTGGGCTGTGCTGTGTTCCAAGAAGAATGAAGAAGTGGGAACAAGGTTATAACTGTATCGTGCACATCTTGGTCTGCCTTTCGCATGGTGAGTATCCCTGGAGCTCCTGGCTTTGTGGTTTTCTCAAGCCTAACCCTAGGCGTAACCCTGACCCTAACCCTAACCCTAGATTGAGCCAGAAATGTGGCATTTGGCGGTGGAGGATTCCAAGAAGAATGAAGAAGTGGGAGCAAGGTTTTGGCTGTGCTGTGATAAGCTTGGCCTGCCTTTCGCATGGTGAGTGTCCCTGGAGCTCCTGGCTTTGTGGTTTTCTCAAGCCTAACCCTAGGCTTAACCCTAACCCTAGATTCATCCGGAAATCGTCCATTTGGCTGTGGCAAGTTCCAAGAAGAATGAAGAAGTGGGAGCAAGGTTTTGGCTATGCTGCGATAAGCTTGGCCTGCCTTTCACATGGTGAGTATCCCTGGAGCTCCTGGCTTTGTGGTTTTCTCAAACCCTAACACTAGGTGTTACTGTAACCATAACCATAGTTTGTGTCACAAATTGGGCATTGGGCGGCGGCAGGTTCCAAGCAGAAAGAAGAAGTGGGAGCAAGGTTTTAACTGTATCGTGCTCTACTTGGCCTGCCTTTCACATGGTGAGTGTCCCTTGAGCTCCTGGCTTTGTGGTTTTCTCAAGCCTAACCCTAGGCGTAACCCTAACCCTAGCCCTAATCCTAGATTGACCCAGAAATCAGGCATTGGGCTGTGCTGAGTTCCAAGAAGAATGAAGAAGTGGGAGCAAGGTTTTAACTGTATCGTGCTCAACTTGGCCTGCCTTTCGCATGGTGAGTGTCCCTGGAGCTCCTGGCTTTGTGGTTTTCTCAAGCCTAACCCAAGGCGTAACGCTAACCCTAACCCTAACCCCAGATTGAGCCAGAAATCTGGCATTTGGCTGTGGAGGATTCCAAGAAGAACGAAGAAGTGGGAGCAAGGTTTTGGCTGTGCTTCGATAAGCTTGGCCTGCCTTTCGCATGGTGAGTGTCCCTGGAGCTCCTGGCTTTGTGGTTTTCTCAAGCCTAACCCTAGGCGTAACCCTAACCCTAGATTGAGCTAGAAAGTTGGCGCATGGCTGTGGCGGGTTCCAAGAAGAATGAAGCAGTGGGAGCAAGGTTTTAACTGTATCGTGCCCAACTTGGCCTGCCTTTCACATGGTGAGTGTCCCTTGAGCTCCTGGCTTTGTGGTTTTCTCAAGCCCTAACATTAGGTGTAACCATAACCATAACCCTAGTTTGAGTCAGAAATCGGGCATTGGGAGGCAACGAGTTCCAAGCAGAAAGAAGTAGAGGGAGCAGGGTTTTAACTGTATCGTGCTCTACTTGTCCTGCCTTTCGCATGGTGAGTATCCCTGGAGCTCCTGGCTTTGTGGTTTTCTCAAGCCTAACCCTAGGCGTAACCCTAACCCTAACCCTAACCCCAAATTGAGCCAGAAATCTGGCATTTGGCTGTGGAGGATTCCAAGAAGAATGAAGAAGTGGGAGCAAGGTTTTGGCTGTGCTGCGATAAGCTTGGCCTGCCTTTCGCATGGTGAGTGTCCCTGGAGCTCCTGGCTTTGTGGTTTTCTCAAGCCTAACCCTAGGCGTAACCCTAACCCTAGATTGATCTGGAAATCGGGCACTGGGCTGTGGCGAGTTCCAAGAAGAATTAAGAAGTGGGAGCAAGGTTTTAACTGTATCGTGCTCTACTTGGTCTGCCTTTCACATGCTGAGTATCCCTGGAGCTCCTGGCTTTGTGGTTTTCTCAAGCCTAACCCTGGGCGTAACCCTAACCCTAACCCTAACCCTAGACTGAGCCAGAAATCTGGCATTTGGCTGTGGAGGATTCCAAGAAGAATGAAGAAGTGGGAGCAAGCTTTTAACTGTATCGTGCTCAACTTGGCCTTCCTTTCGCATGGTGAGTGTCCCTGGAGCTCCTGGCTTTGTGGATTTCTCAATCCTAAACGAAGGCGTAACACTGACCCTAACCCTTACCCTAGTTTGAGCCAGAAATCAGGCATAGGGCTGTGGCGAGTTCCAAGAAGAATGAAGAAGTGGGAGCAAGGTTTTAACTGTATCGTGCTCAACATGGCCTGCCTTTCACATGATGAGTGACCCTGGAGCTCCTGGCTTTGTGGTTTTCCCAAGCCTAACCCTAGGCGTAACCCTAACCCAAGATTGAGCCAGAAATCGGGCACTGGGCTGTGCTGAGTTCCAAGAAGAATGAAGAAGTGGGAACAAGGTTATAACTGTATCGTGCACAACTTGGCCTGCCTTTTACATGGTGACTATCCCTGGAGCTCCTGGCTTTGTGGTTTTCTCAAGCCTAACCTTAGGCGTAACCCTGACCCTAACCCTAACCCTAGATTGAGCCAGAAATCTGGCATTTGGCTGTGGAGGATTCCAAGAAGAAGGAAGAAGTAGGAGCAAGGTTTTGGCTGTGCTGCGATAATCTTGGCCTGCCTTTCGCATGGTGAGTGTCCCTGGAGCTCCGGGCTTTGTGGTTTTCTCAAGCCTAACCCTAAACGTAACCCTAACCCTAGATTGATCCGGAAATCGGGCATTTGGCTGTGGCAAGTTCCAAGAAGAATGAAGAAGTGGGAGCAAGGTTTTAACTGTATCGTGCTCTACTTGGTCTGCCTTTCACATGGTGAGTATCCCTGGAGCTCCTGGCTTTGTGGATTTCTCAATCCTAAACGAAGGCGTAACTCTGACCCTAACCCTTACCCTAGTTTGAGCCAGAAATCAGGCATAGGGCTGTGGCGAGTTCCAAGAAGAATGAAGAAGTGGGAGCAAGGTTTTAACTGTATCGTGCTCAACATGGCCTGCCTTTCACATGGTGAGTGTCCCTGGAGCTCCTGGCTTTGTGGTTTTCTCAAGCCTAACCCTAGGCATAACCCTAACCCTAGATTGAGCCAGAAATCGGGCACTGGGGTGTGCTGAGTTCCAAGCCGAATGAAGATGTGGGAGCAAGGTTTTGGCTGTGCTGCGGTAAGCTTGGCCTGCCTTTCGCATGGTGAGTATCCCTGGAGCTCCTGGCTTTGTGGTTTTCTCAAGCCTAACCCTAGGCGTAACCCTAACCCTAACCCCAGATTGAGCCAGAAATCGGCCATTTGGCTGTGGAGGAATCCAAGAAGAATGAAGCAGTGGGAGCAAGGTTTTGGCTGTGCTGCGGTAAGCTTGGCCTGCCTTTCGAATGGTGAGTATCCCTGGAGCTCCTGGCTTTGTGGATTTCTCAAACCCTAACATTAGGTGTAACCATAACCATAAACCTAGTTTGAGTCAGAAATCGGGCATTGGGCGGGAACGAGTTCCAAGAAGAAAGAAGTAGAGGGAGCAAGCTTTTAACTGTATCGTGCTCAACTTGGTCTGCCTTTCGCATGGTGAGTATCCCTGGAGCTCCTGGCTTTGTGGATTTCTCAATCCTAAACGAAGGCGTAACACTGACCCTAACCCTTACCCTAGTTTGAGCCAGAAATCAGGCATAGGGCTGTGGCGAGTTCCAAGAAGAATGAAGAAGTGGGAGCAAGGTTTTAACTGTATCGTGCTCAACATGGCCTGCCTTTCACATGATGAGTGACCCTGGAGCTCCTGGCTTTGTGGTTTTCTCAAGCCTAACCCTAGGCGTAACCCTAACCCAAGATTGAGCCAGAAATCGGGCACTGGGCTGTGCTGAGTTCCAAGAAGAATGAAGAAGTGGGAACAAGGTTATAACTGTATCGTGCACAACTTGGCCTGCCTTTTACATGGTGACTATCCCTGGAGCTCCTGGCTTTGTGGTTTTCTCAAGCCTAACCTTAGGCGTAACCCTGACCCTAACCCTAACCCTAGATTGAGCCAGAAATCTGGCATTTGGCTGTGGAGGATTCCAAGAAGAAGGAAGAAGTAGGAGCAAGGTTTTGGCTGTGCTGCGATAATCTTGGCCTGCCTTTCGCATGGTGAGTGTCCCTGGAGCTCCGGGCTTTGTGGTTTTCTCAAGCCTAACCCTAAACGTAACCCTAACCCTAGATTGATCCGGAAATCGGGCATTTGGCTGTGGCAAGTTCCAAGAAGAATGAAGAAGTGGGAGCAAGGTTTTAACTGTATCGTGCTCTACTTGGTCTGCCTTTCACATGCTGAGTATCCCTGGAGCTCCTGGCATTGTGGTTTTCTCAAGCCTAACCCTAGGCGTAACCCTAACCCTAACCCTAACCCTAACCCTAGACTGAGCCAGAAATCTGGCATTTGGCTGTGGAGGATTCCAAGAAGAATGAAGAAGTGGGAGCAAGCTTTTAACTGTATCGTGCTCAACTTGGTCTGCCTTTCGCATGGTGAGTATCCCTGGAGCTCCTGGCTTTGTGGATTTCTCAATCCTAAACGAAGGCGTAACACTGACCCTAACCCTTACCCTAGTTTGAGCCAGAAATCAGGCATAGGGCTGTGGCGAGTTCCAAGAAGAATGAAGAAGTGGGAGCAAGGTTTTAACTGTATCGTGCTCAACATGGCCTGCCTTTCACATGGTGAGTGTCCCTGGAGCTCCTGGCTTTGTGGTTTTCTCAAGCCTAACCCTAGGCATAACCCTAACCCTAGATTAAGCCAGAAATCGGGCACTGGGGTGTGCTGAGTTCCAAGCCGAATGAAGATGTGGGAGCAAGGTTTTGGCTGTGCTGCGGTAAGCTTGGCCTGCCTTTCGCATGGTGAGTATCCCTGGAGCTCCTGGCTTTGTGGTTTTCTCAAGCCTAACCCTAGGCGTAACCCTAACCCTAACCCCAGATTGAGCCAGAAATCGGCCATTTGGCTGTGGAGGAATCCAAGAAGAATGAAGCAGTGGGAGCAAGGTTTTGGCTGTGCTGCGGTAAGCTTGGCCTGCCTTTCGAATGGTGAGTATCCCTGGAGCTCCTGGCTTTGTGGATTTCTCAAACCCTAACATTAGGTGTAACCATAACCATAAACCTAGTTTGAGTCAGAAATCGGCCATTGGGCGGGAACGAGTTCCAAGAAGAAAGAAGTAGAGGGAGCAAGGTTTTAACTGTATCGTGCTCAACTCGGTCTGCCTTTCGCATGGTGAGTGTCCCTGGAGCTCCTGGCTTTGTGGTTTTCTCAAGCCTAACCCTAGGCGTAACCCTAACCCAAGATTGAGCCAGAAATCGGGCACTGGGCTGTGCTGTGTTCCAAGAAGAATGAAGAAGTGGGAACAAGGTTATAACTGTATCGTGCACATCTTGGTCTGCCTTTCGCATGGTGAGTATCCCTGGAGCTCCTGGCTTTGTGGTTTTCTCAAGCCTAACCCTAGGCGTAACCCTGACCCTAACCCTAACCCTAGATTGAGCCAGAAATGTGGCATTTGGCGGTGGAGGATTCCAAGAAGAATGAAGAAGTGGGAGCAAGGTTTTGGCTGTGCTGTGATAAGCTTGGCCTGCCTTTCGCATGGTGAGTGTCCCTGGAGCTCCTGGCTTTGTGGTTTTCTCAAGCCTAACCCTAGGCTTAACCCTAACCCTAGATTCATCCGGAAATCGTCCATTTGGCTGTGGCAAGTTCCAAGAAGAATGAAGAAGTGGGAGCAAGGTTTTGGCTATGCTGCGATAAGCTTGGCCTGCCTTTCACATGGTGAGTATCCCTGGAGCTCCTGGCTTTGTGGTTTTCTCAAACCCTAACACTAGGTGTTACTGTAACCATAACCATAGTTTGTGTCACAAATTGGGCATTGGGCGGCGGCAGGTTCCAAGCAGAAAGAAGAAGTGGGAGCAAGGTTTTAACTGTATCGTGCTCTACTTGGCCTGCCTTTCACATGGTGAGTGTCCCTTGAGCTCCTGGCTTTGTGGTTTTCTCAAGCCTAACCCTAGGCGTAACCCTAACCCTAGCCCTAATCCTAGATTGACCCAGAAATCAGGCATTGGGCTGTGCTGAGTTCCAAGAAGAATGAAGAAGTGGGAGCAAGGTTTTAACTGTATCGTGCTCAACTTGGCCTGCCTTTCGCATGGTGAGTGTCCCTGGAGCTCCTGGCTTTGTGGTTTTCTCAAGCCTAACCCAAGGCGTAACGCTAACCCTAACCCTAACCCCAGATTGAGCCAGAAATCTGGCATTTGGCTGTGGAGGATTCCAAGAAGAACGAAGAAGTGGGAGCAAGGTTTTGGCTGTGCTTCGATAAGCTTGGCCTGCCTTTCGCATGGTGAGTGTCCCTGGAGCTCCTGGCTTTGTGGTTTTCTCAAGCCTAACCCTAGGCGTAACCCTAACCCTAGATTGAGCTAGAAAGTTGGCGCATGGCTGTGGCGGGTTCCAAGAAGAATGAAGCAGTGGGAGCAAGGTTTTAACTGTATCGTGCCCAACTTGGCCTGCCTTTCACATGGTGAGTGTCCCTTGAGCTCCTGGCTTTGTGGTTTTCTCAAGCCCTAACATTAGGTGTAACCATAACCATAACCCTAGTTTGAGTCAGAAATCGGGCATTGGGAGGCAACGAGTTCCAAGCAGAAAGAAGTAGAGGGAGCAGGGTTTTAACTGTATCGTGCTCTACTTGTCCTGCCTTTCGCATGGTGAGTATCCCTGGAGCTCCTGGCTTTGTGGTTTTCTCAAGCCTAACCCTAGGCGTAACCCTAACCCTAACCCTAACCCCAGATTGAGCCAGAAATCTGGCATTTGGCTGTGGAGGATTCCAAGAAGAATGAAGAAGTGGGAGCAAGGTTTTGGCTGTGCTGCGATAAGCTTGGCCTGCCTTTCGCATGGTGAGTGTCCCTGGAGCTCCTGGCTTTGTGGTTTTCTCAAGCCTAACCCTAGGCGTAACCCTAACCCTAGATTGATCTGGAAATCGGGCACTGGGCTGTGGCGAGTTCCAAGAAGAATTAAGAAGTGGGAGCAAGGTTTTAACTGTATCGTGCTCTACTTGGTCTGCCTTTCACATGCTGAGTATCCCTGGAGCTCCTGGCTTTGTGGTTTTCTCAAGCCTAACCCTGGGCGTAACCCTAACCCTAACCCTAACCCCAGATTGAGCCAGAAATCTGGCATTTGGCTGTGGAGGATTCCAAGAAGAATGAAGAAGTGGGAGCAAGGTTTTGGCTGTGCTGCGATAAGCTTGGCCTGCCTTTCGCATGGTGAGTGTCCCTGGAGCTCCTGGCTTTGTGGTTTTCTCAAGCCTAACCCTAGGCGTAACCCAAACCCTAGATTGATCTGGAAATCGGGCACTGGGCTGTGGCGAGTTCCAAGAAGAATTAAGAAGTGGGAGCAAGGTTTTAACTGTATCGTGCTCTACTTGGTCTGCCTTTCACATGCTGAGTATCCCTGGAGCTCCTGGCTTTGTGGTTTTCTCAAGCCTAACCCTGGGCGTAACCCTAACCCTAACCCTAACCCTAGACTGAGCCAGAAATCTGGCATTTGGCTGTGGAGGATTCCAAGAAGAATGAAGAAGTGGGAGCAAGCTTTTAACTGTATCGTGCTCAACTTGGTCTGCCTTTCGCATGGTGAGTATCCCTGGAGCTCCTGGCTTTGTGGATTTCTCAATCCTAAACGAAGGCGTAACACTGACCCTAACCCTTACCCTAGTTTGAGCCAGAAATCAGGCATAGGGCTGTGGCGAGTTCCAAGAAGAATGAAGAAGTGGGAGCAAGGTTTTAACTGTATCGTGCTCAACATGGCCTGCCTTTCACATGATGAGTGACCCTGGAGCTCCTGGCTTTTTGGTTTTCTCAAGCCTAACCCTAGGCGTAACCCTAACCCAAGATTGAGCCAGAAATCGGGCACTGGGCTGTGCTGAGTTCCAAGAAGAATGAAGAAGTGGGAACAAGGTTATAACTGTATCGTGCACAACTTGGCCTGCCTTTTACATGGTGACTATCCCTGGAGCTCCTGGCTTTGCGGTTTTCTCAAGCCTAACCTTAGGCGTAACCCTGACCCTAACCCTAACCCTAGATTGAGCCAGAAATCTGGCATTTGGCTGTGGAGGATTCCAAGAAGAAGGAAGAAGTAGGAGCAAGGTTTTGGCTGTGCTGCGATAATCTTGGCCTGCCTTTCGCATGGTGAGTGTCCCTGGAGCTCCGGGCTTTGTGGTTTTCTCAAGCCTAACCCTAAACGTAACCCTAACCCTAGATTGATCCGGAAATCGGGCATTTGGCTGTGGCAAGTTCCAAGAAGAATGAAGAAGTGGGAGCAAGGTTTTAACTGTATCGTGCTCTACTTGGTCTGCCTTTCACATGCTGAGTATCCCTGGAGCTCCTGGCATTGTGGTTTTCTCAAGCCTAACCCTAGGCGTAACCCTAACCCTAACCCTAACCCTAACCCTAGACTGAGCCAGAAATCTGGCATTTGGCTGTGGAGGATTCCAAGAAGAATGAAGAAGTGGGAGCAAGCTTTTAACTGTATCGTGCTCAACTTGGTCTGCCTTTCGCATGGTGAGTATCCCTGGAGCTCCTGGCTTTGTGGATTTCTCAATCCTAAACGAAGGCGTAACACTGACCCTAACCCTTACCCTAGTTTGAGCCAGAAATCAGGCATAGGGCTGTGGCGAGTTCCAAGAAGAATGAAGAAGTGGGAGCAAGGTTTTAACTGTATCGTGCTCAACATGGCCTGCCTTTCACATGGTGAGTGTCCCTGGAGCTCCTGGCTTTGTGGTTTTCTCAAGCCTAACCCTAGGCATAACCCTAACCCTAGATTGAGCCAGAAATCGGGCACTGGGGTGTGCTGAGTTCCAAGCCGAATGAAGATGTGGGAGCAAGGTTTTGGCTGTGCTGCGGTAAGCTTGGCCTGCCTTTCGCATGGTGAGTATCCCTGGAGCTCCTGGCTTTGTGGTTTTCTCAAGCCTAACCCTAGGCGTAACCCTAACCCTAACCCCAGATTGAGCCAGAAATCGGCCATTTGGCTGTGGAGGAATCCAAGAAGAATGAAGCAGTGGGAGCAAGGTTTTGGCTGTGCTGCGGTAAGCTTGGCCTGCCTTTCGAATGGTGAGTATCCCTGGAGCTCCTGGCTTTGTGGATTTCTCAAACCCTAACATTAGGTGTAACCATAACCATAAACCTAGTTTGAGTCAGAAATCGGCCATTGGGCGGGAACGAGTTCCAAGAAGAAAGAAGTAGAGGGAGCAAGGTTTTAACTGTATCGTGCTCAACTCGGTCTGCCTTTCGCATGGTGAGTGTCCCTGGAGCTCCTGGCTTTGTGGTTTTCTCAAGCCTAACCCTAGGCGTAACCCTAACCCAAGATTGAGCCAGAAATCGGGCACTGGGCTGTGCTGTGTTCCAAGAAGAATGAAGAAGTGGGAACAAGGTTATAACTGTATCGTGCACATCTTGGTCTGCCTTTCGCATGGTGAGTATCCCTGGAGCTCCTGGCTTTGTGGTTTTCTCAAGCCTAACCCTAGGCGTAACCCTGACCCTAACCCTAACCCTAGATTGAGCCAGAAATGTGGCATTTGGCGGTGGAGGATTCCAAGAAGAATGAAGAAGTGGGAGCAAGGTTTTGGCTGTGCTGTGATAAGCTTGGCCTGCCTTTCGCATGGTGAGTGTCCCTGGAGCTCCTGGCTTTGTGGTTTTCTCAAGCCTAACCCTAGGCTTAACCCTAACCCTAGATTCATCCGGAAATCGTCCATTTGGCTGTGGCAAGTTCCAAGAAGAATGAAGAAGTGGGAGCAAGGTTTTGGCTATGCTGCGATAAGCTTGGCCTGCCTTTCACATGGTGAGTATCCCTGGAGCTCCTGGCTTTGTGGTTTTCTCAAACCCTAACACTAGGTGTTACTGTAACCATAACCATAGTTTGTGTCACAAATTGGGCATTGGGCGGCGGCAGGTTCCAAGCAGAAAGAAGAAGTGGGAGCAAGGTTTTAACTGTATCGTGCTCTACTTGGCCTGCCTTTCACATGGTGAGTGTCCCTTGAGCTCCTGGCTTTGTGGTTTTCTCAAGCCTAACCCTAGGCGTAACCCTAACCCTAGCCCTAATCCTAGATTGACCCAGAAATCAGGCATTGGGCTGTGCTGAGTTCCAAGAAGAATGAAGAAGTGGGAGCAAGGTTTTAACTGTATCGTGCTCAACTTGGCCTGCCTTTCGCATGGTGAGTGTCCCTGGAGCTCCTGGCTTTGTGGTTTTCTCAAGCCTAACCCAAGGCGTAACGCTAACCCTAACCCTAACCCCAGATTGAGCCAGAAATCTGGCATTTGGCTGTGGAGGATTCCAAGAAGAACGAAGAAGTGGGAGCAAGGTTTTGGCTGTGCTTCGATAAGCTTGGCCTGCCTTTCGCATGGTGAGTGTCCCTGGAGCTCCTGGCTTTGTGGTTTTCTCAAGCCTAACCCTAGGCGTAACCCTAACCCTAGATTGAGCTAGAAAGTTGGCGCATGGCTGTGGCGGGTTCCAAGAAGAATGAAGCAGTGGGAGCAAGGTTTTAACTGTATCGTGCCCAACTTGGCCTGCCTTTCACATGGTGAGTGTCCCTTGAGCTCCTGGCTTTGTGGTTTTCTCAAGCCCTAACATTAGGTGTAACCATAACCATAACCCTAGTTTGAGTCAGAAATCGGGCATTGGGAGGCAACGAGTTCCAAGCAGAAAGAAGTAGAGGGAGCAGGGTTTTAACTGTATCGTGCTCTACTTGTCCTGCCTTTCGCATGGTGAGTATCCCTGGAGCTCCTGGCTTTGTGGTTTTCTCAAGCCTAACCCTAGGCGTAACCCTAACCCTAACCCTAACCCCAAATTGAGCCAGAAATCTGGCATTTGGCTGTGGAGGATTCCAAGAAGAATGAAGAAGTGGGAGCAAGGTTTTGGCTGTGCTGCGATAAGCTTGGCCTGCCTTTCGCATGGTGAGTGTCCCTGGAGCTCCTGGCTTTGTGGTTTTCTCAAGCCTAACCCTAGGCGTAACCCTAACCCTAGATTGATCTGGAAATCGGGCACTGGGCTGTGGCGAGTTCCAAGAAGAATTAAGAAGTGGGAGCAAGGTTTTAACTGTATCGTGCTCTACTTGGTCTGCCTTTCACATGCTGAGTATCCCTGGAGCTCCTGGCTTTGTGGTTTTCTCAAGCCTAACCCTGGGCGTAACCCTAACCCTAACCCTAACCCTAGACTGAGCCAGAAATCTGGCATTTGGCTGTGGAGGATTCCAAGAAGAATGAAGAAGTGGGAGCAAGCTTTTAACTGTATCGTGCTCAACTTGGCCTTCCTTTCGCATGGTGAGTGTCCCTGGAGCTCCTGGCTTTGTGGATTTCTCAATCCTAAACGAAGGCGTAACACTGACCCTAACCCTTACCCTAGTTTGAGCCAGAAATCAGGCATAGGGCTGTGGCGAGTTCCAAGAAGAATGAAGAAGTGGGAGCAAGGTTTTAACTGTATCGTGCTCAACATGGCCTGCCTTTCACATGATGAGTGACCCTGGAGCTCCTGGCTTTGTGGTTTTCCCAAGCCTAACCCTAGGCGTAACCCTAACCCAAGATTGAGCCAGAAATCGGGCACTGGGCTGTGCTGAGTTCCAAGAAGAATGAAGAAGTGGGAACAAGGTTATAACTGTATCGTGCACAACTTGGCCTGCCTTTTACATGGTGACTATCCCTGGAGCTCCTGGCTTTGTGGTTTTCTCAAGCCTAACCTTAGGCGTAACCCTGACCCTAACCCTAACCCTAGATTGAGCCAGAAATCTGGCATTTGGCTGTGGAGGATTCCAAGAAGAAGGAAGAAGTAGGAGCAAGGTTTTGGCTGTGCTGCGATAATCTTGGCCTGCCTTTCGCATGGTGAGTGTCCCTGGAGCTCCGGGCTTTGTGGTTTTCTCAAGCCTAACCCTAAACGTAACCCTAACCCTAGATTGATCCGGAAATCGGGCATTTGGCTGTGGCAAGTTCCAAGAAGAATGAAGAAGTGGGAGCAAGGTTTTAACTGTATCGTGCTCTACTTGGTCTGCCTTTCACATGGTGAGTATCCCTGGAGCTCCTGGCTTTGTGGATTTCTCAATCCTAAACGAAGGCGTAACACTGACCCTAACCCTTACCCTAGTTTGAGCCAGAAATCAGGCATAGGGCTGTGGCGAGTTCCAAGAAGAATGAAGAAGTGGGAGCAAGGTTTTAACTGTATCGTGCTCAACATGGCCTGCCTTTCACATGGTGAGTGTCCCTGGAGCTCCTGGCTTTGTGGTTTTCTCAAGCCTAACCCTAGGCATAACCCTAACCCTAGATTGAGCCAGAAATCGGGCACTGGGGTGTGCTGAGTTCCAAGCCGAATGAAGATGTGGGAGCAAGGTTTTGGCTGTGCTGCGGTAAGCTTGGCCTGCCTTTCGCATGGTGAGTATCCCTGGAGCTCCTGGCTTTGTGGTTTTCTCAAGCCTAACCCTAGGCGTAACCCTAACCCTAACCCCAGATTGAGCCAGAAATCGGCCATTTGGCTGTGGAGGAATCCAAGAAGAATGAAGCAGTGGGAGCAAGGTTTTGGCTGTGCTGCGGTAAGCTTGGCCTGCCTTTCGAATGGTGAGTATCCCTGGAGCTCCTGGCTTTGTGGATTTCTCAAACCCTAACATTAGGTGTAACCATAACCATAAACCTAGTTTGAGTCAGAAATCGGGCATTGGGCGGGAACGAGTTCCAAGAAGAAAGAAGTAGAGGGAGCAAGGTTTTAACTGTATCGTGCTCAACTCGGTCTGCCTTTCGCATGGTGAGTGTCCCTGGAGCTCCTGGCTTTGTGGTTTTCTCAAGCCTAACCCTAGGCGTAACCCTAACCCAAGATTGAGCCAGAAATCGGGCACTGGGCTGTGCTGAGTTCCAAGAAGAATGAAGAAGTGGGAACAAGGTTATAACTGTATCGTGCTCATCTTGGTCTGCCTTTCGCATGGTGAGTATCCCTGGAGCTCCTGGCTTTGTGGTTTTCTCAAGCCTAACCCTAGGCGTAACCCTGACCCTAACCCTAACCCTAGATTGAGCCAGAAATGTGGCATTTGGCGGTGGAGGATTCCAAGAAGAATGAAGAAGTGGGAGCAAGGTTTTGGCTGTGCTGTGATAAGCTTGGCCTGCCTTTCGCATGGTGAGTGTCCCTGGAGCTCCTGGCTTTGTGGTTTTCTCAAGCCTAACCCTAGGCTTAACCCTAACCCTAGATTCATCCGGAAATCGGCCATTTGGCTGTGGCAAGTTCCAAGAAGAATGAAGAAGTGGGAGCAAGGTTTTGGCTATGCTGCGATAAGCTTGGCCTGCCTTTCACATGGTGAGTATCCCTGGAGCTCCTGGCTTTGTGGTTTTCTCAAACCCTAACACTAGGTGTTACTGTAACCATAACCATAGTTTGTGTCACAAATTGGGCATTGGGCGGCGGCAGGTTCCAAGCAGAAAGAAGAAGTGGGAGCAAGGTTTTAACTGTATCGTGCTCTACTTGGCCTGCCTTTCACATGGTGAGTGTCCCTTGAGCTCCTGGCTTTGTGGTTTTCTCAAGCCTAACCCTAGGCGTAACCCTAACCCTAGCCCTAATCCTAGATTGACCCAGAAATCAGGCATTGGGCTGTGCTGAGTTCCAAGAAGAATGAAGAAGTGGGAGCAAGGTTTTAACTGTATCGTGCTCAACTTGGCCTGCCTTTCGCATGGTGAGTGTCCCTGGAGCTCCTGGCTTTGTGGTTTTCTCAAGCCTAACCCAAGGCGTAACGCTAACCCTAACCCTAACCCCAGATTGAGCCAGAAATCTGGCATTTGGCTGTGGAGGATTCCAAGAAGAACGAAGAAGTGGGAGCAAGGTTTTGGCTGTGCTGCGATAAGCTTGGCCTGCCTTTCGCATGGTGAGTGTCCCTGGAGCTCCTGGCTTTGTGGTTTTCTCAAGCCTAACCCTAGGCGTAACCCTAACCCTAGATTGAGCTAGAAAGTTGGCGCATGGCTGTGGCGGGTTCCAAGAAGAATGAAGCAGTGGGAGCAAGGTTTTAACTGTATCGTGCCCAACTTGGCCTGCCTTTCACATGGTGAGTGTCCCTTGAGCTCCTGGCTTTGTGGTTTTCTCAAGCCCTAACATTAGGTGTAACCATAACCATAACCCTAGTTTGAGTCAGAAATCGGGCATTGGGAGGCAACGAGTTCCAAGCAGAAAGAAGTAGAGGGAGCAGGGTTTTAACTGTATCGTGCTCAACTTGTCCTGCCTTTCGCATGGTGAGTATCCCTGGAGCTCCTGGCTTTGTGGTTTTCTCAAGCCTAACCCTAGGCGTAACCCTAACCCTAACCCTAACCCCAGATTGAGCCAGAAATCTGGCATTTGGCTGTGGAGGATTCCAAGAAGAATGAAGAAGTGGGAGCAAGGTTTTGGCTGTGCTGCGATAAGCTTGGCCTGCCTTTCGCATGGTGAGTGTCCCTGGAGCTCCTGGCTTTGTGGTTTTCTCAAGCCTAACCCTAGGCGTAACCCAAACCCTAGATTGATCTGGAAATCGGGCACTGGGCTGTGGCGAGTTCCAAGAAGAATTAAGAAGTGGGAGCAAGGTTTTAACTGTATCGTGCTCTACTTGGTCTGCCTTTCACATGCTGAGTATCCCTGGAGCTCCTGGCTTTGTGGTTTTCTCAAGCCTAACCCTGGGCGTAACCCTAACCCTAACCCTAACCCTAGACTGAGCCAGAAATCTGGCATTTGGCTGTGGAGGATTCCAAGAAGAATGAAGAAGTGGGAGCAAGCTTTTAACTGTATCGTGCTCAACTTGGTCTGCCTTTCGCATGGTGAGTATCCCTGGAGCTCCTGGCTTTGTGGATTTCTCAATCCTAAACGAAGGCGTAACACTGACCCTAACCCTTACCCTAGTTTGAGCCAGAAATCAGGCATAGGGCTGTGGCGAGTTCCAAGAAGAATGAAGAAGTGGGAGCAAGGTTTTAACTGTATCGTGCTCAACATGGCCTGCCTTTCACATGATGAGTGACCCTGGAGCTCCTGGCTTTGTGGTTTTCTCAAGCCTAACCCTAGGCGTAACCCTAACCCAAGATTGAGCCAGAAATCGGGCACTGGGCTGTGCTGAGTTCCAAGAAGAATGAAGAAGTGGGAACAAGGTTATAACTGTATCGTGCAAAACTTGGCCTGCCTTTTACATGGTGACTATCCCTGGAGCTCCTGGCTTTGTGGTTTTCTCAAGCCTAACCTTAGGCGTAACCCTGACCCTAACCCTAACCCTAGATTGAGCCAGAAATCTGGCATTTGGCTGTGGAGGATTCCAAGAAGAAGGAAGAAGTAGGAGCAAGGTTTTGGCTGTGCTGCGATAATCTTGGCCTGCCTTTCGCATGGTGAGTGTCCCTGGAGCTCCGGGCTTTGTGGTTTTCTCAAGCCTAACCCTAAACGTAACCCTAACCCTAGATTGATCCGGAAATCGGGCATTTGGCTGTGGCAAGTTCCAAGAAGAATGAAGAAGTGGGAGCAAGGTTTTAACTGTATCGTGCTCTACTTGGTCTGCCTTTCACATGCTGAGTATCCCTGGAGCTCCTGGCATTGTGGTTTTCTCAAGCCTAACCCTAGGCGTAACCCTAACCCTAACCCTAACCCTAACCCTAGACTGAGCCAGAAATCTGGCATTTGGCTGTGGAGGATTCCAAGAAGAATGAAGAAGTGGGAGCAAGCTTTTAACTGTATCGTGCTCAACTTGGTCTGCCTTTCGCATGGTGAGTATCCCTGGAGCTCCTGGCTTTGTGGATTTCTCAATCCTAAACGAAGGCGTAACACTGACCCTAACCCTTACCCTAGTTTGAGCCAGAAATCAGGCATAGGGCTGTGGCGAGTTCCAAGAAGAATGAAGAAGTGGGAGCAAGGTTTTAACTGTATCGTGCTCAACATGGCCTGCCTTTCACATGATGAGTGACCCTGGAGCTCCTGGCTTTGTGGTTTTCTCAAGCCTAACCCTAGGCGTAACCCTAACCCAAGATTGAGCCAGAAATCGGGCACTGGGCTGTGCTGAGTTCCAAGAAGAATGAAGAAGTGGGAACAAGGTTATAACTGTATCGTGCACAACTTGGCCTGCCTTTTACATGGTGACTATCCCTGGAGCTCCTGGCTTTGTGGTTTTCTCAAGCCTAACCTTAGGCGTAACCCTGACCCTAACCCTAACCCTAGATTGAGCCAGAAATCTGGCATTTGGCTGTGGAGGATTCCAAGAAGAAGGAAGAAGTAGGAGCAAGGTTTTGGCTGTGCTGCGATAATCTTGGCCTGCCTTTCGCATGGTGAGTGTCCCTGGAGCTCCGGGCTTTGTGGTTTTCTCAAGCCTAACCCTAAACGTAACCCTAACCCTAGATTGATCCGGAAATCGGGCATTTGGCTGTGGCAAGTTCCAAGAAGAATGAAGAAGTGGGAGCAAGGTTTTAACTGTATCGTGCTCTACTTGGTCTGCCTTTCACATGCTGAGTATCCCTGGAGCTCCTGGCATTGTGGTTTTCTCAAGCCTAACCCTAGGCGTAACCCTAACCCTAACCCTAACCCTAACCCTAGACTGAGCCAGAAATCTGGCATTTGGCTGTGGAGGATTCCAAGAAGAATGAAGAAGTGGGAGCAAGCTTTTAACTGTATCGTGCTCAACTTGGTCTGCCTTTCGCATGGTGAGTATCCCTGGAGCTCCTGGCTTTGTGGATTTCTCAAACCCTAACATTAGGTGTAACCATAACCATAAACCTAGTTTGAGTCAGAAATCGGCCATTGGGCGGGAACGAGTTCCAAGAAGAAAGAAGTAGAGGGAGCAAGGTTTTAACTGTATCGTGCTCAACTCGGTCTGCCTTTCGCATGGTGAGTGTCCCTGGAGCTCCTGGCTTTGTGGTTTTCTCAAGCCTAACCCTAGGCGTAACCCTAACCCAAGATTGAGCCAGAAATCGGGCACTGGGCTGTGCTGTGTTCCAAGAAGAATGAAGAAGTGGGAACAAGGTTATAACTGTATCGTGCTCATCTTGGTCTGCCTTTCGCATGGTGAGTATCCCTGGAGCTCCTGGCTTTGTGGTTTTCTCAAGCCTAACCCTAGGCGTAACCCTGACCCTAACCCTAACCCTAGATTGAGCCAGAAATCTGGCATTTGGCGGTGGAGGATTCCAAGAAGAATGAAGAAGTGGGAGCAAGGTTTTGGCTGTGCTGTGATAAGCTTGGCCTGCCTTTCGCATGGTGAGTGTCCCTGGAGCTCCGGGCTTTGTGGTTTTCTCAAGCCTAACCCTAGGCTTAACCCTAACCCTAGATTCATCCGGAAATCGGCCATTTGGCTGTGGCAAGTTCCAAGAAGAATGAAGAAGTGGGAGCAAGGTTTTGGCTATGCTGCGGTAAGCTTGGCCTGCCTTTCACATGGTGAGTATCCCTGGAGCTCCTGGCTTTGTGGTTTTCTCAAACCCTAACACTAGGTGTTACTGTAACCATAACCATAGTTTGTGTCACAAATTGGGCATTGGGCGGCGGCAGGTTCCAAGCAGAAAGAAGAAGTGGGAGCAAGGTTTTAACTGTATCGTGCTCTACTTGGCCTGCCTTTCACATGGTGAGTGTCCCTTGAGCTCCTGGCTTTGTGGTTTTCTCAAGCCTAACCCTAGGCGTAACCCTAACCCTAGCCCTAATCCTAGATTGACCCAGAAATCAGGCATTGGGCTGTGCTGAGTTCCAAGAAGAATGAAGAAGTGGGAGCAAGGTTTTAACTGTATCGTGCTCAACTTGGCCTGCCTTTCGCATGGTGAGTGTCCCTGGAGCTCCTGGCTTTGTGGTTTTCTCAAGCCTAACCCAAGGCGTAACGCTAACCCTAACCCTAACCCCAGATTGAGCCAGAAATCTGGCATTTGGCTGTGGAGGATTCCAAGAAGAACGAAGAAGTGGGAGCAAGGTTTTGGCTGTGCTGCGATAAGCTTGGCCTGCCTTTCGCATGGTGAGTGTCCCTGGAGCTCCTGGCTTTGTGGTTTTCTCAAGCCTAACCCTAGGCGTAACCCTAACCCTAGATTGAGCTAGAAAGTTGGCGCATGGCTGTGGCGGGTTCCAAGAAGAATGAAGCAGTGGGAGCAAGGTTTTAACTGTATCGTGCCCAACTTGGCCTGCCTTTCACATGGTGAGTGTCCCTTGAGCTCCTGGCTTTGTGGTTTTCTCAAGCCCTAACATTAGGTGTAACCATAACCATAACCCTAGTTTGAGTCAGAAATCGGGCATTGGGAGGCAACGAGTTCCAAGCAGAAAGAAGTAGAGGGAGCAGGGTTTTAACTGTATCGTGCTCAACTTGTCCTGCCTTTCGCATGGTGAGTATCCCTGGAGCTCCTGGCTTTGTGGTTTTCTCAAGCCTAACCCTAGGCGTAACCCTAACCCTAACCCTAACCCCAGATTGAGCCAGAAATCTGGCATTTGGCTGTGGAGGATTCCAAGAAGAATGAAGAAGTGGGAGCAAGGTTTTGGCTGTGCTGCGATAAGCTTGGCCTGCCTTTCGCATGGTGAGTGTCCCTGGAGCTCCTGGCTTTGTGGTTTTCTCAAGCCTAACCCTAGGCGTAACCCAAACCCTAGATTGATCTGGAAATCGGGCACTGGGCTGTGGCGAGTTCCAAGAAGAATTAAGAAGTGGGAGCAAGGTTTTAACTGTATCGTGCTCTACTTGGTCTGCCTTTCACATGCTGAGTATCCCTGGAGCTCCTGGCTTTGTGGTTTTCTCAAGCCTAACCCTGGGCGTAACCCTAACCCTAACCCTAACCCTAGACTGAGCCAGAAATCTGGCATTTGGCTGTGGAGGATTCCAAGAAGAATGAAGAAGTGGGAGCAAGCTTTTAACTGTATCGTGCTCAACTTGGTCTGCCTTTCGCATGGTGAGTATCCCTGGAGCTCCTGGCTTTGTGGATTTCTCAATCCTAAACGAAGGCGTAACACTGACCCTAACCCTTACCCTAGTTTGAGCCAGAAATCAGGCATAGGGCTGTGGCGAGTTCCAAGAAGAATGAAGAAGTGGGAGCAAGGTTTTAACTGTATCGTGCTCAACATGGCCTGCCTTTCACATGATGAGTGACCCTGGAGCTCCTGGCTTTGTGGTTTTCTCAAGCCTAACCCTAGGCGTAACCCTAACCCAAGATTGAGCCAGAAATCGGGCACTGGGCTGTGCTGAGTTCCAAGAAGAATGAAGAAGTGGGAACAAGGTTATAACTGTATCGTGCACAACTTGGCCTGCCTTTTACATGGTGACTATCCCTGGAGCTCCTGGCTTTGTGGTTTTCTCAAGCCTAACCTTAGGCGTAACCCTGACCCTAACCCTAACCCTAGATTGAGCCAGAAATCTGGCATTTGGCTGTGGAGGATTCCAAGAAGAAGGAAGAAGTAGGAGCAAGGTTTTGGCTGTGCTGCGATAATCTTGGCCTGCCTTTCGCATGGTGAGTGTCCCTGGAGCTCCGGGCTTTGTGGTTTTCTCAAGCCTAACCCTAAACGTAACCCTAACCCAAGATTGATCCGGAAATCGGGCATTTGGCTGTGGCAAGTTCCAAGAAGAATGAAGAAGTGGGAGCAAGGTTTTAACTGTATCGTGCTCTACTTGGTCTGCCTTTCACATGCTGAGTATCCCTGGAGCTCCTGGCATTGTGGTTTTCTCAAGCCTAACCCTAGGCGTAACCCTAACCCTAACCCTAACCCTAGACTGAGCCAGAAATCTGGCATTTGGCTGTGGAGGATTCCAAGAAGAATGAAGAAGTGGGAGCAAGCTTTTAACTGTATCGTGCTCAACTTGGTCTGCCTTTCGCATGGTGAGTATCCCTGGAGCTCCTGGCTTTGTGGATTTCTCAATCCTAAACGAAGGCGTAACACTGACCCTAACCCTTACCCTAGTTTGAGCCAGAAATCAGGCATAGGGCTGTGGCGAGTTCCAAGAAGAATGAAGAAGTGGGAGCAAGGTTTTAACTGTATCGTGCTCAACATGGCCTGCCTTTCACATGGTGAGTGTCCCTGGAGCTCCTGGCTTTGTGGTTTTCTCAAGCCTAACCCTAGGCATAACCCTAACCCTAGATTGAGCCAGAAATCGGGCACTGGGGTGTGCTGAGTTCCAAGCCGAATGAAGATGTGGGAGCAAGGTTTTGGCTGTGCTGCGGTAAGCTTGGCCTGCCTTTCGCATGGTGAGTATCCCTGGAGCTCCTGGCTTTGTGGTTTTCTCAAGCCTAACCCTAGGCGTAACCCTAACCCTAACCCCAGATTGAGCCAGAAATCGGCCATTTGGCTGTGGAGGAATCCAAGAAGAATGAAGCAGTGGGAGCAAGGTTTTGGCTGTGCTGCGGTAAGCTTGGCCTGCCTTTCGAATGGTGAGTATTCCTGGAGCTCCTGGCTTTGTGGATTTCTCAAACCCTAACATTAGGTGTAACCATAACCATAAACCTAGTTTGAGTCAGAAATCGGCCATTGGGCGGGAACGAGTTCCAAGAAGAAAGAAGTAGAGGGAGCAAGGTTTTAACTGTATCGTGCTCAACTCGGTCTGCCTTTCGCATGGTGAGTGTCCCTGGAGCTCCTGGCTTTGTGGTTTTCTCAAGCCTAACCCTAGGCGTAACCCTAACCCAAGATTGAGCCAGAAATCGGGCACTGGGCTGTGCTGTGTTCCAAGAAGAATGAAGAAGTGGGAACAAGGTTATAACTGTATCGTGCACATCTTGGTCTGCCTTTCGCATGGTGAGTATCCCTGGAGCTCCTGGCTTTGTGGTTTTCTCAAGCCTAACCCTAGGCGTAACCCTGACCCTAACCCTAACCCTAGATTGAGCCAGAAATGTGGCATTTGGCGGTGGAGGATTCCAAGAAGAATGAAGAAGTGGGAGCAAGGTTTTGGCTGTGCTGTGATAAGCTTGGCCTGCCTTTCGCATGGTGAGTGTCCCTGGAGCTCCTGGCTTTGTGGTTTTCTCAAGCCTAACCCTAGGCTTAACCCTAACCCTAGATTCATCCGGAAATCGGCCATTTGGCTGTGGCAAGTTCCAAGAAGAATGAAGAAGTGGGAGCAAGGTTTTGGCTATGCTGCGATAAGCTTGGCCTGCCTTTCACATGGTGAGTATCCCTGGAGCTCCTGGCTTTGTGGTTTTCTCAAACCCTAACACTAGGTGTTACTGTAACCATAACCATAGTTTGTGTCACAAATTGGGCATTGGGCGGCGGCAGGTTCCAAGCAGAAAGAAGAAGTGGGAGCAAGGTTTTAACTGTATCGTGCTCTACTTGGCCTGCCTTTCACATGGTGAGTGTCCCTTGAGCTCCTGGCTTTGTGGTTTTCTCAACCCTAACCCTAGGCGTAACCCTAACCCTAGCCCTAATCCTAGATTGACCCAGAAATCAGGCATTGGGCTGTGCTGAGTTCCAAGAAGAATGAAGAAGTGGGAGCAAGGTTTTAACTGTATCGTGCTCAACTTGGCCTGCCTTTCGCATGGTGAGTGTCCCTGGAGCTCCTGGCTTTGTGGTTTTCTCAAGCCTAACCCAAGGCGTAACGCTAACCCTAACCCTAACCCCAGATTGAGCCAGAAATCTGGCATTTGGCTGTGGAGGATTCCAAGAAGAACGAAGAAGTGGGAGCAAGGTTTTGGCTGTGCTGCGATAAGCTTGGCCTGCCTTTCACATGGTGAGTGTCCCTGGAGCTCCTGGCTTTGTGGTTTTCTCAAGCCTAACCCTAGGCGTAACCCTAACCCTAGATTGAGCTAGAAAGTTGGCGCATGGCTGTGGCGGGTTCCAAGAAGAATGAAGCAGTGGGAGCAAGGTTTTAACTGTATCGTGCCCAACTTGGCCTGCCTTTCACATGGTGAGTGTCCCTTGAGCTCCTGGCTTTGTGGTTTTCTCAAGCCCTAACATTAGGTGTAACCATAACCATAACCCTAGTTTGAGTCAGAAATCGGGCATTGGGAGGCAACGAGTTCCAAGCAGAAAGAAGTAGAGGGAGCAGGGTTTTAACTGTATCGTGCTCAACTTGTCCTGCCTTTCGCATGGTGAGTATCCCTGGAGCTCCTGGCTTTGTGGTTTTCTCAAGCCTAACCCTAGGCGTAACCCTAACCCTAACCCTAACCCCAGATTGAGCCAGAAATCTGGCATTTGGCTGTGGAGGATTCCAAGAAGAATGAAGAAGTGGGAGCAAGGTTTTGGCTGTGCTGCGATAAGCTTGGCCTGCCTTTCGCATGGTGAGTGTCCCTGGAGCTCCTGGCTTTGTGGTTTTCTCAAGCCTAACCCTAGGCGTAACCCAAACCCTAGATTGATCTGGAAATCGGGCACTGGGCTGTGGCGAGTTCCAAGAAGAATTAAGAAGTGGGAGCAAGGTTTTAACTGTATCGTGCTCTACTTGGTCTGCCTTTCACATGCTGAGTGACCCTGGAGCTCCTGGCTTTGTGGTTTTCTCAAGCCTAACCCTAGGCGTAACCCTAACCCAAGATTGAGCCAGAAATCGGGCACTGGGCTGTGCTGAGTTCCAAGAAGAATGAAGAAGTGGGAACAAGGTTATAACTGTATCGTGCACAACTTGGCCTGCCTTTTACATGGTGACTATCCCTGGAGCTCCTGGCTTTGTGGTTTTCTCAAGCCTAACCTTAGGCGTAACCCTGACCCTAACCCTAACCCTAGATTGAGCCAGAAATCTGGCATTTGGCTGTGGAGGATTCCAAGAAGAAGGAAGAAGTAGGAGCAAGGTTTTGGCTGTGCTGCGATAATCTTGGCCTGCCTTTCGCATGGTGAGTGTCCCTGGAGCTCCGGGCTTTGTGGTTTTCTCAAGCCTAACCCTAAACGTAACCCTAACCCTAGATTGATCCGGAAATCGGGCATTTGGCTGTGGCAAGTTCCAAGAAGAATGAAGAAGTGGGAGCAAGGTTTTAACTGTATCGTGCTCTACTTGGTCTGCCTTTCACATGCTGAGTATCCCTGGAGCTCCTGGCATTGTGGTTTTCTCAAGCCTAACCCTAGGCGTAACCCTAACCCTAACCCTAACCCTAACCCTAGACTGAGCCAGAAATCTGGCATTTGGCTGTGGAGGATTCCAAGAAGAATGAAGAAGTGGGAGCAAGCTTTTAACTGTATCGTGCTCAACTTGGTCTGCCTTTCGCATGGTGAGTATCCCTGGAGCTCCTGGCTTTGTGGATTTCTCAATCCTAAACGAAGGCGTAACACTGACCCTAACCCTTACCCTAGTTTGAGCCAGAAATCAGGCATAGGGCTGTGGCGAGTTCCAAGAAGAATGAAGAAGTGGGAGCAAAGTTTTAACTGTATCGTGCTCAACATGGCCTGCCTTTCACATGGTGAGTGTCCCTGGAGCTCCTGGCTTTGTGGTTTTCTCAAGCCTAACCCTAGGCATAACCCTAACCCTAGATTGAGCCAGAAATCGGGCACTGGGGTGTGCTGAGTTCCAAGCCGAATGAAGATGTGGGAGCAAGGTTTTGGCTGTGCTGCGGTAAGCTTGGCCTGCCTTTCGCATGGTGAGTATCCCTGGAGCTCCTGGCTTTGTGGTTTTCTCAAGCCTAACCCTAGGCGTAACCCTAACCCTAACCCCAGATTGAGCCAGAAATCGGCCATTTGGCTGTGGAGGAATCCAAGAAGAATGAAGCAGTGGGAGCAAGGTTTTGGCTGTGCTGCGGTAAGCTTGGCCTGCCTTTCGAATGGTGAGTATCCCTGGAGCTCCTGGCTTTGTGGATTTCTCAAACCCTAACATTAGGTGTAACCATAACCATAAACCTAGTTTGAGTCAGAAATCGGCCATTGGGCGGGAACGAGTTCCAAGAAGAAAGAAGTAGAGGGAGCAAGGTTTTAACTGTATCGTGCTCAACTCGGTCTGCCTTTCGCATGGTGAGTGTCCCTGGAGCTCCTGGCTTTGTGGTTTTCTCAAGCCTAACCCTAGGCGTAACCCTAACCCAAGATTGAGCCAGAAATCGGGCACTGGGCTGTGCTGTGTTCCAAGAAGAATGAAGAAGTGGGAACAAGGTTATAACTGTATCGTGCTCATCTTGGTCTGCCTTTCGCATGGTGAGTATCCCTGGAGCTCCTGGCTTTGTGGTTTTCTCAAGCCTAACCCTAGGCGTAACCCTGACCCTAACCCTAACCCTAGATTGAGCCAGAAATGTGGCATTTGGCGGTGGAGGATTCCAAGAAGAATGAAGAAGTGGGAGCAAGGTTTTGGCTGTGCTGTGATAAGCTTGGCCTGCCTTTCGCATGGTGAGTGTCCCTGGAGCTCCTGGCTTTGTGGTTTTCTCAAGCCTAACCCTAGGCTTAACCCTAACCCTAGATTCATCCGGAAATCGTCCATTTGGCTGTGGCAAGTTCCAAGAAGAATGAAGAAGTGGGAGCAAGGTTTTGGCTATGCTGCGATAAGCTTGGCCTGCCTTTCACATGGTGAGTATCCCTGGAGCTCCTGGCTTTGTGGTTTTCTCAAACCCTAACACTAGGTGTTACTGTAACCATAACCATAGTTTGTGTCACAAATTGGGCATTGGGCGGCGGCAGGTTCCAAGCAGAAAGAAGAAGTGGGAGCAAGGTTTTAACTGTATCGTGCTCTACTTGGCCTGCCTTTCACATGGTGAGTGTCCCTTGAGCTCCTGGCTTTGTGGTTTTCTCAAGCCTAACCCTAGGCTTAACCCTAACCCTAGCCCTAATCCTAGATTGACCCAGAAATCAGGCATTGGGCTGTGCTGAGTTCCAAGAAGAATGAAGAAGTGGGAGCAAGGTTTTAACTGTATCGTGCTCAACTTGGCCTGCCTTTCGCATGGTGAGTATCCCTGGAGCTCCTGGCTTTGTGGTTTTCTCAAGCCTAACCCTAGGCGTAACCCTAACCCTAACCCCAGATTGAGCCAGAAATCGGCCATTTGGCTGTGGAGGATTCCAAGAAGAATGAAGCAGTGGGAGCAAGGTTTTGGCTGTGCTGCGGTAAGCTTGCCCTGCCTTTCGAATGGTGAGTGTCCCTGGAGCTCCTGGCTTTGTGGATTTCTCAAACCCTAACATTAGGTGTAACCATAACCATAAACCTAGTTTGAGTCAGAAATCGGGCATTGGGCGGGAACGAGTTCCAAGAAGAAAGAAGTAGAGGGAGCAAGGTTTTAACTGTATCGTGCTCAACTCGGTCTGCCTTTCGCATGGTGAGTGTCCCTGGAGCTCCTGGCTTTGTGGTTTTCTCAAGCCTAACCCTAGGCGTAACCCTAACCCCAGATTCATCCGGAAATCGGCCATTTGGCTGTGGCAAGTTCCAAGAAGAATGAAGAAGTGGGAGCAAGGTTTTGGCTATGCTGCGATAAGCTTGGCCTGCCTTTCACATGGTGAGTATCCCTGGAGCTCCTGGCTTTGTGGTTTTCTCAAACCCTAACACTAGGTGTTACTGTAACCATAACCATAGTTTGTGTCACAAATTGGGCATTGGGCGGCGGCAGGTTCCAAGCAGAAAGAAGAAGTGGGAGCAAGGTTTTAACTGTATCGTGCTCTACTTGGCCTGCCTTTCACATGGTGAGTGTCCCTGGAGCTCCTGGCTTTGTGGTTTTCTCAAGCCTAACCCTAGGCGGAACCCTAACCCTAGCCCTAATCCTAGATTGACCCAGAAATCAGGCATTGGGCTGTGCTGAGTTCCAAGAAGAATGAAGAAGTGGGAGCAAGGTTTTAACTGTATCGTGCTCAACTTGGCCTGCCTTTCGCATGGTGAGTGTCCCTGGAGCTCCTGGCTTTGTGGTTTTCTCAAGCCTAACACAAGGCATAACGCTAACCCTAACCCTAACCCCAGATTGAGCCAGAAATCTGGCATTTGGCTGTGGAGGATTCCAAGAAGAACGAAGAAGTGGGAGCAAGGTTTTGGCTGTGCTGCGATAAGCTTGGCCTGCCTTTCGCATGGTGAGTGTCCCTGGAGCTCCTGGCTTTGTGGTTTTCTCAAGCCTAACCCTAGGCGTAACCCTAACCCTAGATTGAGCTAGAAAGTTGGCGCATGGCTGTGGCGGGTTCCAAGAAGAATGAAGCAGTGGGAGCAAGGTTTTAACTGTATCGTGCCCAACTTGGCCTGCCTTTCACATGGTGAGTGTCCCTTGAGCTCCTGGCTTTGTGGTTTTCTCAAGCCTAACCCTAGGCGTAACCCTAACCCTAGCCCTAACCCTAGATTGACCCAGAAATCAGGCATTGGGCTGTGCTGAGTTCCAAGAAGAATGAAGAAGTGGGAGCAAGGTTTTAACTGTATCGTGCTCAACTTGGCCTGCCTTTCGCATGGTGAGTGTCCCTGGAGCTCCTGGCTTTGTGGATTTTTCAAACCCTAACATTAGGTGTAACCATAACCATAACCCTAGTTTGAGTCAGAAATCGGGCATTGGGAGGCAACGAGTTCCAAGCAGAAAGAAGTAGAGGGAGCAGGGTTTTAACTGTATCGTGCTCAACTTGTCCTGCCTTTCACATGGTGAGTATCCCTGGAGCTCCTGGCTTTGTGGTTTTCTCAAGCCTATCCCTAGGCGTAACCCAAACCCTAGATTGATCTGGAAATCGGGCACTGGGCTGTGGCGAGTTCCAAGAAGAATTAAGAAGTGGGAGCAAGGTTTTAACTGTATCGTGCTCTACTTGGTCTGCCTTTCACATGCTGAGTATCCCTGGAGCTCCTGGCTTTGTGGTTTTCTCAAGCCTAACCCTGGGCGTAACCCTAACCCTAACCCTAACCCTAGACTGAGCCAGAAATCTGGCATTTGGCTGTGGAGGATTCCAAGAAGAATGAAGAAGTGGGAGCAAGGTTTTAACTGTATCGTGCTCAACTTGGTCTGCCTTTCGCATGGTGAGTATCCCTGGAGCTCCTGGCTTTGTGGATTTCTCAATCCTAAACGAAGGCGTAACACTGACCCTAACCCTTACCCTAGTTTGAGCCAGAAATCAGGCATAGGGCTGTGGCGAGTTCCAAGAAGAATGAAGAAGTGGGAGCAAGGTTTTAACTGTATCGTGCTCAACATGGCCTGCCTTTCACATGGTGAGTGTCCCTGGAGCTCCTGGCTTTGTGGTTTTCTCAAGCCTAACCCTAGGCGTAACCCTAACCCAAGATTGAGCCAGAAATCGGGCACTGGGCTGTGCTGAGTTCCAAGAAGAATGAAGAAGTGGGAACAAGGTTATAACTGTATCGTGCACAACTTGGCCTGCCTTTTACATGGTGACTATCCCTGGAGCTCCTGGCTTTGTGGTTTTCTCAAGCCTAACCCTAGGCGTAACCCTGACCCTAACCCTAACCCTAGATTGAGCCAGAAATGTGGCAATTGGCTGTGGAGGATTCCAAGAAGAATGAAGAAGTGGGAGCAAGGTTTTGGCTGTGCTGCGATAAGCTTGGCCTGCCTTTCGCATGGTGAGTGTCCCTGGAGCTCCTGGCTTTGTGGTTTTCTCAAGCCTAACCCTAGGTGTAACCCTAACCCTAGATTGATCCGGAAAACGGGCATTTGGCTGTGGCAAGTTCCAAGAAGAATGAAGAAGTGGGAGCAAGGTTTTGGCTGTGCTGCGATAAGCTTGGCTAGCCTTTTGCATGGTGAGTGTCCCTGGAGCTCCTGGCGTTGTGGATTTCTCAAGCCCTAACATTAGGTGTAACCATAAACATAACCCTAGTTTGAGTCAGAAATCGGGCATTGGGCGGCAACGAGTTCCAAGAAGAAAGAAGTAGAGGGAGCAGGGTTTTAACTGTATCGTGCTCAACTTGGCCTGCCTTTCGCATGGTGAGTGTCCCTGGAGCTCCTGGCTTTGTGGTTTTCTCAAGCCTATCCCTAGGCGTAACCCTAACCCAAGATTGATCCAGAAATCGGACACTGGACTGTGCTGTGT
Source organism: Cyanocitta stelleri (assembly GCA_026167965.1). NCBI lineage: Eukaryota > Metazoa > Chordata > Aves > Passeriformes > Corvidae > Cyanocitta > Cyanocitta stelleri. The sequence goes on from JANXIP010000035.1 coordinate 173,363, forward strand.
TCCAAGAAGAATGAAGAAGTGGGAACAAGGTTATAACTGTATCGTGCTCAACTTGGCCTGCCTTTCACATGGTGAGTATCCCTGGAGCTCCTGGCTTTGTGGTTTTCTCAAAACCTAACACTAGGTGTAGCTGTAACCATAACCATAGTTTGTGTCAGAAATTGGGCATTGGGCGGCGGCAGGTTCCAAGCAGAAAGAAGAAGTGGGAGCAAGGTTTTAACTGTATCGTGCTCTACTTGGCCTGCCTTTCACATGGTGAGTGTCCCTGGAGCTCCTGGCTTTGTGGTTTTCTCAAGCCTAACCCTAGGCGTAACCCTAACCCTAGCCCTAATCCTAGATTGACCCAGAAATCAGGCATTGGGCTGTGCTGAGTTCCAAGAAGAATGAAGAAGTGGGAGTAAGGTTTTAACTGTATCGTGCTCTACTTGGCCTGCCTTTCGCATGCTGAGTATCCCTGGAGCTCCTGGCATTGTGGTTTTCTCAAGCCTAACCCTAGGCGTAACCCTAACCCTAACCCTAACCCTAGACTGAGCCAGAAATCTGGCATTTGGCTGTGGAGGATTCCAAGAAGAATGAAGAAGTGGGAGCAAGCTTTTAACTGTATCGTGCTCAACTTGGTCTGCCTTTCGCATGGTGAGTATCCCTGGAGCTCCTGGCTTTGTGGATTTCTCAATCCTAAACGAAGGCGTAACACTGACCCTAACCCTTACCCTAGTTTGAGCCAGAAATCAGGCATAGGGCTGTGGCGAGTTCCAAGAAGAATGAAGAAGTGGGAGCAAGGTTTTAACTGTATCGTGCTCAACATGGCCTGCCTTTCACATGGTGAGTGTCCCTGGAGCTCCTGGCTTTGTGGTTTTCTCAAGCCTAACCCTAGGCATAACCCTAACCCTAGATTGAGCCAGAAATCGGGCACTGGGCTGTGCTGAGTTCCAAGCCGAATGAAGATGTGGGAGCAAGGTTTTGGCTGTGCTGCGGTAAGCTTGGCCTGCCTTTCGCATGGTGAGTATCCCTGGAACTCCTGGCTTTGTGGTTTTCTCAAGCCTAACCCTAGGCGTAACCCTAACCCTAACCCCAGATTGAGCCAGAAATCGGCCATTTGGCTGTGGAGGATTCCAAGAAGAATGAAGCAGTGGGAGCAAGGTTTTGGCTGTGCTGCGGTAAGCTTGACCTGCCTTTCGAATGGTGAGTGTCCCTGGAGCTCCTGGCTTTGTGGATTTCTCAAACCCTAACATTAGGTGTAACCATAACCATAAACCTAGTTTGAGTCAGAAATCGGGCATTGGGCGGGAACGAGTTCCAAGAAGAAAGAAGTAGAGGGAGCAAGGTTTTAACTGTATCGTGCTCAACTCGGTCTGCCTTTCGCATGGTGAGTGTCCCTGGAGCTCCTGGCTTTGTGGTTTTCTCAAGCCTAACCCTAGGCGTAACCCTAACCCAAGATTGAGCCAGAAATCGGGCACTGGGCTGTGCTGAGTTCCAAGAAGAATGAAGAAGTGGGAACAAGGTTATAACTGTATCGTGCACAACTTGGCCTGCCTTTTACATGGTGACTATCCCTGGAGCTCCTGGCTTTGTGGTTTTCTCAAGCCTAACCCTAGGCGTAACCCTGACCCTAACCCTAACCCTAGATTGAGCCAGAAATGTGGCAATTGGCTGTGGAGGATTCCAAGAAGAATGAAGAAGTGGGAGCAAGGTTTTGGCTGTGCTGCGATAAGCTTGGCCTGCCTTTCGCATGGTGAGTGTCCCTGGAGCTCCTGGCTTTGTGGTTTTCTCAAGCCTAACCCTAGGTGTAACCCTAACCCTAGATTGATCCGGAAAACGGGCATTTGGCTGTGGCAAGTTCCAAGAAGAATGAAGAAGTGGGAGCAAGGTTTTGGCTGTGCTGCGATAAGCTTGGCTAGCCTTTTGCATGGTGAGTGTCCCTGGAGCTCCTGGCGTTGTGGATTTCTCAAGCCCTAACATTAGGTGTAACCATAACCATAACCCTAGTTTGAGTCAGAAATCGGGCATTGGGCGGCAACGAGTTCCAAGAAGAAAGAAGTAGAGGGAGCAGGGTTTTAACTGTATCGTGCTCAACTTGGCCTGCCTTTCGCATGGTGAGTGTCCCTGGAGCTCCTGGCTTTGTGGTTTTCTCAAGCCTATCCCTAGGCGTAACCCTAACCCAAGATTGATCCAGAAATCGGACACTGGACTGTGCTGTGTTCCAAGAAGAATGAAGAAGTGGGAACAAGGTTATAACTGTATCGTGCTCAACTTGGCCTGCCTTTCACATGGTGAGTATCCCTGGAGCTCCTGGCTTTGTGGTTTTCTCAAAAACTAACACTAGGTGTAGCTGTAACCATAACCATAGTTTGTGTCAGAAATTGGGCATTGGGCGGCGGCAGGTTCCAAGCAGAAAGAAGAAGTGGGAGCAAGGTTTTAACTGTATCGTGCTCTACTTGGCCTGCCTTTCACATGGTGAGTGTCCCTGGAGCTCCTGGCTTTGTGGTTTTCTCAAGCCTAACCCTAGGCGTAACCCTAACCCTAGCCCTAATCCTAGATTGACCCAGAAATCAGGCATTGGGCTGTGCTGAGTTCCAAGAAGAATGAAGAAGTGGGAGTAAGGTTTTAACTGTATCGTGCTCTACTTGGCCTGCCTTTCGCATGCTGAGTATCCCTGGAGCTCCTGGCATTGTGGTTTTCTCAAGCCTAACCCTAGGCGTAACCCTAACCCTAACCCTAACCCTAGACTGAGCCAGAAATCTGGCATTTGGCTGTGGAGGATTCCAAGAAGAATGAAGAAGTGGGAGCAAGCTTTTAACTGTATCGTGCTCAACTTGGTCTGCCTTTCGCATGGTGAGTATCCCTGGAGCTCCTGGCTTTGTGGATTTCTCAATCCTAAACGAAGGCGTAACACTGACCCTAACCCTTACCCTAGTTTGAGCCAGAAATCAGGCATAGGGCTGTGGCGAGTTCCAAGAAGAATGAAGAAGTGGGAGCAAGGTTTTAACTGTATCGTGCTCAACATGGCCTGCCTTTCACATGGTGAGTGTCCCTGGAGCTCCTGGCTTTGTGGTTTTCTCAAGCCTAACCCTAGGCATAACCCTAACCCTAGATTGAGCCAGAAATCGGGCACTGGGCTGTGCTGAGTTCCAAGCCGAATGAAGATGTGGGAGCAAGGTTTTGGCTGTGCTGCGGTAAGCTTGGCCTGCCTTTCGCATGGTGAGTATCCCTGGAACTCCTGGCTTTGTGGTTTTCTCAAGCCTAACCCTAGGCGTAACCCTAACCCTAACCCCAGATTGAGCCAGAAATCGGCCATTTGGCTGTGGAGGATTCCAAGAAGAATGAAGCAGTGGGAGCAAGGTTTTGGCTGTGCTGCGGTAAGCTTGACCTGCCTTTCGAATGGTGAGTGTCCCTGGAGCTCCTGGCTTTGTGGATTTCTCAAACCCTAACATTAGGTGTAACCATAACCATAAACCTAGTTTGAGTCAGAAATCGGGCATTGGGCGGGAACGAGTTCCAAGAAGAAAGAAGTAGAGGGAGCAAGGTTTTAACTGTATCGTGCTCAACTCGGTCTGCCTTTCGCATGGTGAGTGTCCCTGGAGCTCCTGGCTTTGTGGTTTTCTCAAGCCTAACCCTAGGCGTAACCCTAACCCCAGATTCATCCGGAAATCGGCCATTTGGCTGTGGCAAGTTCCAAGAAGAATGAAGAAGTGGGTGCAAGGTTTTGGCTATGCTGCGATAAGCTTGGCCTGCCTTTCACATGGTGAGTATCCCTGGAGCTCCTGGCTTTGTGGTTTTCTCAAACCCTAACACTAGGTGTTACTGTAACCATAACCATAGTTTGTGTCACAAATTGGGCATTGGGCGGCGGCAGGTTCCAAGCAGAAAGAAGAAGTGGGAGCAAGGTTTTAACTGTATCGTGCTCTACTTGGCCTGCCTTTCGCATGCTGAGTATCCCTGGAGCTCCTGGCATTGTGGTTTTCTCAAGCCTAACCCTAGGCGTAACCCTAACCCTAACCCTAACCCTAGACTGAGCCAGAAATCTGGCATTTGGCTGTGGAGGATTCCAAGAAGAATGAAGAAGTGGGAGCAAGCTTTTAACTGTATCGTGCTCAACTTGGTCTGCCTTTCGCATGGTGTGTATCCCTGGAGCTCCTGGCTTTGTGGATTTCTCAATCCTAAACGAAGGCGTAACACTGACCCTAACCCTTACCCTAGTTTGAGCCAGAAATCAGGCATAGGGCTGTGGCGAGTTCCAAGAAGAATGAAGAAGTGGGAGCAAGGTTTTAACTGTATCGTGCTCAACATGGCCTGCCTTTCACATGGTGAGTGTCCCTGGAGCTCCTGGCTTTGTGGTTTTCTCAAGCCTAACCCTAGGCATAACCCTAACCCTAGATTGAGCCAGAAATCGGGCACTGGGCTGTGCTGAGTTCCAAGCCGAATGAAGATGTGGGAGCAAGGTTTTGGCTGTGCTGCGGTAAGCTTGGCCTGCCTTTCGCATGGTGAGTATCCCTGGAACTCCTGGCTTTGTGGTTTTCTCAAGCCTAACCCTAGGCGTAACCCTAACCCTAACCCAAGATTGAGCCAGAAATCGGCCATTTGGCTGTGGAGGATTCCAAGAAGAATGAAGCAGTGGGAGCAAGGTTATGGCTGTGCTGCGGTAAGCTTGACCTGCCTTTCGAATGGTGAGTGTCCCTGGAGCTCCTGGCTTTGTGGTTTTCTCAAACCCTAACACTAGGTGTTACTGTAACCATAACCATAGTTTGTGTCACAAATTGGGCATTGGGCGGCGGCAGGTTCCAAGCAGAAAGAAGAAGTGGGAGCAAGGTTTTAACTGTATCGTGCTCTACTTGGCCTGCCTTTCACATGGTGAGTGTCCCTGGAGCTCCTGGCTTTGTGGTTTTCTCAAGCCTAACCCTAGGCGTAACCCTAACCCTAGCCCTAATCCTAGATTGACCCAGAAATCAGGCATTGGGCTGTGCTGAGTTCCAAGAAGAATGAAGAAGTGGGAGTAAGGTTTTAACTGTATCGTGCTCTACTTGGCCTGCCTTTCGCATGCTGAGTATCCCTGGAGCTCCTGGCTTTGTGGTTTTCTCAAGCCTAACCCTAGGCGTAACGCTAACCCTAACCCTAACCCCAGATTCATCCGGAAATCGGCCATTTGGCTGTGGAGGATTCCAAGAAGAACGAAGAAGTGGGAGCAAGGTTTTGGCTGTGCTGCGATAAGCTTGGCCTGCCTTTCGCATGGTGAGTGTCCCTGGAGCTCCTGGCTTTGTGGTTTTCTCAAGCCTAACCCTAGGCGTAACCCTAACCCTAGATTGAGCTAGAAAGTTGGCGCATGGCTGTGGCGGGTTCCAAGAAGAATGAAGCAGTGGGAGCAAGGTTTTAACTGTATCGTGCCCAACTTGGCCTGCCTTTCACATGGTGAGTGTCCCTTGAGCTCCTGGCTTTGTGGTTTTCTCAAGCCTAACCCTAGGCGTAACCCTAACCCTAGCCCTAACCCTAGATTGACCCAGAAATCAGGCATTGGGCTGTGCTGAGTTCCAAGAAGAATGAAGAAGTGGGAGCAAGGTTTTAACTGTATCGTGCTCAACTTGGCCTGCCTTTCGCATGGTGAGTGTCCCTGGAGCTCCTGGCTTTGTGGATTTTTCAAACCCTAACATTAGGTGTAACCATAACCATAACCCAAGTTTGAGTCAGAAATCGGGCATTGGGAGGCAACGAGTTCCAAGCAGAAAGAAGTAGAGGGAGCAGGGTTTTAACTGTATCGTGCTCAACTTGTCCTGCCTTTCACATGGTGAGTATCCCTGGAGCTCCTGGCTTTGTGGTTTTCTCAAGCCTATCCCTAGGCGTAACCCAAACCCTAGATTGATCTGGAAATCGGGCACTGGGCTGTGGCGAGTTCCAAGAAGAATTAAGAAGTGGGAGCAAGGTTTTAACTGTATCGTGCTCTACTTGGTCTGCCTTTCACATGCTGAGTATCCCTGGAGCTCCTGGCTTTGTGGTTTTCTCAAGCCTAACCCTGGGCGTAACCCTAACCCTAACCCTAACCCTAGACTGAGCCAGAAATCTGGCATTTGGCTGTGGAGGATTCCAAGAAGAATGAAGAAGTGGGAGCAAGCTTTTAACTGTATCGTGCTCAACTTGGTCTGCCTTTCGCATGGTGAGTATCCCTGGAGCTCCTGGCTTTGTGGATTTCTCAATCCTAAACGAAGGCGTAACACTGACCCTAACCCTTACCCTAGTTTGAGCCAGAAATCAGGCATAGGGCTGTGTCGAGTTCCAAGAAGAATGAAGAAGTGGGAGCAAGGTTTTAACTGTATCGTGCTCAACATGGCCTGCCTTTCACATGGTGAGTGTCCCTGGAGCTCCTGGCTTTGTGGTTTTCTCAAGCCTAACCCTAGGCGTAACCCTAACCCAAGATTGAGCCAGAAATCGGGCACTGGGCTGTGCTGAGTTCCAAGAAGAATGAAGAAGTGGGAACAAGGTTATAACTGTATCGTGCACAACTTGGCCTGCCTTTTACATGGTGACTATCCCTGGAGCTCCTGGCTTTGTGGTTTTCTCAAGCCTAACCCTAGGCGTAACCCTGACCCTAACCCTAAACCTAGATTGAGCCAGAAATGTGGCAATTGGCTGTGGAGGATTCCAAGAAGAATGAAGAAGTGGGAGCAAGGTTTTGGCTGTGCTGCGATAAGCTTGGCCTGCCTTTCGCATGGTGAGTGTCCCTGGAGCTCCTGGCTTTGTGGTTTTCTCAAGCCTAACCCTAGGTGTAACCCTAACCCTAGATTGATCCGGAAAACGGGCATTTGGCTGTGGCAAGTTCCAAGAAGAATGAAGAAGTGGGAGCAAGGTTTTGGCTGTGCTGCGATAAGCTTGGCTAGCCTTTTGCATGGTGAGTGTCCCTGGAGCTCCTGGCGTTGTGGATTTCTCAAGCCCAAACATTAGGTGTAACCATAACCATAACCCTAGTTTGAGTCAGAAATCGGGCATTGGGCGGCAACGAGTTCCAAGAAGAAAGAAGTAGAGGGAGCAGGGTTTTAACTGTATCGTGCTCAACTTGGCCTGCCTTTCGCATGGTGAGTGGCCCTGGAGCTCCTGGCTTTGTGGTTTTCTCAAGCCTATCCCTAGGCGTAACCCTAACCCAAGATTGATCCAGAAATCGGACACTGGACTGTGCTGTGTTCCAAGAAGAATGAAGAAGTGGGAACAAGGTTATAACTGTATCGTGCTCAACTTGGTCTGCCTATCACATGGTGAGTATCCCTGGAGCTCCTGGCTTTGTGGTTTTCTCAAAACCTAACACTAGGTGTAGCTGTAACCATAACCATAGTTTGTGTCAGAAATTGGGCATTGGGCGGCGGCAGGTTCCAAGCAGAAAGAAGAAGTGGGAGCAAGGTTTTAACTGTATCGTGCTCTACTTGGCCTGCCTTTCACATGGTGAGTGTCCCTGGAGCTCCTGGCTTTGTGGTTTTCTCAAGCCTAACCCTAGGCGTAACCCTAACCCTAGCCCTAATCCTAGATTGACCCAGAAATCAGGCATTGGGCTGTGCTGAGTTCCAAGAAGAATGAAGAAGTGGGAGTAAGGTTTTAACTGTATCGTGCTCTACTTGGCCTGCCTTTCGCATGCTGAGTATCCCTGGAGCTCCTGGCATTGTGGTTTTCTCAAGCCTAACCCTAGGCGTAACCCTAACCCTAACCCTAACCCTAGACTGAGCCAGAAATCTGGCATTTGGCTGTGGAGGATTCCAAGAAGAATGAAGAAGTGGGAGCAAGCTTTTAACTGTATCGTGCTCAACTTGGTCTGCCTTTCGCATGGTGAGTATCCCTGGAGCTCCTGGCTTTGTGGATTTCTCAATCCTAAACGAAGGCGTAACACTGACCCTAACCCTTACCCTAGTTTGAGCCAGAAATCAGGCATAGGGCTGTGGCGAGTTCCAAGAAGAATGAAGAAGTGGGAGCAAGGTTTTAACTGTATCGTGCTCAACATGGCCTGCCTTTCACATGGTGAGTGTCCCTGGAGCTCCTGGCTTTGTGGTTTTCTCAAGCCTAACCCTAGGCATAACCCTAACCCTAGATTGAGCCAGAAATCGGGCACTGGGCTGTGCTGAGTTCCAAGCCGAATGAAGATGTGGGAGCAAGGTTTTGGCTGTGCTGCGGTAAGCTTGGCCTGCCTTTCGCATGGTGAGTATCCCTGGAACTCCTGGCTTTGTGGTTTTCTCAAGCCTAACCCTAGGCGTAACCCTAACCCTAACCCCAGATTGAGCCAGAAATCGGCCATTTGGCTGTGGAGGATTCCAAGAAGAATGAAGCAGTGGGAGCAAGGTTTTGGCTGTGCTGCGGTAAGCTTGACCTGCCTTTCGAATGGTGAGTGTCCCTGGAGCTCCTGGCTTTGTGGATTTCTCAAACCCTAACATTAGGTGTAACCATAACCATAAACCTAGTTTGAGTCAGAAATCGGGCATTGGGCGGGAACGAGTTCCAAGAAGAAAGAAGTAGAGGGAGCAAGGTTTTGCTGTATCGTGCTCAACTCGGTCTGCCTTTCGCATGGTGAGTGTCCCTGGAGCTCCTGGCTTTGTGGTTTTCTCAAGCCTAACCCTAGGCGTAACCCTAACCCCAGATTCATCCGGAAATCGGCCATTTGGCTGTGGCAAGTTCCAAGAAGAATGAAGAAGTGGGAGCAAGGTTTTGGCTATGCTGCGATAAGCTTGGCCTGCCTTTCACATGGTGAGTATCCCTGGAGCTCCTGGCTTTGTGGTTTTCTCAAACCCTAACACTAGGTGTTACTGTAACCATAACCATAGTTTGTGTCACAAATTGGGCATTGGGCGGCGGCAGGTTCCAAGCAGAAAGAAGAAGTGGGAGCAAGGTTTTAACTGTATCGTGCTCTACTTGGCCTGCCTTTCACATGGTGAGTGTCCCTGGAGCTCCTGGCTTTGTGGTTTTCTCAAGCCTAACCCTAGGCGTAACCCTAACCCTAGCCCTAATCCTAGATTGACCCAGAAATCAGGCATTGGGCTGTGCTGAGTTCCAAGAAGAATGAAGAAGTGGGAGCAAGGTTTTGGCTGTGCTGCGATAAGCTTGGCCTGCCTTTCGCATGGTGAGTGTCCCTGGAGCTCCTGGCTTTGTGGTTTTCTCAAGCCTAACCCTAGGCGTAACCCAAACCCTAGATTGATCTGGAAATCGGGCACTGGGCTGTGGCGAGTTCCAAGAAGAATGAAGCAGTGGGAGCAAGGTTTTAACTGTATCGTGCCCAACTTGGCCTGCCTTTCACATGCTGAGTATCCCTGGAGCTCCTGGCTTTGTGGTTTTCTCAAGCCTAACCCTGGGCGTAACCCTAACCCTAACCCTAACCCTAGACTGAGCCAGAAATCTGGCATTTGGCTGTGGAGGATTCCAAGAAGAATGAAGAAGTGGGAGCAAGCTTTTAACTGTATCGTGCTCAACATGGCCTGCCTTTCACATGATGAGTGACCCTGGAGCTCCTGGCTTTGTGGTTTTCTCAAGCCTAACCCTAGGCGTAACCCTAACCCAAGATTGAGCCAGAAATCGGGCACTGGGCTGTGCTGAGTTCCAAGAAGAATGAAGAAGTGGGAACAAGGTTATAACTGTATCGTGCACAACTTGGCCTGCCTTTTACATGGTGACTATCCCTGGAGCTCCTGGCTTTGTGGTTTTCTCAAGCCTAACCTTAGGCGTAACCCTGACCCTAACCCTAACCCTAGATTGAGCCAGAAATCTGGCATTTGGCTGTGGAGGATTCCAAGAAGAAGGAAGAAGTAGGAGCAAGGTTTTGGCTGTGCTGCGATAATCTTGGCCTGCCTTTCGCATGGTGAGTGTCCCTGGAGCTCCGGGCTTTGTGGTTTTCTCAAGCCTAACCCTAAACGTAACCCTAACCCAAGATTGATCCGGAAATCGGGCATTTGGCTGTGGCAAGTTCCAAGAAGAATGAAGAAGTGGGAGCAAGGTTTTAACTGTATCGTGCTCTACTTGGTCTGCCTTTCACATGCTGAGTATCCCTGGAGCTCCTGGCATTGTGGTTTTCTCAAGCCTAACCCTAGGCGTAACCCTAACCCTAACCCTAACCCTAGACTGAGCCAGAAATCTGGCATTTGGCTGTGGAGGATTCCAAGAAGAATGAAGAAGTGGGAGCAAGCTTTTAACTGTATCGTGCTCAACTTGGTCTGCCTTTCGCATGGTGAGTATCCCTGGAGCTCCTGGCTTTGTGGATTTCTCAATCCTAAACGAAGGCGTAACACTGACCCTAACCCTTACCCTAGTTTGAGCCAGAAATCAGGCATAGGGCTGTGGCGAGTTCCAAGAAGAATGAAGAAGTGGGAGCAAGGTTTTAACTGTATCGTGCTCAACATGGCCTGCCTTTCACATGGTGAGTGTCCCTGGAGCTCCTGGCTTTGTGGTTTTCTCAAGCCTAACCCTAGGCATAACCCTAACCCTAGATTGAGCCAGAAATCGGGCACTGGGGTGTGCTGAGTTCCAAGCCGAATGAAGATGTGGGAGCAAGGTTTTGGCTGTGCTGCGGTAAGCTTGGCCTGCCTTTCGCATGGTGAGTATCCCTGGAGCTCCTGGCTTTGTGGTTTTCTCAAGCCTAACCCTAGGCGTAACCCTAACCCTAACCCCAGATTGAGCCAGAAATCGGCCATTTGGCTGTGGAGGAATCCAAGAAGAATGAAGCAGTGGGAGCAAGGTTTTGGCTGTGCTGCGGTAAGCTTGGCCTGCCTTTCGAATGGTGAGTATTCCTGGAGCTCCTGGCTTTGTGGATTTCTCAAACCCTAACATTAGGTGTAACCATAACCATAAACCTAGTTTGAGTCAGAAATCGGCCATTGGGCGGGAACGAGTTCCAAGAAGAAAGAAGTAGAGGGAGCAAGGTTTTAACTGTATCGTGCTCAACTCGGTCTGCCTTTCGCATGGTGAGTGTCCCTGGAGCTCCTGGCTTTGTGGTTTTCTCAAGCCTAACCCTAGGCGTAACCCTAACCCAAGATTGAGCCAGAAATCGGGCACTGGGCTGTGCTGTGTTCCAAGAAGAATGAAGAAGTGGGAACAAGGTTATAACTGTATCGTGCACATCTTGGTCTGCCTTTCGCATGGTGAGTATCCCTGGAGCTCCTGGCTTTGTGGTTTTCTCAAGCCTAACCCTAGGCGTAACCCTGACCCTAACCCTAACCCTAGATTGAGCCAGAAATGTGGCATTTGGCGGTGGAGGATTCCAAGAAGAATGAAGAAGTGGGAGCAAGGTTTTGGCTGTGCTGTGATAAGCTTGGCCTGCCTTTCGCATGGTGAGTGTCCCTGGAGCTCCTGGCTTTGTGGTTTTCTCAAGCCTAACCCTAGGCTTAACCCTAACCCTAGATTCATCCGGAAATCGGCCATTTGGCTGTGGCAAGTTCCAAGAAGAATGAAGAAGTGGGAGCAAGGTTTTGGCTATGCTGCGATAAGCTTGGCCTGCCTTTCACATGGTGAGTATCCCTGGAGCTCCTGGCTTTGTGGTTTTCTCAAACCCTAACACTAGGTGTTACTGTAACCATAACCATAGTTTGTGTCACAAATTGGGCATTGGGCGGCGGCAGGTTCCAAGCAGAAAGAAGAAGTGGGAGCAAGGTTTTAACTGTATCGTGCTCTACTTGGCCTGCCTTTCACATGGTGAGTGTCCCTTGAGCTCCTGGCTTTGTGGTTTTCTCAACCCTAACCCTAGGCGTAACCCTAACCCTAGCCCTAATCCTAGATTGACCCAGAAATCAGGCATTGGGCTGTGCTGAGTTCCAAGAAGAATGAAGAAGTGGGAGCAAGGTTTTAACTGTATCGTGCTCAACTTGGCCTGCCTTTCGCATGGTGAGTGTCCCTGGAGCTCCTGGCTTTGTGGTTTTCTCAAGCCTAACCCAAGGCGTAACGCTAACCCTAACCCTAACCCCAGATTGAGCCAGAAATCTGGCATTTGGCTGTGGAGGATTCCAAGAAGAACGAAGAAGTGGGAGCAAGGTTTTGGCTGTGCTGCGATAAGCTTGGCCTGCCTTTCACATGGTGAGTGTCCCTGGAGCTCCTGGCTTTGTGGTTTTCTCAAGCCTAACCCTAGGCGTAACCCTAACCCTAGATTGAGCTAGAAAGTTGGCGCATGGCTGTGGCGGGTTCCAAGAAGAATGAAGCAGTGGGAGCAAGGTTTTAACTGTATCGTGCCCAACTTGGCCTGCCTTTCACATGGTGAGTGTCCCTTGAGCTCCTGGCTTTGTGGTTTTCTCAAGCCCTAACATTAGGTGTAACCATAACCATAACCCTAGTTTGAGTCAGAAATCGGGCATTGGGAGGCAACGAGTTCCAAGCAGAAAGAAGTAGAGGGAGCAGGGTTTTAACTGTATCGTGCTCAACTTGTCCTGCCTTTCGCATGGTGAGTATCCCTGGAGCTCCTGGCTTTGTGGTTTTCTCAAGCCTAACCCTAGGCGTAACCCTAACCCTAACCCTAACCCCAGATTGAGCCAGAAATCTGGCATTTGGCTGTGGAGGATTCCAAGAAGAATGAAGAAGTGGGAGCAAGGTTTTGGCTGTGCTGCGATAAGCTTGGCCTGCCTTTCGCATGGTGAGTGTCCCTGGAGCTCCTGGCTTTGTGGTTTTCTCAAGCCTAACCCTAGGCGTAACCCAAACCCTAGATTGATCTGGAAATCGGGCACTGGGCTGTGGCGAGTTCCAAGAAGAATTAAGAAGTGGGAGCAAGGTTTTAACTGTATCGTGCTCTACTTGGTCTGCCTTTCACATGCTGAGTGACCCTGGAGCTCCTGGCTTTGTGGTTTTCTCAAGCCTAACCCTAGGCGTAACCCTAACCCAAGATTGAGCCAGAAATCGGGCACTGGGCTGTGCTGAGTTCCAAGAAGAATGAAGAAGTGGGAACAAGGTTATAACTGTATCGTGCACAACTTGGCCTGCCTTTTACATGGTGACTATCCCTGGAGCTCCTGGCTTTGTGGTTTTCTCAAGCCTAACCTTAGGCGTAACCCTGACCCTAACCCTAACCCTAGATTGAGCCAGAAATCTGGCATTTGGCTGTGGAGGATTCCAAGAAGAAGGAAGAAGTAGGAGCAAGGTTTTGGCTGTGCTGCGATAATCTTGGCCTGCCTTTCGCATGGTGAGTGTCCCTGGAGCTCCGGGCTTTGTGGTTTTCTCAAGCCTAACCCTAAACGTAACCCTAACCCTAGATTGATCCGGAAATCGGGCATTTGGCTGTGGCAAGTTCCAAGAAGAATGAAGAAGTGGGAGCAAGGTTTTAACTGTATCGTGCTCTACTTGGTCTGCCTTTCACATGCTGAGTATCCCTGGAGCTCCTGGCATTGTGGTTTTCTCAAGCCTAACCCTAGGCGTAACCCTAACCCTAACCCTAACCCTAACCCTAGACTGAGCCAGAAATCTGGCATTTGGCTGTGGAGGATTCCAAGAAGAATGAAGAAGTGGGAGCAAGCTTTTAACTGTATCGTGCTCAACTTGGTCTGCCTTTCGCATGGTGAGTATCCCTGGAGCTCCTGGCTTTGTGGATTTCTCAATCCTAAACGAAGGCGTAACACTGACCCTAACCCTTACCCTAGTTTGAGCCAGAAATCAGGCATAGGGCTGTGGCGAGTTCCAAGAAGAATGAAGAAGTGGGAGCAAAGTTTTAACTGTATCGTGCTCAACATGGCCTGCCTTTCACATGGTGAGTGTCCCTGGAGCTCCTGGCTTTGTGGTTTTCTCAAGCCTAACCCTAGGCATAACCCTAACCCTAGATTGAGCCAGAAATCGGGCACTGGGGTGTGCTGAGTTCCAAGCCGAATGAAGATGTGGGAGCAAGGTTTTGGCTGTGCTGCGGTAAGCTTGGCCTGCCTTTCGCATGGTGAGTATCCCTGGAGCTCCTGGCTTTGTGGTTTTCTCAAGCCTAACCCTAGGCGTAACCCTAACCCTAACCCCAGATTGAGCCAGAAATCGGCCATTTGGCTGTGGAGGAATCCAAGAAGAATGAAGCAGTGGGAGCAAGGTTTTGGCTGTGCTGCGGTAAGCTTGGCCTGCCTTTCGAATGGTGAGTATCCCTGGAGCTCCTGGCTTTGTGGATTTCTCAAACCCTAACATTAGGTGTAACCATAACCATAAACCTAGTTTGAGTCAGAAATCGGCCATTGGGCGGGAACGAGTTCCAAGAAGAAAGAAGTAGAGGGAGCAAGGTTTTAACTGTATCGTGCTCAACTCGGTCTGCCTTTCGCATGGTGAGTGTCCCTGGAGCTCCTGGCTTTGTGGTTTTCTCAAGCCTAACCCTAGGCGTAACCCTAACCCAAGATTGAGCCAGAAATCGGGCACTGGGCTGTGCTGTGTTCCAAGAAGAATGAAGAAGTGGGAACAAGGTTATAACTGTATCGTGCTCATCTTGGTCTGCCTTTCGCATGGTGAGTATCCCTGGAGCTCCTGGCTTTGTGGTTTTCTCAAGCCTAACCCTAGGCGTAACCCTGACCCTAACCCTAACCCTAGATTGAGCCAGAAATGTGGCATTTGGCGGTGGAGGATTCCAAGAAGAATGAAGAAGTGGGAGCAAGGTTTTGGCTGTGCTGTGATAAGCTTGGCCTGCCTTTCGCATGGTGAGTGTCCCTGGAGCTCCTGGCTTTGTGGTTTTCTCAAGCCTAACCCTAGGCTTAACCCTAACCCTAGATTCATCCGGAAATCGTCCATTTGGCTGTGGCAAGTTCCAAGAAGAATGAAGAAGTGGGAGCAAGGTTTTGGCTATGCTGCGATAAGCTTGGCCTGCCTTTCACATGGTGAGTATCCCTGGAGCTCCTGGCTTTGTGGTTTTCTCAAACCCTAACACTAGGTGTTACTGTAACCATAACCATAGTTTGTGTCACAAATTGGGCATTGGGCGGCGGCAGGTTCCAAGCAGAAAGAAGAAGTGGGAGCAAGGTTTTAACTGTATCGTGCTCTACTTGGCCTGCCTTTCACATGGTGAGTGTCCCTTGAGCTCCTGGCTTTGTGGTTTTCTCAAGCCTAACCCTAGGCTTAACCCTAACCCTAGCCCTAATCCTAGATTGACCCAGAAATCAGGCATTGGGCTGTGCTGAGTTCCAAGAAGAATGAAGAAGTGGGAGCAAGGTTTTAACTGTATCGTGCTCAACTTGGCCTGCCTTTCGCATGGTGAGTATCCCTGGAGCTCCTGGCTTTGTGGTTTTCTCAAGCCTAACCCTAGGCGTAACCCTAACCCTAACCCCAGATTGAGCCAGAAATCGGCCATTTGGCTGTGGAGGATTCCAAGAAGAATGAAGCAGTGGGAGCAAGGTTTTGGCTGTGCTGCGGTAAGCTTGCCCTGCCTTTCGAATGGTGAGTGTCCCTGGAGCTCCTGGCTTTGTGGATTTCTCAAACCCTAACATTAGGTGTAACCATAACCATAAACCTAGTTTGAGTCAGAAATCGGGCATTGGGCGGGAACGAGTTCCAAGAAGAAAGAAGTAGAGGGAGCAAGGTTTTAACTGTATCGTGCTCAACTCGGTCTGCCTTTCGCATGGTGAGTGTCCCTGGAGCTCCTGGCTTTGTGGTTTTCTCAAGCCTAACCCTAGGCGTAACCCTAACCCCAGATTCATCCGGAAATCGGCCATTTGGCTGTGGCAAGTTCCAAGAAGAATGAAGAAGTGGGAGCAAGGTTTTGGCTATGCTGCGATAAGCTTGGCCTGCCTTTCACATGGTGAGTATCCCTGGAGCTCCTGGCTTTGTGGTTTTCTCAAACCCTAACACTAGGTGTTACTGTAACCATAACCATAGTTTGTGTCACAAATTGGGCATTGGGCGGCGGCAGGTTCCAAGCAGAAAGAAGAAGTGGGAGCAAGGTTTTAACTGTATCGTGCTCTACTTGGCCTGCCTTTCACATGGTGAGTGTCCCTGGAGCTCCTGGCTTTGTGGTTTTCTCAAGCCTAACCCTAGGCGGAACCCTAACCCTAGCCCTAATCCTAGATTGACCCAGAAATCAGGCATTGGGCTGTGCTGAGTTCCAAGAAGAATGAAGAAGTGGGAGCAAGGTTTTAACTGTATCGTGCTCAACTTGGCCTGCCTTTCGCATGGTGAGTGTCCCTGGAGCTCCTGGCTTTGTGGTTTTCTCAAGCCTAACACAAGGCATAACGCTAACCCTAACCCTAACCCCAGATTGAGCCAGAAATCTGGCATTTGGCTGTGGAGGATTCCAAGAAGAACGAAGAAGTGGGAGCAAGGTTTTGGCTGTGCTGCGATAAGCTTGGCCTGCCTTTCGCATGGTGAGTGTCCCTGGAGCTCCTGGCTTTGTGGTTTTCTCAAGCCTAACCCTAGGCGTAACCCTAACCCTAGATTGAGCTAGAAAGTTGGCGCATGGCTGTGGCGGGTTCCAAGAAGAATGAAGCAGTGGGAGCAAGGTTTTAACTGTATCGTGCCCAACTTGGCCTGCCTTTCACATGGTGAGTGTCCCTTGAGCTCCTGGCTTTGTGGTTTTCTCAAGCCTAACCCTAGGCGTAACCCTAACCCTAGCCCTAACCCTAGATTGACCCAGAAATCAGGCATTGGGCTGTGCTGAGTTCCAAGAAGAATGAAGAAGTGGGAGCAAGGTTTTAACTGTATCGTGCTCAACTTGGCCTGCCTTTCGCATGGTGAGTGTCCCTGGAGCTCCTGGCTTTGTGGATTTTTCAAACCCTAACATTAGGTGTAACCATAACCATAACCCTAGTTTGAGTCAGAAATCGGGCATTGGGAGGCAACGAGTTCCAAGCAGAAAGAAGTAGAGGGAGCAGGGTTTTAACTGTATCGTGCTCAACTTGTCCTGCCTTTCACATGGTGAGTATCCCTGGAGCTCCTGGCTTTGTGGTTTTCTCAAGCCTATCCCTAGGCGTAACCCAAACCCTAGATTGATCTGGAAATCGGGCACTGGGCTGTGGCGAGTTCCAAGAAGAATTAAGAAGTGGGAGCAAGGTTTTAACTGTATCGTGCTCTACTTGGTCTGCCTTTCACATGCTGAGTATCCCTGGAGCTCCTGGCTTTGTGGTTTTCTCAAGCCTAACCCTGGGCGTAACCCTAACCCTAACCCTAACCCTAGACTGAGCCAGAAATCTGGCATTTGGCTGTGGAGGATTCCAAGAAGAATGAAGAAGTGGGAGCAAGGTTTTAACTGTATCGTGCTCAACTTGGTCTGCCTTTCGCATGGTGAGTATCCCTGGAGCTCCTGGCTTTGTGGATTTCTCAATCCTAAACGAAGGCGTAACACTGACCCTAACCCTTACCCTAGTTTGAGCCAGAAATCAGGCATAGGGCTGTGGCGAGTTCCAAGAAGAATGAAGAAGTGGGAGCAAGGTTTTAACTGTATCGTGCTCAACATGGCCTGCCTTTCACATGGTGAGTGTCCCTGGAGCTCCTGGCTTTGTGGTTTTCTCAAGCCTAACCCTAGGCGTAACCCTAACCCAAGATTGAGCCAGAAATCGGGCACTGGGCTGTGCTGAGTTCCAAGAAGAATGAAGAAGTGGGAACAAGGTTATAACTGTATCGTGCACAACTTGGCCTGCCTTTTACATGGTGACTATCCCTGGAGCTCCTGGCTTTGTGGTTTTCTCAAGCCTAACCCTAGGCGTAACCCTGACCCTAACCCTAACCCTAGATTGAGCCAGAAATGTGGCAATTGGCTGTGGAGGATTCCAAGAAGAATGAAGAAGTGGGAGCAAGGTTTTGGCTGTGCTGCGATAAGCTTGGCCTGCCTTTCGCATGGTGAGTGTCCCTGGAGCTCCTGGCTTTGTGGTTTTCTCAAGCCTAACCCTAGGTGTAACCCTAACCCTAGATTGATCCGGAAAACGGGCATTTGGCTGTGGCAAGTTCCAAGAAGAATGAAGAAGTGGGAGCAAGGTTTTGGCTGTGCTGCGATAAGCTTGGCTAGCCTTTTGCATGGTGAGTGTCCCTGGAGCTCCTGGCGTTGTGGATTTCTCAAGCCCTAACATTAGGTGTAACCATAAACATAACCCTAGTTTGAGTCAGAAATCGGGCATTGGGCGGCAACGAGTTCCAAGAAGAAAGAAGTAGAGGGAGCAGGGTTTTAACTGTATCGTGCTCAACTTGGCCTGCCTTTCGCATGGTGAGTGTCCCTGGAGCTCCTGGCTTTGTGGTTTTCTCAAGCCTATCCCTAGGCGTAACCCTAACCCAAGATTGATCCAGAAATCGGACACTGGACTGTGCTGTGTTCCAAGAAGAATGAAGAAGTGGGAACAAGGTTATAACTGTATCGTGCTCAACTTGGCCTGCCTTTCACATGGTGAGTATCCCTGGAGCTCCTGGCTTTGTGGTTTTCTCAAAACCTAACACTAGGTGTAGCTGTAACCATAACCATAGTTTGTGTCAGAAATTGGGCATTGGGCGGCGGCAGGTTCCAAGCAGAAAGAAGAAGTGGGAGCAAGGTTTTAACTGTATCGTGCTCTACTTGGCCTGCCTTTCACATGGTGAGTGTCCCTGGAGCTCCTGGCTTTGTGGTTTTCTCAAGCCTAACCCTAGGCGTAACCCTAACCCTAGCCCTAATCCTAGATTGACCCAGAAATCAGGCATTGGGCTGTGCTGAGTTCCAAGAAGAATGAAGAAGTGGGAGTAAGGTTTTAACTGTATCGTGCTCTACTTGGCCTGCCTTTCGCATGCTGAGTATCCCTGGAGCTCCTGGCATTGTGGTTTTCTCAAGCCTAACCCTAGGCGTAACCCTAACCCTAACCCTAACCCTAGACTGAGCCAGAAATCTGGCATTTGGCTGTGGAGGATTCCAAGAAGAATGAAGAAGTGGGAGCAAGCTTTTAACTGTATCGTGCTCAACTTGGTCTGCCTTTCGCATGGTGAGTATCCCTGGAGCTCCTGGCTTTGTGGATTTCTCAATCCTAAACGAAGGCGTAACACTGACCCTAACCCTTACCCTAGTTTGAGCCAGAAATCAGGCATAGGGCTGTGGCGAGTTCCAAGAAGAATGAAGAAGTGGGAGCAAGGTTTTAACTGTATCGTGCTCAACATGGCCTGCCTTTCACATGGTGAGTGTCCCTGGAGCTCCTGGCTTTGTGGTTTTCTCAAGCCTAACCCTAGGCATAACCCTAACCCTAGATTGAGCCAGAAATCGGGCACTGGGCTGTGCTGAGTTCCAAGCCGAATGAAGATGTGGGAGCAAGGTTTTGGCTGTGCTGCGGTAAGCTTGGCCTGCCTTTCGCATGGTGAGTATCCCTGGAACTCCTGGCTTTGTGGTTTTCTCAAGCCTAACCCTAGGCGTAACCCTAACCCTAACCCCAGATTGAGCCAGAAATCGGCCATTTGGCTGTGGAGGATTCCAAGAAGAATGAAGCAGTGGGAGCAAGGTTTTGGCTGTGCTGCGGTAAGCTTGACCTGCCTTTCGAATGGTGAGTGTCCCTGGAGCTCCTGGCTTTGTGGATTTCTCAAACCCTAACATTAGGTGTAACCATAACCATAAACCTAGTTTGAGTCAGAAATCGGGCATTGGGCGGGAACGAGTTCCAAGAAGAAAGAAGTAGAGGGAGCAAGGTTTTAACTGTATCGTGCTCAACTCGGTCTGCCTTTCGCATGGTGAGTGTCCCTGGAGCTCCTGGCTTTGTGGTTTTCTCAAGCCTAACCCTAGGCGTAACCCTAACCCAAGATTGAGCCAGAAATCGGGCACTGGGCTGTGCTGAGTTCCAAGAAGAATGAAGAAGTGGGAACAAGGTTATAACTGTATCGTGCACAACTTGGCCTGCCTTTTACATGGTGACTATCCCTGGAGCTCCTGGCTTTGTGGTTTTCTCAAGCCTAACCCTAGGCGTAACCCTGACCCTAACCCTAACCCTAGATTGAGCCAGAAATGTGGCAATTGGCTGTGGAGGATTCCAAGAAGAATGAAGAAGTGGGAGCAAGGTTTTGGCTGTGCTGCGATAAGCTTGGCCTGCCTTTCGCATGGTGAGTGTCCCTGGAGCTCCTGGCTTTGTGGTTTTCTCAAGCCTAACCCTAGGTGTAACCCTAACCCTAGATTGATCCGGAAAACGGGCATTTGGCTGTGGCAAGTTCCAAGAAGAATGAAGAAGTGGGAGCAAGGTTTTGGCTGTGCTGCGATAAGCTTGGCTAGCCTTTTGCATGGTGAGTGTCCCTGGAGCTCCTGGCGTTGTGGATTTCTCAAGCCCTAACATTAGGTGTAACCATAACCATAACCCTAGTTTGAGTCAGAAATCGGGCATTGGGCGGCAACGAGTTCCAAGAAGAAAGAAGTAGAGGGAGCAGGGTTTTAACTGTATCGTGCTCAACTTGGCCTGCCTTTCGCATGGTGAGTGTCCCTGGAGCTCCTGGCTTTGTGGTTTTCTCAAGCCTATCCCTAGGCGTAACCCTAACCCAAGATTGATCCAGAAATCGGACACTGGACTGTGCTGTGTTCCAAGAAGAATGAAGAAGTGGGAACAAGGTTATAACTGTATCGTGCTCAACTTGGCCTGCCTTTCACATGGTGAGTATCCCTGGAGCTCCTGGCTTTGTGGTTTTCTCAAAAACTAACACTAGGTGTAGCTGTAACCATAACCATAGTTTGTGTCAGAAATTGGGCATTGGGCGGCGGCAGGTTCCAAGCAGAAAGAAGAAGTGGGAGCAAGGTTTTAACTGTATCGTGCTCTACTTGGCCTGCCTTTCACATGGTGAGTGTCCCTGGAGCTCCTGGCTTTGTGGTTTTCTCAAGCCTAACCCTAGGCGTAACCCTAACCCTAGCCCTAATCCTAGATTGACCCAGAAATCAGGCATTGGGCTGTGCTGAGTTCCAAGAAGAATGAAGAAGTGGGAGTAAGGTTTTAACTGTATCGTGCTCTACTTGGCCTGCCTTTCGCATGCTGAGTATCCCTGGAGCTCCTGGCATTGTGGTTTTCTCAAGCCTAACCCTAGGCGTAACCCTAACCCTAACCCTAACCCTAGACTGAGCCAGAAATCTGGCATTTGGCTGTGGAGGATTCCAAGAAGAATGAAGAAGTGGGAGCAAGCTTTTAACTGTATCGTGCTCAACTTGGTCTGCCTTTCGCATGGTGAGTATCCCTGGAGCTCCTGGCTTTGTGGATTTCTCAATCCTAAACGAAGGCGTAACACTGACCCTAACCCTTACCCTAGTTTGAGCCAGAAATCAGGCATAGGGCTGTGGCGAGTTCCAAGAAGAATGAAGAAGTGGGAGCAAGGTTTTAACTGTATCGTGCTCAACATGGCCTGCCTTTCACATGGTGAGTGTCCCTGGAGCTCCTGGCTTTGTGGTTTTCTCAAGCCTAACCCTAGGCATAACCCTAACCCTAGATTGAGCCAGAAATCGGGCACTGGGCTGTGCTGAGTTCCAAGCCGAATGAAGATGTGGGAGCAAGGTTTTGGCTGTGCTGCGGTAAGCTTGGCCTGCCTTTCGCATGGTGAGTATCCCTGGAACTCCTGGCTTTGTGGTTTTCTCAAGCCTAACCCTAGGCGTAACCCTAACCCTAACCCCAGATTGAGCCAGAAATCGGCCATTTGGCTGTGGAGGATTCCAAGAAGAATGAAGCAGTGGGAGCAAGGTTTTGGCTGTGCTGCGGTAAGCTTGACCTGCCTTTCGAATGGTGAGTGTCCCTGGAGCTCCTGGCTTTGTGGATTTCTCAAACCCTAACATTAGGTGTAACCATAACCATAAACCTAGTTTGAGTCAGAAATCGGGCATTGGGCGGGAACGAGTTCCAAGAAGAAAGAAGTAGAGGGAGCAAGGTTTTAACTGTATCGTGCTCAACTCGGTCTGCCTTTCGCATGGTGAGTGTCCCTGGAGCTCCTGGCTTTGTGGTTTTCTCAAGCCTAACCCTAGGCGTAACCCTAACCCCAGATTCATCCGGAAATCGGCCATTTGGCTGTGGCAAGTTCCAAGAAGAATGAAGAAGTGGGAGCAAGGTTTTGGCTATGCTGCGATAAGCTTGGCCTGCCTTTCACATGGTGAGTATCCCTGGAGCTCCTGGCTTTGTGGTTTTCTCAAACCCTAACACTAGGTGTTACTGTAACCATAACCATAGTTTGTGTCACAAATTGGGCATTGGGCGGCGGCAGGTTCCAAGCAGAAAGAAGAAGTGGGAGCAAGGTTTTAACTGTATCGTGCTCTACTTGGCCTGCCTTTCGCATGCTGAGTATCCCTGGAGCTCCTGGCATTGTGGTTTTCTCAAGCCTAACCCTAGGCGTAACCCTAACCCTAACCCTAACCCTAGACTGAGCCAGAAATCTGGCATTTGGCTGTGGAGGATTCCAAGAAGAATGAAGAAGTGGGAGCAAGCTTTTAACTGTATCGTGCTCAACTTGGTCTGCCTTTCGCATGGTGTGTATCCCTGGAGCTCCTGGCTTTGTGGATTTCTCAATCCTAAACGAAGGCGTAACACTGACCCTAACCCTTACCCTAGTTTGAGCCAGAAATCAGGCATAGGGCTGTGGCGAGTTCCAAGAAGAATGAAGAAGTGGGAGCAAGGTTTTAACTGTATCGTGCTCAACATGGCCTGCCTTTCACATGGTGAGTGTCCCTGGAGCTCCTGGCTTTGTGGTTTTCTCAAGCCTAACCCTAGGCATAACCCTAACCCTAGATTGAGCCAGAAATCGGGCACTGGGCTGTGCTGAGTTCCAAGCCGAATGAAGATGTGGGAGCAAGGTTTTGGCTGTGCTGCGGTAAGCTTGGCCTGCCTTTCGCATGGTGAGTATCCCTGGAACTCCTGGCTTTGTGGTTTTCTCAAGCCTAACCCTAGGCGTAACCCTAACCCTAACCCAAGATTGAGCCAGAAATCGGCCATTTGGCTGTGGAGGATTCCAAGAAGAATGAAGCAGTGGGAGCAAGGTTATGGCTGTGCTGCGGTAAGCTTGACCTGCCTTTCGAATGGTGAGTGTCCCTGGAGCTCCTGGCTTTGTGGTTTTCTCAAACCCTAACACTAGGTGTTACTGTAACCATAACCATAGTTTGTGTCACAAATTGGGCATTGGGCGGCGGCAGGTTCCAAGCAGAAAGAAGAAGTGGGAGCAAGGTTTTAACTGTATCGTGCTCTACTTGGCCTGCCTTTCA
Source organism: Cyanocitta stelleri (assembly GCA_026167965.1). Lineage (NCBI taxonomy): Eukaryota > Metazoa > Chordata > Aves > Passeriformes > Corvidae > Cyanocitta > Cyanocitta stelleri. Next base: position 196,380 of record JANXIP010000035.1, read on the forward strand.
CATGGTGAGTGTCCCTGGAGCTCCTGGCTTTGTGGTTTTCTCAAGCCTAACCCTAGGCGTAACCCTAACCCTAGCCCTAATCCTAGATTGACCCAGAAATCAGGCATTGGGCTGTGCTGAGTTCCAAGAAGAATGAAGAAGTGGGAGTAAGGTTTTAACTGTATCGTGCTCTACTTGGCCTGCCTTTCGCATGCTGAGTATCCCTGGAGCTCCTGGCTTTGTGGTTTTCTCAAGCCTAACCCTAGGCGTAACGCTAACCCTAACCCTAACCCCAGATTCATCCGGAAATCGGCCATTTGGCTGTGGAGGATTCCAAGAAGAACGAAGAAGTGGGAGCAAGGTTTTGGCTGTGCTGCGATAAGCTTGGCCTGCCTTTCGCATGGTGAGTGTCCCTGGAGCTCCTGGCTTTGTGGTTTTCTCAAGCCTAACCCTAGGCGTAACCCTAACCCTAGATTGAGCTAGAAAGTTGGCGCATGGCTGTGGCGGGTTCCAAGAAGAATGAAGCAGTGGGAGCAAGGTTTTAACTGTATCGTGCCCAACTTGGCCTGCCTTTCACATGGTGAGTGTCCCTTGAGCTCCTGGCTTTGTGGTTTTCTCAAGCCTAACCCTAGGCGTAACCCTAACCCTAGCCCTAACCCTAGATTGACCCAGAAATCAGGCATTGGGCTGTGCTGAGTTCCAAGAAGAATGAAGAAGTGGGAGCAAGGTTTTAACTGTATCGTGCTCAACTTGGCCTGCCTTTCGCATGGTGAGTGTCCCTGGAGCTCCTGGCTTTGTGGATTTTTCAAACCCTAACATTAGGTGTAACCATAACCATAACCCAAGTTTGAGTCAGAAATCGGGCATTGGGAGGCAACGAGTTCCAAGCAGAAAGAAGTAGAGGGAGCAGGGTTTTAACTGTATCGTGCTCAACTTGTCCTGCCTTTCACATGGTGAGTATCCCTGGAGCTCCTGGCTTTGTGGTTTTCTCAAGCCTATCCCTAGGCGTAACCCAAACCCTAGATTGATCTGGAAATCGGGCACTGGGCTGTGGCGAGTTCCAAGAAGAATTAAGAAGTGGGAGCAAGGTTTTAACTGTATCGTGCTCTACTTGGTCTGCCTTTCACATGCTGAGTATCCCTGGAGCTCCTGGCTTTGTGGTTTTCTCAAGCCTAACCCTGGGCGTAACCCTAACCCTAACCCTAACCCTAGACTGAGCCAGAAATCTGGCATTTGGCTGTGGAGGATTCCAAGAAGAATGAAGAAGTGGGAGCAAGGTTTTAACTGTATCGTGCTCAACTTGGTCTGCCTTTCGCATGGTGAGTATCCCTGGAGCTCCTGGCTTTGTGGATTTCTCAATCCTAAACGAAGGCGTAACACTGACCCTAACCCTTACCCTAGTTTGAGCCAGAAATCAGGCATAGGGCTGTGTCGAGTTCCAAGAAGAATGAAGAAGTGGGAGCAAGGTTTTAACTGTATCGTGCTCAACATGGCCTGCCTTTCACATGGTGAGTGTCCCTGGAGCTCCTGGCTTTGTGGTTTTCTCAAGCCTAACCCTAGGCGTAACCCTAACCCAAGATTGAGCCAGAAATCGGGCACTGGGCTGTGCTGAGTTCCAAGAAGAATGAAGAAGTGGGAACAAGGTTATAACTGTATCGTGCACAACTTGGCCTGCCTTTTACATGGTGACTATCCCTGGAGCTCCTGGCTTTGTGGTTTTCTCAAGCCTAACCCTAGGCGTAACCCTGACCCTAACCCTAAACCTAGATTGAGCCAGAAATGTGGCAATTGGCTGTGGAGGATTCCAAGAAGAATGAAGAAGTGGGAGCAAGGTTTTGGCTGTGCTGCGATAAGCTTGGCCTGCCTTTCGCATGGTGAGTGTCCCTGGAGCTCCTGGCTTTGTGGTTTTCTCAAGCCTAACCCTAGGTGTAACCCTAACCCTAGATTGATCCGGAAAACGGGCATTTGGCTGTGGCAAGTTCCAAGAAGAATGAAGAAGTGGGAGCAAGGTTTTGGCTGTGCTGCGATAAGCTTGGCTAGCCTTTTGCATGGTGAGTGTCCCTGGAGCTCCTGGCGTTGTGGATTTCTCAAGCCCAAACATTAGGTGTAACCATAACCATAACCCTAGTTTGAGTCAGAAATCGGGCATTGGGCGGCAACGAGTTCCAAGAAGAAAGAAGTAGAGGGAGCAGGGTTTTAACTGTATCGTGCTCAACTTGGCCTGCCTTTCGCATGGTGAGTGGCCCTGGAGCTCCTGGCTTTGTGGTTTTCTCAAGCCTATCCCTAGGCGTAACCCTAACCCAAGATTGATCCAGAAATCGGACACTGGACTGTGCTGTGTTCCAAGAAGAATGAAGAAGTGGGAACAAGGTTATAACTGTATCGTGCTCAACTTGGTCTGCCTATCACATGGTGAGTATCCCTGGAGCTCCTGGCTTTGTGGTTTTCTCAAAACCTAACACTAGGTGTAGCTGTAACCATAACCATAGTTTGTGTCAGAAATTGGGCATTGGGCGGCGGCAGGTTCCAAGCAGAAAGAAGAAGTGGGAGCAAGGTTTTAACTGTATCGTGCTCTACTTGGCCTGCCTTTCACATGGTGAGTGTCCCTGGAGCTCCTGGCTTTGTGGTTTTCTCAAGCCTAACCCTAGGCGTAACCCTAACCCTAGCCCTAATCCTAGATTGACCCAGAAATCAGGCATTGGGCTGTGCTGAGTTCCAAGAAGAATGAAGAAGTGGGAGTAAGGTTTTAACTGTATCGTGCTCTACTTGGCCTGCCTTTCGCATGCTGAGTATCCCTGGAGCTCCTGGCATTGTGGTTTTCTCAAGCCTAACCCTAGGCGTAACCCTAACCCTAACCCTAACCCTAGACTGAGCCAGAAATCTGGCATTTGGCTGTGGAGGATTCCAAGAAGAATGAAGAAGTGGGAGCAAGCTTTTAACTGTATCGTGCTCAACTTGGTCTGCCTTTCGCATGGTGAGTATCCCTGGAGCTCCTGGCTTTGTGGATTTCTCAATCCTAAACGAAGGCGTAACACTGACCCTAACCCTTACCCTAGTTTGAGCCAGAAATCAGGCATAGGGCTGTGGCGAGTTCCAAGAAGAATGAAGAAGTGGGAGCAAGGTTTTAACTGTATCGTGCTCAACATGGCCTGCCTTTCACATGGTGAGTGTCCCTGGAGCTCCTGGCTTTGTGGTTTTCTCAAGCCTAACCCTAGGCATAACCCTAACCCTAGATTGAGCCAGAAATCGGGCACTGGGCTGTGCTGAGTTCCAAGCCGAATGAAGATGTGGGAGCAAGGTTTTGGCTGTGCTGCGGTAAGCTTGGCCTGCCTTTCGCATGGTGAGTATCCCTGGAACTCCTGGCTTTGTGGTTTTCTCAAGCCTAACCCTAGGCGTAACCCTAACCCTAACCCCAGATTGAGCCAGAAATCGGCCATTTGGCTGTGGAGGATTCCAAGAAGAATGAAGCAGTGGGAGCAAGGTTTTGGCTGTGCTGCGGTAAGCTTGACCTGCCTTTCGAATGGTGAGTGTCCCTGGAGCTCCTGGCTTTGTGGATTTCTCAAACCCTAACATTAGGTGTAACCATAACCATAAACCTAGTTTGAGTCAGAAATCGGGCATTGGGCGGGAACGAGTTCCAAGAAGAAAGAAGTAGAGGGAGCAAGGTTTTGCTGTATCGTGCTCAACTCGGTCTGCCTTTCGCATGGTGAGTGTCCCTGGAGCTCCTGGCTTTGTGGTTTTCTCAAGCCTAACCCTAGGCGTAACCCTAACCCCAGATTCATCCGGAAATCGGCCATTTGGCTGTGGCAAGTTCCAAGAAGAATGAAGAAGTGGGAGCAAGGTTTTGGCTATGCTGCGATAAGCTTGGCCTGCCTTTCACATGGTGAGTATCCCTGGAGCTCCTGGCTTTGTGGTTTTCTCAAACCCTAACACTAGGTGTTACTGTAACCATAACCATAGTTTGTGTCACAAATTGGGCATTGGGCGGCGGCAGGTTCCAAGCAGAAAGAAGAAGTGGGAGCAAGGTTTTAACTGTATCGTGCTCTACTTGGCCTGCCTTTCACATGGTGAGTGTCCCTGGAGCTCCTGGCTTTGTGGTTTTCTCAAGCCTAACCCTAGGCGTAACCCTAACCCTAGCCCTAATCCTAGATTGACCCAGAAATCAGGCATTGGGCTGTGCTGAGTTCCAAGAAGAATGAAGAAGTGGGAGCAAGGTTTTGGCTGTGCTGCGATAAGCTTGGCCTGCCTTTCGCATGGTGAGTGTCCCTGGAGCTCCTGGCTTTGTGGTTTTCTCAAGCCTAACCCTAGGCGTAACCCAAACCCTAGATTGATCTGGAAATCGGGCACTGGGCTGTGGCGAGTTCCAAGAAGAATGAAGCAGTGGGAGCAAGGTTTTAACTGTATCGTGCCCAACTTGGCCTGCCTTTCACATGCTGAGTATCCCTGGAGCTCCTGGCTTTGTGGTTTTCTCAAGCCTAACCCTGGGCGTAACCCTAACCCTAACCCTAACCCTAGACTGAGCCAGAAATCTGGCATTTGGCTGTGGAGGATTCCAAGAAGAATGAAGAAGTGGGAGCAAGCTTTTAACTGTATCGTGCTCAACTTGGTCTGCCTTTCGCATGGTGAGTATCCCTGGAGCTCCTGGCTTTGTGGATTTCTCAATCCTAAACGAAGGCGTAACACTGACCCTAACCCTTACCCTAGTTTGAGCCAGAAATCAGGCATAGGGCTGTGGCGAGTTCCAAGAAGAATGAAGAAGTGGGAGCAAGGTTTTAACTGTATCGTGCTCAACATGGCCTGCCTTTCGCATGGTGAGTGTCCCTGGAGCGCCTGGCTTTGTGGTTTTCTCAAGCCTAACCCTAGGCATAACCCTAACCCTAGATTGAGCCAGAAATCGGGCACTGGGCTGTGCTGAGTTCCAAGAAGAATGAAGAAGAGGGAACAAGGTTATAACTGTATCGTGCACAACTTGGCCTGCCTTTTACATGGTGACTATCCCTGGAGCTCCTGGCTTTGTGGTTTTCTCAAGCCTAACCTTAGGCGTAACCCTGACCCTAACCCTTACCCTAGATTGAGCCAGAAATGTGGCAATTGGCTGTGGAGGATTCCAAGAAGAATGAAGAAGTGGGAGCAAGGTTTTGGCTGTGCTGCGGTAAGCTTGGCCTGCCTTTCGCATGGTGAGTGTCCCTGCAGCTCCTGGCTTTGTGGTTTTCTCAAGCCTAACCCTAGGCGTAACCCTAACCCTAGATTGATCCGGAAAACGGGCATTTGGCTGTGGCAAGTTCCAAGAAGAATGAAGAAGTGGGAGCAAGGTTTTGGCTGTGCTGCGATAAGCTTGGCTAGCCTTTTGCATGGTGAGTGTCCCTGGAGCTCCTGGCGTTGTGGATTTCTCAAACCCTAACATTAGGTGTAACCATAACCATAACCCTAGTTTGAGTCAGAAATCGGGCATTGGGCGGCAACGAGTTCCAAGAAGAAAGAAGTAGAGGGAGCAGGGTTTTAACTGTATCGTGCTCAACTTGGCCTGCCTTTCGCATGGTGAGTGTCCCTGGAGCTCCTGGCTTTGTGGTTTTCTCAAGCCTATCCCTAGGCGTAACCCTAACCCAAGATTGAGCCAGAAATCGGACACTGGACTGTGCTGTGTTCCAAGAAGAATGAAGAAGTGGGAACAAGGTTATAACTGTATCGTGCTCAACTTGGCCTGCCTTTCACATGGTGAGTATCCCTGGAGCTCCTGGCTTTGTGGTTTTCTCAAAACCTAACACTAGGTGTAGCTGTAACCATAACCATAGTTTGTGTCAGAAATTGGGCATTGGGCGGCGGCAGGTTCCAAGCAGAAAGAAGAAGTGGGAGCAAGGTTTTAACTGTATCGTGCTCTACTTGGCCTGCCTTTCACATGGTGAGTGTCCCTGGAGCTCCTGGCTTTGTGGTTTTCTCAAGCCTAACCCTAGGCGTAACCCTAACCCTAGCCCTAATCCTAGATTGACCCAGAAATCAGGCATTGGGCTGTGCTGAGTTCCAAGAAGAATGAAGAAGTGGGAGTAAGGTTTTAACTGTATCGTGCTCTACTTGGCCTGCCTTTCGCATGGTGAGAGTCCCTGGAGCTCCTGGCTTTGTGGTTTTCTCAACCCTAACCCTAGGCGTAACCCTAACCCTAACCCTAACCCCAGATTGACCCAGAAATCTGGCATTTGGCTGTGGAGGATTCCAAGAAGAACGAAGAATTGGGAGCAAGGTTTTGGCTGTGCTGCGATAAGCTTGGCCTGCCTTTCGCATGGTGAGTGTCCCTGGAGCTCCTGGCTTTGTGGTTTTCTCAAGCCCAACCCTAGGCGTAACCCTAACCCTAGATTGAGCTAGAAAGTTGGCGCATGGCTGTGGCGGGTTCCAAGAAGAATGAAGCAGTGGGAGCAAGGTTTTAACTGTATCGTGCTCAACTTGGCCTGCCTTTCGCATGGTGAGTGTCCCTGGAGCTCCTGGCTTTGTGGATTTTTCAAACCCTAACATTAGGTGTAACCATAACCATAACCCTAGTTTGAGTCAGAAATCGGGCATTGGGAGGCAACGAGTTCCAAGCAGAAAGAAGTAGAGGGAGCAGGGTTTTAACTGTATCGTGCTCAACTTGTCCTGCCTTTCACATGGTGAGTATCCCTGGAGCTCCTGGCTTTGTGGTTTTCTCAAGCCTAACCCTGGGCGTAACCCTGACCCTAACCCTAACCCTAACCCCAGATTGAGCCAGAAATCTGGCATTTGGCTGTGGAGGATTCCAAGAAGAAGGAAGAAGTGGGAGCAAGGTTTTGGCTGTGCTGCGATAATCTTGGCCTGCCTTTCGCATGGTGAGTGTCCCTGGAGCTCCGGGCTTTGTGGTTTTCTCAAGCCTAACCCTAAACGTAACCCTAACCCTAGATTGATCCGGAAATCGGGCATTTGGCTGTGGCAAGTTCCAAGAAGAATGAAGAAGTGGGAGCAAGGTTTTAACTGTATCGTGCTCTACTTGGTCTGCCTTTCACATGCTGAGTATCCCTGGAGCTCCTGGCATTGTGGTTTTCTCAAGCCTAACCCTAGGCGTAACCCTAACCCTAACCCTAACCCTAGACTGAGCCAGAAATCTGGCATTTGGCTGTGGAGGATTCCAAGAAGAATGAAGAAGTGGGAGCAAGCTTTTAACTGTATCGTGCTCAACTTGGTCTGCCTTTCGCATGGTGAGTATCCCTGGAGCTCCTGGCTTTGTGGATTTCTCAATCCTAAACGAAGGCGTAACACTGACCCTAACCCTTACCCTAGTTTGAGCCAGAAATCAGGCATAGGGCTGTGGCGAGTTCCAAGAAGAATGAAGAAGTGGGAGCAAGGTTTTAACTGTATCGTGCTCAACATGGCCTGCCTTTCACATGGTGAGTGTCCCTGGAGCTCCTGGCTTTGTGGTTTTCTCAAGCCTAACCCTAGGCATAACCCTAACCCTAGATTGAGCCAGAAATCGGGCACTGGGGTGTGCTGAGTTCCAAGCCGAATGAAGATGTGGGAGCAAGGTTTTGGCTGTGCTGCGGTAAGCTTGGCCTGCCTTTCGCGTGGTGAGTATCCCTGGAACTCCTGGCTTTGTGGTTTTCTCAAGCCTAACCCTAGGCGTAACCCTAACCCTAACCCCAGATTGAGCCAGAAATCGGCCATTTGGCTGTGGAGGATTCCAAGAAGAATGAAGCAGTGGGAGCAAGGTTTTGGCTGTGCTGCGATAAGCTTGGCCTGCCTTTCGAATGGTGAGTGTCCCTGGAGCTCCTGGCTTTGTGGATTTCTCAAACCCTAACATTAGGTGTAACCATAACCATAAACCTAGTTTGAGTCAGAAATCGGGCATTGGGCGGGAACGAGTTCCAAGAAGAAAGAAGTAGAGGGAGCAAGGTTTTAACTGTATCGTGCTCAACTCGGTCTGCCTTTCGCATGGTGAGTGTCCCTGGAGCTCCTGGCTTTGTGGTTTTCTCAAGCCTAACCCTAGGCGTAACCCTAACCCAAGATTGAGCCAGAAATCGGGCACTGGGCTGTGCTGTGTTCCAAGAAGAATGAAGAAGTGGGAACAAGGTTATAACTGTATCGTGCTCCTCTTGGTCTGCCTTTCGCATGGTGAGTATCCCTGGAGCTCCTGGCTTTGTGGTTTTCTCAAGCCTAACCCTAGGCGTAACCCTGACCCTATCCCTAACCCTAGATTGAGCCAGAAATGTGGCATTTGGCGGTGGAGGATTCCAAGAAGAATGAAGAAGTGGGAGCAAGGTTTTGGCTGTGCTGCAATAAGCTTGGCCTGCCTTTCGCATGGTGAGTGTCCCTGGAGCTCCTGGCTTTGTGGTTTTCTCAAGCCTAACCCTAGGCTTAACCCTAACCCTAGATTCATCCGGAAATCGGCCATTTGGCTGTGGCAAGTTCCAAGAAGAATGAAGAAGTGGGAGCAAGGTTTTGGCTATGCTGCGATAAGCTTGGCCTGCCTTTCACATGGTGAGTATCCCTGGAGCTCCTGGCTTTGTGGTTTTCTCAAACCCTAACACTAGGTGTTACTGTAACCATAACCATAGTTTGTGTCACAAATTGGGCATTGGGCGGCGGCAGGTTCCAAGCAGAAAGAAGAAGTGGGAGCAAGGTTTTAACTGTATCGTGCTCTACTTGGCCTGCCTTTCACATGGTGAGTGTCCCTGGAGCTCCTGGCTTTGTGGTTTTCGCAAGCCTAACCCTAGGCGTAACCCTAACCCTAGATTGAGCCAGAAATCGGGCACTGGGGTGTGCTGAGGTCCAAGCAGAACGAAGAAGTGGGAGCAAGGTTTTGGCTGTGCTGCGGTAATCTTGGCCTGCCTTTCACATGGTGAGTGTCCCTTGAGCTCCTGGCTTTGTGGTTTTCTCAAGCCTAACCCTAGGCGTAACCCTAACCCTAGCCCTAACCCTAGATTGACCCAGAAATCAGGCATTGGGCTGTGCTGAGTTCCAAGAAGAATGAAGAAGTGGGAGCAAGGTTTTAACTGTATCGTGCTCAACTTGGCCTGCCTTTCGCATGGTGAGTGTCCCTGGAGCTCCTGGCTTTGTGGATTTTTCAAACCCTAACATTAGGTGTAACCATAACCATAACCCTAGTTTGAGTCAGAAATCGGGCATTGGGAGGCAACGAGTTCCAAGCAGAAAGAAGTAGAGGGAGCAGGGTTTTAACTGTATCGTGCTCAACTTGTCCTGCCTTTCACATGGTGAGTATCCCTGGAGCTCCTGGCTTTGTGGTTTTCTCAAGCCTAACCCTAGGCGTAACCCTAACCCTAACCCTAACCCCAGATTGAGCCAGAAATCTGGCATTTGGCTGTGGAGGATTCCAAGAAGAACGAAGAAGTGGGAGCAAGGTTTTGGCTGTGCTGCGATAAGCTTGGCCTGCCTTTCGCATGGTGAGTGTCCCTGGAGCTCCGGGCTTTGTGGTTTTCTCAAGCCTAACCCTAGGCGTAACCCAAACCCTAGATTGATCTGGAAATCGGGCACTGGGCTGTGGCGAGTTCCAAGAAGAATTAAGAAGTGGGAGCAAGGTTTTAACTGTATCGTGCTCTACTTGGTCTGCCTTTCACATGCTGAGTATCCCTGGAGCTCCTGGCTTTGTGGTTTTCTCAAGCCTAACCCTAGGCTGAACCCTAACCCTAACCCTAACCCTAGACTGAGCCAGAAATCTGGCATTTGGCTGTGGAGGATTCCAAGAAGAATGAAGAAGTGGGAGCAAGCTTTTAACTGTATCGTGCTCAACTTGGTCTGCTTTTCGCATGGTGAGTATCCCTGGAGCTCCTGGCTTTGTAGATTTCTCAATCCTAAACGAAGGCGTAACACTGACCCTAACCCTTACCCTAGTTTGAGCCAGAAATCAGGCATAGGGCTGTGGCGAGTTCCAAGAAGAATGAAGAAGTGGGAGCAAGGTTTTAACTGTATCGTGCTCAACATGGCCTGCCTTTCACATGGTGAGTGTCCCTGGAGCTCCTGGCTTTGTGGTTTTCTCAAGCCTAACCCTAGGCATAACCCTAACCCTAGATTGAGCCAGAAATCGGGCACTGGGGTGTGCTGAGTTCCAAGCCGAATGAAGATGTGGGAGCAAGGTTTTGGCTGTGCTGCGGTAAGCTTGGCCTGCCTTTCGCGTGGTGAGTATCCCTGGAACTCCTGGCTTTGTGGTTTTCTCAAGCCTAACCCTAGGCGTAACCCTAACCCTAACCCCAGATTGAGCCAGAAATCGGCCATTTGGCTGTGGAGGATTCCAAGAAGAATGAAGCAGTGGGAGCAAGGTTTTGGCTGTGCTGCGGTAAGCTTAGCCTGCCTTTCGAATGGTGAGTGTCCCTGGAGCTCCTGGCTTTGTGGATTTCTCAAACCCTAACATTAGGTGTAACCATAACCATAAACCTAGTTTGAGTCAGAAATCGGGCATTGGGCGGGAACGAGTTCCAAGAAGAAAGAAGTAGAGGGAGCAAGGTTTTAACTGTATCGTGCTCAACTCGGTCTGCCTTTCGCATGGTGAGTGTCCCTGGAGCTCCTGGCTTTGTGGTTTTCTCAAGCCTAACCCTAGGCATAACCCTAACCCAAGATTGAGCCAGAAATCGGGCACTGGGCTGTGCTGTGTTCCAAGAAGAATGAAGAAGTGGGAACAAGGTTATAACTGTATCGTGCTCCTCTTGGTCTGCCTTTCGCATGGTGATTATCCCTGGAGCTCCTGGCTTTGTGGTTTTCTCAAGCCTAACCCTAGGCGTAACCCTGACCCTAACCCTAACCCTAGATTGAGCCAGAAATGTGGCATTTGGCGGTGGAGGATTCCAAGAAGAATGAAGAAGTGGGAGCAAGGTTTTGGCTGTGCTGCAATAAGCTTGGCCTGCCTTTCGCATGGTGAGTGTCCCTGGAGCTCCTGGCTTTGTGGTTTTCTCAAGCCTAACCCTAGGCTTAACCCTAACCCTAGATTCATCCGGAAATCGGCCATTTGGCTGTGGCAAGTTCCAAGAAGAATGAAGAAGTGGGAGCAAGGTTTTGGCTATGCTGCGATAAGCTTGGCCTGCCTTTCACATGGTGAGTATCCCTGGAGCTCCTGGCTTTGTGGTTTTCTCAAACCCTAACACTAGGTGTTACTGTAACCATAACCATAGTTTGTGTCACAAATTGGGCATTGGGCGGCGGCAGGTTCCAAGCAGAAAGAAGAAGTGGGAGCAAGGTTTTAACTGTATCGTGCTCTACTTGGCCTGCCTTTCACATGGTGAGTGTCCCTGGAGCTCCTGGCTTTGTGGTTTTCGCAAGCCTAACCCTAGGCGTAACCCTAACCCTAGATTGAGCCAGAAATCGGGCACTGGGGTGTGCTGAGGTCCAAGCAGAACGAAGAAGTGGGAGCAAGGTTTTGGCTGTGCTGCGGTAATCTTGGCCTGCCTTTCACATGGTGAGTGTCCCTTGAGCTCCTGGCTTTGTGGTTTTCTCAAGCCTAACCCTAGGCGTAACCCTAACCCTAGCCCTAACCCTAGATTGACCCAGAAATCAGGCATTGGGCTGTGCTGAGTTCCAAGAAGAATGAAGAAGTGGGAGCAAGGTTTTAACTGTATCGTGCTCAACTTGGCCTGCCTTTCGCATGGTGAGTGTCCCTGGAGCTCCTGGCTTTGTGGATTTTTCAAACCCTAACATTAGGTGTAACCATAACCATAACCCTAGTTTGAGTCAGAAATCGGGCATTGGGAGGCAACGAGTTCCAAGCAGAAAGAAGTAGAGGGAGCAGGGTTTTAACTGTATCGTGCTCAACTTGTCCTGCCTTTCACATGGTGAGTATCCCTGGAGCTCCTGGCTTTGTGGTTTTCTCAAGCCTAACCCTAGGCGTAACCCTAACCCTAACCCTAACCCCAGATTGAGCCAGAAATCTGGCATTTGGCTGTGGAGGATTCCAAGAAGAACGAAGAAGTGGGAGCAAGGTTTTGGCTGTGCTGCGATAAGCTTGGCCTGCCTTTCGCATGGTGAGTGTCCCTGGAGCTCCGGGCTTTGTGGTTTTCTCAAGCCTAACCCTAGGCGTAACCCAAACCCTAGATTGATCTGGAAATCGGGCACTGGGCTGTGGCGAGTTCCAAGAAGAATTAAGAAGTGGGAGCAAGGTTTTAACTGTATCGTGCTCTACTTGGTCTGCCTTTCACATGCTGAGTATCCCTGGAGCTCCTGGCTTTGTGGTTTTCTCAAGCCTAACCCTAGGCTGAACCCTAACCCTAACCCTAACCCTAGACTGAGCCAGAAATCTGGCATTTGGCTGTGGAGGATTCCAAGAAGAATGAAGAAGTGGGAGCAAGCTTTTAACTGTATCGTGCTCAACTTGGTCTGCCTTTCGCATGGTGAGTATCCCTGGAGCTCCTGGCTTTGTGGATTTCTCAATCCTAAACGAAGGCGTAACACTGACCCTAACCCTTACCCTAGTTTGAGCCAGAAATCAGGCATAGGGCTGTGGCGAGTTCCAAGAAGAATGAAGAAGTGGGAGCAAGGTTTTAACTGTATCGTGCTCAACATGGCCTGCCTTTCACATGGTGAGTGTCCCTGGAGCTCCTGGCTTTGTGGTTTTCTCAAGCCTAACCCTAGGCATAACCCTAACCCTAGATTGAGCCAGAAATCGGGCACTGGGGTGTGCTGAGTTCCAAGCCGAATGAAGATGTGGGAGCAAGGTTTTGGCTGTGCTGCGGTAAGCTTGGCCTGCCTTTCGCGTGGTGAGTATCCCTGGAACTCCTGGCTTTGTGGTTTTCTCAAGCCTAACCCTAGGCGTAACCCTAACCCTAACCCCAGATTGAGCCAGAAATCGGCCATTTGGCTGTGGAGGATTCCAAGAAGAATGAAGCAGTGGGAGCAAGGTTTTGGCTGTGCTGCGGTAAGCTTAGCCTGCCTTTCGAATGGTGAGTGTCCCTGGAGCTCCTGGCTTTGTGGATTTCTCAAACCCTAACATTAGGTGTAACCATAACCATAAACCTAGTTTGAGTCAGAAATCGGGCATTGGGCGGGAACGAGTTCCAAGAAGAAAGAAGTAGAGGGAGCAAGGTTTTAACTGTATCGTGCTCAACTCGGTCTGCCTTTCGCATGGTGAGTGTCCCTGGAGCTCCTGGCTTTGTGGTTTTCTCAAGCCTAACCCTAGGCATAACCCTAACCCAAGATTGAGCCAGAAATCGGGCACTGGGCTGTGCTGTGTTCCAAGAAGAATGAAGAAGTGGGAACAAGGTTATAACTGTATCGTGCTCCTCTTGGTCTGCCTTTCGCATGGTGAGTATCCCTGGAGCTCCTGGCTTTGTGGTTTTCTCAAGCCTAACCCTAGGCGTAACCCTGACCCTAACCCTAACCCTAGATTGAGCCAGAAATGTGGCATTTGGCGGTGGAGGATTCCAAGAAGAATGAAGAAGTGGGAGCAAGGTTTTGGCTGTGCTGCAATAAGCTTGGCCTGCCTTTCGCATGGTGAGTGTCCCTGGAGCTCCTGGCTTTGTGGTTTTCTCAAGCCTAACCCTAGGCTTAACCCTAACCCTAGATTCATCCGGAAATCGGCCATTTGGCTGTGGCAAGTTCCAAGAAGAATGAAGAAGTGGGAGCAAGGTTTTGGCTATGCTGCGATAAGCTTGGCCTGCCTTTCACATGGTGAGTATCCCTGGAGCTCCTGGCTTTGTGGTTTTCTCAAACCCTAACACTAGGTGTTACTGTAACCATAACCATAGTTTGTGTCACAAATTGGGCATTGGGCGGCGGCAGGTTCCAAGCAGAAAGAAGAAGTGGGAGCAAGGTTTTAACTGTATCGTGCTCTACTTGGCCTGCCTTTCACATGGTGAGTGTCCCTGGAGCTCCTGGCTTTGTGGTTTTCGCAAGCCTAACCCTAGGCGTAACCCTAACCCTAGATTGAGCCAGAAATCGGGCACTGGGGTGTGCTGAGGTCCAAGCAGAACGAAGAAGTGGGAGCAAGGTTTTGGCTGTGCTGCGGTAATCTTGGCCTGCCTTTCACATGGTGAGTGTCCCTTGAGCTCCTGGCTTTGTGGTTTTCTCAAGCCTAACCCTAGGCGTAACCCTAACCCTAGCCCTAACCCTAGATTGACCCAGAAATCAGGCATTGGGCTGTGCTGAGTTCCAAGAAGAATGAAGAAGTGGGAGCAAGGTTTTAACTGTATCGTGCTCAACTTGGCCTGCCTTTCGCATGGTGAGTGTCCCTGGAGCTCCTGGCTTTGTGGATTTTTCAAACCCTAACATTAGGTGTAACCATAACCATAACCCTAGTTTGAGTCAGAAATCGGGCATTGGGAGGCAACGAGTTCCAAGCAGAAAGAAGTAGAGGGAGCAGGGTTTTAACTGTATCGTGCTCAACTTGTCCTGCCTTTCACATGGTGAGTATCCCTGGAGCTCCTGGCTTTGTGGTTTTCTCAAGCCTAACCCTAGGCGTAACCCTAACCCTAACCCTAACCCCAGATTGAGCCAGAAATCTGGCATTTGGCTGTGGAGGATTCCAAGAAGAACGAAGAAGTGGGAGCAAGGTTTTGGCTGTGCTGCGATAAGCTTGGCCTGCCTTTCGCATGGTGAGTGTCCCTGGAGCTCCGGGCTTTGTGGTTTTCTCAAGCCTAACCCTAGGCGTAACCCAAACCCTAGATTGATCTGGAAATCGGGCACTGGGCTGTGGCGAGTTCCAAGAAGAATTAAGAAGTGGGAGCAAGGTTTTAACTGTATCGTGCTCTACTTGGTCTGCCTTTCACATGCTGAGTATCCCTGGAGCTCCTGGCTTTGTGGTTTTCTCAAGCCTAACCCTAGGCTGAACCCTAACCCTAACCCTAACCCTAGACTGAGCCAGAAATCTGGCATTTGGCTGTGGAGGATTCCAAGAAGAATGAAGAAGTGGGAGCAAGCTTTTAACTGTATCGTGCTCAACTTGGTCTGCCTTTCGCATGGTGAGTATCCCTGGAGCTCCTGGCTTTGTGGATTTCTCAATCCTAAACGAAGGCGTAACACTGACCCTAACCCTTACCCTAGTTTGAGCCAGAAATCAGGCATAGGGCTGTGGCGAGTTCCAAGAAGAATGAAGAAGTGGGAGCAAGGTTTTAACTGTATCGTGCTCAACATGGCCTGCCTTTCACATGGTGAGTGTCCCTGGAGCTCCTGGCTTTGTGGTTTTCTCAAGCCTAACCCTAGGCATAACCCTAACCCTAGATTGAGCCAGAAATCGGGCACTGGGGTGTGCTGAGTTCCAAGCCGAATGAAGATGTGGGAGCAAGGTTTTGGCTGTGCTGCGGTAAGCTTGGCCTGCCTTTCGCGTGGTGAGTATCCCTGGAACTCCTGGCTTTGTGGTTTTCTCAAGCCTAACCCTAGGCGTAACCCTAACCCTAACCCCAGATTGAGCCAGAAATCGGCCATTTGGCTGTGGAGGATTCCAAGAAGAATGAAGCAGTGGGAGCAAGGTTTTGGCTGTGCTGCGATAAGCTTGGCCTGCCTTTCGAATGGTGAGTGTCCCTGGAGCTCCTGGCTTTGTGGATTTCTCAAACCCTAACATTAGGTGTAACCATAACCATAAACCTAGTTTGAGTCAGAAATCGGGCATTGGGCGGGAACGAGTTCCAAGAAGAAAGAAGTAGAGGGAGCAAGGTTTTAACTGTATCGTGCTCAACTCGGTCTGCCTTTCGCATGGTGAGTGTCCCTGGAGCTCCTGGCTTTGTGGTTTTCTCAAGCCTAACCCTAGGCGTAACCCTAACCCAAGATTGAGCCAGAAATCGGGCACTGGGCTGTGCTGTGTTCCAAGAAGAATGAAGAAGTGGGAACAAGGTTATAACTGTATCGTGCTCCTCTTGGTCTGCCTTTCGCATGGTGAGTATCCCTGGAGCTCCTGGCTTTGTGGTTTTCTCAAGCCTAACCCTAGGCGTAACCCTGACCCTATCCCTAACCCTAGATTGAGCCAGAAATGTGGCATTTGGCGGTGGAGGATTCCAAGAAGAATGAAGAAGTGGGAGCAAGGTTTTGGCTGTGCTGCAATAAGCTTGGCCTGCCTTTCGCATGGTGAGTGTCCCTGGAGCTCCTGGCTTTGTGGTTTTCTCAAGCCTAACCCTAGGCTTAACCCTAACCCTAGATTCATCCGGAAATCGGCCATTTGGCTGTGGCAAGTTCCAAGAAGAATGAAGAAGTGGGAGCAAGGTTTTGGCTATGCTGCGATAAGCTTGGCCTGCCTTTCACATGGTGAGTATCCCTGGAGCTCCTGGCTTTGTGGTTTTCTCAAACCCTAACACTAGGTGTTACTGTAACCATAACCATAGTTTGTGTCACAAATTGGGCATTGGGCGGCGGCAGGTTCCAAGCAGAAAGAAGAAGTGGGAGCAAGGTTTTAACTGTATCGTGCTCTACTTGGCCTGCCTTTCACATGGTGAGTGTCCCTGGAGCTCCTGGCTTTGTGGTTTTCGCAAGCCTAACCCTAGGCGTAACCCTAACCCTAGATTGAGCCAGAAATCGGGCACTGGGGTGTGCTGAGGTCCAAGCAGAACGAAGAAGTGGGAGCAAGGTTTTGGCTGTGCTGCGGTAATCTTGGCCTGCCTTTCACATGGTGAGTGTCCCTTGAGCTCCTGGCTTTGTGGTTTTCTCAAGCCTAACCCTAGGCGTAACCCTAACCCTAGCCCTAACCCTAGATTGACCCAGAAATCAGGCATTGGGCTGTGCTGAGTTCCAAGAAGAATGAAGAAGTGGGAGCAAGGTTTTAACTGTATCGTGCTCAACTTGGCCTGCCTTTCGCATGGTGAGTGTCCCTGGAGCTCCTGGCTTTGTGGATTTTTCAAACCCTAACATTAGGTGTAACCATAACCATAACCCTAGTTTGAGTCAGAAATCGGGCATTGGGAGGCAACGAGTTCCAAGCAGAAAGAAGTAGAGGGAGCAGGGTTTTAACTGTATCGTGCTCAACTTGTCCTGCCTTTCACATGGTGAGTATCCCTGGAGCTCCTGGCTTTGTGGTTTTCTCAAGCCTAACCCTAGGCGTAACCCTAACCCTAACCCTAACCCCAGATTGAGCCAGAAATCTGGCATTTGGCTGTGGAGGATTCCAAGAAGAACGAAGAAGTGGGAGCAAGGTTTTGGCTGTGCTGCGATAAGCTTGGCCTGCCTTTCGCATGGTGAGTGTCCCTGGAGCTCCGGGCTTTGTGGTTTTCTCAAGCCTAACCCTAGGCGTAACCCAAACCCTAGATTGATCTGGAAATCGGGCACTGGGCTGTGGCGAGTTCCAAGAAGAATTAAGAAGTGGGAGCAAGGTTTTAACTGTATCGTGCTCTACTTGGTCTGCCTTTCACATGCTGAGTATCCCTGGAGCTCCTGGCTTTGTGGTTTTCTCAAGCCTAACCCTAGGCTGAACCCTAACCCTAACCCTAACCCTAGACTGAGCCAGAAATCTGGCATTTGGCTGTGGAGGATTCCAAGAAGAATGAAGAAGTGGGAGCAAGCTTTTAACTGTATCGTGCTCAACTTGGTCTGCTTTTCGCATGGTGAGTATCCCTGGAGCTCCTGGCTTTGTAGATTTCTCAATCCTAAACGAAGGCGTAACACTGACCCTAACCCTTACCCTAGTTTGAGCCAGAAATCAGGCATAGGGCTGTGGCGAGTTCCAAGAAGAATGAAGAAGTGGGAGCAAGGTTTTAACTGTATCGTGCTCAACATGGCCTGCCTTTCACATGGTGAGTGTCCCTGGAGCTCCTGGCTTTGTGGTTTTCTCAAGCCTAACCCTAGGCATAACCCTAACCCTAGATTGAGCCAGAAATCGGGCACTGGGGTGTGCTGAGTTCCAAGCCGAATGAAGATGTGGGAGCAAGGTTTTGGCTGTGCTGCGGTAAGCTTGGCCTGCCTTTCGCGTGGTGAGTATCCCTGGAACTCCTGGCTTTGTGGTTTTCTCAAGCCTAACCCTAGGCGTAACCCTAACCCTAACCCCAGATTGAGCCAGAAATCGGCCATTTGGCTGTGGAGGATTCCAAGAAGAATGAAGCAGTGGGAGCAAGGTTTTGGCTGTGCTGCGGTAAGCTTAGCCTGCCTTTCGAATGGTGAGTGTCCCTGGAGCTCCTGGCTTTGTGGATTTCTCAAACCCTAACATTAGGTGTAACCATAACCATAAACCTAGTTTGAGTCAGAAATCGGGCATTGGGCGGGAACGAGTTCCAAGAAGAAAGAAGTAGAGGGAGCAAGGTTTTAACTGTATCGTGCTCAACTCGGTCTGCCTTTCGCATGGTGAGTGTCCCTGGAGCTCCTGGCTTTGTGGTTTTCTCAAGCCTAACCCTAGGCATAACCCTAACCCAAGATTGAGCCAGAAATCGGGCACTGGGCTGTGCTGTGTTCCAAGAAGAATGAAGAAGTGGGAACAAGGTTATAACTGTATCGTGCTCCTCTTGGTCTGCCTTTCGCATGGTGAGTATCCCTGGAGCTCCTGGCTTTGTGGTTTTCTCAAGCCTAACCCTAGGCGTAACCCTGACCCTAACCCTAACCCTAGATTGAGCCAGAAATGTGGCATTTGGCGGTGGAGGATTCCAAGAAGAATGAAGAAGTGGGAGCAAGGTTTTGGCTGTGCTGCAATAAGCTTGGCCTGCCTTTCGCATGGTGAGTGTCCCTGGAGCTCCTGGCTTTGTGGTTTTCTCAAGCCTAACCCTAGGCTTAACCCTAACCCTAGATTCATCCGGAAATCGGCCATTTGGCTGTGGCAAGTTCCAAGAAGAATGAAGAAGTGGGAGCAAGGTTTTGGCTATGCTGCGATAAGCTTGGCCTGCCTTTCACATGGTGAGTATCCCTGGAGCTCCTGGCTTTGTGGTTTTCTCAAACCCTAACACTAGGTGTTACTGTAACCATAACCATAGTTTGTGTCACAAATTGGGCATTGGGCGGCGGCAGGTTCCAAGCAGAAAGAAGAAGTGGGAGCAAGGTTTTAACTGTATCGTGCTCTACTTGGCCTGCCTTTCACATGGTGAGTGTCCCTGGAGCTCCTGGCTTTGTGGTTTTCGCAAGCCTAACCCTAGGCGTAACCCTAACCCTAGATTGAGCCAGAAATCGGGCACTGGGGTGTGCTGAGGTCCAAGCAGAACGAAGAAGTGGGAGCAAGGTTTTGGCTGTGCTGCGGTAATCTTGGCCTGCCTTTCACATGGTGAGTGTCCCTTGAGCTCCTGGCTTTGTGGTTTTCTCAAGCCTAACCCTAGGCGTAACCCTAACCCTAGCCCTAACCCTAGATTGACCCAGAAATCAGGCATTGGGCTGTGCTGAGTTCCAAGAAGAATGAAGAAGTGGGAGCAAGGTTTTAACTGTATCGTGCTCAACTTGGCCTGCCTTTCGCATGGTGAGTGTCCCTGGAGCTCCTGGCTTTGTGGATTTTTCAAACCCTAACATTAGGTGTAACCATAACCATAACCCTAGTTTGAGTCAGAAATCGGGCATTGGGAGGCAACGAGTTCCAAGCAGAAAGAAGTAGAGGGAGCAGGGTTTTAACTGTATCGTGCTCAACTTGTCCTGCCTTTCACATGGTGAGTATCCCTGGAGCTCCTGGCTTTGTGGTTTTCTCAAGCCTAACCCTAGGCGTAACCCTAACCCTAACCCTAACCCCAGATTGAGCCAGAAATCTGGCATTTGGCTGTGGAGGATTCCAAGAAGAACGAAGAAGTGGGAGCAAGGTTTTGGCTGTGCTGCGATAAGCTTGGCCTGCCTTTCGCATGGTGAGTGTCCCTGGAGCTCCGGGCTTTGTGGTTTTCTCAAGCCTAACCCTAGGCGTAACCCAAACCCTAGATTGATCTGGAAATCGGGCACTGGGCTGTGGCGAGTTCCAAGAAGAATTAAGAAGTGGGAGCAAGGTTTTAACTGTATCGTGCTCTACTTGGTCTGCCTTTCACATGCTGAGTATCCCTGGAGCTCCTGGCTTTGTGGTTTTCTCAAGCCTAACCCTAGGCTGAACCCTAACCCTAACCCTAACCCTAGACTGAGCCAGAAATCTGGCATTTGGCTGTGGAGGATTCCAAGAAGAATGAAGAAGTGGGAGCAAGCTTTTAACTGTATCGTGCTCAACTTGGTCTGCTTTTCGCATGGTGAGTATCCCTGGAGCTCCTGGCTTTGTGGATTTCTCAATCCTAAACGAAGGCGTAACACTGACCCTAACCCTTACCCTAGTTTGAGCCAGAAATCAGGCATAGGGCTGTGGCGAGTTCCAAGAAGAATGAAGAAGTGGGAGCAAGGTTTTAACTGTATCGTGCTCAACATGGCCTGCCTTTCACATGGTGAGTGTCCCTGGAGCTCCTGGCTTTGTGGTTTTCTCAAGCCTAACCATAGGCGTAACCCTAACCCAAGATTGAGCCAGAAATCGGGCACTGGGCTGTGCTGAGTTCCAAGAAAAATGAAGAAGTGGGAACAAGGTTATAACTGTATCGTGCACAACTTGGCCTGCCTTTTACATGGTGACTATCCCTGGAGCTCCTGGCTTTGTGGTTTTCTCAAGCCTAACCTTAGGCGTAACCCTGACCCTAACCCTTACCCTAGATTGAGCCAGAAATGTGGCATTTGGCTGTGGAGGATTCCAAGAAGAATGAAGAAGTGGGAGCAAGGTTTTGGCTGTGCTGCGATAAGCTTGGCCTGCCTTTCGCATGGTGAGTGTCCCTGGAGCTCCTGGCTTTGTGGTTTTCTCAAGCCTAACCCTAGGTGTAACCCTAACCCTAGACTGATCCGGAAAACAGGCATTTGGCTGTGGCAAGTTCCAAGAAGAATGAAGAAGTGGGAGCAAGGTTTTGGCTGTGCTGCGATAAGCTTGGCTAGCCTTTTGCATGGTGAGTGTCCCTGGAGCTCCTGGCGTTGTGGATTTCTCAAACCCTAACATTAGGTGTAACCATAACCATAACCATAGTTTGAGTCAGAAATCGGGCATTGGGCGGCAACGAGTTCCAAGCAGAAAGAAGTAGAGGGAGCAAGGTTTTAACTGTATCGTGCTCAACTTGGCCTGCCTTTCGCCTGGTGAGTGTCCCTGGAGCTCCTGGCTTTGTGGTTTTCTCAAGCCTAACCCTAGGCGTAACCCTAACCCTAGCCCTAATCCTAGATTGACCCAGAAATCAGGCATTGGGCTGTGCTGAGTTCCAAGAAGAATGAAGAAGTGGGAGTAAGGTTTTAACTGTATCGTGCTCAACTCTGCCTGCCTTTCGCACGGTGAGAGTCCCTGGAGCTCCTGGCTTTGTGGTTTTCTCAAGCCTAACCCTAGGCGTAACCCTGACCCTAACCCTAACCCTAACCCTAACCCCAGATTGAGCCAGAAATCTGGCATTTGGCTGTGGAGGATTCCAAGAAGAACGAAGAAGTGGGAGCAAGGTTTTGGCTGTGCTGCGATAATCTTGGCCTGCCTTTCGCATGGTGAGTGTCCCTGGAGCTCCGGGCTTTGTGGTTTTCTCAAGCCTAACCCTAAACGTAACCCTAACCCTAGATTGATCCGGAAATCGGGCATTTGGCTGTGGCAAGTTCCAAGAAGAATGAAGCAGTGGGAGCAAGGTTTTAACTGTATCGTGCTCTACTTGGTCTGCCTTTCACATGCTGAGTATCCCTGGAGCTCCTGGCATTGTGGTTTTCTCAAGCCTAACCCTAGGCGTAACCCTAACCCTAACCCTAACCCTAGTTTGAGCCAGAAATCTGGCATTTGGCTGTGGAGGATTCCAAGAAGAATGAAGAAGTGGGAGCAAGCTTTTAACTGTATCGTGCTCAACTTGGTCTGCCTTTCGCATGGTGAGTATCCCTGGAGCTCCTGGCTTTGTGGATTTCTCAATCCTAAACGAAGGCGTAACACTGACCCTAACCCTTACCCTAGTTTGAGCCAGAAATCAGGCATAGGGCTGTGGCGAGTTCCAAGAAGAATGAAGAAGTGGGAGCAAGGTTTTAACTGTATCGTGCTCAACTCGGTCTGCCTTTCGCATGGTGAGTGTCCCTGGAGCTCCTGGCTTTGTGGTTTTCTCAAGCCTAACCCTAGGCATAACCCTAACCCAAGATTGAGCCAGAAATCGGGCACTGGGCTGTGCTGTGTTCCAAGAAGAATGAAGAAGTGGGAACAAGGTTATAACTGTATCGTGCTCCTCTTGGTCTGCCTTTCGCATGGTGAGTATCCCTGGAGCTCCTGGCTTTGTGGTTTTCTCAAGCCTAACCCTAGGCGTAACCCTGACCCTAACCCTAACCCTAGATTGAGCCAGAAATCTGGCATTTGGCGGTGGAGGATTCCAAGAAGAATGAAGAAGTGGGAGCAAGGTTTTGGCTGTGCTGCAATAAGCTTGGCCTGCCTTTCGCATGGTGAGTGTCCCTGGAGCTCGTGGCTTTGTGGTTTTCTCAACCCTAACCCTAGGCTTAACCCTAACCCTAGATTCATCCGGAAATCGGCCATTTGGCTGTGGCAAGTTCCAAGAAGAATGAAGAAGTGGGAGCAAGGTTTTGGCTATGCTGCGATAAGCTTGGCCTGCCTTTCACATGGTGAGTATCCCTGGAGCTCCTGGCTTTGTGGTTTTCTCAAACCCTAACACTAGGTGTTACTGTAACCATAACCATAGTTTGTGTCACAAATTGGGCATTGGGCGGCGGCAGGTTCCAAGCAGAAAGAAGAAGTGGGAGCAAGGTTTTAACTGTATCGTGCTCTACTTGGCCTGCCTTTCACATGGTGAGTGTCCCTGGAGCTCCTGGCTTTGTGGTTTTCGCAAGCCTAACCCTAGGCGTAACCCTTACCCTAGATTGAGCCAGAAATCGGGCACTGGGGTGTGCTGAGGTCCAAGCAGAACGAAGAAGTGGGAGCAAGGTTTTGGCTGTGCTGCGGTAATCTTGGCCTGCCTTTCACATGGTGAGTGTCCCTTGAGCTCCTGGCTTTGTGGTTTTCTCAAGCCTAACCCTAGGCGTAACCCTAACCCTAGCCCTAATCCTAGATTGACCCAGAAATCAGGCATTGGGCTGTGCTGAGTTCCAAGAAGAATGAAGAAGTGGGAGCAAGGTTTTAACTGTATCGTGCTCAACTTGGCCTGCCTTTCACATGGTGAGTGTCCCTGGAGCTCCTGGCTTTGTGGTTTTCTCAAGCCTAACCCTAGGCATAACCCTAACCCTAGATTGAGCCAGAAATCGGGCACTGGGGTGTGCTGAGTTCCAAGCCGAATGAAGATGTGGGAGCAAGGTTTTGGCTGTGCTGCGGTAAGCTTGGCCTGCCTTTCGCGTGGTGAGTATCCCTGGAACTCCTGGCTTTGTGGTTTTCTCAAGCCTAACCCTAGGCGTAACCCTAACCCTAACCCCAGATTGAGCCAGAAATCGGCCATTTGGCTGTGGAGGATTCCAAGAAGAATGAAGCAGTGGGAGCAAGGTTTTGGCTGTGCTGCGGTAAGCTTAGCCTGCCTTTCGAATGGTGAGTGTCCCTGGAGCTCCTGGCTTTGTGGATTTCTCAAACCCTAACATTAGGTGTAACCATAACCATAAACCTAGTTTGAGTCAGAAATCGGGCATTGGGCGGGAACGAGTTCCAAGAAGAAAGAAGTAGAGGGAGCAAGGTTTTAACTGTATCGTGCTCAACTCGGTCTGCCTTTCGCATGGTGAGTGTCCCTGGAGCTCCTGGCTTTGTGGTTTTCTCAAGCCTAACCCTAGGCATAACCCTAACCCAAGATTGAGCCAGAAATCGGGCACTGGGCTGTGCTGTGTTCCAAGAAGAATGAAAAAGTGGGAACAAGGTTATAACTGTATCGTGCTCCTCTTGGTCTGCCTTTCGCATGGTGAGTATCCCTGGAGCTCCTGGCTTTGTGGTTTTCTCAAGCCTAACCCTAGGCGTAACCCTGACCCTAACCCTAACCCTAGATTGAGCCAGAAATGTGGCATTTGGCGGTGGAGGATTCCAAGAAGAATGAAGAAGTGGGAGCAAGGTTTTGGCTGTGCTGCAATAAGCTTGGCCTGCCTTTCGCATGGTGAGTGTCCCTGGAGCTCCTGGCTTTGTGGTTTTCTCAAGCCTAACCCTAGGCTTAACCCTAACCCTAGATTCATCCGGAAATCGGCCATTTGGCTGTGGCAAGTTCCAAGAAGAATGAAGAAGTGGGAGCAAGGTTTTGGCTATGCTGCGATAAGCTTGGCCTGCCTTTCACATGGTGAGTATCCCTGGAGCTCCTGGCTTTGTGGTTTTCTCAAACCCTAACACTAGGTGTTACTGTAACCATAACCATAGTTTGTGTCACAAATTGGGCATTGGGCGGCGGCAGGTTCCAAGCAGAAAGAAGAAGTGGGAGCAAGGTTTTAACTGTATCGTGCTCTACTTGGCCTGCCTTTCACATGGTGAGTGTCCCTGGAGCTCCTGGCTTTGTGGTTTTCGCAAGCCTAACCCTAGGCGTAACCCTAACCCTAGATTGAGCCAGAAATCGGGCACTGGGGTGTGCTGAGGTCCAAGCAGAACGAAGAAGTGGGAGCAAGGTTTTGGCTGTGCTGCGGTAATCTTGGCCTGCCTTTCACATGGTGAGTGTCCCTTGAGCTCCTGGCTTTGTGGTTTTCTCAAGCCTAACCCTAGGCGTAACCCTAACCCTAGCCCTAATCCTAGATTGACCCAGAAATCAGGCATTGGGCTGTGCTGAGTTCCAAGAAGAATGAAGAAGTGGGAGCAAGGTTTTAACTGTATCGTGCTCAACTTGGCCTGCCTTTCGCATGGTGAGTGTCCCTGGAGCTCCTGGCTTTGTGGTTTTCTCAAGCCTAACCCAAGGCGTAACGCTAACCCTAACCCTAACCCCAGATTGAGCCAGAAATCTGGCATTTGGCTGTGGAGGATTCCAAGAAGAACGAAGAAGTGGGAGCAAGGTTTTGGCTGTGCTGCAATAAGCTTGGCCTGCCTTTCGCATGGTGAGTGTCCCTGGAGCTCCTGGCTTTGTGGTTTTCTCAAGCCTAACCCTAGGCATAACCCTAACCCTAGATTGAGCTAGAAAGTTGGCGCATGGCTGTGGCGGGTTCCAAGAAGAATGAAGCAGTGGGAGCAAGGTTTTAACTGTATCGTGCCCAACTTGGCCTGCCTTTCACATGGTGAGTGTCCCTTGAGCTCCTGGCTTTGTGGTTTTCTCAAGCCTAACCCTAGGCGTAACCCTAACCCTAGCCCTAACCCTAGATTGACCCAGAAATCAGGCATTGGGCTGTGCTGAGTTCCAAGAAGAATGAAGAAGTGGGAGCAAGGTTTTAACTGTATCGTGCTCAACTTGGCCTGCCTTTCGCATGGTGAGTGTCCCTGGAGCTCCTGGCTTTGTGGATTTTTCAAACCCTAACATTAGGTGTAACCATAACCATAACCCTAGTTTGAGTCAGAAATCGGGCATTGGGAGGCAACGAGTTCCAAGCAGAAAGAAGTAGAGGGAGCAGGGTTTTAACTGTATCGTGCTCAACTTGTCCTGCCTTTCACATGGTGAGTATCCCTGGAGCTCCTGGCTTTGTGGTTTTCTCAAGCCTAACCCTAGGCGTAACCCTAACCCTAACCCTAACCCCAGATTGAGCCAGAAATCTGGCATTTGGCTGTGGAGGATTCCAAGAAGAACGAAGAAGTGGGAGCAAGGTTTTGGCTGTGCTGCGATAAGCTTGGCCTGCCTTTCGCATGGTGAGTGTCCCTGGAGCTCCGGGCTTTGTGGTTTTCTCAAGCCTAACCCTAGGCGTAACCCAAACCCTAGATTGATCTGGAAATCGGGCACTGGGCTGTGGCGAGTTCCAAGAAGAATTAAGAAGTGGGAGCAAGGTTTTAACTGTATCGTGCTCTACTTGGTCTGCCTTTCACATGCTGAGTATCCCTGGAGCTCCTGGCTTTGTGGTTTTCTCAAGCCTAACCCTAGGCTGAACCCTAACCCTAACCCTAACCCTAGACTGAGCCAGAAATCTGGCATTTGGCTGTGGAGGATTCCAAGAAGAATGAAGAAGTGGGAGCAAGCTTTTAACTGTATCGTGCTCAACTTGGTCTGCTTTTCGCATGGTGAGTATCCCTGGAGCTCCTGGCTTTGTGGATTTCTCAATCCTAAACGAAGGCGTAACACTGACCCTAACCCTTACCCTAGTTTGAGCCAGAAATCAGGCATAGGGCTGTGGCGAGTTCCAAGAAGAATGAAGAAGTGGGAGCAAGGTTTTAACTGTATCGTGCTCACCATGGCCTGCCTTTCACATGGTGAGTGTCCCTGGAGCTCCTGGCTTTGTGGTTTTCTCAAGCCTAACCATAGGCGTAACCCTAACCCAAGATTGAGCCAGAAATCGGGCACTGGGCTGTGCTGAGTTCCAAGAAAAATGAAGAAGTGGGAACAAGGTTATAACTGTATCGTGCACAACTTGGCCTGCCTTTTACATGGTGACTATCCCTGGAGCTCCTGGCTTTGTGGTTTTCTCAAGCCTAACCTTAGGCGTAACCCTGACCCTAACCCTTACCCTAGATTGAGCCAGAAATCGGGCAGTGGACGGTGGAGGATTCCAAGAAGAATGAAGAAGTGGGAGCAAGGTTTTGGCTGTGCTGCGATAAGCTTGGCCTGCCTTTCGCATGGTGAGTGTCCCTGGAGCTCCTGGCTTTGTGGTTTTCTCAAGCCTAACCCTAGGTGTAACCCTAACCCTAGACTGATCCGGAAAACGGGCATTTGGCTGTGGCAAGTTCCAAGAAGAATGAAGAAGTGGGAGCAAGGTTTTGGCTGTGCTGCGATAAGCTTGGCTAGCCTTTTGCATGGTGAGTGTCCCTGGAGCTCCTGGCGTTGTGGATTTCTCAAACCCTAACATTAGGTGTAACCATAACCATAACCATAGTTTGAGTCAGAAATCGGGCATTGGGCGGCAACGAGTTCCAAGCAGAAAGAAGTAGAGGGAGCAGGGTTTTAACTGTATCGTGCTCAACTTGGCCTGCCTTTCGCCTGGTGAGTGTCCCTGGAGCTCCTGGCTTTGTGGTTTTCTCAAGCCTAACCCTAGGCGTAACCCTAACCCTAGCCCTAATCCTAGATTGACCCAGAAATCAGGCATTGGGCTGTGCTGAGTTCCAAGAAGAATGAAGAAGTGGGAGTAAGGTTTTAACTGTATCGTGCTCAACTCTGCCTGCCTTTCGCACGGTGAGAGTCCCTGGAGCTCCTGGCTTTGTGGTTTTCTCAAGCCTAACCCTAGGCGTAACCCTGACCCTAACCCTAACCCTAACCCTAACCCCAGATTGAGCCAGAAATCTGGCATTTGGCTGTGGAGGATTCCAAGAAGAACGAAGAAGTGGGAGCAAGGTTTTGGCTGTGCTGCGATAATCTTGGCCTGCCTTTCGCATGGTGAGTGTCCCTGGAGCTCCGGGCTTTGTGGTTTTCTCAAGCCTAACCCTAAACGTAACCCTAACCCTAGATTGATCCGGAAATCGGGCATTTGGCTGTGGCAAGTTCCAAGAAGAATGAAGCAGTGGGAGCAAGGTTTTAACTGTATCGTGCTCTACTTGGTCTGCCTTTCACATGCTGAGTATCCCTGGAGCTCCTGGCATTGTGGTTTTCTCAAGCCTAACCCTAGGCGTAACCCTAACCCTAACCCTAACCCTAGACTGAGCCAGAAATCTGGCATTTGGCTGTGGAGGATTCCAAGAAGAATGAAGAAGTGGGAGCAAGCTTTTAACTGTATCGTGCTCAACTTGGTCTGCCTTTCGCATGGTGAGTATCCCTGGAGCTCCTGGCTTTGTGGATTTCTCAATCCTAAACGAAGGCGTAACACTGACCCTAACCCTTACCCTAGTTTGAGCCAGAAATCAGGCATAGGGCTGTGGCGAGTTCCAAGAAGAATGAAGAAGTGGGAGCAAGGTTTTAACTGTATCGTGCTCAACATGGCCTGCCTTTCACATGGTGAGTGTCCCTGGAGCTCCTGGCTTTGTGGTTTTCTCATGCCTAACCCTAGGCATAACCCTAACCCTAGATTGAGCCAGAAATCGGGCACTGAGGTGTGCTGAGTTCCAAGCCGAATGAAGATGTGGGAGCAAGGTTTTGGCTGTGCTGCGGTAAGCTTGGCCTGCCTTTCGCATGGTGAGTATCCCTGGAACTCCTGGCTTTGTGGTTTTCTCAAGCCTAACCCTAGGCGTAACCCTAACCCTAACCCCAGATTGAGCCAGAAATCGGCCATTTGGCTGTGGAGGATTCCAAGAAGAATGAAGCAGTGGGAGCAAGGTTTTGGCTGTGCTGCGATAAGCTTGGACTGCCTTTCGCATGGTGAGTGTCCCTGGAGCTCCTGGCGTTGTGGATTTCTCAAACCCTAACATTAGGTGTAACCATAACCATAAACCTAGTTTGAGTCAGAAATCGGGCATTGGGCGGCAACGAGTTCCAAGAAGAAAGAAGTAGAGGGAGCAGGGTTTTAACTGTATCGTGCTCAACTTGGCCTGCCTTTCGCATGGTGAGTGTCTCTGGAGCTCCTGGCTTTGTGGTTTTCTCAAGCCTAACCCTAGGCGTAACCCTAACCCAAGATTGAGCCAGAAATCGGACACTGGACTGTGCTGTGTTCCAAGAAGAATGAAGAAGTGGGAACAAGGTTATAACTGTATCGTGCTCAACTTGTCCTGCCTTTCACATGGTGAGTATCCCTGGAGCTCCTGGCTTTGTGGTTTTCTCAAGCCTAACCCTAGGCGTAACCCTGACCCTAGCCCTAATCCTAGATTGACCCAGAAATCAGGCATTGGGCTGTGCTGAGTTCCAAGAAGAATGAAGAAGTGGGAGTAAGGTTTTAACTGTATCGTGCTCAACTTGGCCTGCCTTTCACATGGTGAGAGTCCCTGGAGCTCCTGGCTTTGTGGTTTTCTCAAGCCTAACCCAAGGCGTAACGCTAACCCTAACCCTAACCCCAGATTGAGCCAGAAATCTGGCATTTGGCTGTGGAGGATTCCAAGAAGAACGAAGAAGTGGGAGCAAGGTTTTGGCTGTGCTGCGATAAGCTTGGCCTGCCTTTCGCATGGTGAGTGTCCCTGGAGCTCCTGGCTTTGTGGTTTTCTCAAGCCTAACCCTAGGCGTAACCCTAACCCTAGATTGATCCGGAAATCGGGCATTTGGCTGTGGCAAGTTCCAAGAAGAATGAAGAAGCGGGAGCAAGGTTTTGGCTGTGCTGCAGTAAGCTTGGCCTGCCTTTCGCATGGTGAGTATCCCTGGAGCTCCTGGCTTTGTGGATTTCTCAAACCCTAACATCAGGTGTAACCATAACCATAACCCTAGTTTGAGTCAGAAATCGGGCATTGGGCGGCAACGAGTTCCAAGTAGAAAGAAGTAGAGGGAGCAGGGTTTTAACTGTATCGTGCACAACTTGGCCTGCCTTTCGCATGGTGAGTATCCCTGGAGCTCCTGGCTTTGTGGTTTTCTCAAGCCTAACCCAAGGCGTAACGCTAACCCAAGATTGAGCCAGAAATCGGGCACTGGGCTGTGCTGTGTTCCAAGAAGAATGAAGAAGTGGTAACAAGGTTTTAACTGTATCGTGCCCAACCTGGCCTGCCTTTCGCATGCTGAGTGTCCCTTGAGCTCCTGGCTTTGTGGTTTTCTCAAGCCTAACCCTAGGCGTAACCCTAACCCTAGACTGAGCTAGAAAGTTGGCGCATGGCTGTGGCGGGTTGCAAGAAGAATGAAGCAGTGGGAGCAAGGTTTTAACTGTATCGTGCTCAACTTGGCCTGCCTTTCACATGGTGAGTGTCCCTGGAGCTCCTGGCTTTGTGGTTTTCTCAAGCCTAACCCTAGGCGTAACCCTAACCGTAGATTGTTCCGGAAATTGGGCATTTGGCTGTGGCGAGTTCCAAGAAGAATGAAGAAGTGGGAGCAAGGTTTTGGCTGTGCTGCGATAAGCTTGGCCTGCCTTTCACATGGTGAGTGTCCCTGGAGCTCCTGGCTTTGTGGTTTTCTCAAGCCTAACCCTAGGCGTAACCCTAACCCTAACACTAACCCCAGATTGAGCCAGAAATCGGGCATTTGGCTGTGGAGGATTCCAAGAAGAACGAAGAAGTGGGAGCAAGGTTTTGGCTGTGCTGCGATAAGCTTGGCCTGCCTTTTGCATGGTGAGTGTCCCTGGAGCTCCTGGCTTTGTGGTTTTCTCAAGCCTAACCCTAGGCGTACCCCTAACCCTAGATTGATCCGGAAAACGGGCATTTGGCTGTGGCAAGTTCCAAGAAGAATGAAGAAGTGGGAGCAAGGTTTTGGCTGTGCTGCGATAAGCTTGGCTAGCCTTTTGCATGGTGAGTGTCCCTGGAGCTCCTGGCTTTGTGGATTTCTCAAACCCTAACATTAGGTGTAACCATAACCATAACCCTAGTTTGAGTCAGAAATCGGGCATTGGGCGGCAACGAGTTCCAAGAAGAAAGAAGTAGAGGGAGCAGGGTTTTAACTGTATCGTGCTCAACTTGGCCTGCCTTTCGCATGGTGAGTGGCCCTGGAGCTCCTGGCTTTGTGGTTTTCTCAAGCCTATCCCTAGGCGTAACCCTAACCCAAGATTGAGCCAGAAATCGGACACTGGACTGTGCTGTGTTCCAAGAAGAATGAAGAAGGGGGAACAAGGTTATAACTGTATCGTGCTCAACTTGGCCTGCCTTTCACATGGGGAGTATCCCTGGAGCTCCTGGCTTTGTGGTTTTCTCAAGCCTAACCCTAGGCGTAACCCTGACCCTAGATTGAGCCAGAAATCGGGCAGTGGACGGTGGAGGATTCCAAGAAGAATGAAGAAGTGGGAGCAAGGTTTTGGCTGTGCTGCGATAAGCTTGGCCTGCCTTTCGCATGGTGAGTGTCCCTGGAGCTCCTGGCTTTGTGGTTTTCTCAAGCCTAACCCTAGGGGTAACCCTAACCCTAGATTGATCTGGAAATCGGCCATTTGGCTGTGGCAAGATCCAAGAAGAATTAAGAAGTGGGAGCAAGGTTTTGGCTATGCTGCGATAAGCTTGGCCTGCCTTTCACATGGTGAGTATCCCTGGAGCTCCTGGCTTTGTGGTTTTCTCAAAACCTAACACTAGGTGTAACTGTAACCATAACCATAGTTTGTGTCAGAAATTGGGCATTGGGCGGCGGCAGGTTCCAAGCAGAAAGAAGAAGTGGGAGCAAGGTTTTAACTGTATCGTGCTCTACTTGGCCTGCCTTTCACATGGTGAGTGTCCCTGGAGCTCCTGGCTTTGTGGTTTTCTCAAGCCTAACCCTAGGCGTAACCCTAACCCTAGCCCTAATCCTAGATTGACCCAGAAATCAGGCATTGGGCTGTGCTGAGTTCCAAGAAGAATGAAGAAGTGGGAGCAAGGTTTTAACTGTATCGTGCTCAACTTGGCCTGCCTTTCGCATGGTGAGAGTCCCTGGAGCTCCTGGCTTTGTGGTTTTCTCAACCCTAACCCAAGGCGTAACGCTAACCCTAACCCTAACCCCAGATTGAGCCAGAAATCTGGCATTTGGCTGTGGAGGATTCCAAGAAGAACGAAGAAGTGGGAGCAAGGTTTTGGCTGTGCTGCGATAAGCTTGGCCTGCCTTTCGCATGGTGAGTGTCCCTGGAGCTCCTGGCTTTGTGGTTTTCTCAAGCCCAACCCTAGGCGTAACCCTAACCATAGATTGAGCTAGAAAGTTGGCGCATGGCTGTGGCGGGTTCCAAGAAGAATGAAGCAGTGGGAGCAAGGTTTTAACTGTATCGTGCTCAACTTGGCCTGCCTATCGCATGGTGAGTGTCCCTGGAGCTCCTGGCTTTGTGGATTTTTCAAACCCTAACATTAGGTGTAACCATAACCATAACCCTAGTTTGAGTCAGAAATCGGGCATTGGGAGGCAACGAGTTCCAAGCAGAAAGAAGTAGAGGGAGCAGGGTTTTAACTGTATCGTGCTCAACTTGTCCTGCCTTTCACATGGTGAGTATCCCTGGAGCTCCTGGCTTTGTGTTTTTCTCAAGCCTAACCCTAGGCGTAACCCTAACCCTAACC
Source organism: Cyanocitta stelleri (assembly GCA_026167965.1). Taxonomy (NCBI): domain Eukaryota; kingdom Metazoa; phylum Chordata; class Aves; order Passeriformes; family Corvidae; genus Cyanocitta; species Cyanocitta stelleri. Next base: position 228,196 of record JANXIP010000035.1, read on the forward strand.
CTAACCCCAGATTGAGCCAGAAATCTGGCATTTGGCTGTGGAGGATTCCAAGAAGAACGAAGAAGTGGGAGCAAGGTTTTGGCTGTGCTGCGATAAGCTTGGCCTGCCTTTCGCATGGTGAGTGTCCCTGGAGCTCCGGGCTTTGTGGTTTTCTCAAGCCTAACCCTAAACGTAACCCTAACCCTAGATTGATCCGGAATTCGGGCATTTGGCTGTGGCAAGTTCCAAGAAGAATGAAGAAGTGGGAGCAAGGTTTTAACTGTATCGTGCTCTACTTGGTCTGCCTTTCACATGCTGAGTATCCCTGGAGCTCCTGGCTTTGTGGTTTTCTCAAGCCTAACCCTGGGCGTAACCCTAACCCTAACACTAACCCTAGACTGAGCCAGAAATCTGGCATTTGGCTGTGGAGGATTCCAAGAAGAATGAAGAAGTGGGAGCAAGCTTTTAACTGTATCGTGCTCAACTTGGTCTGCCTTTCGCATGGTGAGTATCCCTGGTGCTCCTGGCTTTGTGGATTTCTCAATCCTAAACGAAGGTGTAACACTGACCCTAACCCTTACCCTAGTTTGAGCCAGAAATCAGGCATAGGGCTGAGGCGAGTTCCAAGAAGAATGAAGAAGTGGGAGCAAGGTTTTAACTGTATCGTGCTCAACTTGTCCTGCCTTTCACATGGTGAGTATCCCTGGAGCTCCTGGCTTTGTGGTTTTCTCAAGCCTAACCCTTGGCGTAACCATAACCCTACATTGAGCCAGAAAACGGGCATTGGGCGGCGGCGAGTTCCAAGCAGAAAGAAGAAGTGGGAGCAAGGTTTTAACTGTATCGTGCTCAGCTTGTCCTGCCTTTCGCATGGTGAGTGTCCCTGGAGCTCCTGGCTTTGTGGTTTTCTCAACCCTAACTCAAGGCGTAACGCTACTCCTAACCCCAGATTGAGCCAGAAATCTGGCATTTGGCTGTGGAGGATTCCAAGAAGAACGAAGAAGTGGGAGCAAGGTTTTGGCTGCGCTGCGATAAGCTTGGCCTGCCTTTCGCATGGTGAGTGTCCCTGGAGCTCCTGGCTTTGTGGTTTTCTCAAGCCTAACCCTAGGCGTAACCCTAACCCTAGATTGAGCCAGAAATCGGGCACTGGGCTGTGCTGAGTTCCAAGCAGAATGAAGATGTGGGAGCAAGGTTTTGGCTGTGCTGCGGTAAGCTTGGCCTGCCTTTCGCATGGTGAGTATCCCTGGAGCTCCTGGCTTTGTGGTTTTCTCAAGCCTAACCCTAGGCGTAACCCTAACCCTAACCCTAACCCTAGATTGAGCCAGAAATCTGGCATTTGGCTGTGGAGGATTCCAAGAAGAATGAAGCAGTGGGAGCAAGGTTTTGGCTGTGCTGCGGTAAGCTTGGCCTGCCTTTCGAATGGTGAGTGTCCCTGGAGATCCTGGCTTTGTGGATTTCTCAAACCCTAACATTAGGTGTAACCATAACCATAAACCTAGTTTGAGTCAGAAATCGGGCATTGGGCGGGAACGAGTTCCAAGAAGAAAGAAGTAGAGAGAGCAAGGTTTTAACTGTAGCGTGCTCAACTCGGTCTGCCTTTCGCATGGTGAGTGTCCCTGGAGCTCCTGGCTTTGTGGTTTTCTCAAGCCTAACCCTAGGCGTAACCCTAACCCTAGATTGAGCCAGAAATCGGGCACTGGGCTGTGCTGAGTTCCAAGAAGAATGAAGAAGTGGGAGCAAGGTCTTAACTGTATCGTGCTCTACTTGGTCTGCCTTTCACACGGTGAGTATCCCTGGAGCTCCTGGCTTTGTGGTTTTCTCAAGCCTAACCCTAGGCGTAACCCTAACCCTAGCCCTAACCCTAGACTTACCCAGAAATCAGGCATTGGGCTGTGGCGAGTTCTAAGAAGAATGAAGAAGTGGGAGCAAGGTTTTAACTGTATCGTGCTCAACTTGGCCTGCCTTTCGCATGGTGAGTGTCCCTGGAGCTCCTGGCTTTGTGGTTTTCTCAAGCCTAACCCAAGGCGTAACGCTAACCCTAACCCTAACCCCAGATTGAGCCAGAAATCTGGCATTTGGCTGTGGAGGATTCCAAGAAGAACGAAGAAGTGGGAGCAAGGTTTTGGCTGTGCTGCGATAAGCTTGGCCTGCCTTTCGCATGGTGAGTGTCCCTGGAGCTCCTGGCTTTGTGGTTTTCTCAAGCCTAACCCTAGGCGTAACCCTAACCCTAGATTGAGCTAGAAAGTTGGCGCATGGCTGTGGCGGGTTCCAAGAAGAATGAAGCAGTGGGAGCAAGGTTTTAACTGTATCGTGCCCAACTTGGCCTGCCTTTCACATGGTGAGTGTCCCTTGAGCTCCTGGCTTTGTGGTTTTCTCAAGCCCTAACATTAGGTGTAACCATAACCATAACCCTAGTTTGAGTCAGAAATCGGGCATTGGGAGGCAACGAGTTCCAAGCAGAAAGAAGTAGAGGGAGCAGGGTTTTAACTGTATCGTGCTCAACTTGTCCTGCCTTTCGCATGGTGAGTATCCCTGGAGCTCCTGGCTTTGTGGTTTTCTCAAGCCTAACCCTAGGCGTAACCCTAACCCTAACCCTAACCCCAGATTGAGCCAGAAATCTGGCATTTGGCTGTGGAGGATTCCAAGAAGAATGAAGAAGTGGGAGCAAGGTTTTGGCTGTGCTGCGATAAGCTTGGCCTGCCTTTCGCATGGTGAGTGTCCCTGGAGCTCCTGGCTTTGTGGTTTTCTCAAGCCTAACCCTAGGCGTAACCCAAACCCTAGATTGATCTGGAAATCGGGCACTGGGCTGTGGCGAGTTCCAAGAAGAATTAAGAAGTGGGAGCAAGGTTTTAACTGTATCGTGCTCTACTTGGTCTGCCTTTCACATGCTGAGTATCCCTGGAGCTCCTGGCTTTGTGGTTTTCTCAAGCCTAACCCTGGGCGTAACCCTAACCCTAACCCTAACCCTAGACTGAGCCAGAAATCTGGCATTTGGCTGTGGAGGATTCCAAGAAGAATGAAGAAGTGGGAGCAAGCTTTTAACTGTATCGTGCTCAACTTGGTCTGCCTTTCGCATGGTGAGTATCCCTGGAGCTCCTGGCTTTGTGGATTTCTCAATCCTAAACGAAGGCGTAACACTGACCCTAACCCTTACCCTAGTTTGAGCCAGAAATCAGGCATAGGGCTGTGGCGAGTTCCAAGAAGAATGAAGAAGTGGGAGCAAGGTTTTAACTGTATCGTGCTCAACATGGCCTGCCTTTCACATGATGAGTGACCCTGGAGCTCCTGGCTTTGTGGTTTTCTCAAGCCTAACCCTAGGCGTAACCCTAACCCAAGATTGAGCCAGAAATCGGGCACTGGGCTGTGCTGAGTTCCAAGAAGAATGAAGAAGTGGGAACAAGGTTATAACTGTATCGTGCACAACTTGGCCTGCCTTTTACATGGTGACTATCCCTGGAGCTCCTGGCTTTGTGGTTTTCTCAAGCCTAACCTTAGGCGTAACCCTGACCCTAACCCTAACCCTAGATTGAGCCAGAAATCTGGCATTTGGCTGTGGAGGATTCCAAGAAGAAGGAAGAAGTAGGAGCAAGGTTTTGGCTGTGCTGCGATAATCTTGGCCTGCCTTTCGCATGGTGAGTGTCCCTGGAGCTCCGGGCTTTGTGGTTTTCTCAAGCCTAACCCTAAACGTAACCCTAACCCAAGATTGATCCGGAAATCGGGCATTTGGCTGTGGCAAGTTCCAAGAAGAATGAAGAAGTGGGAGCAAGGTTTTAACTGTATCGTGCTCTACTTGGTCTGCCTTTCACATGCTGAGTATCCCTGGAGCTCCTGGCATTGTGGTTTTCTCAAGCCTAACCCTAGGCGTAACCCTAACCCTAACCCTAACCCTAGACTGAGCCAGAAATCTGGCATTTGGCTGTGGAGGATTCCAAGAAGAATGAAGAAGTGGGAGCAAGCTTTTAACTGTATCGTGCTCAACTTGGTCTGCCTTTCGCATGGTGAGTATCCCTGGAGCTCCTGGCTTTGTGGATTTCTCAATCCTAAACGAAGGCGTAACACTGACCCTAACCCTTACCCTAGTTTGAGCCAGAAATCAGGCATAGGGCTGTGGCGAGTTCCAAGAAGAATGAAGAAGTGGGAGCAAGGTTTTAACTGTATCGTGCTCAACATGGCCTGCCTTTCACATGGTGAGTGTCCCTGGAGCTCCTGGCTTTGTGGTTTTCTCAAGCCTAACCCTAGGCATAACCCTAACCCTAGATTGAGCCAGAAATCGGGCACTGGGGTGTGCTGAGTTCCAAGCCGAATGAAGATGTGGGAGCAAGGTTTTGGCTGTGCTGCGGTAAGCTTGGCCTGCCTTTCGCATGGTGAGTATCCCTGGAGCTCCTGGCTTTGTGGTTTTCTCAAGCCTAACCCTAGGCGTAACCCTAACCCTAACCCCAGATTGAGCCAGAAATCGGCCATTTGGCTGTGGAGGAATCCAAGAAGAATGAAGCAGTGGGAGCAAGGTTTTGGCTGTGCTGCGGTAAGCTTGGCCTGCCTTTCGAATGGTGAGTATTCCTGGAGCTCCTGGCTTTGTGGATTTCTCAAACCCTAACATTAGGTGTAACCATAACCATAAACCTAGTTTGAGTCAGAAATCGGCCATTGGGCGGGAACGAGTTCCAAGAAGAAAGAAGTAGAGGGAGCAAGGTTTTAACTGTATCGTGCTCAACTCGGTCTGCCTTTCGCATGGTGAGTGTCCCTGGAGCTCCTGGCTTTGTGGTTTTCTCAAGCCTAACCCTAGGCGTAACCCTAACCCAAGATTGAGCCAGAAATCGGGCACTGGGCTGTGCTGTGTTCCAAGAAGAATGAAGAAGTGGGAACAAGGTTATAACTGTATCGTGCACATCTTGGTCTGCCTTTCGCATGGTGAGTATCCCTGGAGCTCCTGGCTTTGTGGTTTTCTCAAGCCTAACCCTAGGCGTAACCCTGACCCTAACCCTAACCCTAGATTGAGCCAGAAATGTGGCATTTGGCGGTGGAGGATTCCAAGAAGAATGAAGAAGTGGGAGCAAGGTTTTGGCTGTGCTGTGATAAGCTTGGCCTGCCTTTCGCATGGTGAGTGTCCCTGGAGCTCCTGGCTTTGTGGTTTTCTCAAGCCTAACCCTAGGCTTAACCCTAACCCTAGATTCATCCGGAAATCGGCCATTTGGCTGTGGCAAGTTCCAAGAAGAATGAAGAAGTGGGAGCAAGGTTTTGGCTATGCTGCGATAAGCTTGGCCTGCCTTTCACATGGTGAGTATCCCTGGAGCTCCTGGCTTTGTGGTTTTCTCAAACCCTAACACTAGGTGTTACTGTAACCATAACCATAGTTTGTGTCACAAATTGGGCATTGGGCGGCGGCAGGTTCCAAGCAGAAAGAAGAAGTGGGAGCAAGGTTTTAACTGTATCGTGCTCTACTTGGCCTGCCTTTCACATGGTGAGTGTCCCTTGAGCTCCTGGCTTTGTGGTTTTCTCAACCCTAACCCTAGGCGTAACCCTAACCCTAGCCCTAATCCTAGATTGACCCAGAAATCAGGCATTGGGCTGTGCTGAGTTCCAAGAAGAATGAAGAAGTGGGAGCAAGGTTTTAACTGTATCGTGCTCAACTTGGCCTGCCTTTCGCATGGTGAGTGTCCCTGGAGCTCCTGGCTTTGTGGTTTTCTCAAGCCTAACCCAAGGCGTAACGCTAACCCTAACCCTAACCCCAGATTGAGCCAGAAATCTGGCATTTGGCTGTGGAGGATTCCAAGAAGAACGAAGAAGTGGGAGCAAGGTTTTGGCTGTGCTGCGATAAGCTTGGCCTGCCTTTCACATGGTGAGTGTCCCTGGAGCTCCTGGCTTTGTGGTTTTCTCAAGCCTAACCCTAGGCGTAACCCTAACCCTAGATTGAGCTAGAAAGTTGGCGCATGGCTGTGGCGGGTTCCAAGAAGAATGAAGCAGTGGGAGCAAGGTTTTAACTGTATCGTGCCCAACTTGGCCTGCCTTTCACATGGTGAGTGTCCCTTGAGCTCCTGGCTTTGTGGTTTTCTCAAGCCCTAACATTAGGTGTAACCATAACCATAACCCTAGTTTGAGTCAGAAATCGGGCATTGGGAGGCAACGAGTTCCAAGCAGAAAGAAGTAGAGGGAGCAGGGTTTTAACTGTATCGTGCTCAACTTGTCCTGCCTTTCGCATGGTGAGTATCCCTGGAGCTCCTGGCTTTGTGGTTTTCTCAAGCCTAACCCTAGGCGTAACCCTAACCCTAACCCTAACCCCAGATTGAGCCAGAAATCTGGCATTTGGCTGTGGAGGATTCCAAGAAGAATGAAGAAGTGGGAGCAAGGTTTTGGCTGTGCTGCGATAAGCTTGGCCTGCCTTTCGCATGGTGAGTGTCCCTGGAGCTCCTGGCTTTGTGGTTTTCTCAAGCCTAACCCTAGGCGTAACCCAAACCCTAGATTGATCTGGAAATCGGGCACTGGGCTGTGGCGAGTTCCAAGAAGAATTAAGAAGTGGGAGCAAGGTTTTAACTGTATCGTGCTCTACTTGGTCTGCCTTTCACATGCTGAGTGACCCTGGAGCTCCTGGCTTTGTGGTTTTCTCAAGCCTAACCCTAGGCGTAACCCTAACCCAAGATTGAGCCAGAAATCGGGCACTGGGCTGTGCTGAGTTCCAAGAAGAATGAAGAAGTGGGAACAAGGTTATAACTGTATCGTGCACAACTTGGCCTGCCTTTTACATGGTGACTATCCCTGGAGCTCCTGGCTTTGTGGTTTTCTCAAGCCTAACCTTAGGCGTAACCCTGACCCTAACCCTAACCCTAGATTGAGCCAGAAATCTGGCATTTGGCTGTGGAGGATTCCAAGAAGAAGGAAGAAGTAGGAGCAAGGTTTTGGCTGTGCTGCGATAATCTTGGCCTGCCTTTCGCATGGTGAGTGTCCCTGGAGCTCCGGGCTTTGTGGTTTTCTCAAGCCTAACCCTAAACGTAACCCTAACCCTAGATTGATCCGGAAATCGGGCATTTGGCTGTGGCAAGTTCCAAGAAGAATGAAGAAGTGGGAGCAAGGTTTTAACTGTATCGTGCTCTACTTGGTCTGCCTTTCACATGCTGAGTATCCCTGGAGCTCCTGGCATTGTGGTTTTCTCAAGCCTAACCCTAGGCGTAACCCTAACCCTAACCCTAACCCTAACCCTAGACTGAGCCAGAAATCTGGCATTTGGCTGTGGAGGATTCCAAGAAGAATGAAGAAGTGGGAGCAAGCTTTTAACTGTATCGTGCTCAACTTGGTCTGCCTTTCGCATGGTGAGTATCCCTGGAGCTCCTGGCTTTGTGGATTTCTCAATCCTAAACGAAGGCGTAACACTGACCCTAACCCTTACCCTAGTTTGAGCCAGAAATCAGGCATAGGGCTGTGGCGAGTTCCAAGAAGAATGAAGAAGTGGGAGCAAAGTTTTAACTGTATCGTGCTCAACATGGCCTGCCTTTCACATGGTGAGTGTCCCTGGAGCTCCTGGCTTTGTGGTTTTCTCAAGCCTAACCCTAGGCATAACCCTAACCCTAGATTGAGCCAGAAATCGGGCACTGGGGTGTGCTGAGTTCCAAGCCGAATGAAGATGTGGGAGCAAGGTTTTGGCTGTGCTGCGGTAAGCTTGGCCTGCCTTTCGCATGGTGAGTATCCCTGGAGCTCCTGGCTTTGTGGTTTTCTCAAGCCTAACCCTAGGCGTAACCCTAACCCTAACCCCAGATTGAGCCAGAAATCGGCCATTTGGCTGTGGAGGAATCCAAGAAGAATGAAGCAGTGGGAGCAAGGTTTTGGCTGTGCTGCGGTAAGCTTGGCCTGCCTTTCGAATGGTGAGTATCCCTGGAGCTCCTGGCTTTGTGGATTTCTCAAACCCTAACATTAGGTGTAACCATAACCATAAACCTAGTTTGAGTCAGAAATCGGCCATTGGGCGGGAACGAGTTCCAAGAAGAAAGAAGTAGAGGGAGCAAGGTTTTAACTGTATCGTGCTCAACTCGGTCTGCCTTTCGCATGGTGAGTGTCCCTGGAGCTCCTGGCTTTGTGGTTTTCTCAAGCCTAACCCTAGGCGTAACCCTAACCCAAGATTGAGCCAGAAATCGGGCACTGGGCTGTGCTGTGTTCCAAGAAGAATGAAGAAGTGGGAACAAGGTTATAACTGTATCGTGCACATCTTGGTCTGCCTTTCGCATGGTGAGTATCCCTGGAGCTCCTGGCTTTGTGGTTTTCTCAAGCCTAACCCTAGGCGTAACCCTGACCCTAACCCTAACCCTAGATTGAGCCAGAAATGTGGCATTTGGCGGTGGAGGATTCCAAGAAGAATGAAGAAGTGGGAGCAAGGTTTTGGCTGTGCTGTGATAAGCTTGGCCTGCCTTTCGCATGGTGAGTGTCCCTGGAGCTCCTGGCTTTGTGGTTTTCTCAAGCCTAACCCTAGGCTTAACCCTAACCCTAGATTCATCCGGAAATCGTCCATTTGGCTGTGGCAAGTTCCAAGAAGAATGAAGAAGTGGGAGCAAGGTTTTGGCTATGCTGCGATAAGCTTGGCCTGCCTTTCACATGGTGAGTATCCCTGGAGCTCCTGGCTTTGTGGTTTTCTCAAACCCTAACACTAGGTGTTACTGTAACCATAACCATAGTTTGTGTCACAAATTGGGCATTGGGCGGCGGCAGGTTCCAAGCAGAAAGAAGAAGTGGGAGCAAGGTTTTAACTGTATCGTGCTCTACTTGGCCTGCCTTTCACATGGTGAGTGTCCCTTGAGCTCCTGGCTTTGTGGTTTTCTCAAGCCTAACCCTAGGCTTAACCCTAACCCTAGCCCTAATCCTAGATTGACCCAGAAATCAGGCATTGGGCTGTGCTGAGTTCCAAGAAGAATGAAGAAGTGGGAGCAAGGTTTTAACTGTATCGTGCTCAACTTGGCCTGCCTTTCGCATGGTGAGTATCCCTGGAGCTCCTGGCTTTGTGGTTTTCTCAAGCCTAACCCTAGGCGTAACCCTAACCCTAACCCCAGATTGAGCCAGAAATCGGCCATTTGGCTGTGGAGGATTCCAAGAAGAATGAAGCAGTGGGAGCAAGGTTTTGGCTGTGCTGCGGTAAGCTTGCCCTGCCTTTCGAATGGTGAGTGTCCCTGGAGCTCCTGGCTTTGTGGATTTCTCAAACCCTAACATTAGGTGTAACCATAACCATAAACCTAGTTTGAGTCAGAAATCGGGCATTGGGCGGGAACGAGTTCCAAGAAGAAAGAAGTAGAGGGAGCAAGGTTTTAACTGTATCGTGCTCAACTCGGTCTGCCTTTCGCATGGTGAGTGTCCCTGGAGCTCCTGGCTTTGTGGTTTTCTCAAGCCTAACCCTAGGCGTAACCCTAACCCCAGATTCATCCGGAAATCGGCCATTTGGCTGTGGCAAGTTCCAAGAAGAATGAAGAAGTGGGAGCAAGGTTTTGGCTATGCTGCGATAAGCTTGGCCTGCCTTTCACATGGTGAGTATCCCTGGAGCTCCTGGCTTTGTGGTTTTCTCAAACCCTAACACTAGGTGTTACTGTAACCATAACCATAGTTTGTGTCACAAATTGGGCATTGGGCGGCGGCAGGTTCCAAGCAGAAAGAAGAAGTGGGAGCAAGGTTTTAACTGTATCGTGCTCTACTTGGCCTGCCTTTCACATGGTGAGTGTCCCTGGAGCTCCTGGCTTTGTGGTTTTCTCAAGCCTAACCCTAGGCGGAACCCTAACCCTAGCCCTAATCCTAGATTGACCCAGAAATCAGGCATTGGGCTGTGCTGAGTTCCAAGAAGAATGAAGAAGTGGGAGCAAGGTTTTAACTGTATCGTGCTCAACTTGGCCTGCCTTTCGCATGGTGAGTGTCCCTGGAGCTCCTGGCTTTGTGGTTTTCTCAAGCCTAACACAAGGCATAACGCTAACCCTAACCCTAACCCCAGATTGAGCCAGAAATCTGGCATTTGGCTGTGGAGGATTCCAAGAAGAACGAAGAAGTGGGAGCAAGGTTTTGGCTGTGCTGCGATAAGCTTGGCCTGCCTTTCGCATGGTGAGTGTCCCTGGAGCTCCTGGCTTTGTGGTTTTCTCAAGCCTAACCCTAGGCGTAACCCTAACCCTAGATTGAGCTAGAAAGTTGGCGCATGGCTGTGGCGGGTTCCAAGAAGAATGAAGCAGTGGGAGCAAGGTTTTAACTGTATCGTGCCCAACTTGGCCTGCCTTTCACATGGTGAGTGTCCCTTGAGCTCCTGGCTTTGTGGTTTTCTCAAGCCTAACCCTGGGCGTAACCCTAACCCTAGCCCTAACCCTAGATTGACCCAGAAATCAGGCATTGGGCTGTGCTGAGTTCCAAGAAGAATGAAGAAGTGGGAGCAAGGTTTTAACTGTATCGTGCTCAACTTGGCCTGCCTTTCGCATGGTGCGTGTCCCTGGAGCTCCTGGCTTTGTGGATTTTTCAAACCCTAACATTAGGTGTAACCATAACCATAACCCTAGTTTGAGTCAGAAATCGGGCATTGGGAGGCAACGAGTTCCAAGCAGAAAGAAGTAGAGGGAGCAGGGTTTTAACTGTATCGTGCTCAACTTGTCCTGCCTTTCACATGGTGAGTATCCCTGGAGCTCCTGGCTTTGTGGTTTTCTCAAGCCTATCCCTAGGCGTAACCCAAACCCTAGATTGATCTGGAAATCGGGCACTGGGCTGTGGCGAGTTCCAAGAAGAATTAAGAAGTGGGAGCAAGGTTTTAACTGTATCGTGCTCTACTTGGTCTGCCTTTCACATGCTGAGTATCCCTGGAGCTCCTGGCTTTGTGGTTTTCTCAAGCCTAACCCTGGGCGTAACCCTAACCCTAACCCTAACCCTAGACTGAGCCAGAAATCTGGCATTTGGCTGTGGAGGATTCCAAGAAGAATGAAGAAGTGGGAGCAAGGTTTTAACTGTATCGTGCTCTACTTGGTCTGCCTTTCACATGCTGAGTATCCCTGGAGCTCCTGGCTTTGTGGTTTTCTCAAGCCTAACCCTGGGCGTAACCCTAACCCTAACCCTAACCCTAGACTGAGCCAGAAATCTGGCATTTGGCTGTGGAGGATTCCAAGAAGAATGAAGAAGTGGGAGCAAGGTTTTAACTGTATCGTGCTCAACTTGGTCTGCCTTTCGCATGGTGAGTATCCCTGGAGCTCCTGGCTTTGTGGATTTCTCAATCCTAAACGAAGGCGTAACACTGACCCTAACCCTTACCCTAGTTTGAGCCAGAAATCAGGCATAGGGCTGTGGCGAGTTCCAAGAAGAATGAAGAAGTGGGAGCAAGGTTTTAACTGTATCGTGCTCAACATGGCCTGCCTTTCACATGGTGAGTGTCCCTGGAGCTCCTGGCTTTGTGGTTTTCTCAAGCCTAACCCTAGGCGTAACCCTAACCCAAGATTGAGCCAGAAATCGGGCACTGGGCTGTGCTGAGTTCCAAGAAGAATGAAGAAGTGGGAACAAGGTTATAACTGTATCGTGCACAACTTGGCCTGCCTTTTACATGGTGACTATCCCTGGAGCTCCTGGCTTTGTGGTTTTCTCAAGCCTAACCCTAGGCGTAACCCTGACCCTAACCCTAACCCTAGATTGAGCCAGAAATGTGGCAATTGGCTGTGGAGGATTCCAAGAAGAATGAAGAAGTGGGAGCAAGGTTTTGGCTGTGCTGCGATAAGCTTGGCCTGCCTTTCGCATGGTGAGTGTCCCTGGAGCTCCTGGCTTTGTGGTTTTCTCAAGCCTAACCCTAGGTGTAACCCTAACCCTAGATTGATCCGGAAAACGGGCATTTGGCTGTGGCAAGTTCCAAGAAGAATGAAGAAGTGGGAGCAAGGTTTTGGCTGTGCTGCGATAAGCTTGGCTAGCCTTTTGCATGGTGAGTGTCCCTGGAGCTCCTGGCGTTGTGGATTTCTCAAGCCCTAACATTAGGTGTAACCATAAACATAACCCTAGTTTGAGTCAGAAATCGGGCATTGGGCGGCAACGAGTTCCAAGAAGAAAGAAGTAGAGGGAGCAGGGTTTTAACTGTATCGTGCTCAACTTGGCCTGCCTTTCGCATGGTGAGTGTCCCTGGAGCTCCTGGCTTTGTGGTTTTCTCAAGCCTATCCCTAGGCGTAACCCTAACCCAAGATTGATCCAGAAATCGGACACTGGACTGTGCTGTGTTCCAAGAAGAATGAAGAAGTGGGAACAAGGTTATAACTGTATCGTGCTCAACTTGGCCTGCCTTTCACATGGTGAGTATCCCTGGAGCTCCTGGCTTTGTGGTTTTCTCAAAACCTAACACTAGGTGTAGCTGTAACCATAACCATAGTTTGTGTCAGAAATTGGGCATTGGGCGGCGGCAGGTTCCAAGCAGAAAGAAGAAGTGGGAGCAAGGTTTTAACTGTATCGTGCTCTACTTGGCCTGCCTTTCACATGGTGAGTGTCCCTGGAGCTCCTGGCTTTGTGGTTTTCTCAAGCCTAACCCTAGGCGTAACCCTAACCCTAGCCCTAATCCTAGATTGACCCAGAAATCAGGCATTGGGCTGTGCTGAGTTCCAAGAAGAATGAAGAAGTGGGAGTAAGGTTTTAACTGTATCGTGCTCTACTTGGCCTGCCTTTCGCATGCTGAGTATCCCTGGAGCTCCTGGCATTGTGGTTTTCTCAAGCCTAACCCTAGGCGTAACCCTAACCCTAACCCTAACCCTAGACTGAGCCAGAAATCTGGCATTTGGCTGTGGAGGATTCCAAGAAGAATGAAGAAGTGGGAGCAAGCTTTTAACTGTATCGTGCTCAACTTGGTCTGCCTTTCGCATGGTGAGTATCCCTGGAGCTCCTGGCTTTGTGGATTTCTCAATCCTAAACGAAGGCGTAACACTGACCCTAACCCTTACCCTAGTTTGAGCCAGAAATCAGGCATAGGGCTGTGGCGAGTTCCAAGAAGAATGAAGAAGTGGGAGCAAGGTTTTAACTGTATCGTGCTCAACATGGCCTGCCTTTCACATGGTGAGTGTCCCTGGAGCTCCTGGCTTTGTGGTTTTCTCAAGCCTAACCCTAGGCATAACCCTAACCCTAGATTGAGCCAGAAATCGGGCACTGGGCTGTGCTGAGTTCCAAGCCGAATGAAGATGTGGGAGCAAGGTTTTGGCTGTGCTGCGGTAAGCTTGGCCTGCCTTTCGCATGGTGAGTATCCCTGGAACTCCTGGCTTTGTGGTTTTCTCAAGCCTAACCCTAGGCGTAACCCTAACCCTAACCCCAGATTGAGCCAGAAATCGGCCATTTGGCTGTGGAGGATTCCAAGAAGAATGAAGCAGTGGGAGCAAGGTTTTGGCTGTGCTGCGGTAAGCTTGACCTGCCTTTCGAATGGTGAGTGTCCCTGGAGCTCCTGGCTTTGTGGATTTCTCAAACCCTAACATTAGGTGTAACCATAACCATAAACCTAGTTTGAGTCAGAAATCGGGCATTGGGCGGGAACGAGTTCCAAGAAGAAAGAAGTAGAGGGAGCAAGGTTTTAACTGTATCGTGCTCAACTCGGTCTGCCTTTCGCATGGTGAGTGTCCCTGGAGCTCCTGGCTTTGTGGTTTTCTCAAGCCTAACCCTAGGCGTAACCCTAACCCAAGATTGAGCCAGAAATCGGGCACTGGGCTGTGCTGAGTTCCAAGAAGAATGAAGAAGTGGGAACAAGGTTATAACTGTATCGTGCACAACTTGGCCTGCCTTTTACATGGTGACTATCCCTGGAGCTCCTGGCTTTGTGGTTTTCTCAAGCCTAACCCTAGGCGTAACCCTGACCCTAACCCTAACCCTAGATTGAGCCAGAAATGTGGCAATTGGCTGTGGAGGATTCCAAGAAGAATGAAGAAGTGGGAGCAAGGTTTTGGCTGTGCTGCGATAAGCTTGGCCTGCCTTTCGCATGGTGAGTGTCCCTGGAGCTCCTGGCTTTGTGGTTTTCTCAAGCCTAACCCTAGGTGTAACCCTAACCCTAGATTGATCCGGAAAACGGGCATTTGGCTGTGGCAAGTTCCAAGAAGAATGAAGAAGTGGGAGCAAGGTTTTGGCTGTGCTGCGATAAGCTTGGCTAGCCTTTTGCATGGTGAGTGTCCCTGGAGCTCCTGGCGTTGTGGATTTCTCAAGCCCTAACATTAGGTGTAACCATAACCATAACCCTAGTTTGAGTCAGAAATCGGGCATTGGGCGGCAACGAGTTCCAAGAAGAAAGAAGTAGAGGGAGCAGGGTTTTAACTGTATCGTGCTCAACTTGGCCTGCCTTTCGCATGGTGAGTGTCCCTGGAGCTCCTGGCTTTGTGGTTTTCTCAAGCCTATCCCTAGGCGTAACCCTAACCCAAGATTGATCCAGAAATCGGACACTGGACTGTGCTGTGTTCCAAGAAGAATGAAGAAGTGGGAACAAGGTTATAACTGTATCGTGCTCAACTTGGCCTGCCTTTCACATGGTGAGTATCCCTGGAGCTCCTGGCTTTGTGGTTTTCTCAAAAACTAACACTAGGTGTAGCTGTAACCATAACCATAGTTTGTGTCAGAAATTGGGCATTGGGCGGCGGCAGGTTCCAAGCAGAAAGAAGAAGTGGGAGCAAGGTTTTAACTGTATCGTGCTCTACTTGGCCTGCCTTTCACATGGTGAGTGTCCCTGGAGCTCCTGGCTTTGTGGTTTTCTCAAGCCTAACCCTAGGCGTAACCCTAACCCTAGCCCTAATCCTAGATTGACCCAGAAATCAGGCATTGGGCTGTGCTGAGTTCCAAGAAGAATGAAGAAGTGGGAGTAAGGTTTTAACTGTATCGTGCTCTACTTGGCCTGCCTTTCGCATGCTGAGTATCCCTGGAGCTCCTGGCGTTGTGGTTTTCTCAAGCCTAACCCTAGGCGTAACCCTAACCCTAACCCTAACCCTAGACTGAGCCAGAAATCTGGCATTTGGCTGTGGAGGATTCCAAGAAGAATGAAGAAGTGGGAGCAAGCTTTTAACTGTATCGTGCTCAACTTGGTCTGCCTTTCGCATGGTGAGTATCCCTGGAGCTCCTGGCTTTGTGGATTTCTCAATCCTAAACGAAGGCGTAACACTGACCCTAACCCTTACCCTAGTTTGAGCCAGAAATCAGGCATAGGGCTGTGGCGAGTTCCAAGAAGAATGAAGAAGTGGGAGCAAGGTTTTAACTGTATCGTGCTCAACATGGCCTGCCTTTCACATGGTGAGTGTCCCTGGAGCTCCTGGCTTTGTGGTTTTCTCAAGCCTAACCCTAGGCATAACCCTAACCCTAGATTGAGCCAGAAATCGGGCACTGGGCTGTGCTGAGTTCCAAGCCGAATGAAGATGTGGGAGCAAGGTTTTGGCTGTGCTGCGGTAAGCTTGGCCTGCCTTTCGCATGGTGAGTATCCCTGGAACTCCTGGCTTTGTGGTTTTCTCAAGCCTAACCCTAGGCGTAACCCTAACCCTAACCCCAGATTGAGCCAGAAATCGGCCATTTGGCTGTGGAGGATTCCAAGAAGAATGAAGCAGTGGGAGCAAGGTTTTGGCTGTGCTGCGGTAAGCTTGACCTGCCTTTCGAATGGTGAGTGTCCCTGGAGCTCCTGGCTTTGTGGATTTCTCAAACCCTAACATTAGGTGTAACCATAACCATAAACCTAGTTTGAGTCAGAAATCGGGCATTGGGCGGGAACGAGTTCCAAGAAGAAAGAAGTAGAGGGAGCAAGGTTTTAACTGTATCGTGCTCAACTCGGTCTGCCTTTCGCATGGTGAGTGTCCCTGGAGCTCCTGGCTTTGTGGTTTTCTCAAGCCTAACCCTAGGCGTAACCCTAACCCCAGATTCATCCGGAAATCGGCCATTTGGCTGTGGCAAGTTCCAAGAAGAATGAAGAAGTGGGAGCAAGGTTTTGGCTATGCTGCGATAAGCTTGGCCTGCCTTTCACATGGTGAGTATCCCTGGAGCTCCTGGCTTTGTGGTTTTCTCAAACCCTAACACTAGGTGTTACTGTAACCATAACCATAGTTTGTGTCACAAATTGGGCATTGGGCGGCGGCAGGTTCCAAGCAGAAAGAAGAAGTGGGAGCAAGGTTTTAACTGTATCGTGCTCTACTTGGCCTGCCTTTCGCATGCTGAGTATTCCTGGAGCTCCTGGCATTGTGGTTTTCGCAAGCCTAACCCTAGGCGTAACCCTAACCCTAACCCTAACCCTAGACTGAGCCAGAAATCTGGCATTTGGCTGTGGAGGATTCCAAGAAGAATGAAGAAGTGGGAGCAAGCTTTTAACTGTATCGTGCTCAACTTGGTCTGCCTTTCGCATGGTGAGTATCCCTGGAGCTCCTGGCTTTGTGGATTTCTCAATCCTAAACGAAGGCGTAACACTGACCCTAACCCTTACCCTAGTTTGAGCCAGAAATCAGGCATAGGGCTGTGGCGAGTTCCAAGAAGAATGAAGAAGTGGGAGCAAGGTTTTAACTGTATCGTGCTCAACATGGCCTGCCTTTCACATGGTGAGTGTCCCTGGAGCTCCTGGCTTTGTGGTTTTCTCAAGCCTAACCCTAGGCATAACCCTAACCCTAGATTGAGCCAGAAATCGGGCACTGGGCTGTGCTGAGTTCCAAGCCGAATGAAGATGTGGGAGCAAGGTTTTGGCTGTGCTGCGGTAAGCTTGGCCTGCCTTTCGCATGGTGAGTATCCCTGGAACTCCTGGCTTTGTGGTTTTCTCAAGCCTAACCCTAGGCGTAACCCTAACCCTAACCCAAGATTGAGCCAGAAATCGGCCATTTGGCTGTGGAGGATTCCAAGAAGAATGAAGCAGTGGGAGCAAGGTTATGGCTGTGCTGCGGTAAGCTTGACCTGCCTTTCGAATGGTGAGTGTCCCTGGAGCTCCTGGCTTTGTGGTTTTCTCAAACCCTAACACTAGGTGTTACTGTAACCATAACCATAGTTTGTGTCACAAATTGGGCATTGGGCGGCGGCAGGTTCCAAGCAGAAAGAAGAAGTGGGAGCAAGGTTTTAACTGTATCGTGCTCTACTTGGCCTGCCTTTCACATGGTGAGTGTCCCTGGAGCTCCTGGCTTTGTGGTTTTCTCAAGCCTAACCCTAGGCGTAACCCTAACCCTAGCCCTAATCCTAGATTGACCCAGAAATCAGGCATTGGGCTGTGCTGAGTTCCAAGAAGAATGAAGAAGTGGGAGTAAGGTTTTAACTGTATCGTGCTCTACTTGGCCTGCCTTTCGCATGCTGAGTATCCCTGGAGCTCCTGGCTTTGTGGTTTTCTCAAGCCTAACCCTAGGCGTAACGCTAACCCTAACCCTAACCCCAGATTCATCCGGAAATCGGCCATTTGGCTGTGGAGGATTCCAAGAAGAACGAAGAAGTGGGAGCAAGGTTTTGGCTGTGCTGCGATAAGCTTGGCCTGCCTTTCGCATGGTGAGTGTCCCTGGAGCTCCTGGCTTTGTGGTTTTCTCAAGCCTAACCCTAGGCGTAACCCTAACCCTAGATTGAGCTAGAAAGTTGGCGCATGGCTGTGGCGGGTTCCAAGAAGAATGAAGCAGTGGGAGCAAGGTTTTAACTGTATCGTGCCCAACTTGGCCTGCCTTTCACATGGTGAGTGTCCCTTGAGCTCCTGGCTTTGTGGTTTTCTCAAGCCTAACCCTAGGCGTAACCCTAACCCTAGCCCTAACCCTAGATTGACCCAGAAATCAGGCATTGGGCTGTGCTGAGTTCCAAGAAGAATGAAGAAGTGGGAGCAAGGTTTTAACTGTATCGTGCTCAACTTGGCCTGCCTTTCGCATGGTGAGTGTCCCTGGAGCTCCTGGCTTTGTGGATTTTTCAAACCCTAAAATTAGGTGTAACCATAACCATAACCCAAGTTTGAGTCAGAAATCGGGCATTGGGAGGCAACGAGTTCCAAGCAGAAAGAAGTAGAGGGAGCAGGGTTTTAACTGTATCGTGCTCAACTTGTCCTGCCTTTCACATGGTGAGTATCCCTGGAGCTCCTGGCTTTGTGGTTTTCTCAAGCCTATCCCTAGGCGTAACCCAAACCCTAGATTGATCTGGAAATCGGGCACTGGGCTGTGGCGAGTTCCAAGAAGAATTAAGAAGTGGGAGCAAGGTTTTAACTGTATCGTGCTCTACTTGGTCTGCCTTTCACATGCTGAGTATCCCTGGAGCTCCTGGCTTTGTGGTTTTCTCAAGCCTAACCCTGGGCGTAACCCTAACCCTAACCCTAACCCTAGACTGAGCCAGAAATCTGGCATTTGGCTGTGGAGGATTCCAAGAAGAATGAAGAAGTGGGAGCAAGGTTTTAACTGTATCGTGCTCAACTTGGTCTGCCTTTCGCATGGTGAGTATCCCTGGAGCTCCTGGCTTTGTGGATTTCTCAATCCTAAACGAAGGCGTAACACTGACCCTAACCCTTACCCTAGTTTGAGCCAGAAATCAGGCATAGGGCTGTGTCGAGTTCCAAGAAGAATGAAGAAGTGGGAGCAAGGTTTTAACTGTATCGTGCTCAACATGGCCTGCCTTTCACATGGTGAGTGTCCCTGGAGCTCCTGGCTTTGTGGTTTTCTCAAGCCTAACCCTAGGCGTAACCCTAACCCAAGATTGAGCCAGAAATCGGGCACTGGGCTGTGCTGAGTTCCAAGAAGAATGAAGAAGTGGGAACAAGGTTATAACTGTATCGTGCACAACTTGGCCTGCCTTTTACATGGTGACTATCCCTGGAGCTCCTGGCTTTGTGGTTTTCTCAAGCCTAACGCTAGGCGTAACCCTGACCCTAACCCTAAACCTAGATTGAGCCAGAAATGTGGCAATTGGCTGTGGAGGATTCCAAGAAGAATGAAGAAGTGGGAGCAAGGTTTTGGCTGTGCTGCGATAAGCTTGGCCTGCCTTTCGCATGGTGAGTGTCCCTGGAGCTCCTGGCTTTGTGGTTTTCTCAAGCCTAACCCTAGGTGTAACCCTAACCCTAGATTGATCCGGAAAACGGGCATTTGGCTGTGGCAAGTTCCAAGAAGAATGAAGAAGTGGGAGCAAGGTTTTGGCTGTGCTGCGATAAGCTTGGCTAGCCTTTTGCATGGTGAGTGTCCCTGGAGCTCCTGGCGTTGTGGATTTCTCAAGCCCAAACATTAGGTGTAACCATAACCATAACCCTAGTTTGAGTCAGAAATCGGGCATTGGGCGGCAACGAGTTCCAAGAAGAAAGAAGTAGAGGGAGCAGGGTTTTAACTGTATCGTGCTCAACTTGGCCTGCCTTTCGCATGGTGAGTGGCCCTGGAGCTCCTGGCTTTGTGGTTTTCTCAAGCCTATCCCTAGGCGTAACCCTAACCCAAGATTGATCCAGAAATCGGACACTGGACTGTGCTGTGTTCCAAGAAGAATGAAGAAGTGGGAACAAGGTTATAACTGTATCGTGCTCAACTTGGTCTGCCTATCACATGGTGAGTATCCCTGGAGCTCCTGGCTTTGTGGTTTTCTCAAAACCTAACACTAGGTGTAGCTGTAACCATAACCATAGTTTGTGTCAGAAATTGGGCATTGGGCGGCGGCAGGTTCCAAGCAGAAAGAAGAAGTGGGAGCAAGGTTTTAACTGTATCGTGCTCTACTTGGCCTGCCTTTCACATGGTGAGTGTCCCTGGAGCTCCTGGCTTTGTGGTTTTCTCAAGCCTAACCCTAGGCGTAACCCTAACCCTAGCCCTAATCCTAGATTGACCCAGAAATCAGGCATTGGGCTGTGCTGAGTTCCAAGAAGAATGAAGAAGTGGGAGTAAGGTTTTAACTGTATCGTGCTCTACTTGGCCTGCCTTTCGCATGCTGAGTATCCCTGGAGCTCCTGGCATTGTGGTTTTCTCAAGCCTAACCCTAGGCGTAACCCTAACCCTAACCCTAACCCTAGACTGAGCCAGAAATCTGGCATTTGGCTGTGGAGGATTCCAAGAAGAATGAAGAAGTGGGAGCAAGCTTTTAACTGTATCGTGCTCAACTTGGTCTGCCTTTCGCATGGTGAGTATCCCTGGAGCTCCTGGCTTTGTGGATTTCTCAATCCTAAACGAAGGCGTAACACTGACCCTAACCCTTACCCTAGTTTGAGCCAGAAATCAGGCATAGGGCTGTGGCGAGTTCCAAGAAGAATGAAGAAGTGGGAGCAAGGTTTTAACTGTATCGTGCTCAACATGGCCTGCCTTTCACATGGTGAGTGTCCCTGGAGCTCCTGGCTTTGTGGTTTTCTCAAGCCTAACCCTAGGCATAACCCTAACCCTAGATTGAGCCAGAAATCGGGCACTGGGCTGTGCTGAGTTCCAAGCCGAATGAAGATGTGGGAGCAAGGTTTTGGCTGTGCTGCGGTAAGCTTGGCCTGCCTTTCGCATGGTGAGTATCCCTGGAACTCCTGGCTTTGTGGTTTTCTCAAGCCTAACCCTAGGCGTAACCCTAACCCTAACCCCAGATTGAGCCAGAAATCGGCCATTTGGCTGTGGAGGATTCCAAGAAGAATGAAGCAGTGGGAGCAAGGTTTTGGCTGTGCTGCGGTAAGCTTGACCTGCCTTTCGAATGGTGAGTGTCCCTGGAGCTCCTGGCTTTGTGGATTTCTCAAACCCTAACATTAGGTGTAACCATAACCATAAACCTAGTTTGAGTCAGAAATCGGGCATTGGGCGGGAACGAGTTCCAAGAAGAAAGAAGTAGAGGGAGCAAGGTTTTGCTGTATCGTGCTCAACTCGGTCTGCCTTTCGCATGGTGAGTGTCCCTGGAGCTCCTGGCTTTGTGGTTTTCTCAAGCCTAACCCTAGGCGTAACCCTAACCCCAGATTCATCCGGAAATCGGCCATTTGGCTGTGGCAAGTTCCAAGAAGAATGAAGAAGTGGGAGCAAGGTTTTGGCTGTGCTGCGGTAAGCTTGGCCTGCCTTTCGCATGGTGAGTGTCCCTGCAGCTCCTGGCTTTGTGGTTTTCTCAAGCCTAACCCTAGGCGTAACCCTAACCCTAGATTGATCCGGAAAACGGGCATTTGGCTGTGGCAAGTTCCAAGAAGAATGAAGAAGTGGGAGCAAGGTTTTGGCTGTGCTGCGATAAGCTTGGCTAGCCTTTTGCATGGTGAGTGTCCCTGGAGCTCCTGGCGTTGTGGATTTCTCAAACCCTAACATTAGGTGTAACCATAACCATAACCCTAGTTTGAGTCAGAAATCGGGCATTGGGCGGCAACGAGTTCCAAGAAGAAAGAAGTAGAGGGAGCAGGGTTTTAACTGTATCGTGCTCAACTTGGCCTGCCTTTCGCATGGTGAGTGTCCCTGGAGCTCCTGGCTTTGTGGTTTTCTCAAGCCTATCCCTAGGCGTAACCCTAACCCAAGATTGAGCCAGAAATCGGACACTGGACTGTGCTGTGTTCCAAGAAGAATGAAGAAGTGGGAACAAGGTTATAACTGTATCGTGCTCAACTTGGCCTGCCTTTCACATGGTGAGTATCCCTGGAGCTCCTGGCTTTGTGGTTTTCTCAAAACCTAACACTAGGTGTAGCTGTAACCATAACCATAGTTTGTGTCAGAAATTGGGCATTGGGCGGCGGCAGGTTCCAAGCAGAAAGAAGAAGTGGGAGCAAGGTTTTAACTGTATCGTGCTCTACTTGGCCTGCCTTTCACATGGTGAGTGTCCCTGGAGCTCCTGGCTTTGTGGTTTTCTCAAGCCTAACCCTAGGCGTAACCCTAACCCTAGCCCTAATCCTAGATTGACCCAGAAATCAGGCATTGGGCTGTGCTGAGTTCCAAGAAGAATGAAGAAGTGGGAGTAAGGTTTTAACTGTATCGTGCTCTACTTGGCCTGCCTTTCGCATGGTGAGAGTCCCTGGAGCTCCTGGCTTTGTGGTTTTCTCAACCCTAACCCTAGGCGTAACCCTAACCCTAACCCTAACCCCAGATTGACCCAGAAATCTGGCATTTGGCTGTGGAGGATTCCAAGAAGAACGAAGAATTGGGAGCAAGGTTTTGGCTGTGCTGCGATAAGCTTGGCCTGCCTTTCGCATGGTGAGTGTCCCTGGAGCTCCTGGCTTTGTGGTTTTCTCAAGCCCAACCCTAGGCGTAACCCTAACCCTAGATTGAGCTAGAAAGTTGGCGCATGGCTGTGGCGGGTTCCAAGAAGAATGAAGCAGTGGGAGCAAGGTTTTAACTGTATCGTGCTCAACTTGGCCTGCCTTTCGCATGGTGAGTGTCCCTGGAGCTCCTGGCTTTGTGGATTTTTCAAACCCTAACATTAGGTGTAACCATAACCATAACCCTAGTTTGAGTCAGAAATCGGGCATTGGGAGGCAACGAGTTCCAAGCAGAAAGAAGTAGAGGGAGCAGGGTTTTAACTGTATCGTGCTCAACTTGTCCTGCCTTTCACATGGTGAGTATCCCTGGAGCTCCTGGCTTTGTGGTTTTCTCAAGCCTAACCCTGGGCGTAACCCTGACCCTAACCCTAACCCTAACCCCAGATTGAGCCAGAAATCTGGCATTTGGCTGTGGAGGATTCCAAGAAGAAGGAAGAAGTGGGAGCAAGGTTTTGGCTGTGCTGCGATAATCTTGGCCTGCCTTTCGCATGGTGAGTGTCCCTGGAGCTCCGGGCTTTGTGGTTTTCTCAAGCCTAACCCTAAACGTAACCCTAACCCTAGATTGATCCGGAAATCGGGCATTTGGCTGTGGCAAGTTCCAAGAAGAATGAAGAAGTGGGAGCAAGGTTTTAACTGTATCGTGCTCTACTTGGTCTGCCTTTCACATGCTGAGTATCCCTGGAGCTCCTGGCATTGTGGTTTTCTCAAGCCTAACCCTAGGCGTAACCCTAACCCTAACCCTAACCCTAGACTGAGCCAGAAATCTGGCATTTGGCTGTGGAGGATTCCAAGAAGAATGAAGAAGTGGGAGCAAGCTTTTAACTGTATCGTGCTCAACTTGGTCTGCCTTTCGCATGGTGAGTATCCCTGGAGCTCCTGGCTTTGTGGATTTCTCAATCCTAAACGAAGGCGTAACACTGACCCTAACCCTTACCCTAGTTTGAGCCAGAAATCAGGCATAGGGCTGTGGCGAGTTCCAAGAAGAATGAAGAAGTGGGAGCAAGGTTTTAACTGTATCGTGCTCAACATGGCCTGCCTTTCACATGGTGAGTGTCCCTGGAGCTCCTGGCTTTGTGGTTTTCTCAAGCCTAACCCTAGGCATAACCCTAACCCTAGATTGAGCCAGAAATCGGGCACTGGGGTGTGCTGAGTTCCAAGCCGAATGAAGATGTGGGAGCAAGGTTTTGGCTGTGCTGCGGTAAGCTTGGCCTGCCTTTCGCGTGGTGAGTATCCCTGGAACTCCTGGCTTTGTGGTTTTCTCAAGCCTAACCCTAGGCGTAACCCTAACCCTAACCCCAGATTGAGCCAGAAATCGGCCATTTGGCTGTGGAGGATTCCAAGAAGAATGAAGCAGTGGGAGCAAGGTTTTGGCTGTGCTGCGATAAGCTTGGCCTGCCTTTCGAATGGTGAGTGTCCCTGGAGCTCCTGGCTTTGTGGATTTCTCAAACCCTAACATTAGGTGTAACCATAACCATAAACCTAGTTTGAGTCAGAAATCGGGCATTGGGCGGGAACGAGTTCCAAGAAGAAAGAAGTAGAGGGAGCAAGGTTTTAACTGTATCGTGCTCAACTTGGTCTGCCTTTCGCATGGTGAGTGTCCCTGGAGCTCCTGGCTTTGTGGTTTTCTCAAGCCTAACCCTAGGCGTAACCCTAACCCAAGATTGAGCCAGAAATCGGGCACTGGGCTGTGCTGTGTTCCAAGAAGAATGAAGAAGTGGGAACAAGGTTATAACTGTATCGTGCTCCTCTTGGTCTGCCTTTCGCATGGTGAGTATCCCTGGAGCTCCTGGCTTTGTGGTTTTCTCAAGCCTAACCCTAGGCGTAACCCTGACCCTATCCCTAACCCTAGATTGAGCCAGAAATGTGGCATTTGGCGGTGGAGGATTCCAAGAAGAATGAAGAAGTGGGAGCAAGGTTTTGGCTGTGCTGCAATAAGCTTGGCCTGCCTTTCGCATGGTGAGTGTCCCTGGAGCTCCTGGCTTTGTGGTTTTCTCAAGCCTAACCCTAGGCTTAACCCTAACCCTAGATTCATCCGGAAATCGGCCATTTGGCTGTGGCAAGTTCCAAGAAGAATGAAGAAGTGGGAGCAAGGTTTTGGCTATGCTGCGATAAGCTTGGCCTGCCTTTCACATGGTGAGTATCCCTGGAGCTCCTGGCTTTGTGGTTTTCTCAAACCCTAACACTAGGTGTTACTGTAACCATAACCATAGTTTGTGTCACAAATTGGGCATTGGGCGGCGGCAGGTTCCAAGCAGAAAGAAGAAGTGGGAGCAAGGTTTTAACTGTATCGTGCTCTACTTGGCCTGCCTTTCACATGGTGAGTGTCCCTGGAGCTCCTGGCTTTGTGGTTTTCGCAAGCCTAACCCTAGGCGTAACCCTAACCCTAGATTGAGCCAGAAATCGGGCACTGGGGTGTGCTGAGGTCCAAGCAGAACGAAGAAGTGGGAGCAAGGTTTTGGCTGTGCTGCGGTAATCTTGGCCTGCCTTTCACATGGTGAGTGTCCCTTGAGCTCCTGGCTTTGTGGTTTTCTCAAGCCTAACCCTAGGCGTAACCCTAACCCTAGCCCTAACCCTAGATTGACCCAGAAATCAGGCATTGGGCTGTGCTGAGTTCCAAGAAGAATGAAGAAGTGGGAGCAAGGTTTTAACTGTATCGTGCTCAACTTGGCCTGCCTTTCGCATGGTGAGTGTCCCTGGAGCTCCTGGCTTTGTGGATTTTTCAAACCCTAACATTAGGTGTAACCATAACCATAACCCTAGTTTGAGTCAGAAATCGGGCATTGGGAGGCAACGAGTTCCAAGCAGAAAGAAGTAGAGGGAGCAGGGTTTTAACTGTATCGTGCTCAACTTGTCCTGCCTTTCACATGGTGAGTATCCCTGGAGCTCCTGGCTTTGTGGTTTTCTCAAGCCTAACCCTAGGCGTAACCCTAACCCTAACCCTAACCCCAGATTGAGCCAGAAATCTGGCATTTGGCTGTGGAGGATTCCAAGAAGAACGAAGAAGTGGGAGCAAGGTTTTGGCTGTGCTGCGATAAGCTTGGCCTGCCTTTCGCATGGTGAGTGTCCCTGGAGCTCCGGGCTTTGTGGTTTTCTCAAGCCTAACCCTAGGCGTAACCCAAACCCTAGATTGATCTGGAAATCGGGCACTGGGCTGTGGCGAGTTCCAAGAAGAATTAAGAAGTGGGAGCAAGGTTTTAACTGTATCGTGCTCTACTTGGTCTGCCTTTCACATGCTGAGTATCCCTGGAGCTCCTGGCTTTGTGGTTTTCTCAAGCCTAACCCTAGGCTGAACCCTAACCCTAACCCTAACCCTAGACTGAGCCAGAAATCTGGCATTTGGCTGTGGAGGATTCCAAGAAGAATGAAGAAGTGGGAGCAAGCTTTTAACTGTATCGTGCTCAACTTGGTCTGCTTTTCGCATGGTGAGTATCCCTGGAGCTCCTGGCTTTGTAGATTTCTCAATCCTAAACGAAGGCGTAACACTGACCCTAACCCTTACCCTAGTTTGAGCCAGAAATCAGGCATAGGGCTGTGGCGAGTTCCAAGAAGAATGAAGAAGTGGGAGCAAGGTTTTAACTGTATCGTGCTCAACATGGCCTGCCTTTCACATGGTGAGTGTCCCTGGAGCTCCTGGCTTTGTGGTTTTCTCAAGCCTAACCCTAGGCATAACCCTAACCCTAGATTGAGCCAGAAATCGGGCACTGGGGTGTGCTGAGTTCCAAGCCGAATGAAGATGTGGGAGCAAGGTTTTGGCTGTGCTGCGGTAAGCTTGGCCTGCCTTTCGCGTGGTGAGTATCCCTGGAACTCCTGGCTTTGTGGTTTTCTCAAGCCTAACCCTAGGCGTAACCCTAACCCTAACCCCAGATTGAGCCAGAAATCGGCCATTTGGCTGTGGAGGATTCCAAGAAGAATGAAGCAGTGGGAGCAAGGTTTTGGCTGTGCTGCGGTAAGCTTAGCCTGCCTTTCGAATGGTGAGTGTCCCTGGAGCTCCTGGCTTTGTGGATTTCTCAAACCCTAACATTAGGTGTAACCATAACCATAAACCTAGTTTGAGTCAGAAATCGGGCATTGGGCGGGAACGAGTTCCAAGAAGAAAGAAGTAGAGGGAGCAAGGTTTTAACTGTATCGTGCTCAACTCGGTCTGCCTTTCGCATGGTGAGTGTCCCTGGAGCTCCTGGCTTTGTGGTTTTCTCAAGCCTAACCCTAGGCATAACCCTAACCCAAGATTGAGCCAGAAATCGGGCACTGGGCTGTGCTGTGTTCCAAGAAGAATGAAGAAGTGGGAACAAGGTTATAACTGTATCGTGCTCCTCTTGGTCTGCCTTTCGCATGGTGAGTATCCCTGGAGCTCCTGGCTTTGTGGTTTTCTCAAGCCTAACCCTAGGCGTAACCCTGACCCTAACCCTAACCCTAGATTGAGCCAGAAATGTGGCATTTGGCGGTGGAGGATTCCAAGAAGAATGAAGAAGTGGGAGCAAGGTTTTGGCTGTGCTGCAATAAGCTTGGCCTGCCTTTCGCATGGTGAGTGTCCCTGGAGCTCCTGGCTTTGTGGTTTTCTCAAGCCTAACCCTAGGCTTAACCCTAACCCTAGATTCATCCGGAAATCGGCCATTTGGCTGTGGCAAGTTCCAAGAAGAATGAAGAAGTGGGAGCAAGGTTTTGGCTATGCTGCGATAAGCTTGGCCTGCCTTTCACATGGTGAGTATCCCTGGAGCTCCTGGCTTTGTGGTTTTCTCAAACCCTAACACTAGGTGTTACTGTAACCATAACCATAGTTTGTGTCACAAATTGGGCATTGGGCGGCGGCAGGTTCCAAGCAGAAAGAAGAAGTGGGAGCAAGGTTTTAACTGTATCGTGCTCTACTTGGCCTGCCTTTCACATGGTGAGTGTCCCTGGAGCTCCTGGCTTTGTGGTTTTCGCAAGCCTAACCCTAGGCGTAACCCTAACCCTAGATTGAGCCAGAAATCGGGCACTGGGGTGTGCTGAGGTCCAAGCAGAACGAAGAAGTGGGAGCAAGGTTTTGGCTGTGCTGCGGTAATCTTGGCCTGCCTTTCACATGGTGAGTGTCCCTTGAGCTCCTGGCTTTGTGGTTTTCTCAAGCCTAACCCTAGGCGTAACCCTAACCCTAGCCCTAACCCTAGATTGACCCAGAAATCAGGCATTGGGCTGTGCTGAGTTCCAAGAAGAATGAAGAAGTGGGAGCAAGGTTTTAACTGTATCGTGCTCAACTTGGCCTGCCTTTCGCATGGTGAGTGTCCCTGGAGCTCCTGGCTTTGTGGATTTTTCAAACCCTAACATTAGGTGTAACCATAACCATAACCCTAGTTTGAGTCAGAAATCGGGCATTGGGAGGCAACGAGTTCCAAGCAGAAAGAAGTAGAGGGAGCAGGGTTTTAACTGTATCGTGCTCAACTTGTCCTGCCTTTCACATGGTGAGTATCCCTGGAGCTCCTGGCTTTGTGGTTTTCTCAAGCCTAACCCTAGGCGTAACCCTAACCCTAACCCTAACCCCAGATTGAGCCAGAAATCTGGCATTTGGCTGTGGAGGATTCCAAGAAGAACGAAGAAGTGGGAGCAAGGTTTTGGCTGTGCTGCGATAAGCTTGGCCTGCCTTTCGCATGGTGAGTGTCCCTGGAGCTCCGGGCTTTGTGGTTTTCTCAAGCCTAACCCTAGGCGTAACCCAAACCCTAGATTGATCTGGAAATCGGGCACTGGGCTGTGGCGAGTTCCAAGAAGAATTAAGAAGTGGGAGCAAGGTTTTAACTGTATCGTGCTCTACTTGGTCTGCCTTTCACATGCTGAGTATCCCTGGAGCTCCTGGCTTTGTGGTTTTCTCAAGCCTAACCCTAGGCTGAACCCTAACCCTAACCCTAACCCTAGACTGAGCCAGAAATCTGGCATTTGGCTGTGGAGGATTCCAAGAAGAATGAAGAAGTGGGAGCAAGCTTTTAACTGTATCGTGCTCAACTTGGTCTGCCTTTCGCATGGTGAGTATCCCTGGAGCTCCTGGCTTTGTGGATTTCTCAATCCTAAACGAAGGCGTAACACTGACCCTAACCCTTACCCTAGTTTGAGCCAGAAATCAGGCATAGGGCTGTGGCGAGTTCCAAGAAGAATGAAGAAGTGGGAGCAAGGTTTTAACTGTATCGTGCTCAACATGGCCTGCCTTTCACATGGTGAGTGTCCCTGGAGCTCCTGGCTTTGTGGTTTTCTCAAGCCTAACCCTAGGCATAACCCTAACCCTAGATTGAGCCAGAAATCGGGCACTGGGGTGTGCTGAGTTCCAAGCCGAATGAAGATGTGGGAGCAAGGTTTTGGCTGTGCTGCGGTAAGCTTGGCCTGCCTTTCGCGTGGTGAGTATCCCTGGAACTCCTGGCTTTGTGGTTTTCTCAAGCCTAACCCTAGGCGTAACCCTAACCCTAACCCCAGATTGAGCCAGAAATCGGCCATTTGGCTGTGGAGGATTCCAAGAAGAATGAAGCAGTGGGAGCAAGGTTTTGGCTGTGCTGCGGTAAGCTTAGCCTGCCTTTCGAATGGTGAGTGTCCCTGGAGCTCCTGGCTTTGTGGATTTCTCAAACCCTAACATTAGGTGTAACCATAACCATAAACCTAGTTTGAGTCAGAAATCGGGCATTGGGCGGGAACGAGTTCCAAGAAGAAAGAAGTAGAGGGAGCAAGGTTTTAACTGTATCGTGCTCAACTCGGTCTGCCTTTCGCATGGTGAGTGTCCCTGGAGCTCCTGGCTTTGTGGTTTTCTCAAGCCTAACCCTAGGCATAACCCTAACCCAAGATTGAGCCAGAAATCGGGCACTGGGCTGTGCTGTGTTCCAAGAAGAATGAAGAAGTGGGAACAAGGTTATAACTGTATCGTGCTCCTCTTGGTCTGCCTTTCGCATGGTGAGTATCCCTGGAGCTCCTGGCTTTGTGGTTTTCTCAAGCCTAACCCTAGGCGTAACCCTGACCCTAACCCTAACCCTAGATTGAGCCAGAAATGTGGCATTTGGCGGTGGAGGATTCCAAGAAGAATGAAGAAGTGGGAGCAAGGTTTTGGCTGTGCTGCAATAAGCTTGGCCTGCCTTTCGCATGGTGAGTGTCCCTGGAGCTCCTGGCTTTGTGGTTTTCTCAAGCCTAACCCTAGGCTTAACCCTAACCCTAGATTCATCCGGAAATCGGCCATTTGGCTGTGGCAAGTTCCAAGAAGAATGAAGAAGTGGGAGCAAGGTTTTGGCTATGCTGCGATAAGCTTGGCCTGCCTTTCACATGGTGAGTATCCCTGGAGCTCCTGGCTTTGTGGTTTTCTCAAACCCTAACACTAGGTGTT
Organism: Cyanocitta stelleri; assembly: GCA_026167965.1. NCBI lineage: Eukaryota > Metazoa > Chordata > Aves > Passeriformes > Corvidae > Cyanocitta > Cyanocitta stelleri. Next base: position 257,547 of record JANXIP010000035.1, read on the forward strand.
ACTGTAACCATAACCATAGTTTGTGTCACAAATTGGGCATTGGGCGGCGGCAGGTTCCAAGCAGAAAGAAGAAGTGGGAGCAAGGTTTTAACTGTATCGTGCTCTACTTGGCCTGCCTTTCACATGGTGAGTGTCCCTGGAGCTCCTGGCTTTGTGGTTTTCGCAAGCCTAACCCTAGGCGTAACCCTAACCCTAGATTGAGCCAGAAATCGGGCACTGGGGTGTGCTGAGGTCCAAGCAGAACGAAGAAGTGGGAGCAAGGTTTTGGCTGTGCTGCGGTAATCTTGGCCTGCCTTTCACATGGTGAGTGTCCCTTGAGCTCCTGGCTTTGTGGTTTTCTCAAGCCTAACCCTAGGCGTAACCCTAACCCTAGCCCTAACCCTAGATTGACCCAGAAATCAGGCATTGGGCTGTGCTGAGTTCCAAGAAGAATGAAGAAGTGGGAGCAAGGTTTTAACTGTATCGTGCTCAACTTGGCCTGCCTTTCGCATGGTGAGTGTCCCTGGAGCTCCTGGCTTTGTGGATTTTTCAAACCCTAACATTAGGTGTAACCATAACCATAACCCTAGTTTGAGTCAGAAATCGGGCATTGGGAGGCAACGAGTTCCAAGCAGAAAGAAGTAGAGGGAGCAGGGTTTTAACTGTATCGTGCTCAACTTGTCCTGCCTTTCACATGGTGAGTATCCCTGGAGCTCCTGGCTTTGTGGTTTTCTCAAGCCTAACCCTAGGCGTAACCCTAACCCTAACCCTAACCCCAGATTGAGCCAGAAATCTGGCATTTGGCTGTGGAGGATTCCAAGAAGAACGAAGAAGTGGGAGCAAGGTTTTGGCTGTGCTGCGATAAGCTTGGCCTGCCTTTCGCATGGTGAGTGTCCCTGGAGCTCCGGGCTTTGTGGTTTTCTCAAGCCTAACCCTAGGCGTAACCCAAACCCTAGATTGATCTGGAAATCGGGCACTGGGCTGTGGCGAGTTCCAAGAAGAATTAAGAAGTGGGAGCAAGGTTTTAACTGTATCGTGCTCTACTTGGTCTGCCTTTCACATGCTGAGTATCCCTGGAGCTCCTGGCTTTGTGGTTTTCTCAAGCCTAACCCTAGGCTGAACCCTAACCCTAACCCTAACCCTAGACTGAGCCAGAAATCTGGCATTTGGCTGTGGAGGATTCCAAGAAGAATGAAGAAGTGGGAGCAAGCTTTTAACTGTATCGTGCTCAACTTGGTCTGCCTTTCGCATGGTGAGTATCCCTGGAGCTCCTGGCTTTGTGGATTTCTCAATCCTAAACGAAGGCGTAACACTGACCCTAACCCTTACCCTAGTTTGAGCCAGAAATCAGGCATAGGGCTGTGGCGAGTTCCAAGAAGAATGAAGAAGTGGGAGCAAGGTTTTAACTGTATCGTGCTCAACATGGCCTGCCTTTCACATGGTGAGTGTCCCTGGAGCTCCTGGCTTTGTGGTTTTCTCAAGCCTAACCCTAGGCATAACCCTAACCCTAGATTGAGCCAGAAATCGGGCACTGGGGTGTGCTGAGTTCCAAGCCGAATGAAGATGTGGGAGCAAGGTTTTGGCTGTGCTGCGGTAAGCTTGGCCTGCCTTTCGCGTGGTGAGTATCCCTGGAACTCCTGGCTTTGTGGTTTTCTCAAGCCTAACCCTAGGCGTAACCCTAACCCTAACCCCAGATTGAGCCAGAAATCGGCCATTTGGCTGTGGAGGATTCCAAGAAGAATGAAGCAGTGGGAGCAAGGTTTTGGCTGTGCTGCGATAAGCTTGGCCTGCCTTTCGAATGGTGAGTGTCCCTGGAGCTCCTGGCTTTGTGGATTTCTCAAACCCTAACATTAGGTGTAACCATAACCATAAACCTAGTTTGAGTCAGAAATCGGGCATTGGGCGGGAACGAGTTCCAAGAAGAAAGAAGTAGAGGGAGCAAGGTTTTAACTGTATCGTGCTCAACTCGGTCTGCCTTTCGCATGGTGAGTGTCCCTGGAGCTCCTGGCTTTGTGGTTTTCTCAAGCCTAACCCTAGGCGTAACCCTAACCCAAGATTGAGCCAGAAATCGGGCACTGGGCTGTGCTGTGTTCCAAGAAGAATGAAGAAGTGGGAACAAGGTTATAACTGTATCGTGCTCCTCTTGGTCTGCCTTTCGCATGGTGAGTATCCCTGGAGCTCCTGGCTTTGTGGTTTTCTCAAGCCTAACCCTAGGCGTAACCCTGACCCTATCCCTAACCCTAGATTGAGCCAGAAATGTGGCATTTGGCGGTGGAGGATTCCAAGAAGAATGAAGAAGTGGGAGCAAGGTTTTGGCTGTGCTGCAATAAGCTTGGCCTGCCTTTCGCATGGTGAGTGTCCCTGGAGCTCCTGGCTTTGTGGTTTTCTCAAGCCTAACCCTAGGCTTAACCCTAACCCTAGATTCATCCGGAAATCGGCCATTTGGCTGTGGCAAGTTCCAAGAAGAATGAAGAAGTGGGAGCAAGGTTTTGGCTATGCTGCGATAAGCTTGGCCTGCCTTTCACATGGTGAGTATCCCTGGAGCTCCTGGCTTTGTGGTTTTCTCAAACCCTAACACTAGGTGTTACTGTAACCATAACCATAGTTTGTGTCACAAATTGGGCATTGGGCGGCGGCAGGTTCCAAGCAGAAAGAAGAAGTGGGAGCAAGGTTTTAACTGTATCGTGCTCTACTTGGCCTGCCTTTCACATGGTGAGTGTCCCTGGAGCTCCTGGCTTTGTGGTTTTCGCAAGCCTAACCCTAGGCGTAACGCTAACCCTAGATTGAGCCAGAAATCGGGCACTGGGGTGTGCTGAGGTCCAAGCAGAACGAAGAAGTGGGAGCAAGGTTTTGGCTGTGCTGCGGTAATCTTGGCCTGCCTTTCACATGGTGAGTGTCCCTTGAGCTCCTGGCTTTGTGGTTTTCTCAAGCCTAACCCTAGGCGTAACCCTAACCCTAGCCCTAACCCTAGATTGACCCAGAAATCAGGCATTGGGCTGTGCTGAGTTCCAAGAAGAATGAAGAAGTGGGAGCAAGGTTTTAACTGTATCGTGCTCAACTTGGCCTGCCTTTCGCATGGTGAGTGTCCCTGGAGCTCCTGGCTTTGTGGATTTTTCAAACCCTAACATTAGGTGTAACCATAACCATAACCCTAGTTTGAGTCAGAAATCGGGCATTGGGAGGCAACGAGTTCCAAGCAGAAAGAAGTAGAGGGAGCAGGGTTTTAACTGTATCGTGCTCAACTTGTCCTGCCTTTCACATGGTGAGTATCCCTGGAGCTCCTGGCTTTGTGGTTTTCTCAAGCCTAACCCTAGGCGTAACCCTAACCCTAACCCTAACCCCAGATTGAGCCAGAAATCTGGCATTTGGCTGTGGAGGATTCCAAGAAGAACGAAGAAGTGGGAGCAAGGTTTTGGCTGTGCTGCGATAAGCTTGGCCTGCCTTTCGCATGGTGAGTGTCCCTGGAGCTCCGGGCTTTGTGGTTTTCTCAAGCCTAACCCTAGGCGTAACCCAAACCCTAGATTGATCTGGAAATCGGGCACTGGGCTGTGGCGAGTTCCAAGAAGAATTAAGAAGTGGGAGCAAGGTTTTAACTGTATCGTGCTCTACTTGGTCTGCCTTTCACATGCTGAGTATCCCTGGAGCTCCTGGCTTTGTGGTTTTCTCAAGCCTAACCCTAGGCTGAACCCTAACCCTAACCCTAACCCTAGACTGAGCCAGAAATCTGGCATTTGGCTGTGGAGGATTCCAAGAAGAATGAAGAAGTGGGAGCAAGCTTTTAACTGTATCGTGCTCAACTTGGTCTGCTTTTCGCATGGTGAGTATCCCTGGAGCTCCTGGCTTTGTAGATTTCTCAATCCTAAACGAAGGCGTAACACTGACCCTAACCCTTACCCTAGTTTGAGCCAGAAATCAGGCATAGGGCTGTGGCGAGTTCCAAGAAGAATGAAGAAGTGGGAGCAAGGTTTTAACTGTATCGTGCTCAACATGGCCTGCCTTTCACATGGTGAGTGTCCCTGGAGCTCCTGGCTTTGTGGTTTTCTCAAGCCTAACCCTAGGCATAACCCTAACCCTAGATTGAGCCAGAAATCGGGCACTGGGGTGTGCTGAGTTCCAAGCCGAATGAAGATGTGGGAGCAAGGTTTTGGCTGTGCTGCGGTAAGCTTGGCCTGCCTTACGCGTGGTGAGTATCCCTGGAACTCCTGGCTTTGTGGTTTTCTCAAGCCTAACCCTAGGCGTAACCCTAACCCTAACCCCAGATTGAGCCAGAAATCGGCCATTTGGCTGTGGAGGATTCCAAGAAGAATGAAGCAGTGGGAGCAAGGTTTTGGCTGTGCTGCGGTAAGCTTAGCCTGCCTTTCGAATGGTGAGTGTCCCTGGAGCTCCTGGCTTTGTGGATTTCTCAAACCCTAACATTAGGTGTAACCATAACCATAAACCTAGTTTGAGTCAGAAATCGGGCATTGGGCGGGAACGAGTTCCAAGAAGAAAGAAGTAGAGGGAGCAAGGTTTTAACTGTATCGTGCTCAACTCGGTCTGCCTTTCGCATGGTGAGTGTCCCTGGAGCTCCTGGCTTTGTGGTTTTCTCAAGCCTAACCCTAGGCATAACCCTAACCCAAGATTGAGCCAGAAATCGGGCACTGGGCTGTGCTGTGTTCCAAGAAGAATGAAGAAGTGGGAACAAGGTTATAACTGTATCGTGCTCCTCTTGGTCTGCCTTTCGCATGGTGAGTATCCCTGGAGCTCCTGGCTTTGTGGTTTTCTCAAGCCTAACCCTAGGCGTAACCCTGACCCTAACCCTAACCCTAGATTGAGCCAGAAATGTGGCATTTGGCGGTGGAGGATTCCAAGAAGAATGAAGAAGTGGGAGCAAGGTTTTGGCTGTGCTGCAATAAGCTTGGCCTGCCTTTCGCATGGTGAGTGTCCCTGGAGCTCCTGGCTTTGTGGTTTTCTCAAGCCTAACCCTAGGCTTAACCCTAACCCTAGATTCATCCGGAAATCGGCCATTTGGCTGTGGCAAGTTCCAAGAAGAATGAAGAAGTGGGAGCAAGGTTTTGGCTATGCTGCGATAAGCTTGGCCTGCCTTTCACATGGTGAGTATCCCTGGAGCTCCTGGCTTTGTGGTTTTCTCAAACCCTAACACTAGGTGTTACTGTAACCATAACCATAGTTTGTGTCACAAATTGGGCATTGGGCGGCGGCAGGTTCCAAGCAGAAAGAAGAAGTGGGAGCAAGGTTTTAACTGTATCGTGCTCTACTTGGCCTGCCTTTCACATGGTGAGTGTCCCTGGAGCTCCTGGCTTTGTGGTTTTCGCAAGCCTAACCCTAGGCGTAACCCTAACCCTAGATTGAGCCAGAAATCGGGCACTGGGGTGTGCTGAGGTCCAAGCAGAACGAAGAAGTGGGAGCAAGGTTTTGGCTGTGCTGCGGTAATCTTGGCCTGCCTTTCACATGGTGAGTGTCCCTTGAGCTCCTGGCTTTGTGGTTTTCTCAAGCCTAACCCTAGGCGTAACCCTAACCCTAGCCCTAACCCTAGATTGACCCAGAAATCAGGCATTGGGCTGTGCTGAGTTCCAAGAAGAATGAAGAAGTGGGAGCAAGGTTTTAACTGTATCGTGCTCAACTTGGCCTGCCTTTCGCATGGTGAGTGTCCCTGGAGCTCCTGGCTTTGTGGATTTTTCAAACCCTAACATTAGGTGTAACCATAACCATAACCCTAGTTTGAGTCAGAAATCGGGCATTGGGAGGCAACGAGTTCCAAGCAGAAAGAAGTAGAGGGAGCAGGGTTTTAACTGTATCGTGCTCAACTTGTCCTGCCTTTCACATGGTGAGTATCCCTGGAGCTCCTGGCTTTGTGGTTTTCTCAAGCCTAACCCTAGGCGTAACCCTAACCCTAACCCTAACCCCAGATTGAGCCAGAAATCTGGCATTTGGCTGTGGAGGATTCCAAGAAGAACGAAGAAGTGGGAGCAAGGTTTTGGCTGTGCTGCGATAAGCTTGGCCTGCCTTTCGCATGGTGAGTGTCCCTGGAGCTCCGGGCTTTGTGGTTTTCTCAAGCCTAACCCTAGGCGTAACCCAAACCCTAGATTGATCTGGAAATCGGGCACTGGGCTGTGGCGAGTTCCAAGAAGAATTAAGAAGTGGGAGCAAGGTTTTAACTGTATCGTGCTCTACTTGGTCTGCCTTTCACATGCTGAGTATCCCTGGAGCTCCTGGCTTTGTGGTTTTCTCAAGCCTAACCCTAGGCTGAACCCTAACCCTAACCCTAACCCTAGACTGAGCCAGAAATCTGGCATTTGGCTGTGGAGGATTCCAAGAAGAATGAAGAAGTGGGAGCAAGCTTTTAACTGTATCGTGCTCAACTTGGTCTGCTTTTCGCATGGTGAGTATCCCTGGAGCTCCTGGCTTTGTGGATTTCTCAATCCTAAACGAAGGCGTAACACTGACCCTAACCCTTACCCTAGTTTGAGCCAGAAATCAGGCATAGGGCTGTGGCGAGTTCCAAGAAGAATGAAGAAGTGGGAGCAAGGTTTTAACTGTATCGTGCTCAACATGGCCTGCCTTTCACATGGTGAGTGTCCCTGGAGCTCCTGGCTTTGTGGTTTTCTCAAGCCTAACCATAGGCGTAACCCTAACCCAAGATTGAGCCAGAAATCGGGCACTGGGCTGTGCTGAGTTCCAAGAAAAATGAAGAAGTGGGAACAAGGTTATAACTGTATCGTGCACAACTTGGCCTGCCTTTTACATGGTGACTATCCCTGGAGCTCCTGGCTTTGTGGTTTTCTCAAGCCTAACCTTAGGCGTAACCCTGACCCTAACCCTTACCCTAGATTGAGCCAGAAATGTGGCATTTGGCTGTGGAGGATTCCAAGAAGAATGAAGAAGTGGGAGCAAGGTTTTGGCTGTGCTGCGATAAGCTTGGCCTGCCTTTCGCATGGTGAGTGTCCCTGGAGCTCCTGGCTTTGTGGTTTTCTCAAGCCTAACCCTAGGTGTAACCCTAACCCTAGACTGATCCGGAAAACGGGCATTTGGCTGTGGCAAGTTCCAAGAAGAATGAAGAAGTGGGAGCAAGGTTTTGGCTGTGCTGCGATAAGCTTGGCTAGCCTTTTGCATGGTGAGTGTCCCTGGAGCTCCTGGCGTTGTGGATTTCTCAAACCCTAACATTAGGTGTAACCATAACCATAACCATAGTTTGAGTCAGAAATCGGGCATTGGGCGGCAACGAGTTCCAAGCAGAAAGAAGTAGAGGGAGCAAGGTTTTAACTGTATCGTGCTCAGCTTGGCCTGCCTTTCGCCTGGTGAGTGTCCCTGGAGCTCCTGGCTTTGTGGTTTTCTCAAGCCTAACCCTAGGCGTAACCCTAACCCTAGCCCTAATCCTAGATTGACCCAGAAATCAGGCATTGGGCTGTGCTGAGTTCCAAGAAGAATGAAGAAGTGGGAGTAAGGTTTTAACTGTATCGTGCTCAACTCTGCCTGCCTTTCGCACGGTGAGAGTCCCTGGAGCTCCTGGCTTTGTGGTTTTCTCAAGCCTAACCCTAGGCGTAACCCTGACCCTAACCCTAACCCTAACCCTAACCCCAGATTGAGCCAGAAATCTGGCATTTGGCTGTGGAGGATTCCAAGAAGAACGAAGAAGTGGGAGCAAGGTTTTGGCTGTGCTGCGATAATCTTGGCCTGCCTTTCGCATGGTGAGTGTCCCTGGAGCTCCGGGCTTTGTGGTTTTCTCAAGCCTAACCCTAAACGTAACCCTAACCCTAGATTGATCCGGAAATCGGGCATTTGGCTGTGGCAAGTTCCAAGAAGAATGAAGCAGTGGGAGCAAGGTTTTAACTGTATCGTGCTCTACTTGGTCTGCCTTTCACATGCTGAGTATCCCTGGAGCTCCTGGCATTGTGGTTTTCTCAAGCCTAACCCTAGGCGTAACCCTAACCCTAACCCTAACCCTAGTTTGAGCCAGAAATCTGGCATTTGGCTGTGGAGGATTCCAAGAAGAATGAAGAAGTGGGAGCAAGCTTTTAACTGTATCGTGCTCAACTTGGTCTGCCTTTCGCATGGTGAGTATCCCTGGAGCTCCTGGCTTTGTGGATTTCTCAATCCTAAACGAAGGCGTAACACTGACCCTAACCCTTACCCTAGTTTGAGCCAGAAATCAGGCATAGGGCTGTGGCGAGTTCCAAGAAGAATGAAGAAGTGGGAGCAAGGTTTTAACTGTATCGTGCTCAACTCGGTCTGCCTTTCGCATGGTGAGTGTCCCTGGAGCTCCTGGCTTTGTGGTTTTCTCAAGCCTAACCCTAGGCATAACCCTAACCCAAGATTGAGCCAGAAATCGGGCACTGGGCTGTGCTGTGTTCCAAGAAGAATGAAGAAGTGGGAACAAGGTTATAACTGTATCGTGCTCCTCTTGGTCTGCCTTTCGCATGGTGAGTATCCCTGGAGCTCCTGGCTTTGTGGTTTTCTCAAGCCTAACCCTAGGCGTAACCCTGACCCTAACCCTAACCCTAGATTGAGCCAGAAATCTGGCATTTGGCGGTGGAGGATTCCAAGAAGAATGAAGAAGTGGGAGCAAGGTTTTGGCTGTGCTGCAATAAGCTTGGCCTGCCTTTCGCATGGTGAGTGTCCCTGGAGCTCGTGGCTTTGTGGTTTTCTCAACCCTAACCCTAGGCTTAACCCTAACCCTAGATTCATCCGGAAATCGGCCATTTGGCTGTGGCAAGTTCCAAGAAGAATGAAGAAGTGGGAGCAAGGTTTTGGCTATGCTGCGATAAGCTTGGCCTGCCTTTCACATGGTGAGTATCCCTGGAGCTCCTGGCTTTGTGGTTTTCTCAAACCCTAACACTAGGTGTTACTGTAACCATAACCATAGTTTGTGTCACAAATTGGGCATTGGGCGGCGGCAGGTTCCAAGCAGAAAGAAGAAGTGGGAGCAAGGTTTTAACTGTATCGTGCTCTACTTGGCCTGCCTTTCACATGGTGAGTGTCCCTGGAGCTCCTGGCTTTGTGGTTTTCGCAAGCCTAACCCTAGGCGTAACCCTTACCCTAGATTGAGCCAGAAATCGGGCACTGGGGTGTGCTGAGGTCCAAGCAGAACGAAGAAGTGGGAGCAAGGTTTTGGCTGTGCTGCGGTAATCTTGGCCTGCCTTTCACATGGTGAGTGTCCCTTGAGCTCCTGGCTTTGTGGTTTTCTCAAGCCTAACCCTAGGCGTAACCCTAACCCTAGCCCTAATCCTAGATTGACCCAGAAATCAGGCATTGGGCTGTGCTGAGTTCCAAGAAGAATGAAGAAGTGGGAGCAAGGTTTTAACTGTATCGTGCTCAACTTGGCCTGCCTTTCACATGGTGAGTGTCCCTGGAGCTCCTGGCTTTGTGGTTTTCTCAAGCCTAACCCTAGGCATAACCCTAACCCTAGATTGAGCCAGAAATCGGGCACTGGGGTGTGCTGAGTTCCAAGCCGAATGAAGATGTGGGAGCAAGGTTTTGGCTGTGCTGCGGTAAGCTTGGCCTGCCTTTCGCGTGGTGAGTATCCCTGGAACTCCTGGCTTTGTGGTTTTCTCAAGCCTAACCCTAGGCGTAACCCTAACCCTAACCCCAGATTGAGCCAGAAATCGGCCATTTGGCTGTGGAGGATTCCAAGAAGAATGAAGCAGTGGGAGCAAGGTTTTGGCTGTGCTGCGGTAAGCTTAGCCTGCCTTTCGAATGGTGAGTGTCCCTGGAGCTCCTGGCTTTGTGGATTTCTCAAACCCTAACATTAGGTGTAACCATAACCATAAACCTAGTTTGAGTCAGAAATCGGGCATTGGGCGGGAACGAGTTCCAAGAAGAAAGAAGTAGAGGGAGCAAGGTTTTAACTGTATCGTGCTCAACTCGGTCTGCCTTTCGCATGGTGAGTGTCCCTGGAGCTCCTGGCTTTGTGGTTTTCTCAAGCCTAACCCTAGGCATAACCCTAACCCAAGATTGAGCCAGAAATCGGGCACTGGGCTGTGCTGTGTTCCAAGAAGAATGAAAAAGTGGGAACAAGGTTATAACTGTATCGTGCTCCTCTTGGTCTGCCTTTCGCATGGTGAGTATCCCTGGAGCTCCTGGCTTTGTGGTTTTCTCAAGCCTAACCCTAGGCGTAACCCTGACCCTAACCCTAACCCTAGATTGAGCCAGAAATGTGGCATTTGGCGGTGGAGGATTCCAAGAAGAATGAAGAAGTGGGAGCAAGGTTTTGGCTGTGCTGCAATAAGCTTGGCCTGCCTTTCGCATGGTGAGTGTCCCTGGAGCTCCTGGCTTTGTGGTTTTCTCAAGCCTAACCCTAGGCTTAACCCTAACCCTAGATTCATCCGGAAATCGGCCATTTGGCTGTGGCAAGTTCCAAGAAGAATGAAGAAGTGGGAGCAAGGTTTTGGCTATGCTGCGATAAGCTTGGCCTGCCTTTCACATGGTGAGTATCCCTGGAGCTCCTGGCTTTGTGGTTTTCTCAAACCCTAACACTAGGTGTTACTGTAACCATAACCATAGTTTGTGTCACAAATTGGGCATTGGGCGGCGGCAGGTTCCAAGCAGAAAGAAGAAGTGGGAGCAAGGTTTTAACTGTATCGTGCTCTACTTGGCCTGCCTTTCACATGGTGAGTGTCCCTGGAGCTCCTGGCTTTGTGGTTTTCGCAAGCCTAACCCTAGGCGTAACCCTAACCCTAGATTGAGCCAGAAATCGGGCACTGGGGTGTGCTGAGGTCCAAGCAGAACGAAGAAGTGGGAGCAAGGTTTTGGCTGTGCTGCGGTAATCTTGGCCTGCCTTTCACATGGTGAGTGTCCCTTGAGCTCCTGGCTTTGTGGTTTTCTCAAGCCTAACCCTAGGCGTAACCCTAACCCTAGCCCTAATCCTAGATTGACCCAGAAATCAGGCATTGGGCTGTGCTGAGTTCCAAGAAGAATGAAGAAGTGGGAGCAAGGTTTTAACTGTATCGTGCTCAACTTGGCCTGCCTTTCGCATGGTGAGTGTCCCTGGAGCTCCTGGCTTTGTGGTTTTCTCAAGCCTAACCCAAGGCGTAACGCTAACCCTAACCCTAACCCCAGATTGAGCCAGAAATCTGGCATTTGGCTGTGGAGGATTCCAAGAAGAACGAAGAAGTGGGAGCAAGGTTTTGGCTGTGCTGCAATAAGCTTGGCCTGCCTTTCGCATGGTGAGTGTCCCTGGAGCTCCTGGCTTTGTGGTTTTCTCAAGCCTAACCCTAGGCATAACCCTAACCCTAGATTGAGCTAGAAAGTTGGCGCATGGCTGTGGCGGGTTCCAAGAAGAATGAAGCAGTGGGAGCAAGGTTTTAACTGTATCGTGCCCAACTTGGCCTGCCTTTCACATGGTGAGTGTCCCTTGAGCTCCTGGCTTTGTGGTTTTCTCAAGCCTAACCCTAGGCGTAACCCTAACCCTAGCCCTAACCCTAGATTGACCCAGAAATCAGGCATTGGGCTGTGCTGAGTTCCAAGAAGAATGAAGAAGTGGGAGCAAGGTTTTAACTGTATCGTGCTCAACTTGGCCTGCCTTTCGCATGGTGAGTGTCCCTGGAGCTCCTGGCTTTGTGGATTTTTCAAACCCTAACATTAGGTGTAACCATAACCATAACCCTAGTTTGAGTCAGAAATCGGGCATTGGGAGGCAACGAGTTCCAAGCAGAAAGAAGTAGAGGGAGCAGGGTTTTAACTGTATCGTGCTCAACTTGTCCTGCCTTTCACATGGTGAGTATCCCTGGAGCTCCTGGCTTTGTGGTTTTCTCAAGCCTAACCCTAGGCGTAACCCTAACCCTAACCCTAACCCCAGATTGAGCCAGAAATCTGGCATTTGGCTGTGGAGGATTCCAAGAAGAACGAAGAAGTGGGAGCAAGGTTTTGGCTGTGCTGCGATAAGCTTGGCCTGCCTTTCGCATGGTGAGTGTCCCTGGAGCTCCGGGCTTTGTGGTTTTCTCAAGCCTAACCCTAGGCGTAACCCAAACCCTAGATTGATCTGGAAATCGGGCACTGGGCTGTGGCGAGTTCCAAGAAGAATTAAGAAGTGGGAGCAAGGTTTTAACTGTATCGTGCTCTACTTGGTCTGCCTTTCACATGCTGAGTATCCCTGGAGCTCCTGGCTTTGTGGTTTTCTCAAGCCTAACCCTAGGCTGAACCCTAACCCTAACCCTAACCCTAGACTGAGCCAGAAATCTGGCATTTGGCTGTGGAGGATTCCAAGAAGAATGAAGAAGTGGGAGCAAGCTTTTAACTGTATCGTGCTCAACTTGGTCTGCTTTTCGCATGGTGAGTATCCCTGGAGCTCCTGGCTTTGTGGATTTCTCAATCCTAAACGAAGGCGTAACACTGACCCTAACCCTTACCCTAGTTTGAGCCAGAAATCAGGCATAGGGCTGTGGCGAGTTCCAAGAAGAATGAAGAAGTGGGAGCAAGGTTTTAACTGTATCGTGCTCAACATGGCCTGCCTTTCACATGGTGAGTGTCCCTGGAGCTCCTGGCTTTGTGGTTTTCTCAAGCCTAACCATAGGCGTAACCCTAACCCAAGATTGAGCCAGAAATCGGGCACTGGGCTGTGCTGAGTTCCAAGAAAAATGAAGAAGTGGGAACAAGGTTATAACTGTATCGTGCACAACTTGGCCTGCCTTTTACATGGTGACTATCCCTGGAGCTCCTGGCTTTGTGGTTTTCTCAAGCCTAACCTTAGGCGTAACCCTGACCCTAACCCTTACCCTAGATTGAGCCAGAAATCGGGCAGTGGACGGTGGAGGATTCCAAGAAGAATGAAGAAGTGGGAGCAAGGTTTTGGCTGTGCTGCGATAAGCTTGGCCTGCCTTTCGCATGGTGAGTGTCCCTGGAGCTCCTGGCTTTGTGGTTTTCTCAAGCCTAACCCTAGGTGTAACCCTAACCCTAGACTGATCCGGAAAACGGGCATTTGGCTGTGGCAAGTTCCAAGAAGAATGAAGAAGTGGGAGCAAGGTTTTGGCTGTGCTGCGATAAGCTTGGCTAGCCTTTTGCATGGTGAGTGTCCCTGGAGCTCCTGGCGTTGTGGATTTCTCAAACCCTAACATTAGGTGTAACCATAACCATAACCATAGTTTGAGTCAGAAATCGGGCATTGGGCGGCAACGAGTTCCAAGCAGAAAGAAGTAGAGGGAGCAGGGTTTTAACTGTATCGTGCTCAACTTGGCCTGCCTTTCGCCTGGTGAGTGTCCCTGGAGCTCCTGGCTTTGTGGTTTTCTCAAGCCTAACCCTAGGCGTAACCCTAACCCTAGCCCTAATCCTAGATTGACCCAGAAATCAGGCATTGGGCTGTGCTGAGTTCCAAGAAGAATGAAGAAGTGGGAGTAAGGTTTTAACTGTATCGTGCTCAACTCTGCCTGCCTTTCGCACGGTGAGAGTCCCTGGAGCTCCTGGCTTTGTGGTTTTCTCAAGCCTAACCCTAGGCGTAACCCTGACCCTAACCCTAACCCTAACCCTAACCCCAGATTGAGCCAGAAATCTGGCATTTGGCTGTGGAGGATTCCAAGAAGAACGAAGAAGTGGGAGCAAGGTTTTGGCTGTGCTGCGATAATCTTGGCCTGCCTTTCGCATGGTGAGTGTCCCTGGAGCTCCGGGCTTTGTGGTTTTCTCAAGCCTAACCCTAAACGTAACCCTAACCCTAGATTGATCCGGAAATCGGGCATTTGGCTGTGGCAAGTTCCAAGAAGAATGAAGCAGTGGGAGCAAGGTTTTAACTGTATCGTGCTCTACTTGGTCTGCCTTTCACATGCTGAGTATCCCTGGAGCTCCTGGCATTGTGGTTTTCTCAAGCCTAACCCTAGGCGTAACCCTAACCCTAACCCTAACCCTAGACTGAGCCAGAAATCTGGCATTTGGCTGTGGAGGATTCCAAGAAGAATGAAGAAGTGGGAGCAAGCTTTTAACTGTATCGTGCTCAACTTGGTCTGCCTTTCGCATGGTGAGTATCCCTGGAGCTCCTGGCTTTGTGGATTTCTCAATCCTAAACGAAGGCGTAACACTGACCCTAACCCTTACCCTAGTTTGAGCCAGAAATCAGGCATAGGGCTGTGGCGAGTTCCAAGAAGAATGAAGAAGTGGGAGCAAGGTTTTAACTGTATCGTGCTCAACATGGCCTGCCTTTCACATGGTGAGTGTCCCTGGAGCTCCTGGCTTTGTGGTTTTCTCATGCCTAACCCTAGGCATAACCCTAACCCTAGATTGAGCCAGAAATCGGGCACTGAGGTGTGCTGAGTTCCAAGCCGAATGAAGATGTGGGAGCAAGGTTTTGGCTGTGCTGCGGTAAGCTTGGCCTGCCTTTCGCATGGTGAGTATCCCTGGAACTCCTGGCTTTGTGGTTTTCTCAAGCCTAACCCTAGGCGTAACCCTAACCCTAACCCCAGATTGAGCCAGAAATCGGCCATTTGGCTGTGGAGGATTCCAAGAAGAATGAAGCAGTGGGAGCAAGGTTTTGGCTGTGCTGCGATAAGCTTGGACTGCCTTTCGCATGGTGAGTGTCCCTGGAGCTCCTGGCGTTGTGGATTTCTCAAACCCTAACATTAGGTGTAACCATAACCATAAACCTAGTTTGAGTCAGAAATCGGGCATTGGGCGGCAACGAGTTCCAAGAAGAAAGAAGTAGAGGGAGCAGGGTTTTAACTGTATCGTGCTCAACTTGGCCTGCCTTTCGCATGGTGAGTGTCTCTGGAGCTCCTGGCTTTGTGGTTTTCTCAAGCCTAACCCTAGGCGTAACCCTAACCCAAGATTGAGCCAGAAATCGGACACTGGACTGTGCTGTGTTCCAAGAAGAATGAAGAAGTGGGAACAAGGTTATAACTGTATCGTGCTCAACTTGTCCTGCCTTTCACATGGTGAGTATCCCTGGAGCTCCTGGCTTTGTGGTTTTCTCAAGCCTAACCCTAGGCGTAACCCTGACCCTAGCCCTAATCCTAGATTGACCCAGAAATCAGGCATTGGGCTGTGCTGAGTTCCAAGAAGAATGAAGAAGTGGGAGTAAGGTTTTAACTGTATCGTGCTCAACTTGGCCTGCCTTTCACATGGTGAGAGTCCCTGGAGCTCCTGGCTTTGTGGTTTTCTCAAGCCTAACCCAAGGCGTAACGCTAACCCTAACCCTAACCCCAGATTGAGCCAGAAATCTGGCATTTGGCTGTGGAGGATTCCAAGAAGAACGAAGAAGTGGGAGCAAGGTTTTGGCTGTGCTGCGATAAGCTTGGCCTGCCTTTCGCATGGTGAGTGTCCCTGGAGCTCCTGGCTTTGTGGTTTTCTCAAGCCTAACCCTAGGCGTAACCCTAACCCTAGATTGATCCGGAAATCGGGCATTTGGCTGTGGCAAGTTCCAAGAAGAATGAAGAAGCGGGAGCAAGGTTTTGGCTGTGCTGCAGTAAGCTTGGCCTGCCTTTCGCATGGTGAGTATCCCTGGAGCTCCTGGCTTTGTGGATTTCTCAAACCCTAACATCAGGTGTAACCATAACCATAACCCTAGTTTGAGTCAGAAATCGGGCATTGGGCGGCAACGAGTTCCAAGTAGAAAGAAGTAGAGGGAGCAGGGTTTTAACTGTATCGTGCACAACTTGGCCTGCCTTTCGCATGGTGAGTATCCCTGGAGCTCCTGGCTTTGTGGTTTTCTCAAGCCTAACCCAAGGCGTAACGCTAACCCAAGATTGAGCCAGAAATCGGGCACTGGGCTGTGCTGTGTTCCAAGAAGAATGAAGAAGTGGTAACAAGGTTTTAACTGTATCGTGCCCAACCTGGCCTGCCTTTCGCATGCTGAGTGTCCCTTGAGCTCCTGGCTTTGTGGTTTTCTCAAGCCTAACCCTAGGCGTAACCCTAACCCTAGACTGAGCTAGAAAGTTGGCGCATGGCTGTGGCGGGTTGCAAGAAGAATGAAGCAGTGGGAGCAAGGTTTTAACTGTATCGTGCTCAACTTGGCCTGCCTTTCACATGGTGAGTGTCCCTGGAGCTCCTGGCTTTGTGGTTTTCTCAAGCCTAACCCTAGGCGTAACCCTAACCGTAGATTGTTCCGGAAATTGGGCATTTGGCTGTGGCGAGTTCCAAGAAGAATGAAGAAGTGGGAGCAAGGTTTTGGCTGTGCTGCGATAAGCTTGGCCTGCCTTTCACATGGTGAGTGTCCCTGGAGCTCCTGGCTTTGTGGTTTTCTCAAGCCTAACCCTAGGCGTAACCCTAACCCTAACACTAACCCCAGATTGAGCCAGAAATCGGGCATTTGGCTGTGGAGGATTCCAAGAAGAACGAAGAAGTGGGAGCAAGGTTTTGGCTGTGCTGCGATAAGCTTGGCCTGCCTTTTGCATGGTGAGTGTCCCTGGAGCTCCTGGCTTTGTGGTTTTCTCAAGCCTAACCCTAGGCGTACCCCTAACCCTAGATTGATCCGGAAAACGGGCATTTGGCTGTGGCAAGTTCCAAGAAGAATGAAGAAGTGGGAGCAAGGTTTTGGCTGTGCTGCGATAAGCTTGGCTAGCCTTTTGCATGGTGAGTGTCCCTGGAGCTCCTGGCTTTGTGGATTTCTCAAACCCTAACATTAGGTGTAACCATAACCATAACCCTAGTTTGAGTCAGAAATCGGGCATTGGGCGGCAACGAGTTCCAAGAAGAAAGAAGTAGAGGGAGCAGGGTTTTAACTGTATCGTGCTCAACTTGGCCTGCCTTTCGCATGGTGAGTGGCCCTGGAGCTCCTGGCTTTGTGGTTTTCTCAAGCCTATCCCTAGGCGTAACCCTAACCCAAGATTGAGCCAGAAATCGGACACTGGACTGTGCTGTGTTCCAAGAAGAATGAAGAAGGGGGAACAAGGTTATAACTGTATCGTGCTCAACTTGGCCTGCCTTTCACATGGGGAGTATCCCTGGAGCTCCTGGCTTTGTGGTTTTCTCAAGCCTAACCCTAGGCGTAACCCTGACCCTAGATTGAGCCAGAAATCGGGCAGTGGACGGTGGAGGATTCCAAGAAGAATGAAGAAGTGGGAGCAAGGTTTTGGCTGTGCTGCGATAAGCTTGGCCTGCCTTTCGCATGGTGAGTGTCCCTGGAGCTCCTGGCTTTGTGGTTTTCTCAAGCCTAACCCTAGGGGTAACCCTAACCCTAGATTGATCTGGAAATCGGCCATTTGGCTGTGGCAAGATCCAAGAAGAATTAAGAAGTGGGAGCAAGGTTTTGGCTATGCTGCGATAAGCTTGGCCTGCCTTTCACATGGTGAGTATCCCTGGAGCTCCTGGCTTTGTGGTTTTCTCAAAACCTAACACTAGGTGTAACTGTAACCATAACCATAGTTTGTGTCAGAAATTGGGCATTGGGCGGCGGCAGGTTCCAAGCAGAAAGAAGAAGTGGGAGCAAGGTTTTAACTGTATCGTGCTCTACTTGGCCTGCCTTTCACATGGTGAGTGTCCCTGGAGCTCCTGGCTTTGTGGTTTTCTCAAGCCTAACCCTAGGCGTAACCCTAACCCTAGCCCTAATCCTAGATTGACCCAGAAATCAGGCATTGGGCTGTGCTGAGTTCCAAGAAGAATGAAGAAGTGGGAGCAAGGTTTTAACTGTATCGTGCTCAACTTGGCCTGCCTTTCGCATGGTGAGAGTCCCTGGAGCTCCTGGCTTTGTGGTTTTCTCAACCCTAACCCAAGGCGTAACGCTAACCCTAACCCTAACCCCAGATTGAGCCAGAAATCTGGCATTTGGCTGTGGAGGATTCCAAGAAGAACGAAGAAGTGGGAGCAAGGTTTTGGCTGTGCTGCGATAAGCTTGGCCTGCCTTTCGCATGGTGAGTGTCCCTGGAGCTCCTGGCTTTGTGGTTTTCTCAAGCCCAACCCTAGGCGTAACCCTAACCATAGATTGAGCTAGAAAGTTGGCGCATGGCTGTGGCGGGTTCCAAGAAGAATGAAGCAGTGGGAGCAAGGTTTTAACTGTATCGTGCTCAACTTGGCCTGCCTATCGCATGGTGAGTGTCCCTGGAGCTCCTGGCTTTGTGGATTTTTCAAACCCTAACATTAGGTGTAACCATAACCATAACCCTAGTTTGAGTCAGAAATCGGGCATTGGGAGGCAACGAGTTCCAAGCAGAAAGAAGTAGAGGGAGCAGGGTTTTAACTGTATCGTGCTCAACTTGTCCTGCCTTTCACATGGTGAGTATCCCTGGAGCTCCTGGCTTTGTGTTTTTCTCAAGCCTAACCCTAGGCGTAACCCTAACCCTAACCCTAACCCCAGATTGAGCCAGAAATCTGGCATTTGGCTGTGGAGGATTCCAAGAAGAACGAAGAAGTGGGAGCAAGGTTTTGGCTGTGCTGCGATAAGCTTGGCCTGCCTTTCGCATGGTGAGTGTCCCTGGAGCTCCGGGCTTTGTGGTTTTCTCAAGCCTAACCCTAAACGTAACCCTAACCCTAGATTGATCCGGAATTCGGGCATTTGGCTGTGGCAAGTTCCAAGAAGAATGAAGAAGTGGGAGCAAGGTTTTAACTGTATCGTGCTCTACTTGGTCTGCCTTTCACATGCTGAGTATCCCTGGAGCTCCTGGCTTTGTGGTTTTCTCAAGCCTAACCCTGGGCGTAACCCTAACCCTAACACTAACCCTAGACTGAGCCAGAAATCTGGCATTTGGCTGTGGAGGATTCCAAGAAGAATGAAGAAGTGGGAGCAAGCTTTTAACTGTATCGTGCTCAACTTGGTCTGCCTTTCGCATGGTGAGTATCCCTGGTGCTCCTGGCTTTGTGGATTTCTCAATCCTAAACGAAGGTGTAACACTGACCCTAACCCTTACCCTAGTTTGAGCCAGAAATCAGGCATAGGGCTGAGGCGAGTTCCAAGAAGAATGAAGAAGTGGGAGCAAGGTTTTAACTGTATCGTGCTCAACTTGTCCTGCCTTTCACATGGTGAGTATCCCTGGAGCTCCTGGCTTTGTGGTTTTCTCAAGCCTAACCCTTGGCGTAACCATAACCCTACATTGAGCCAGAAAACGGGCATTGGGCGGCGGCGAGTTCCAAGCAGAAAGAAGAAGTGGGAGCAAGGTTTTAACTGTATCGTGCTCAGCTTGTCCTGCCTTTCGCATGGTGAGTGTCCCTGGAGCTCCTGGCTTTGTGGTTTTCTCAACCCTAACTCAAGGCGTAACGCTACTCCTAACCCCAGATTGAGCCAGAAATCTGGCATTTGGCTGTGGAGGATTCCAAGAAGAACGAAGAAGTGGGAGCAAGGTTTTGGCTGCGCTGCGATAAGCTTGGCCTGCCTTTCGCATGGTGAGTGTCCCTGGAGCTCCTGGCTTTGTGGTTTTCTCAAGCCTAACCCTAGGCGTAACCCTAACCCTAGATTGAGCCAGAAATCGGGCACTGGGCTGTGCTGAGTTCCAAGCAGAATGAAGATGTGGGAGCAAGGTTTTGGCTGTGCTGCGGTAAGCTTGGCCTGCCTTTCGCATGGTGAGTATCCCTGGAGCTCCTGGCTTTGTGGTTTTCTCAAGCCTAACCCTAGGCGTAACCCTAACCCTAACCCTAACCCTAGATTGAGCCAGAAATCTGGCATTTGGCTGTGGAGGATTCCAAGAAGAATGAAGCAGTGGGAGCAAGGTTTTGGCTGTGCTGCGGTAAGCTTGGCCTGCCTTTCGAATGGTGAGTGTCCCTGGAGATCCTGGCTTTGTGGATTTCTCAAACCCTAACATTAGGTGTAACCATAACCATAAACCTAGTTTGAGTCAGAAATCGGGCATTGGGCGGGAACGAGTTCCAAGAAGAAAGAAGTAGAGAGAGCAAGGTTTTAACTGTAGCGTGCTCAACTCGGTCTGCCTTTCGCATGGTGAGTGTCCCTGGAGCTCCTGGCTTTGTGGTTTTCTCAAGCCTAACCCTAGGCGTAACCCTAACCCTAGATTGAGCCAGAAATCGGGCACTGGGCTGTGCTGAGTTCCAAGAAGAATGAAGAAGTGGGAGCAAGGTCTTAACTGTATCGTGCTCTACTTGGTCTGCCTTTCACACGGTGAGTATCCCTGGAGCTCCTGGCTTTGTGGTTTTCTCAAGCCTAACCCTAGGCGTAACCCTAACCCTAGCCCTAACCCTAGACTTACCCAGAAATCAGGCATTGGGCTGTGGCGAGTTCTAAGAAGAATGAAGAAGTGGGAGCAAGGTTTTAACTGTATCGTGCTCAACATGGCCTGCCTTTGACATGGTGAGTGTCCCTGGAGCTCCTGGCTTTGTGGTTTTCTCAAGCCTAACCCTAGGCGTAACCCTAACCCTAGATTGAGATAGAAAGTTGGCGTTTGGCTGTGGCGGGTTCCAAGAAGAATGAAGCAGTTGGAGCAAGGTTTTGACTGTATCGTGCCCAACTTGGCCTGCCTCTCACATGGTGAGTGTCCCTGGAGCTCCTGGATTTGTGGTTTTCTCAACCCTAACCCTAGGCGTAACCCTAACCCTAGATTTATCAGAAATCGGGCATTTGGCTGTGGCAGGTTCCAAGAAGAATGAAGAAGTGGGAGCAAGGTTATGGCTATGCTGCGATAAGCTTGGCCTGCCTTTCACATGGTGAGTATCCCTAGAGCTCCTGGCTTTGTGGTTTTCTCAAGCCTAACCCTAGGCGTAACCCTAACCCTAACCTTAACCCCAGATTGAGCCAGAAATGTGGCATTTGGCTGTGGAGGATTCCAAGAAGAACGAAGAAGTGGGAGCAAGGTTTTGGCTGTGCTGCGATAAGCTTGGCCTGCCTTTCGCATGGTGAGTGTCCCTGGAGCTCCTGGCTTTGTGGATTTCTCAAACCCTAACATTAGGTGTAACCATAACCATAAACCTAGTTTGAGTCAGAAATCTGGCATTGGGCGGGAACGAGTTCCAAGAAGAAAGAAGTAGAGGGAGCAAGGTTTTAAATGTATCGTGCTCTACTTGGTCTGCCTTTCACATGGTGAGTATCCCTGGAGCTCCTGGCTTTGTGGTTTTCTCAAGCCTAACCCTAGGCGTAACCCTAACCCAAGATTGAGCCAGAAACCGGGCACTGGGCTGTGCTGTGTTCCAAGAATAATGAAGAAGTGGGAACAAGGTTATAAGTGTATCGTGCTCAACTTGGCCTGCCTTTCACATGGTGAGTATCCCTGGAGCTCCTGGCTTTGTGGTTTTCTCAAGCCTAACCCTAGGCGTAACCCTAACCCAAGATTGAGCCAGAAACCGGGCACTGGGCTGTGCTGGGTTCCAAGCAGAAAGAAGAAGTGGGAACAAGGTTTTAACTGTATTGTGCTCATCTTGGCCTGCCTTTCGCATGGTGAGTATCCCTGGAGCTCCTGGCATTGTGGATTTCTCAATCCTAAACGAAGGCTTAACCCTGACCCTAACCCTAACCCTAGATTGAGCAAGAAATCAGGCATTGGGCTGTGGCGAGTTCCAAGAAGAATGAAGAAGTGGGAGCAAGGTTTTAGCTGTATCGTGCCCAACTTGGCCTGCCTTTCACATGGTGAGTGTCCCTTGAGCTCCTGGCTTTGTGGTTTTTTCAAGCCTAACCCTAGGCATAACCCTAACCCTAGATTGAGCCAGAAATCGGGCAGTGGACGGTGGAGGATTCCAAGAAGAATGAAGAAGTGGGAGCAAGGTTTTGGCTGTGCTGCGATAAGCTTGGCCTGCCTTTCGCATGGTGAGTGTCCCTGGAGCTCCTGGCTTTGTGGATTTCTCAAACCCTAACACTAGGTGTAACTGTAACCATAACCCTAGTTTGAGTCAGAAATCGGGCATTGGGCGGCGGCGAGTTCCAAGCAGAAAGAAGAAGTGGGAGCAAGGTTTTAACTGTATCGTGCTCTAATTGACCGTCCTTTCACATGGTGAGTGTCCCTGGAGCTCCTGGCTTTGTGGTTTTCTCAAGCCTAACCCTAGGCTTAAAACTAACCCTAGATTGATCCAGAAATCGGGCACTGGGGTGTGCTGAGTTCCAAGCAGAATGAAGATGTGAGAGCAAGGTTTTGGCTGTGCTGCGGTAAGCTTGGCCTGCCTTTCGCATGGTGAGTATCCCTGGAGCTCCTGGCTTTGTGGTTTTCTCAAGCCTAACCCTGGGCGTAACCCTAACCCTAACCCTAACCCCAGATTGAGCCAGAAATCTGGCATTTGGCTGTGGAGGATTCCAAGAAGAATGAAGCAGTGGGAGCAAGGTTTTGGCTGTGCTGCGGAAAGCTTGGCCTGCCTTTCGCATGGTGAGTGTCCCTGGAGCTCCTGGCTTTGTGGATTTCTCAAACCCTAACATCAGGTATAACCATAACCATAAGCCTAGTTTGAGTCAGAAATCGGGCATTGGGCGGGAACTAGTTCCAAGAAGAATGAAGAAGTGGGAGCAAGGTTTTAACTGTATCGTGCTCTACTTGGTCTGCCTTTCACACGGTGAGTATCCCTGGAGCTCCTGGCTTTGTGGTTTTCTCAGGCCTAACCCTAGGCGTAACCCTAACCCTAGCCCTAACCCTAGACATACCCAGAAATCAGGCATTGGGCTGTGGCGAGTTCTAAGAAGAATTAAGAAGTGGGAGCGAGGTTTTAACTGTATCGTGCTCAACATGGCCTGCCTTTGACATGGTGAGTGTCCCTGGAGCTCCTGGCTTTGTGGTTTTCTCAAGCCTAACCCTAGGCGTAACCCTAACCCTAGATTGAGCCAGAAATCGGGCACTGGGCTGTGCTGAGTTCCAAGCAGAATGAAGATGTGGGAGCAAGGTTTTGGCTGTGCTGCGGTAAGCTTGGCCTGCCTTTCGCATGGTGAGTATCCCTGGAGCTCCTGGCTTTGTGGTTTTCTCAAGCCTAACCCTATGCGTAACCCTAACCGTAACCCTTACCCTAGATTGAGCCAGAACTCTGGCATTTGGCTGTGGAGGATTCCAAGAAGAATGAAGCAGTGGGAGCAAGGTTTTGGCTGTGCTGCGGTAAGCTTGGCCTGCCTTTCGAATGGTGAGTGTCCCTGGAGATCCTGGCTTTGTGGATTTCTCAAACCCTAACATTAGGTGTAACCATAACCATAAACCTAGTTTGAGTCAGAAATCGGGCATTGGGCGGGAACGAGTTCCAAGAAGAAAGAAGTAGAGAGAGCAAGGTTTTAACTGTAGCGTGCTCAACTCGGTCTGCCTTTCGCATGGTGAGTGTCCCTGGAGCTCCTGGCTTTGTGGTTTTCTCAAGCCTAACCCTAGGCGTAACCCTAACCCTAGATTGAGCCAGAAATCGGGCACTGGGCTGTGCTGAGTTCCAAGAAGAATGAAGAAGTGGGAGCAAGGTTATAACTGTATCGTGCTCTACTTGGTCTGCCTTTCACACGGTGAGTATCCCTGGAACTCCTGGCTTTGTGGTTTTCTCAAGCCTAACCCTAGGCGTAACCCTAACCCTAGATTGAGCTAGAAAGTTGGCGTTTGGCTGTGGCGGGTTCCAAGAAGAATGAAGCAGTGGGAGCACGGTTTTGACTGTATCGTGCCCAACTTGGCCTGCCTCTCACATGGTGAGTGTCCCTGGAGCTCCTGGATTTGTGGTTTTCTCAACCCTAACCCTAGGCGTAACCCTAACCCTAGATTTATCAGAAATCGGGCATTTGGCTGTGGCAGGTTCCAAGAAGAATGAAGAAGTGGGAGCAAGGTTATGGCTATGCTGCGATAAGCTTGGCCTGCCTTTCACATGGTGAGTATCCCTAGAGCTCCTGGCTTTGTGGTTTTCTCAAGCCTAACCCTAGGCATAACCCTAACCCTAACCTTAACCCCAGATTGAGCCAGAAATGTGGCATTTGGCTGTAAAGGATTCCAAGAAGAACGAAGAAGTGGGAGCAAGGTTTTGGCTATGCTGCGATAAGCTTGGCCTGCCTTTCGCATGGTGAGTGTCCCTGGAGCTCCTGGCTTTGTGGATTTCTCAAACCCTATCATTAGGTGTAACCATAACCATAAACCAAGTTTGAGTCAGAAATCGGGCATTGGGCGGGAACGAGTTCCAAGAAGAAAGAAGTAGAGGGAGCAAGGTTTTAACTGTATCGTGCTCTACTTGGTCTGCCTTTCACATGGTGAGTATCCCTGGAGCTCCTGGCTTTGTGGTTTTCTCAAGCCTAACCCTAGGCGTAACCCTAACCCAAGATTGAGCCAGAAACCGGGCACTGGGCTGTGCTGTGTTCCAAGAAGAATGAAGAAGTGGGAACAAGGTTATAACTGTATCGTGCTCAACTTGGCCTGCCTTTCACATGGTGAGTATCCCTGGAGCTCCTGGCTTTGTGGTTTTCTCAAGCCTAACCCTTGGCGTAACCCTAACCCAAGATTGAGTCAGAAACCGGGCACTGGGCTGTGCTGTGTTCCAAGCAGAAAGAAGAAGTGGGAACAAGGTTTTAACTGTATCGTGCTCATCTTGGCCTGCCTTTCGCATGGTGAGTATCCCTGGAGCTCCTGGCTTTGTGGATTTCTCAATCCTAAACGAAGGCGTAACCCTGACCCTAACCCTAACCCTAGTTTGAGCCAGAAATCAGGCATTGGGCTGTGGCGAGTTCCAAGAAGAATGAAGAAGTGGGAGCAAGGTTTTAACTGTATCGTGCCTAACTTCGCCTGCCTTTCACATGGTGAGTGTCCCTGGAGCTCCTGGCTTTGTGGTTTTCTCAACCCTAACCCAAGGCGTAACGCTAACCCTAACCCTAACCCCAGATTGAGCCAGAAATCTGGCATTTGTCTGTGGAGGATTACAAGAAGAACAAAGAAGTGGGAGCAAGGTTTTGGCTGTGCTGCGATAAGCTTGGCCTGCCTTTCGCATGGTGAGTGTCCCTGGAGCTCCTGGCTTTGTGGTTTTCTCAAGCCTAACCCTAGGCGTAACCCTAACCCTAGATTGAGCTAGAAAGTTGGCGCATGGCTGTGGCGGGTTCCAAGAAGAATGAAGAAGTGGGAACAAGGTTATAACTGTATCGTGCTCAACTTGGCCTGCCTTTCGCATGGTGAGTGTCCCTGGAGCTCCTGGCTTTGTGGTTTTCTCAAGCCTAACCCTAGGCATAACCCTAACCCCAGATTGAGCCAGAAATCGGGCACTGGACGGTGGAGGATTCCAAGAAGAATGAAGAAGTGGGAGCAAGGTTTTGGCTGTGCTGCGATAAGCTTGGCCTGCCTTTCGCATGGTGAGTGTCCCTGGAGCTCCTGGCTTTGTGGATTTCTCAAACCCTAACACTAGGTGTAACTGCAACCATAACCCTAGTTTGAGTCAGAAATCGGGCATTGGGCGGCGGCGAGTTCCAAGCAGAAAGAAGAAGTGGGAGGAAGGTTTTAACTGTATCGTGCTCTACTTGGCCTGCCTTTCACATGGTGAGTGTCCCTGGAGCTCCTGGCTTTGTGGTTTTCTCAAGCCTAACCCTAGGCATAACCCTAACCCTAGATTGAGCCAGAAATCAGGCACTGGGGTGTGCTGAGTTCCAAGCAGAATGAAGATGTGAGAGCAAGGTTTTGGCCGTGCTGCGGTAAGCTTGGCCTGCCTTTCGCATGGTGAGTATCCCTGGAGCTCCTGGCTTTGTGGTTTTCTCAAGCCTAACCCTAGGCGTAACGCTAACCCTAACCCTAACCCCAGATTGAGCCAGAAATCTGGCATTTGGCTGTGGAGGATTCCAAGAAGAATGAAGCAATGGGAGCAAGGTTTTGGCTGTGCTGCGGAAAGCTTGGCCTGCCTTTTGCATGGTGAGTGTCCCTGGAGCTCCTGGCTTTGTGGTTTTCTCAAGCCTAACCCTAGGCGTAACCCTAACCCTAGACTGAGCTAGAAAAATGCGTTTGGCTGTGGCGGGTTCCAAGAAGAATGAAGCAGTGGGAGCAAGGTTTTAACTGTATCGTGCCCAACTTGGCCTGCCTTTCACATGGTGAGTGTCCCTGGAGCTCCTGGCTTTGTGGTTTTCTCAAGCCTAACCCTAGGCGTAACTGCAACCATAACCATAGTTTGAGTCAGAAATGGGGCATTGGGCGGTGGCGAGTTCCAAGCAGAAAGAAGAAGTGGGAGCAAGGTTTTAACTGTATCGTGCTCAACTTGGTCTGTCTATCACATGGTGAGTGTCCCTGGAGCTCCTAGCTTTGTGGTTTTCTCAAGCATAACCCTAGGCGTAACCCTAATACTAGACTGAGCTAGAAAGTTGGCGTTTGGCTGTGGCAGGTTCCAAGAAGAACGAAGCAGAGGGAGCAAGGTTTTAACTGTATCGTGCCCAACTTGGCCTGCCTTTCGCATGGTGAGTGTCCCTGGAGCTCCTGGCTTTGTGGTTTTCTCAAGCCTAACCCTAGGCATAACCCTAACCCTAGACTGAGCTAGAAAGTTGGCGCATGTCTGTGGCGGGTTGCAAGAAGAATGAAGCAGTGGGAGCAAGGTTTTAACTGTATCGTGCTCAACTTGGCCTGCCTTTCACATGGTGAGTGTCCCTGGAGCTCCTGGCTTTGTCGTTCTCTCAAGCCTAACCCTAGGCGTAACCCTAACCCTAGATTGATCCAGAAATCGGGCATTTGGCTGTGGCAAGTTCCAAGAAGAATGAAGAAGTGGGAGCAAGGTTTTGGCTGTGCTGCGATAAGCTTGGCCTGCCTTTCGCATGGTGAGTGTCCCTGGAGCTCCTGGCTTTGTGGTTTTCTCAAGCCTAACCCTAGGCGTAACCCTAACCCTAACCCTAACCCCAGATTGAGCCAGAAATGTGGCATTTGGCTGTGGAGGATTCCAAGAAGAATGAAGAAGTGGGAGCAAGGTTTTGGCTGTGCTGCGATAAGCTTGGCCTGCCTTTCGCATGGTGAGTGTCCCTGGAGCTCCTGGCTTTGTGGTTTTCGCAAGCCTAACCCTAGGCATAACCCTAACCCTAGATTGAGCCAGAAATCGGGCACTGGGGTGTGCTGAGTTCCAAGCCGAATGAAGATGTGGGAGCAAGGTTTTGGCTGTGCTGCGGTAAGCTTGGCCTGCCTTTCGAATGGTGAGTGTCCCTGGAGCTCCTGGCTTTGTGGATTTCTCAAACCTGAACATTAGGTGTAACCATAACCATAAACCAAGTTTGAGTCAGAAATCGGGCATTGGGCGGGAACGAGTTCCAAGAAGAAAGAAGTAGAGGGAGCAAGGTTTTAACTGTATCGTGCTCAACTCGGTCTGCCTTTCGCATGGTGAGTGTCCCTGGAGCTCCTGGCTTTGTGGTTTTCTCAAGCCTAACCCTAGGCGTAACCCTAACCCTACATTGAGCCAGAAATCGGGCACTGGGCTGTGCTGTGTTCCAAGAAGAATGAAGAAGTGGGAACAAGGTTATAACTGTATCGTGCTCATCTTGGTCTGCCTTTCGCATGGTGAGTATCCCTGGAGCTCCTGGCTTTGTGGATTTCTCAATCCTAAACGAAGGCGTAACCCTGACCCTAACCCTAACCCTAGTTTGAGAAAGAAATCAGGCATAGGGCTGTGGCGAGTTCCAAGAAGAATGAAGAAGTGGGAGCAAGGTTTTAACTGTATCGTGCCCAACTTGGCCTGCCTTTCACATGGTGAGTGTCCCTGGAGCTCCCGGCTTTGTGGTTTTCTCAAGCCTAACCCTAGGCGTAACCCTAACCCTAACCCTAACCCCAGATTGAGCCAGAAATCTGGCATTTGGCTGTGGAGGATTCCAAGAAGAACGAAGAAGTGGGAGCAAGACTTTGGCTGTGCTGCGATAAGCTTGGCCTGCCTTTCGCATGGTGAGTGTCCCTGGAGCTCCTGGCTTTGTGGTTTTCTCAAGCCTAACCCTAGGCGTAACCCTAACCCTAGATTGAGCCAGAAAAATGCGTTTGGCTGTGGCGGGTTCCAAGAAGAATGAAGAAGTGGGAGCAAGGTTTTAACTGTATCGTGCCCAACTTGGCCTGCCTTTCACATGGTGAGTGTCCCTGGAGCTCCTGGCTTTGTGGTTTTCTCAAGCCTAACCCTAGGCGTAACTGCAACCATAACCATAGTTTGAGTCAGAAATGGGGCATTGGGCGGTGGCAAGTTCCAAGCAGAAAGAAGAAGTGGGAGCAAGGTTTTAACTGTATCGTGCTCTACTTGGCCTGCCTTTCGCATGGTGAGTGTCCCTGGAGCTCCTGGCTTTGTGGTTTTCTCAAGCCTAACCCTAGGCGTAACCCTAACCCTACATTGAGCCAGAAATCGGGCACTGGGCTGTGCTGTGTTCCAAGAAGAATGAAGAAGTGGGAACAAGGTTTTAACTGTATCGTGCTCTACTTGGTCTGCCTTTCACATGCTGAGTATCCCTGGAGCTCCTGGCTTTGTGGTTTTCTCAAGCCTAACCCTGGGCGTAACCCTAACCCGAACCCTAACCCTAGACTGAGCCAGAAATCTGGCATTTGGCTGTGGAGGATTCCAAGAAGAATGAAGCAGTGGGAGCAAGCTTTTAACTGTATCGTGCTCAACTTGGTCTGCCTTTCGCATGGTGAGTATCCCTGGAGCTCCTGGCTTTGTGGATTTCTCAATCCTAAACGAAGGCGTAACACTGACCCTAACCCTTACCCTAGTTTGAGCCAGAAATCAGGCATAGGGCTATGGCGAGTTCCAAGAAGAATGAAGATGTGGGAGCAAGGTTTTAACTGTATCGTGCTCAACATGGCCTGCCTTTCACATGGTGAGTGTCCCTGGAGCTCCTGGCTTTGTGGTTTTCTCAAGCCTAACCCTAGGCGTAACCCTAACCCAAGATTGAGCCAGAAATCGGGCACTGGGCTGTGCTGAGTTCCAAGAAGAATGAAGAAGTGGGAACAAGGTTATAACTGTATCGTGCACAACTTGGCCTGCCTTTCACATGGTGACTATCCCTGGAGCTCCTGGCTTTGTGGTTTTCTCAAGCCTAACCTTAGGCGTAACCCTGACCCTAACCCTTACCCTAGATTGAGCCAGAAATGTGGCATTTGGCTGTGGAGGATTCCAAGAAGAATGAAGAAGTGGGAGCAAGGTTTTGGCTGTGCTGCGATAAGCTTGGCCTGCCTTTCGCATGGTGAGTGTCCCTGGAGCTCCTGGCTTTGTGGTTTTCGCAAGCCTAACCCTAGGCATAACCCTAACCCTAGATTGAGCCAGAAATCGGGCACTGGGGTGTGCTGAGTTCCAAGCCGAATGAAGATGTGGGAGCAAGGTTTTGGCTGTGCTGCGGTAAGCTTGGCCTGCCTTTCGAATGGTGAGTGTCCCTGGAGCTCCTGGCTTTGTGGATTTCTCAAACCTGAACATTAGGTGTAACCATAACCATAAACCAAGTTTGAGTCAGAAATCGGGCATTGGGCGGGAACGAGTTCCAAGAAGAAAGAAGTAGAGGGAGCAAGGTTTTAACTGTATCGTGCTCAACTCGGTCTGCCTTTCGCATGGTGAGTGTCCCTGGAGCTCCTGGCTTTGTGGTTTTCTCAAGCCTAACCCTAGGCGTAACCCTAACCCAAGATTGAGCCAGAAATCGGGCACTGGGCTGTGCTGTGTTCCAAGAAGAATGAAGAAGTGGGAACAAGGTTATAACTGTATCGTGCTCATCTTGGTCTGCCTTTCGCATGGTGAGTATCCCTGGAGCTCCTGGCTTTGTGGATTTCTCAATCCTAAACGAAGGCGTAACCCTGACCCTAACCCTAACCCTAGTTTGAGCCAGAAATCAGGCATTGGGCTGTGGCGAGTTCCAAGAAGAATGAAGAAGTGGGAGCAAGGTTTTAACTGTATCGTGCCTAACTTCGCCTGCCTTTCACATGGTGAGTGTCCCTGGAGCTCCTGGCTTTGTGGTTTTCTCAACCCTAACCCAAGGCGTAACGCTAACCCTAACCCTAACCCCAGATTGAGCCAGAAATCTGGCATTTGTCTGTGGAGGATTACAAGAAGAACAAAGAAGTGGGAGCAAGGTTTTGGCTGTGCTGCGATAAGCTTGGCCTGCCTTTCGCATGGTGAGTGTCCCTGGAGCTCCTGGCTTTGTGGTTTTCTCAAGCCTAACCCTAGGCGTAACCCTAACCCTAGATTGAGCTAGAAAGTTGGCGCATGGCTGTGGCGGGTTCCAAGAAGAATGAAGAAGTGGGAACAAGGTTATAACTGTATCGTGCTCAACTTGGCCTGCCTTTCGCATGGTGAGTGTCCCTGGAGCTCCTGGCTTTGTGGTTTTCTCAAGCCTAACCCTAGGCATAACCCTAACCCCAGATTGAGCCAGAAATCGGGCACTGGACGGTGGAGGATTCCAAGAAGAATGAAGAAGTGGGAGCAAGGTTTTGGCTGTGCTGCGATAAGCTTGGCCTGCCTTTCGCATGGTGAGTGTCCCTGGAGCTCCTGGCTTTGTGGATTTCTCAAACCCTAACACTAGGTGTAACTGCAACCATAACCCTAGTTTGAGTCAGAAATCGGGCATTGGGCGGCGGCGAGTTCCAAGCAGAAAGAAGAAGTGGGAGGAAGGTTTTAACTGTATCGTGCTCTACTTGGCCTGCCTTTCACATGGTGAGTGTCCCTGGAGCTCCTGGCTTTGTGGTTTTCTCAAGCCTAACCCTAGGCATAACCCTAACCCTAGATTGAGCCAGAAATCAGGCACTGGGGTGTGCTGAGTTCCAAGCAGAATGAAGATGTGAGAGCAAGGTTTTGGCCGTGCTGCGGTAAGCTTGGCCTGCCTTTCGCATGGTGAGTATCCCTGGAGCTCCTGGCTTTGTGGTTTTCTCAAGCCTAACCCTAGGCGTAACGCTAACCCTAACCCTAACCCCAGATTGAGCCAGAAATCTGGCATTTGGCTGTGGAGGATTCCAAGAAGAATGAAGCAATGGGAGCAAGGTTTTGGCTGTGCTGCGGAAAGCTTGGCCTGCCTTTTGCATGGTGAGTGTCCCTGGAGCTCCTGGCTTTGTGGTTTTCTCAAGCCTAACCCTAGGCGTAACCCTAACCCTAGACTGAGCTAGAAAAATGCGTTTGGCTGTGGCGGGTTCCAAGAAGAATGAAGCAGTGGGAGCAAGGTTTTAACTGTATCGTGCCCAACTTGGCCTGCCTTTCACATGGTGAGTGTCCCTGGAGCTCCTGGCTTTGTGGTTTTCTCAAGCCTAACCCTAGGCGTAACTGCAACCATAACCATAGTTTGAGTCAGAAATGGGGCATTGGGCGGTGGCGAGTTCCAAGCAGAAAGAAGAAGTGGGAGCAAGGTTTTAACTGTATCGTGCTCAACTTGGTCTGTCTATCACATGGTGAGTGTCCCTGGAGCTCCTAGCTTTGTGGTTTTCTCAAGCATAACCCTAGGCGTAACCCTAATACTAGACTGAGCTAGAAAGTTGGCGTTTGGCTGTGGCAGGTTCCAAGAAGAACGAAGCAGAGGGAGCAAGGTTTTAACTGTATCGTGCCCAACTTGGCCTGCCTTTCGCATGGTGAGTGTCCCTGGAGCTCCTGGCTTTGTGGTTTTCTCAAGCCTAACCCTAGGCATAACCCTAACCCTAGACTGAGCTAGAAAGTTGGCGCATGTCTGTGGCGGGTTGCAAGAAGAATGAAGCAGTGGGAGCAAGGTTTTAACTGTATCGTGCTCAACTTGGCCTGCCTTTCACATGGTGAGTGTCCCTGGAGCTCCTGGCTTTGTCGTTCTCTCAAGCCTAACCCTAGGCGTAACCCTAACCCTAGATTGATCCAGAAATCGGGCATTTGGCTGTGGCAAGTTCCAAGAAGAATGAAGAAGTGGGAGCAAGGTTTTGGCTGTGCTGCGATAAGCTTGGCCTGCCTTTCGCATGGTGAGTGTCCCTGGAGCTCCTGGCTTTGTGGTTTTCTCAAGCCTAACCCTAGGCGTAACCCTAACCCTAACCCTAACCCCAGATTGAGCCAGAAATGTGGCATTTGGCTGTGGAGGATTCCAAGAAGAATGAAGAAGTGGGAGCAAGGTTTTGGCTGTGCTGCGATAAGCTTGGCCTGCCTTTCGCATGGTGAGTGTCCCTGGAGCTCCTGGCTTTGTGGTTTTCGCAAGCCTAACCCTAGGCATAACCCTAACCCTAGATTGAGCCAGAAATCGGGCACTGGGGTGTGCTGAGTTCCAAGCCGAATGAAGATGTGGGAGCAAGGTTTTGGCTGTGCTGCGGTAAGCTTGGCCTGCCTTTCGAATGGTGAGTGTCCCTGGAGCTCCTGGCTTTGTGGATTTCTCAAACCTGAACATTAGGTGTAACCATAACCATAAACCAAGTTTGAGTCAGAAATCGGGCATTGGGCGGGAACGAGTTCCAAGAAGAAAGAAGTAGAGGGAGCAAGGTTTTAACTGTATCGTGCTCAACTCGGTCTGCCTTTCGCATGGTGAGTGTCCCTGGAGCTCCTGGCTTTGTGGTTTTCTCAAGCCTAACCCTAGGCGTAACCCTAACCCTACATTGAGCCAGAAATCGGGCACTGGGCTGTGCTGTGTTCCAAGAAGAATGAAGAAGTGGGAACAAGGTTATAACTGTATCGTGCTCATCTTGGTCTGCCTTTCGCATGGTGAGTATCCCTGGAGCTCCTGGCTTTGTGGATTTCTCAATCCTAAACGAAGGCGTAACCCTGACCCTAACCCTAACCCTAGTTTGAGAAAGAAATCAGGCATAGGGCTGTGGCGAGTTCCAAGAAGAATGAAGAAGTGGGAGCAAGGTTTTAACTGTATCGTGCCCAACTTGGCCTGCCTTTCACATGGTGAGTGTCCCTGGAGCTCCCGGCTTTGTGGTTTTCTCAAGCCTAACCCTAGGCGTAACCCTAACCCTAACCCTAACCCCAGATTGAGCCAGAAATCTGGCATTTGGCTGTGGAGGATTCCAAGAAGAACGAAGAAGTGGGAGCAAGACTTTGGCTGTGCTGCGATAAGCTTGGCCTGCCTTTCGCATGGTGAGTGTCCCTGGAGCTCCTGGCTTTGTGGTTTTCTCAAGCCTAACCCTAGGCGTAACCCTAACCCTAGATTGAGCCAGAAAAATGCGTTTGGCTGTGGCGGGTTCCAAGAAGAATGAAGAAGTGGGAGCAAGGTTTTAACTGTATCGTGCCCAACTTGGCCTGCCTTTCACATGGTGAGTGTCCCTGGAGCTCCTGGCTTTGTGGTTTTCTCAAGCCTAACCCTAGGCGTAACTGCAACCATAACCATAGTTTGAGTCAGAAATGGGGCATTGGGCGGTGGCAAGTTCCAAGCAGAAAGAAGAAGTGGGAGCAAGGTTTTAACTGTATCGTGCTCTACTTGGCCTGCCTTTCGCATGGTGAGTGTCCCTGGAGCTCCTGGCTTTGTGGTTTTCTCAAGCCTAACCCTAGGCGTAACCCTAACCCTACATTGAGCCAGAAATCGGGCACTGGGCTGTGCTGTGTTCCAAGAAGAATGAAGAAGTGGGAACAAGGTTTTAACTGTATCGTGCTCTACTTGGTCTGCCTTTCACATGCTGAGTATCCCTGGAGCTCCTGGCTTTGTGGTTTTCTCAAGCCTAACCCTGGGCGTAACCCTAACCCGAACCCTAACCCTAGACTGAGCCAGAAATCTGGCATTTGGCTGTGGAGGATTCCAAGAAGAATGAAGCAGTGGGAGCAAGCTTTTAACTGTATCGTGCTCAACTTGGTCTGCCTTTCGCATGGTGAGTATCCCTGGAGCTCCTGGCTTTGTGGATTTCTCAATCCTAAACGAAGGCGTAACACTGACCCTAACCCTTACCCTAGTTTGAGCCAGAAATCAGGCATAGGGCTATGGCGAGTTCCAAGAAGAATGAAGATGTGGGAGCAAGGTTTTAACTGTATCGTGCTCAACATGGCCTGCCTTTCACATGGTGAGTGTCCCTGGAGCTCCTGGCTTTGTGGTTTTCTCAAGCCTAACCCTAGGCGTAACCCTAACCCAAGATTGAGCCAGAAATCGGGCACTGGGCTGTGCTGAGTTCCAAGAAGAATGAAGAAGTGGGAACAAGGTTATAACTGTATCGTGCACAACTTGGCCTGCCTTTCACATGGTGACTATCCCTGGAGCTCCTGGCTTTGTGGTTTTCTCAAGCCTAACCTTAGGCGTAACCCTGACCCTAACCCTTACCCTAGATTGAGCCAGAAATGTGGCATTTGGCTGTGGAGGATTCCAAGAAGAATGAAGAAGTGGGAGCAAGGTTTTGGCTGTGCTGCGATAAGCTTGGCCTGCCTTTCGCATGGTGAGTGTCCCTGGAGCTCCTGGCTTTGTGGTTTTCGCAAGCCTAACCCTAGGCATAACCCTAACCCTAGATTGAGCCAGAAATCGGGCACTGGGGTGTGCTGAGTTCCAAGCCGAATGAAGATGTGGGAGCAAGGTTTTGGCTGTGCTGCGGTAAGCTTGGCCTGCCTTTCGAATGGTGAGTGTCCCTGGAGCTCCTGGCTTTGTGGATTTCTCAAACCTGAACATTAGGTGTAACCATAACCATAAACCAAGTTTGAGTCAGAAATCGGGCATTGGGCGGGAACGAGTTCCAAGAAGAAAGAAGTAGAGGGAGCAAGGTTTTAACTGTATCGTGCTCAACTCGGTCTGCCTTTCGCATGGTGAGTGTCCCTGGAGCTCCTGGCTTTGTGGTTTTCTCAAGCCTAACCCTAGGCGTAACCCTAACCCAAGATTGAGCCAGAAATCGGGCACTGGGCTGTGCTGTGTTCCAAGAAGAATGAAGAAGTGGGAACAAGGTTATAACTGTATCGTGCTCATCTTGGTCTGCCTTTCGCATGGTGAGTATCCCTGGAGCTCCTGGCTTTGTGGATTTCTCAATCCTAAACGAAGGCGTAACCCTGACCCTAACCCTAACCCTAGTTTGAGAAAGAAATCAGGCATAGGGCTGTGGCGAGTTCCAAGAAGAATGAAGAAGTGGGAGCAAGGTTTTAACTGTATCGTGCCCAACTTGGCCTGCCTTTCACATGGTGAGTGTCCCTGGAGCTCCTGGCTTTGTGGTTTTCTCAACCCTAACCTTAGGCGTAACCCTGACCCTAACCCTTACCCTAGATTGAGCCAGAAATGTGGCATTTGGCTGTGGAGGATTCCAAGAAGAATGAAGAAGTGGGAGCAAGGTTTTGGCTGTGCTGCGATAAGCTTGGTCTGCCTTTCGCATGGTGAGTGTCCCTGGAGCTCCTGGCTTTGTGGTTTTCTCAAGCCTAACCCTAGGCGTAACCCTAACCGTAGATTGATCCGGAAATCGGGCATTTGGCTGTGGCGGGTTCCAAGAAGAATGAAGCAGTGGGAGCAAGGTTTTAACTGTATCATGCCCAACTTGGCCTGCCTTTCGCATGGTGAGTGTCCCTGGAGCTCCTGGCTTTGTGGTTTACTCAACCCTAACCCTAGGCTTAACCCTAACCCTAGATTCATCCGGAAATCGGCCATTTGGCTGTGGCAAGTTCCAAGAAGAATGAAGAAGTGGGAGCAAGGTTTTGGCTATGCTGCGATAAGCTTGGCCTGCCTTTCACATGGTGAGTATCCCTGGAGCTCCTGGCTTTGTGGTTTTCTCAAACCCTAACACAAGGTGTTACTGTAACCATAACCATAGTTTGTGTCACAAATTGGGCATTGGGCGGCGGCAGGTTCCAAGCAGAAAGAAGAAGTGGGAGCAAGGTTTTAACTGTATCGTGCTCTACTTGGCCTGCCTTTCACATGGTGAGTGTCCCTGGAGCTCCTGGCTTTGTGGTTTTCGCAAGCCTAACCCTAGGCGTAACCCTAACCCTAGATTGAGCCAGAAATCGGGCACTGGGGTGTGCTGAGGTCCAAGCAGAACGAAGAAGTGGGAGCAAGGTTTTGGCTGTGCTGCGGTAATCTTGGCCTGCCTTTCACATGGTGAGTGTCCCTTGAGCTCCTGGCTTTGTGGTTTTCTCAAGCCTAACCCTAGGCGTAACCCTAACCCTAGCCCTAATCCTAGATTGACCCAGAAATCAGGCATTGGGCTGTGCTGAGTTCCAAGAAGAATGAAGAAGTGGGAGCAAGGTTTTAACTGTATCGTGCTCAACTCGGTCTGCCTTTCGCATGGTGAGTGTCCCTGGAGCTCCTGGCTTTGTGGTTTTCTCAACCCTAACCCAAGGCGTAACGCTAACCCTAACCCTAACCCCAGATTGAGCCAGAAATCTGGCATTTGGCTGTGGAGGATTCCAAGAAGAACGAAGAAGTGGGAGCAAGGTTTTGGCTGTGCTGCGATAAGCTTGGCCTGCCTTTCGCATGGTGAGTGTCCCTGGAGCTCCTGGCTTTGTGGTTTTCTCAAGCCTAACCCTAGGCGTAACCCTAACCCTAGATTGAGCTAGAAAAATGCGTTTGGCTGTGGCGGGTTCCAAGAAGAATGAAGCAGTGGGAGCAAGGTTTTAACTGTATCGTGCCCAACTTGGCCTGCCTTTCACATGATGAGTGTCCCTTGAGCTCCTGGCTTTGTGGTTTTCTCAAGCCTAACCCTAGGCGTAACCCTAACCCTAGCCCTAACCCTAGATTGACCCAGAAATCAGGCATTGGGCTGTGCTGAGTTCCAAGAAGAATGAAGAAGTGGGAGCAAGGTTTTAAGTGTATCGTGCTCAACTTGGCCTGCCTTTCGCATGGTGAGTGTCCCTGGAGCTCCTGGCTTTGTGGATTTTTCAAACCCTAACATTAGGTGTAACCATAACCATAACCCTAGTTTGAGTCAGAAATCGGGCATTGGGAGGCAACGAGTTCCAAGCAGAAAGAAGTAGAGGGAGCAGGGTTTTAACTGTATCGTGCTCAACTTGTCCTGCCTTTCACATGGTGAGTATCCCTGGAGCTCCTGGCTTTGTGGTTTTCTCAAGCCTAACCCTGGGCGTAACCCTAACCCGAACCCTAACCCTAGACTGAGCCAGAAATCTGGCATTTGGCTGTGGAGGATTCCAAGAAGAATGAAGCAGTGGGAGCAAGCTTTTAACTGTATCGTGCTCAACTTGGTCTGCCTTTCGCATGGTGAGTATCCCTGGAGCTCCTGGCTTTGTGGATTTCTCAATCCTAAACGAAGGCGTAACACTGACCCTAACCCTTACCCTAGTTTGAGCCAGAAATCAGGCATAGGGCTATGGCGAGTTCCAAGAAGAATGAAGATGTGGGAGCAAGGTTTTAACTGTATCGTGCTCAACATGGCCTGCCTTTCACATGGTGAGTGTCCCTGGAGCTCCTGGCTTTGTGGTTTTCTCAAGCCTAACCCTAGGCGTGACCCTAACCCAAGATTGAGCCAGAAATCGGGCACTGGGCTGTGCTGAGTTCCAAGAAGAATGAAGAAGTGGGAACAAGGTTATAACTGTATCGTGCACAACTTGGCCTGCCTTTCACATGGTGACTCTCCCTGGAGCTCCTGGCTTTGTGGTTTTCTCAAGCCTAACCTTAGGCGTAACCCTGACCCTAACCCTTACCCTAGATTGAGCCAGAAATATGGCATTTGGCTGTGGAGGATTCCAAGAAGAATGAAGAAGTGGGAGCAAGGTTTTGGCTGTGCTGCGATAAGCTTGGCCTGCCTTTCGCATGGTGAGTGTCCCTGGAGCTCCTGGCTTTGTGGTTTTCGCAAGCCTAACCCTAGGCATAACCCTAACCCTAGATGGAGCCAGAAATCGGGCACTGGGGTGTGCTGAGTTCCAAGCCGAATGAAGATGTGGGAGCAAGGTTTTGGCTGTGCTGCGGTAAGCTTGGCCTGCCTTTCGAATGGTGAGTGTCCCTGGAGCTCCTGGCTTTGTGGATTTCTCAAACCCTAACATTAGGTGTAACCATAACCATAAACCAAGTTTGAGTCAGAAATCGGGCATTGGGCAGGAACGAGTTCCAAGAAGAAAGAAGTAGAGGGAGCAAGGTTTTAACTGTATCGTGCTCAACTCGGTCTGCCTTTCGCATGGTGAGTGTCCCTGGAGCTCCTGGCTTTGTGGTTTTCTCAAGCCTAACCCTAGGCGTAACCCTAACCCTACATTGAGCCAGAAATCGGGCACTGGGCTGTGCTGTGTTCCAAGAAGAATGAAGAAGTGGGAGCAAGGTTTTAACTGTATCGTGCTCATCTTGGTCTGCCTTTCGCATGGTGAGTATCCCTGGAGCTCCTGGCTTTGTGGATTTCTCAATCCTAAACGAAGGCGTAACCCTGACCCTAACCCTAACCCTAGTTTGAGAAAGAAAACAGGCATAGGGCTGTGGCGAGTTCCAAGAAGAATGAAGAAGTGGGAGCAAGGTTTTAACTGTATCGTGCCCAACTTGGCCTGCCTTTCACATGGTGAGTGTCCCTGGAGCTCCTGGCTTTGTGGTTTTCTCAAGCCTAACCCTAGGCGTAACCCTAACCCTAACCCTAACCCCAGATTGAGCCAGAAATCTGGCATTTGGCTGTGGAGGATTCCAAGAAGAACGAAGAAGTGGGAGCAAAGCTTTGGCTGTGCTGCGATAAGCTTGGCCTGCCTTTCGCATGGTGAGTGTCCCTGGAGCTCCTGGCTTTGTGGTTTTCTCAAGCCTAACCCTAGGCATAACCCTAATACTAGACTGAGCTAGAAAGTTGGCGTTTGGCTGTGGCAGGTTCCAAGAAGAACGCAGCAGAGGGAGCAAGGTTTTAACTGTATCGTGCCCAACGTGGCCTGCCTTTCGCATGGTGAGAGTCCCTGGAGCTCCTGGCTTTGTGGTTTTCTCAAGCCTAACCCTAGGCGTAACCCTAACCCTAACCCCAAATTGAGCCAGAAATCTGGCATTTGGCTGTGGAGGATTCCAAGAAGAACGAAGAAGTGGGAGCAAGGTTTTGGCTGTGCTGCGATAAGCTTGGTCTGCCTTTCGCATGGTGAGTGTCCCTGGAGCTCCTGGCTTTGTGGTTTTCTCAAGCCTAACCCTAGGCGTAACCCTAACCCAAGATTGAGCCAGAAATCGGGCACTGGGCTGTGCTGAGTTCCAAGAAGAATGAAGAAGTGGGAACAAGGTTATAACTGTATCGTGCACAACTTGGCCTGCCTTTCACATGGTGACTATCCCTGGAGCTCCTGGCTTTGTGGTTTTCTCAAGCCTAACCCTAGGCGTAACCGTGACCCTAACCCTTACCCTAGATTGAGCCAGAAATGTGGCATTTGGCTGTGGAGGATTCCAAGAAGAATGAAGAAGTGGGAGCAAGGTTTTGGCTGTGCTGCGATAAGCTTGGTCTGCCTTTCGAATGGTGAGTGTCCCTGGAGCTCCTGGCTTTGTGGTTTTCTCAAGCCTAACCCTAGGCGTAACCCTAACCGTAGATTGATCCGGAAATCGGGCATTTGGCTGTGGCGGGTTCCAAGAAGAATGAAGCAGTGGGAGCAAGGTTTTAACTGTATCGTGCCCAACTTGGCCTGCCTTTCGCATGGTGAGTGTCCCTGGAGCTCGTGGCTTTGTGGTTTTCTCAACCCTAACCCTAGGCTTAACCCTAACCCTAGATTCATCCGGAAATCGGCCATTTGGCTGTGGCAAGTTCCAAGAAGAATGAAGAAGTGGGAGCAAGGTTTTGGCTATGCTGCGATAAGCTTGGCCTGCCTTTCACATGGTGAGTATCCCTGGAGCTCCTGGCTTTGTGGTTTTCTCAAACCCTAACACTAGGTGTTACTGTAACCATAACCATAGTTTGTGTCACAAATTGGGCATTGGGCGGCGGCAGGTTCCAAGCAGAAAGAAGAAGTGGGAGCAAGGTTTTAACTGTATCGTGCTCTACTTGGCCTGCCTTTCACATGGTGAGTGTCCCTGGAGCTCCTGGCTTTGTGGTTTTCGCAAGCCTAACCCTAGGCGTAACCCTAACCCTAGATTGAGCCAGAAATCGGGCACTGGGGTGTGCTGAGGTCCAAGCAGAACGAAGAAGTGGGAGCAAGGTTTTGGCTGTGCTGCGGTAATCTTGGCCTGCCTTTCACATGGTGAGTGTCCCTTGAGCTCCTGGCTTTGTGGTTTTCTCAAGCCTAACCCTAGGCGTAACCCTAACCCTAGCCCTAATCCTAGATTGACCCAGAAATCAGGCATTGGGCTGTGCTGAGTTCCAAGAAGAATGAAGAAGTGGGAGCAAGGTTTTAACTGTATCGTGCTCAACTTGGCCTGCCTTTCGCATGGTGAGTGTCCCTGGAGCTCCTGGCTTAGTGGTTTTCTCAAGCCTAACCCTAGGCGTAACGCTAACCCTAACCCTAACCCCAGATTGAGCCAGAAATCTGGCATTTGGCTGTGGAGGATTCCAAGAAGAACGAAGAAGTGGGAGCAAGGTTTTGGCTGTGCTGCGATAAGCTTGGCCTGCCTTTCGCATGGTGAGTGTCCCTGGAGCTCCTGGCTTTGTGGTTTTCTCAAGCCTAACCCTAGGCGTAACCCTAACCCTAGATTGAGCTAGAAAGTTGGCGCATGGCTGTGGCGGGTTCCAAGAAGAATGAAGCAGTGGGAGCAAGGTTTTAACTGTATCGTGCCCAACTTGGCCTGCCTTTCACATGATGAGTGTCCCTTGAGCTCCTGGATTTGTGGTTTTCTCAAGCCTAACCCTAGGCGTAACCCTAACCCTAACCCTAACCCTAGATTGACCCAGAAATCAGGCATTGGGCTGTGATGAGTTCCAAGAAGAATGAAGAAGTGGGAGCAAGGTTTTAACTGTATCGTGCTCAACTTGGCCTGCCTTTCGCATGGTGAGTGTCCCTGGAACTCCTGGCTTTGTGGATTTTTCAAACCCTAACATTAGGTGTAACCATAACCATAACCCTAGTTTGAGTCAGAAATCGGGCATTGGGAGGCAACGAGTTCCAAGCAGAAAGAAGTAGAGGGAGCAGGGTTTTAACTGTATCGTGCTCAACTTGGCCTGCCTTTCACATGGTGAGTATCCCTGGAGCTCCTGGCTTTGTGGTTTTCTCAAGCCTAACTCTAGGCGTAACCCAAACCCTAGATTGATCTGGAAATCGGGCACTGGGCTGTGGCGAGTTCCAAGAAGAATTAAGAAGTGGGAGCAAGGTTTTAACTGTATCGTGCTCTACTTGGTCTGCCTTTCACATGCTGAGTATCCCTGGAGCTCCTGGCTTTGTGGTTTTCTCAAGCCTAACCCTGGGCGTAACCCTAACCCGAACCCTAACCCTAGACTGAGCCAGAAATCTGGCATTTGGCTGTGGAGGATTCCAAGAAGAATGAAGCAGTGGGAGCAAGCTTTTAACTGTATCGTGCTCAACTTGGTCTGCCTTTCGCATGGTGAGTATCCCTGGAGCTCCTGGCTTTGTGGATTTCTCAATCCTAAACGAAGGCGTAACACTGACCCTAACCCTTACCCTAGTTTGAGCCAGAAATCAGGCATAGGGCTGTGGCGAGTTCCAAGAAGAATGAAGATGTGGGAGCAAGGTTTTAACTGTATCGTGCTCAACTTGGTCTGCCTTTCGCATGGTGAGTATCCCTGGAGCTCCTGGCTTTGTGGATTTCTCAATCCTAAACGAAGGCGTAACACTGACCCTAACCCTTACCCTAGTTTGAGCCAGAAATCAGGCATAGGGCTGTGGCGAGTTCCAAGAAGAATGAAGATGTGGGAGCAAGGTTTTAACTGTATCGTGCTCAACATGGCCTGCCTTTCACATGGTGAGTGTCCCTGGAGCTCCTGGCTTTGTGGTTTTCTCAAGCCTAACCCTAGGCGTAACCCTAACCCTACATTGAGCCAGAAATCGGGCACTGGGCTGTGCTGAGTTCCAAGAAGAATGAAGAAGTGGGAACAAGGTTATAACTGTATCGTGCACAACTTGGCCTGCCTTTCACATGGTGACTATCCCTGGAGCTCCTGGCTTTGTGGTTTTCTCAAACCTAACCTTAGGCGTAACCCTGACCCTAACCCTTACCCTAGATTGAGCCAGAAATGTGGCATTTGGCTGTGGAGGATTCCAAGAAGAATGAAGAAGTGGGAGCAAGGTTTTGGCTGTGCTGCGATAAGCTTGGCCTGCCTTTCACATGGTGAGTGTCCCTCGAGCTCCTGGCTTTGTGGTTTTCTCAAGCCTAACCCTAGGCATAACCCTAACCCTAGATTGAGCCAGAAATCGGGCACTGGGGTGTGCTGAGTTCCAAGCCGAATGAAGATGTGGGAGCAAGGTTTTGGCTGTGCTGCGGTAAGCTTGGCCTGCCTTTCGAATGGTGAGTGTCCCTGGAGCTCCTGGCTTTGTGGTTTTCTCAAGCCTAACCCTAGGCGTAACCCTAACACTAACCCTAACCCCAAATTGAGCCAGAAATCTGGCATTTGGCTGTGGAGGATTCCAAGAAGAACGAAGAAGTGGGAGCAAGGTTTTGGCTGTGCTGCGATAAGCTTGGCCTGCCTTTCGCATGGTGAGTGTCCCTGGAGCTCCTGGCTTTGTGGTTTTCTCAAGCCTAACCCTAGGCGTAACCTTAACCCTAGATTGAGCTAGAAAATGCGTTTGGCTGTGGCGGGTTCCAAGAAGAATGAAGCAGTGGGAG
Organism: Cyanocitta stelleri; assembly: GCA_026167965.1. Classification (NCBI taxonomy): domain Eukaryota; kingdom Metazoa; phylum Chordata; class Aves; order Passeriformes; family Corvidae; genus Cyanocitta; species Cyanocitta stelleri. Next base: position 299,689 of record JANXIP010000035.1, read on the forward strand.
CAAGGTTTCAACTGTATCGTGCCCAACTTGGCCTGCCTTTCACATGGTGAGTGTCCCTGGAGCTCCTGGCTTTGTGGTTTTCTCAAGCTTAACCCTAGGCGTAACTGCAACCATAACCATAGTTTGAGTCAGAAATGGGGCATTGGGCGGTGGCGAGTTCCAAGCAGAAAGAAGAAGTGGGAGCAAGGTTTTAACTGTATCGTGCTCTACTTGGCCTGCCTTTCGAATGGTGAGTGTCCCTGGAGCTCCTGGCTTTGTGGTTTTCTCAAGCCTAACCCTAGGCCTAACCCTAATACTAGACTGAGCTAGAAAGTTGGCGTTTGGCTGTGGCAGGTTCCAAGAAGAACGAAGCAGAGGGAGCAAGGTTTTAACTGTATCGTGCCCAACGTGGCCTGCCTTTCGCATGGTGAGAGTCCCTGGAGCTCCTGGCTTTGTGGTTTTCTCAAGCCTAACCCTAGGCGTAACCCTAACCCTAACCCCAAATTGAGCCAGAAATCTGGCATTTGGCTGTGGAGGATTCCAAGAAGAACGAAGAAGTGGGAGCAAGGTTTTGGCTGTGCTGCGATAAGCTTGGCCTGCCTTTCGCATGGTGAGTGTCCCTGGAGCTCCTGGCTTTGTGGTTTTCTCAAGCCTAACCCTAGGCGTAACCCTAACCCTAGATTGATCCGGAAATCGGGCATTTGGCTGTGGCGGGTTCCAAGAAGAATGAAGCAGTGGGAGCAAGGTTTTAACTGTATCGTGCCCAACTTGGCCTGCCTTTCGCATGGTGAGTGTCCCTGGAGCTCGTGGCTTTGTGGTTTTCTCAACCCTAACCCTAGGCTTAACCCTAACCCTAGATTCATCCGGAAATCGGCCATTTGGCTGTGGCAAGTTCCAAGAAGAATGAAGAAGTGGGAGCAAGGTTTTGGCTATGCTGCGATAAGCTTGGCCTGCCTTTCACATGGTGAGTATCCCTGGAGCTCCTGGCTTTGTGGTTTTCTCAAACCCTAACACTAGGTGTTACTGTAACCATAACCATAGTTTGTGTCACAAATTGGGCATTGGGCGGCGGCAGGTTCCAAGCAGAAAGAAGAAGTGGGAGCAAGGTTTTAACTGTATCGTGCTCTACTTGGCCTGCCTTTCACATGGTGAGCGTCCCTGGAGCTCCTGGCTTTGTGGTTTTCGCAAGCCTAACCCTAGGCGTAACCCTAACCCTAGATTGAGCCAGAAATCGGGCACTGGGGTGTGCTGAGGTCCAAGCAGAACGAAGAAGTGGGAGCAAGGTTTTGGCTGTGCTGCGGTAATCTTGGCCTGCCTTTCACATGGTGAGTGTCCCTGGAGCTCCTGGCTTTGTGGTTTTCTCAAGCCTAACCCTAGGCGTAACCCTAACCCTAGTCCTAATCCTAGATTGACCCAGAAATCAGGCATTGGGCTGTGCTGAGTTCCAAGAAGAATGAAGAAGTGGGAGCAAGGTTTTAACTGTATCGTGCTCAACTTGGCCTGCCTTTCGCATGGTGAGTGTCCCTGGAGCTCCTGGCTTTGTGGTTTTCTCAACCCTAACCCAAGGCGTAACGCTAACCCTAACCCTAACCCCAGATTGAGCCAGAAATCTGGCATTTGGCTGTGGAGGATTCCAAGAAGAACGAAGAAGTGGGAGCAAGGTTTTGGCTGTGCTGCGATAAGCTTGGCCTGCCTTTCGCATGGTGAGTGTCCCTGGAGCTCCTGGCTTTGTGGTTTTCTCAAGCCTAACCCTAGGCGTAACCCTAACCCTAGATTCATCCGGAAATCGGGCATTTGGCTGTGGCAAGTTCCAAGAAGAATGAAGAAGTGGGAGCAAGGTTTTGGCTGTGCTGCAGTAAGCTTGGCCTGCCTTTCGCATGGTGAGTGTCCCTGGAGCTCCTGGCTTTGTGGTTTTCTCAAGCCTAACCCTAGGCGTAACCCTAACCCTAGATTGAGCCAGAAAAATGCGTTTGGCTGTGGCGGGTTGCAAGAAGAATGAAGCAGTGGGAGCAAGGTTTTAACTGTATCGTGCCCAACTTGGCCTGCCTTTCACATGGTGAGTGTCCCTTGAGCTCCTGGCTTTGTGGTTTTCTCAACCCTAACCCTAGGCGTAACCCTAACCCTAACCCTAACCCTAGATTGACCCAGAAATCAGGCATTGGGCTGTGCTGAGTTCCAAGAAGAATGAAGAAGTGGGAGCAAGGTTTTAACTGTATCGTGCTCAACTTGGCCTGCCTTTCGCATGGTGAGTGTCCCTGGAGCTCCTGGCTTTGTGGATTTTTCAAACCCTAACATTAGGTGTAACCATAACCATAACCCTAGTTTGAGTCAGAAATCGGGCATAGGGAGGCAACGAGTTCCAAGCAGAAAGAAGTAGAGGGAGCAGGGTTTTAACTGTATCATGCTCAACTTGTCCTGCCTTTCACATGGTGACTATCCCTGGAGCTCCTGGCTTTGTGGTTTTCTCAAGCCTAACCCTGGGCGTAACCCTAACCCTAACCCTAACCCTAGACTGAGCCAGAAATCTGGCATTTGGCTGTGGAGGATTCCAAGAAGAATGAAGAAGTTGGAGCAAGGTTTTAACTGTATCGTGCTCAACTTGGTCTGCCTTTCGCATGGTGAGTATCCCTGGAGCTCCTGGCTTTGTGGATTTCTCAAACCTAAACGAAGGCGTAACACTGACCCTAACCCTTACCCTAGTTTGAGCCAGAAATCAGGCATAGGGCTGTGGCGAGTTCCAAGAAGAATGAAGAAGTGGGAGCAAGGTTTTAACTGTATCGTGCACAACATGGCCTGCCTTTCACATGGTGAGTGTCCCTGGAGCTCCTGGCTTTGTGGTTTTCTCAAGCCTAACCCTAGGCGTAACCCTAACCCTACATTGAGCCAGAAATCGGGCACTGGACTGTGCTGTGTTCCAAGAAGAATGAAGAAGTGGGAACAAGGTTATAACTGTATCATGCACATCTTGGTCTGCCTTTCGCATGGTGAGTATCCCTGGAGCTCCTGGCTTTGTGGATTTCTCAATCCTAAACGAAGGTGTAACCCTGACCCTAGGCGTAACCCTAGTTTGAGCCAGAAATAAGGCATTGGGCTGTGGCGAGTTCCAAGAAGAATGAAGAAGTGGGATCAAGGTTTTAACTGTATCGTGCCCAACTTGGCCTGCCTTTCACATGGTGAGTGTCCCTGGAGCTCCTGGCTTTGTGGTTTTCTCAACCCTAACCCTAGGCGTAACCCTAACCCTAACCCTAACCCCAGATTGAGCCAGCAATCCGGCATTTGGCTGTGGAGGATTCCAAGAAGAATGAAGAAGTGGGAGCAAGGTTTTGGCTGTGCTGCGATAAGCTTGGCCTGCCTTTCGCATGGTGAGTGTCCCTGGAGCTCCTGGCTTTGTGGTTTTCTCAAGCCTAACCCTAGGCGTAACCCTAACCCTAGATTGAGCTAGAAAAATGCGTTTGGCTGTGGCGGGTTCCAAGAAGAATGAAGCAGTGGGAGCAAGGTTTTAACTGTATCGTGCCCAACTTGGCCTGCCTTTCACATGGTGAGTGTCCCTGGAGCTCCTGGCTTTGTGGTTTTCTCAAGCCTAACCCTAGGCGTAACTGCAACCATAACCATAGTTTGAGTCAGAAATGGGGCATTGGGCGGTGGCGAGTTCCAAGCAGAAAGAAGAAGTGGGAGCAAGGTTTTAACTGTATCGTGCTCTACTTGGCCTGCCTTTCGAATGGTGAGTGTCCCTGGAGCTCCTGGCATTGTGGTTTTCTCAAGCCTAACCCTAGGCGTAACCCTAATACTAGACTGAGCTAGAAAGTTGGCGTTTGGCTGTGGCAGGTTCCAAGAAGAACGAAGCAGAGGGAGCAAGGTTTTAACTGTATCGTGCCCAACGTGGCACGCCTTTCGCATGGTGAGAGTCCCTGGAGCTCCTGGCTTTGTGGTTTTCTCAACCCTAACCCTAGGCGTAACCCTAACCCTAACCCTAACCCCAGATTGAGCCAGAAATCTGGCATTTGGCTGTGGAGGATTCCAAGAAGAACGAAGAAGTGGGAGCAAGGTTTTGGCTGTGCTGCGATAATCTTGGTCTGCCTTTCGCATGGTGAGTGTCCCTGGAGCTCCTGGCTTTGTGGTTTTCTCAAGCCTAACCCTAGGCGTAACCCTAACCATAGATTGATCCGGAAATCGGGCATTTGGCTGTGGCGGGTTCCAAGAAGAATGAAGCAGTGGGAGCAAGGTTTTAACTGTATCGTGCCCAACTTGGCCTGCCTTTCGCATGGTGAGTGTCCCTGGAGCTCCTGGCTTTGTGGTTTTCTCAACCCTAACCCTAGGCTTAACCCTAACCCTAGATTCATCCGGAAATCGGCCATTTGGCTGTGGCAAGTTCCAAGAAGAATGAAGAAGTGGGAGCAAGGTTTTGGCTATGCTGCGATAAGCTTGGCCTGCCTTTCACATGGTGAGTATCCCTGGAGCTCCTGGCTTTGTCGCTTTCTCAAACCCTAACACTAGGTGTTACTGTAACCATAACCATAGTTTGTGTCACAAATTGGGCATTGGGCGGCGGCAGGTTCCAAGCAGAAAGAAGAAGTGGAAGCAAGGTTTTAACTGTATCGTGCTCTACTTGGCCTGCCTTTCACATGGTGAGTGTCCCTGGAGCTCCTGGCTTTGTGGTTTTCGCAAGCCTAACCCTAGGCGTAACCCTAACCCTAGATTGAGCCAGAAATCGGGCACTGGGCTGTGCTGAGGTCCAAGCAGAACGAAGAAGTGGGAGCAAGGTTTTGGCTGTGCTGCGGTAATCTTGGCCTGCCTTTCACATGGTGAGTGTCCCTTGAGCTCCTGGCTTTGTGGTTTTCTCAAGCCTAACCCTAGGCGTAACCCTAACCCTAGCCCTAATCCTAGATTGACCCAGAAATCAGGCATTGGGCTGTGCTGAGTTCCAAGAAGAATGAAGAAGTGGGAGCAAGGTTTTAACTGTATCGTGCACAACTTGGCCTGCCTTTCGCATGGTGAGTGTCCCTGGAGCTCCTGGCTTTGTGGTTTTCTCAAGCCTCTCCCTAGGCGTAACCCTAACCCTAGATTGAGCTAGAAAAATGCGTTTGGCTGTGGCGGGTTCCAAGAAGAATGAAGCAGAGGGAGCAAGGTTTTAACTGTATCGTGCCCAACTTGGCCTGCCTTTCACATGGTGAGTGTCCCTGGAGCTCCTGGCTTTGTGGTTTTCTCAAGCCTAACCCTAGGCGTAACTGCAACCATAACCATAGTTTGAGTCAGAAATGGGGCATTGGGCGGTGGCGAGTTCCAAGCAGAAAGAAGAAGTGGGAGCAAGGTTTTAACTGTATCGTGCTCTACTTGGTCTGCCTATCACATGGTGAGTGTCCCTGGAGCTCCTGGCTTTGTGGTTTTCTCAAGCCTAACCCTAGGCGTAACCCTAATACTAGACTGAGCTAGAAAGTTGGCGTTTGGCTGTGGCAGGTTCCAAGAAGAACGAAGCAGAGGGAGCAAGGTTTTAACTGTATCGTGCCCAACTTGGCCTGCCTTTCGCATGGTGAGTGTCCCTGGAGCTCCTGGCTTTGTGGTTTTCTCAAGCCTAACCCTAGGCGTAACCCTAACCCTAACCCTAACCCCAAATTGAGCCAGAAATCTGGCATTTGGCTGTGGAGGATTCCAAGAAGAACGAAGAAGTGGGAGCAAGGTTTTGGCTGTGCTGCGATAAGCTTGGCCTGCCTTTCGCATGGTGAGTGTCCCTGGAGCTCCTGGCTTTGTGGTTTTCTCAAGCCTAACCCTAGGCGTAACCCTAACCCTAGATTGATCCGGAAACCGGGCATTTGGCTGTGGCAAGTTCCAAGAAGAATGAAGAAGTGGGAGCAAGGTTTTGGCTGTGCTGCGGTAAGCTTGGCCTGCCTTTCGCATGGTGAGTATCCCTGGAGCTCCTGGCTTTGTGGTTTTCTCAAGCCTAACCCTAGGCGTAACCCTAACCCAAGATTGAGCCAGAAATCGGGCACTGGGCTCTGCTGTGTTCCAAGAAGAATGAAGAAGTGGGAACAAGGTTTTAACTGTATCGTGCTCAACTTGGCCTGCCTTTCGCATGGTAAGTGTCCCTGGAGCTCCTGGCTTTGTGGTTTTCTCAAGCCTAACCCTAGGCGTAACCCTAACCCTAGACTGAGCTAGAAAGTTGGCGCATGGCTGTGGCGGGTTGCAAGAAGAATGAAGCAGTGGGAGCAAGGTTTTAACTGTATCGTGCTCAACTTGGCCTGCCTTTCACATGGTGAGTGTCCCTGGAGCTCCTGGCTTTGTCGTTTTCTCAAGCCTAACCCTCGGCGTAAACCTAACCGTAGATTGATCCGGAAATTGGGCATTTGGCTGTGGCGAGTTCCAAGAAGAATGAAGAAGTGGGAGCAAGGTTTTGGCTGTGCTGCGATGAGCTTGGCCTGCCTTTCACATGGTGAGTGTCCCTGGAGCTCCTGGCTTTGTGGTTTTCTCAAGCCTAACCCTAGGCGTAACCCTAAGCCAAGATTGAGCCAGAAATCGGGCACTGGGCTGTGCTGTGTTCCAAGAAGAATGAAGAAGTGGGAACAAGGTTATAACTGTATCGTGCTCATCTTGGTCTGCCTTTCGCATGGTGAGTGTCCCTGGAGCTCCTGGCTTTGTGGTTTTCTCAAGCCTAAACCTAGGCGTAACTGCAACCATACCCATAGTTTGAGTCAGAAATGGGGCATTGGGCGGTGGCGAGTTCCAAGCAGAAAGAAGAAGTGGGAGCAAGGTTTTGGCTGTGCTGCGATAAGCTTGGCCTGCCTTTCGCATGGTGAGTGTCCCTGGAGCTCCTGGCTTTGTGGTTTTCTCAAGCCTAACCCTAGGCGTAACCCTAACCGTAGATTGATCCGGAAATCGGGCATTTGGCTGTGGCGGGTTCCAAGAAGAATGAAGCAGTGGGAGCAAGGTTTTAACTGTATCGTGCCCAACTTGGCCTGCCTTTCGCATGGTGAGTGTCCCTGGAGCTCCTGGCTTTGTGGTTTTCTCAACCCTAACCCTAGGCTTAACCCTAACCCTAGATTCATCCGGAAATCGGCCATTTGGCTGTGGCAAGTTCCAAGAAGAATGAAGAAGTGGGAGCAAGGTTTTGGCTATGCTGCGATAAGCTTGGCCTGCCTTTCACATGGTGAGTGTCCCTGGAGCTCCTGGCTTTGTGGTTTTCTCAAACCCTAACACTAGGTGTTACTGTAACCATAACCATAGTTTGTGTCACAAATTGGGCATTGGGCGGCGGCAGGTTCCAAGCAGAAAGAAGAAGTGGGAGCAAGGTTTTAACTGTATCGTGCTCTACTTGGCCTGCCTTTCACATGGTGAGTGTCCCTGGAGCTCCTGGCTTTGTGGTTTTCGCAAGCCTAACCCTAGGCGTAACCCTAACCCTAGATTGAGCCAGAAATCGGGCACTGGGCTGTGCTGAGGTCCAAGCAGAACGAAGAAGTGGGAGCAAGGTTTTGGCTGTGCTGCGGTAATCTTGGCCTGCCTTTCACATGGTGAGTGTCCATTGAGCTCCTGGCTTTGTGGTTTTCTCAAGCCTAACCCTAGGCGTAACCCTAACCCTAGCCCTAATCCTAGATTGACCCAGAAATCAGGCATTGGGCTGTGCTGAGTTCCAAGAAGAATGAAGAAGTGGGAGCAAGGTTTTAACTGTATCGTGCTCAACTTGGCCTGCCTTTCGCATGGTGAGTGTCCCTGGAGCTCCTGGCTTTGTGGTTTTCTCAACCCTAACCCAAGGCGTAACGCTAACCCTAACCCTAACCCCAGATTGAGCCAGAAATCTGGCATTTGGCTGTGGAGGATTCCAAGAAGAACGAAGAAGTGGGAGCAAGGTTTTGGCTGTGCTGCGATAAGCTTGGCCTGCCTTTCGCATGGTGAGTGTCCCTGGAGCTCCTGGCTTTGTGGTTTTCTCAAGCCTAACCCTAGGCGTAACCCTAACCCTAGATTGAGCCAGAAAAATGCGTTTGGCTGTGGCGGGTTCCAAGAAGAATGAAGCAGTGGGAGCAAGGTTTTAACTGTATCGTGCCCAACTTGGCCTGCCTTTCACATGGTGAGTGTCCCTTGAGCTCCTGGCTTTGTGGTTTTCTCAAGCCTAACCCTAGACGTAACCCTAACCCTAGCCCTAACCCTAGATTGACCCAGAAATCAGGCATTGGGCTGTGCTGAGTTCCAAGAAGAATGAAGAAGTGGGAGCAAGGTTTTAACTGTATCGTGCTCAACTTGGCCTGCCTTTCGCATGGTGAGTGTCCCTGGAGCTCCTGGCTTTGTGGATTTTTCAAACCCTAACATTAGGTGTAACCATAACCATAACCCTAGTTTGAGTCAGAAATCGGGCATTGGGAGGCAACGAGTTCCAAGCAGAAAGAAGTAGAGGGAGCAGGGTTTTAACTGTATCGTGCTCAACTTGTCCTGCCTTTCACATGGTGAGTATCCCTGGAGCTCCTGGCTTTGTGGTTTTCTCAAGCCTAACCCTAGGCGTAACCCAAACCCTAGATTGATCTGGAAATCGGGCACTGGGCTGTGGCGAGTTCCAAGAAGAATTAAGAAGTGGGAGCAAGGTTTTAACTGTATCGTGCTCTACTTGGTCTGCCTTTCACATGCTGAGTATCCCTGGAGCTCCTGGCTTTGTGGTTTTCTCAAGCCTAACCCTGGGCGTAACCCTAACCCTAACCCTAACCCTAGACTGAGCCAGAAATCTGGCATTTGGCTGTGGAGGATTCCAAGAAGAATGAAGAAGTGGGAGCAAGCTTTTAACTGTATCGTGCTAGACTTGGTCTGCCTTTCGCATGGTGAGTATCCCTGGAGCTCCTGGCTTTGTGGATTTCTCAATCCTAAACGAAGGCGTAACACTGACCCTAACCCTTACCCTAGTTTGAGCCAGAAATCAGGCATAGGGCTGTGGCGAGTTCCAAGAAGAATGAAGAAGTGGGAGCAAGGTTTTAACTGTATCGTGCCCAACTTGGCCTGCCTTTCACATGGTGAGTGTCCCTGGAGCTCCTGGCTTTGTGGTTTTCTCAAGCCTAACCCTAGGCGTAACCCTAACCCTACATTGAGCCAGAAATCGGGCACTGGGCTGTGCTGTGTTCCAAGAAGAATGAAGCAGTGGGAGAAAGGTTTTAACTGTATCGTGCCCAACTTGGCCTGCCTTTCACATGGTGAGTATCCCTGGAGCTCCTGGCTTTGTGGTTTTCTCAAACCCTAACACTAGGTGTTACTGTAACCATAACCATAGTTTGTGTCACGAATTGGGCATTGGGCGGCGGCAGGTTCCAAGCAGAAAGAAGAAGTGGGAGCAAGGTTTTAACTGTATCGTGCTCTACTTGGCCTGCCTTTCACATGGTGAGTGTCCCTGGAGCTCCTGGCTTTGTGGTTTTCGCAAGCCTAACCCTAGGCGTAACCCTAACCCTAGATTGAGCCAGAAATCGGGCACTGGGGTGTGCTGAGGTCCAAGCAGAACGAAGAAGTGGGAGCAAGGTTTTGGCTGTGCTGCGGTAATCTTGGCCTGCCTTTCACATGGTGAGTGTCCCTTGAGCTCCTGGCTTTGTGGTTTTCTCAAGCCTAACCCTAGGCGTAACCCTAACCCTAGCCCTAATCCTAGATTGACCCAGAAATCAGGCATTGGGCTGTGCTGAGTTCCAAGAAGAATGAAGAAGTGGGAGCAAGGTTTTAACTGTATCGTGCTCAACTTGGCCTGCCTTTCGCATGGTGAGTGTCCCTGGAGCTCCTGGCTTTGTGGTTTTCTCAAGCCTAACCCAAGGCGTAACGCTAACCCTAACCCTAACCCCAGATTGAGCCAGAAATCTGGCATTTGGCTGTGGAGGATTCCAAGAAGAACGAAGAAGTGGGAGCAAGGTTTTGGCTGTGCTGCGATAAGCTTGGCCTGCCTTTCGCATGGTGAGTGTCCCTGGAGCTCCTGGCTTTGTGGTTTTCTCAAGCCTAACCCTAGGCGTAACCCTAACCCTAGATTGAGCTAGAAAAATGCGTTTGGCTGTGGCGGGTTCCAAGAAGAATGAAGCAGTGGGAGCAAGGTTTTAACTGTATCGTGCCCAACTTGGCCTGCCTTTCACATGGTGAGTGTCCCTGGAGCTCCTGGCTTTGTGGTTTTCTCAAGCCTAACCCTAGGCGTAACCCTAACCCTAGCCCTAACCCTAGATTGACCCAGAAATCAGGCTTTGGGCTGTGCTGAGTTCCAAGAAGAATGAAGAAGTGGGAGCAAGGTTTTAACTGTATCGTGCTCAACTTGGCCTGCCTTTCGCATGGTGAGTGTCCCTGGAGCTCCTGGCATTGTGGATTTTTCAAACCCTAACATTAGGTGTAACCATAAACATAACCCTAGTTTGAGTCAGAAATCAGGCATTGGGAGGAAACGAGTTCCAAGCAGAAAGAAGTAGAGGGAGCAAGGTTTTAACTGTATCGTGCTCTACTTGGTCTGCCTTTCGCATGGTGAGTGTCCCTGGAGCTCCTGGCTTTGTGGTTTTCTCAAGCCTAACCCTGGGCGTAACCCTAACCCTAACCCTAACCCTAGACTGAGCCAGAAATCTGGCATTTGGCTGTGGAGGATTCCAAGAAGAATGAAGCAGTGGGAGCAAGGTTTTAACTGTATCGTGCTCAACTTGGTCTGCCTTTCGCATGGTGAGTATCCCTGGAGCTCCTGGCTTTGTGGATTTCTCAATCCTAAACGAAGGCGTAACACTGACCCTAACCCTTACCCTAGTTTGAGCCAGAAATCAGGCATAGGGCTATGGCGAGTTCCAAGAAGAATGAAGAAGTGGGAGCAAGGTTTTAACTGTATCGTGCTCAACATGGCCTGCCTTTCACATGGTGAGTGTCCCTGGAGCTCCTGGCTTTGTGGTTTTCTCAAGCCTAACCCTAGGCGTAACCCTAACCCAAGATTGAGCCAGAAATCGGGCACTGGGCTGTGCTGAGTTCCAAGAAGAATGAAGAAGTGGGAACAACGTTATAAGTGTATCGTGCACAACTTGGCCTGCCTTTCACATGGTGACTATCCCTGGAGCTCCTGGCTTTGTGGTTTTCTCAAGCCTAACCCTAGGCGTAACCCTGACCCTAACCCTTACCCTAGATTGAGCCAGAAATGTGGCATTTGGCTGTGGAGGATTCCAAGAAGAATGAAGAAGTGGGAGCAAGGTTTTGGCTGTGCTGCAATAAGCTTGGCCTGCCTTTCGCATGGTGAGTGTCCCTGGAGCTCCTGGCTTTGTGGTTTTCTCAAGCCTAACCCTAGGCATAACCCTAACCCTAGATTGAGCCAGAAATCGGGCACTGGGGTGTGCTGAGTTCCAAGCCGAATGAAGATGTGGGAGCAAGGTTTTGGCTGTGCTGCGGTAAGCTTGGCCTGCCTTTCGAATGGTGAGTGTCCCTGGAGCTCCTGGCTTTGTGGATTTCTCAAACCCTAACATTAGGTGTAACCATAACCATAAACCAAGTTTGAGTCAGAAATCGGGCATTGGGCGGGAACGATTTCCAAGAAGAAAGAAGTAGAGGGAGCAAGGTTTTAACTGTATCGTGCTCAACTCGGTCTGCCTTTTGCATGGTGAGTGTCCCTGGAGCTCCTGGCTTTGTGGTTTTCTCAAGCCTAACCCTAGGCGTAACCCTAACCCAAGATTGAGCCAGAAATCGGGCACTGGGCTGTGCTGTGTTCCAAGAAGAATGAAGAAGTGGGAACAAGGTTATAACTGTATCGTGCTCATCTTGGTCTGCCTTTCGCATGGTGAGTATCCCTGGAGCTCCTGGCTTTGTGGATTTCTCAATCCTAAACGAAGGCCTAACCCTGACCCTAACCCTAACCCTAGTTTGAGCCAGAAAACAGGCATTGGGCTGTGGCGAGTTCCAAGAAGAATGAAGAAGTGGGAGCAAGTTTTTAACTGTATCGTGCCCAACTTGGCCTGCCTTTCACATGGTGAGTGTCCCTGGAGCTCCTGGCTTTGTGGTTTTCTCAACCCTAACCCTAGGCTTAACCCTAACCCTAACCCTAACCCCAGATTGAGCCAGAAATCTGGCATTTGGCTGTGGAGGATTCCAAGAAGAACGAAGAAGTGGGAGCAAGGTTTTGGCTGTGCTGCGATAAGCTTGGCCTGCCTTTCGCATGGTGAGTGTCCCTGGAGCTCCTGGCTTTGTGGTTTTCTCAAGCCTCTCCCTAGGCGTAACCCTAACCCTAGATTGAGCTAGAAAAATGCGTTTGGCTGTGGCGGGTTCCAAGAAGAATGAAGCAGTGGGAGCAAGGTTTTAACTGTATCGTGCCCAACTTGGCCTGCCTTTCACATGGTGAGTGTCCCTGGAGCTCCTGGCTTTGTGGTTTTCTCAAGCCTAACCCTAGGCGTAACTGCAACCATAACCATAGTTTGAGTCAGAAATGGGGCATTGGGCGGTGGCGAGTTCCAAGCAGAAAGAAGAAGTGGGAGCAAGGTTTTAACTGTATCGTGCTCTACTTGGTCTGCCTATCACATGGTGAGTGTCCCTGGAGCTCCTGGCTTTGTGGTTTTCTCAAGCCTAACCCTAGGCGTAACCCTAATACTAGACTGAGCTAGAAAGTTGGCGTTTGGCTGTGGCAGGTTCCAAGAAGAACGAAGCAGAGGGAGCAAGGTTTTAACTGTATCGTGCCCGACTTGGCCTGCCTTTCGCATGGTGAGTGTCCCTGGAGCTCCTGGCTTTGTGGTTTTCTCAAGCCTAACCCTAGGCGTAACCCTAACCCAAGATTGAGCCAGAAATCGGGCACTGGGCTGTGCTGAGTTCCAAGAAGAATGAAGAAGTGGGAACAACGTTATAAGTGTATCGTGCACAACTTGGCCTGCCTTTCACATGGTGACTATCCCTGGAGCTCCTGGCTTTGTGGTTTTCTCAAGCCTAACCCTAGGCGTAACCCTGACCCTAACCCTTACCCTAGATTGAGCCAGAAATGTGGCATTTGGCTGTGGAGGATTCCAAGAAGAATGAAGAAGTGGGAGCAAGGTTTTGGCTGTGCTGCAATAAGCTTGGCCTGCCTTTCGCATGGTGAGTGTCCCTGGAGCTCCTGGCTTTGTGGTTTTCTCAAGCCTAACCCTAGGCATAACCCTAACCCTAGATTGAGCCAGAAATCGGGCACTGGGGTGTGCTGAGTTCCAAGCCGAATGAAGATGTGGGAGCAAGGTTTTGGCTGTGCTGCGGTAAGCTTGGCCTGCCTTTCGAATGGTGAGTGTCCCTGGAGCTCCTGGCTTTGTGGATTTCTCAAACCCTAACATTAGGTGTAACCATAACCATAAACCAAGTTTGAGTCAGAAATCGGGCATTGGGCGGGAACGATTTCCAAGAAGAAAGAAGTAGAGGGAGCAAGGTTTTAACTGTATCGTGCTCAACTCGGTCTGCCTTTTGCATGGTGAGTGTCCCTGGAGCTCCTGGCTTTGTGGTTTTCTCAAGCCTAACCCTAGGCGTAACCCTAACCCAAGATTGAGCCAGAAATCGGGCACTGGGCTGTGCTGTGTTCCAAGAAGAATGAAGAAGTGGGAACAAGGTTATAACTGTATCGTGCTCATCTTGGTCTGCCTTTCGCATGGTGAGTATCCCTGGAGCTCCTGGCTTTGTGGATTTCTCAATCCTAAACGAAGGCCTAACCCTGACCCTAACCCTAACCCTAGTTTGAGCCAGAAAACAGGCATTGGGCTGTGGCGAGTTCCAAGAAGAATGAAGAAGTGGGAGCAAGTTTTTAACTGTATCGTGCCCAACTTGGCCTGCCTTTCACATGGTGAGTGTCCCTGGAGCTCCTGGCTTTGTGGTTTTCTCAACCCTAACCCTAGGCTTAACCCTAACCCTAACCCTAACCCCAGATTGAGCCAGAAATCTGGCATTTGGCTGTGGAGGATTCCAAGAAGAACGAAGAAGTGGGAGCAAGGTTTTGGCTGTGCTGCGATAAGCTTGGCCTGCCTTTCGCATGGTGAGTGTCCCTGGAGCTCCTGGCTTTGTGGTTTTCTCAAGCCTCTCCCTAGGCGTAACCCTAACCCTAGATTGAGCTAGAAAAATGCGTTTGGCTGTGGCGGGTTCCAAGAAGAATGAAGCAGTGGGAGCAAGGTTTTAACTGTATCGTGCCCAACTTGGCCTGCCTTTCACATGGTGAGTGTCCCTGGAGCTCCTGGCTTTGTGGTTTTCTCAAGCCTAACCCTAGGCGTAACTGCAACCATAACCATAGTTTGAGTCAGAAATGGGGCATTGGGCGGTGGCGAGTTCCAAGCAGAAAGAAGAAGTGGGAGCAAGGTTTTAACTGTATCGTGCTCTACTTGGTCTGCCTATCACATGGTGAGTGTCCCTGGAGCTCCTGGCTTTGTGGTTTTCTCAAGCCTAACCCTAGGCGTAACCCTAATACTAGACTGAGCTAGAAAGTTGGCGTTTGGCTGTGGCAGGTTCCAAGAAGAACGAAGCAGAGGGAGCAAGGTTTTAACTGTATCGTGCCCGACTTGGCCTGCCTTTCGCATGGTGAGTGTCCCTGGAGCTCCTGGCTTTGTGGTTTTCTCAAGCCTAACCCTAGGCGTAACCCTAACCCTAACCCTAACCCCAAATTGAGCCAGAAATCTGGCATTTGGCTGTGGAGGATTCCAAGAAGAACGAAGAAGTGGGAGCAAGATTTTGGCTGTGCTGCGATAAGCTTGGCCTGCCTTTCGCATGGTGAGTGTCCCTGGAGCTCCTGGCTTTGTGGTTTTCTCAAGCCTAACCCTAGGCGTAACCCTAACCCTAGATTGATCCGGAAACCGGGCATTTGGCTGTGGCAAGTTCCAAGAAGAATGAAGAAGTGGGAGCAAGGTTTTGGCTGTGCTGCGGTAAGCTTGGCCTGCCTTTCGCATGGTGAGTATCCCTGGAGCTCCTGGCTTTGTGGTTTTCTCAAGCCTAACCCTAGGCGTAACCCTAACCCAAGATTGAGCCAGAAATCGGACACTGGGCTCTGCTGTGTTCCAAGAAGAATGAAGAAGTGGGAACAAGGTTTTAACTGTATCGTGCTCAACTTGGCCTGCCTTTCGCATGGTGAGTGTCCCTGGAGCTCCTGGCTTTGTGGTTTTCTCAAGCCTAACCCTAGGCGTAACCCTAACCCTAGACTGAGCTAGAAAGTTGGCGCATGGCTGTGGCGGGTTGCAAGAAGAATGAAGCAGTGGGAGCAAGGTTTTAACTGTATCGTGCTCAACTTGGCCTGCCTTTCACATGGTGAGTGTCCCTGGAGCTCCTGGCTTTGTCGTTTTCTCAAGCCTAACCCTCGGCGTAAACCTAACCGTAGATTGATCCGGAAATTGGGCATTTGGCTGTGGCGAGTTCCAAGAAGAATGAAGAAGTGGGAGCAAGGTTTTGGCTGTGCTGCGATGAGCTTGGCCTGCCTTTCACATGGTGAGTGTCCCTGGAGCTCCTGGCTTTGTGCTTTTCTCAAGCCTAACCCTAGGCGTAACCCTAACCCAAGATTGAGCCAGAAATCGGGCACTGGGCTGTGCTGTGTTCCAAGAAGAATGAAGAAGTGGGAACAAGGTTATAACTGTATCGTGCTCATCTTGGTCTGCCTTTCGCATGGTGAGTGTCCCTGGAGCTCCTGGCTTTGTGGTTTTCTCAAGCCTAAACCTAGGCGTAACTGCAACCATACCCATAGTTTGAGTCAGAAATGGGGCATTGGGCGGTGGCGAGTTCCAAGCAGAAAGAAGAAGTGGGAGCAAGGTTTTGGCTGTGCTGCGATAATCTTGGCCTGCCTTTCGCATGGTGAGTGTCCCTGGAGCTCCTGGCTTTGTGGTTTTCTCAAGCCTAACCCTAGGCGTAACCCTAACCGTAGATTGATCCGGAAATCGGGCATTTGGCTGTGGCGGGTTCCAAGAAGAATGAAGCAGTGGGAGCAAGGTTTTAACTGTATCGTGCCCAACTTGGCCTGCCTTTCGCATGGTGAGTGTCCCTGGAGCTCCTGGCTTTGTGGTTTTCTCAACCCTAACCCTAGGCTTAACCCTAACCCTAGATTCATCCGGAAATCGGCCATTTGGCTGTGGCAAGTTCCAAGAAGAATGAAGAAGTGGGAGCAAGGTTTTGGCTATGCTGCGATAAGCTTGGCCTGCCTTTCACATGGTGAGTGTCCCTGGAGCTCCTGGCTTTGTGGTTTTCTCAAACCCTAACACTAGGTGTTACTGTAACCATAACCATAGTTTGTGTCACAAATTGGGCATTGGGCGGCGGCAGGTTCCAAGCAGAAAGAAGAAGTGGGAGCAAGGTTTTAACTGTATCGTGCTCTACTTGGCCTGCCTTTCACATGGTGAGTGTCCCTGGAGCTCCTGGCTTTGTGGTTTTCTCAAGCCTAACCCTAGGCGTAACCCTAACCCTAGATTGAGCCAGAAATCGGGCACTGGGGTGTGCTGAGGTCCAAGCAGAATGAAGAAGTGGGAGCAAGGTTTTGGCTGTGCTGCGGTAATCTTGGCCTGCCTTTCACATGGTGAGTGTCCCTGGAGCTCCTGGCTTTGTGGTTTTCTCAAGCCTAACCCTTGGTGTAACCCTAACCCTAGCCCTAATCCTAGATTGACCCAGAAATCAGGCATTGGGCTGTGCTGAGTTCCAAGAAGAATGAAGAAGTGGGAGCAAGGTTTTAACTGTATCGTGCTCAACTTGGCCTGCCTTTCGCATGGTGAGTGTCCCTGGAGCTCCTGGCTTTGTGGTTTTCTCAACCCTAACCCAAGGCGTAACGCTAACCCTAACCCTAACCCCAGATTGAGCCAGAAATCTGGCATTTGGCTGTGGAGGATTCCAAGAAGAACGAAGAAGTGGGAGCAAGGTTTTGGCTGTGCTGCGATAAGCTTGGCCTGCCTTTCGCATGGTGAGTGTCCCTGGAGCTCCTGGCTTTGTGGTTTTCTCGAGCCTAACCCTAGGCGTAACCCTAACCCTAGATTGAGCCAGAAAAATGCGTTTGGCTGTGGCGGGTTCCAAGAAGAATGAAGCAGTGGGAGCAAGGTTTTAACTGTATCGTGCCCAACTTGGCCTGCCTTTCACATGGTGAGTGTCCCTTGAGCTCCTGGCTTTGTGGTTTTCTCAAGCCTAACCCTAGGCGTAACCCTAACCCTAGCCCTAACCCTAGATTGACCCAGAAATCAGGCATTGGGCTGTGCTGAGTTCCAAGAAGAATGAAGAAGTGGGAGCAAGGTTTTAACTGTATCGTGCTCAACTTGGCCTGCCTTTCGCATGGTGAGTGTCCCTGGAGCTCCTGGCTTTGTGGATTTTTCAAACCCTAACATTAGGTGTAACCATAACCATAACCCTAGTTTGAGTCAGAAATCGGGCATTGGGAGGCAACGAGTTCCAAGCAGAAAGAAGTAGAGGGAGCAGGGTTTTAACTGTATCGTGCTCAACTTGTCCTGCCTTTCACATGGTGAGTATCCCTGGAGCTCCTGGCTTTGTGGTTTTCTCAAGCCTAACCCTAGGCGTAACCCAAACCCTAGATTGATCTGGAAATCGGGCACTGGGCTGTGGCGAGTTCCAAGAAGAATTAAGAAGTGGGAGCAAGGTTTTAACTGTATCGTGCTCTACTTGGTCTGCCTTTCACATGCTGAGTATCCCTGGAGCTCCTGGCTTTGTGGTTTTCGCAAGCCTAACCCTAGGCGTAACCCTAACCCTAGATTGAGCCAGAAATCGGGCACTGGGGTGTGCTGAGGTCCAAGCAGAACGAAGAAGTGGGAGCAAGGTTTTGGCTGTGCTGCGGTAATCTTGGCCTGCCTTTCACATGGTGAGTGTCCCTTGAGCTCCTGGCTTTGTGGTTTTCTCAAGCCTAACCCTAGGCGTAACCCTAACCCTAGCCCTAATCCTAGATTGACCCAGAAATCAGGCATTGGGCTGTGCTGAGTTCCAAGAAGAATGAAGAAGTGGGAGCAAGGTTTTAACTGTATCGTGCTCAACTTGGCCTGCCTTTCGCATGGTGAGTGTCCCTGGAGCTCCTGGCTTTGTGGTTTTCTCAACCCTAACCCAAGGCGTAACGCTAACCCTAACCCTAACCCCAGATTGAGCCAGAAATCTGGCATTTGGCTGTGGAGGATTCCAAGAAGAACGAAGAAGTGGGAGCAAGGTTTTGGCTGTGCTGCGATAAGCTTGGCCTGCCTTTCGCATGGTGAGTGTCCCTGGAGCTCCTGGCTTTGTGGTTTTCTCAAGCCTAACCCTAGGCGTAACCCTAACCCTAGATTGAGCTAGAAAAATGCGTTTGGCTGTGGCGGGTTCCAAGAAGAATGAAGCAGTGGGAGCAAGGTTTTAACTGTATCGTGCCCAACTTGGCCTGCCTTTCACATGGTGAGTGTCCCTGGAGCTCCTGGCTTTGTGGTTTTCTCAAGCCTAACCCTAGGCGTAACCCTAACCCTAGCCCTAACCCTAGATTGACCCAGAAATCAGGCTTTGGGCTGTGCTGAGTTCCAAGAAGAATGAAGAAGTGGGAGCAAGGTTTTAACTGTATCGTGCTCAACTTGGCCTGCCTTTCGCATGGTGAGTGTCCCTGGAGCTCCTGGCTTTGTGGATTTTTCAAACCCTAACATTAGGTGTAACCATAACCATAACCCTAGTTTGAGTCAGAAATCAGGCATTGGGAGGAAACGAGTTCCAAGCAGAAAGAAGTAGAGGGAGCAAGGTTTTAACTGTATCGTGCTCTACTTGGTCTGCCTTTCGCATGGTGAGTGTCCCTGGAGCTCCTGGCTTTGTGGTTTTCTCAAGCCTAACCCTGGGCGTAACCCTAACCCTAACCCTAACCCTAGACTGAGCCAGAAATCTGGCATTTGGCTGTGGAGGATTCCAAGAAGAATGAAGCAGTGGGAGCAAGGTTTTAACTGTATCGTGCTCAACTTGGTCTGCCTTTCGCATGGTGAGTATCCCTGGAGCTCCTGGCTTTGTGGATTTCTCAATCCTAAACGAAGGCGTAACACTGACCCTAACCCTTACCCTAGTTTGAGCCAGAAATCAGGCATAGGGCTATGGCGAGTTCCAAGAAGAATGAAGAAGTGGGAGCAAGGTTTTAACTGTATCGTGCTCAACATGGCCTGCCTTTCACATGGTGAGTGTCCCTGGAGCTCCTGGCTTTGTGGTTTTCTCAAGCCTAACCCTAGGCGTAACCCTAACCCTAGATTGAGCTAGAAAAATGCGTTTGGCTGTGGCGGGTTCCAAGAAGAATGAAGCAGTGGGAGCAAGGTTTTAACTGTATCGTGCCCAACTTGGCCTGCCTTTCACATGGTGAGTGTCCCTGGAGCTCCTGGCTTTGTGGTTTTCTCAAGCCTAACCCTAGGCGTAACTGCAACCATAACCATAGTTTGAGTCAGAAATGGGGCATTGGGCGGCAACGAGTTCCAAGCAGAAAGAAGAAGTGGGAGCAAGGTTTTAACTGTATCGTGCTCTACTTGGTCTGCCTATCACATGGTGAGTGTCCCTGGAGCTCCTGGCTTTGTGGTTTTCTCAAGCCTAACCCTAGGCGTAACCCTAATACTAGACTGAGCTAGAAAGTTGGCGTTTGGCTGTGGCAGGTTCCAAGAAGAACGAAGCAGAGGGAGCAAGGTTTTAACTGTATCGTGCCCAACTTGGCCTGCCTTTCGCATGGTGAGTGTCCCTGGAGCTCCTGGCTTTGTGGTTTTCTCAAGCCTAACCCTAGGCGTAACCCTAACCCTAACCCTAACCCCAAATTGAGCCAGAAATCTGGCATTTGGCTGTGGAGGATTCCAAGAAGAACGAAGAAGTGGGAGCAAGGTTTTGGCTGTGCTGCGATAAGCTTGGCCTGCCTTTCGCATGGTGAGTGTCCCTGGAGCTCCTGGCTTTGTGGTTTTCTCAAGCCTAACCCTAGGCGTAACCCTAACCCTAGATTGAGCCAGAAAAATGCGTTTGGCTGTGGCGGGTTCCAAGAAGAATGAAGCAGTGGGAGCAAGGTTTTAACTGTATCGTGCCCAACTTGGCCTGCCTTTCACATGGTGAGTGTCCCTTGAGCTCCTGGCTTTGTGGTTTTCTCAAGCCTAACCTTAGGCGTAACCCTAACCCTAGCCCTAACCCTAGATTGACCCAGAAATCAGGCATTGGGCTGTGCTGAGTTCCAAGAAGAATGAAGAAGTGGGAGCAAGGTTTTAACTGTATCGTGCTCAACTTGGCCTGCCTTTCGCATGGTGAGTGTCCCTGGAGCTCCTGGCTTTGTGGATTTTTCAAACCCTAACATTAGGTGTAACCATAACCATAACCCTAGTTTGAGTCAGAAATCGGGCATTGGGAGGCAACGAGTTCCAAGCAGAAAGAAGTAGAGGGAGCAGGGTTTTAACTGTATCGTGCTCAACTTGTCCTGCCTTTCACATGGTGAGTATCCCTGGAGCTCCTGGCTTTGTGGTTTTCTCAAGCCTAACCCTAGGCGTAACCCAAACCCTAGATTGATCTGGAAATCGGGCACTGGGCTGTGGCGAGTTCCAAGAAGAATTAAGAAGTGGGAGCAAGGTTTTAACTGTATCGTGCTCTACTTGGTCTGCCTTTCACATGCTGAGTATCCCTGGAGCTCCTGGCTTTGTGGTTTTCTCAAGCCTAACCCTGGGCGTAACCCTAACCCTAACCCTAACCCTAGACTGAGCCAGAAATCTGGCATTTGGCTGTGGAGGATTCCAAGAAGAATGAAGAAGTGGGAGCAAGCTTTTAACTGTATCGTGCTAGACTTGGTCTGCCTTTCGCATGGTGAGTATCCCTGGAGCTCCTGGCTTTGTGGATTTCTCAATCCTAAACGAAGGCGTAACACTGACCCTAACCCTTACCCTAGTTTGAGCCAGAAATCAGGCATAGGGCTGTGGCGAGTTCCAAGAAGAATGAAGAAGTGGGAGCAAGGTTTTAACTGTATCGTGCCCAACTTGGCCTGCCTTTCACATGGTGAGTGTCCCTGGAGCTCCTGGCTTTGTGGTTTTCTCAAGCCTAACCCTAGGCGTAACCCTAACCCTACATTGAGCCAGAAATCGGGCACTGGGCTGTGCTGTGTTCCAAGAAGAATGAAGCAGTGGGAGAAAGGTTTTAACTGTATCGTGCCCAACTTGGCCTGCCTTTCACATGGTGAGTATCCCTGGAGCTCCTGGCTTTGTGGTTTTCTCAAACCCTAACACTAGGTGTTACTGTAACCATAACCATAGTTTGTGTCACAAATTGGGCATTGGGCGGCGGCAGGTTCCAAGCAGAAAGAAGAAGTGGGAGCAAGGTTTTAACTGTATCGTGCTCTACTTGGCCTGCCTTTCACATGGTGAGTGTCCCTGGAGCTCCTGGCTTTGTGGTTTTCGCAAGCCTAACCCTAGGCGTAACCCTAACCCTAGATTGAGCCAGAAATCGGGCACTGGGGTGTGCTGAGGTCCAAGCAGAACGAAGAAGTGGGAGCAAGGTTTTGGCTGTGCTGCGGTAATCTTGGCCTGCCTTTCACATGGTGAGTGTCCCTTGAGCTCCTGGCTTTGTGGTTTTCTCAAGCCTAACCCTAGGCGTAACCCTAACCCTAGCCCTAATCCTAGATTGACCCAGAAATCAGGCATTGGGCTGTGCTGAGTTCCAAGAAGAATGAAGAAGTGGGAGCAAGGTTTTAACTGTATCGTGCTCAACTTGGCCTGCCTTTCGCATGGTGAGTGTCCCTGGAGCTCCTGGCTTTGTGGTTTTCTCAACCCTAACCCAAGGCGTAACGCTAACCCTAACCCTAACCCCAGATTGAGCCAGAAATCTGGCATTTGGCTGTGGAGGATTCCAAGAAGAACGAAGAAGTGGGAGCAAGGTTTTGGCTGTGCTGCGATAAGCTTGGCCTGCCTTTCGCATGGTGAGTGTCCCTGGAGCTCCTGGCTTTGTGGTTTTCTCAAGCCTAACCCTAGGCGTAACCCTAACCCTAGATTGAGCTAGAAAAATGCGTTTGGCTGTGGCGGGTTCCAAGAAGAATGAAGCAGTGGGAGCAAGGTTTTAACTGTATCGTGCCCAACTTGGCCTGCCTTTCACATGGTGAGTGTCCCTGGAGCTCCTGGCTTTGTGGTTTTCTCAAGCCTAACCCTAGGCGTAACCCTAACCCTAGCCCTAACCCTAGATTGACCCAGAAATCAGGCTTTGGGCTGTGCTGAGTTCCAAGAAGAATGAAGAAGTGGGAGCAAGGTTTTAACTGTATCGTGCTCAACTTGGCCTGCCTTTCGCATGGTGAGTGTCCCTGGAGCTCCTGGCTTTGTGGATTTTTCAAACCCTAACATTAGGTGTAACCATAACCATAACCCTAGTTTGAGTCAGAAATCAGGCATTGGGAGGAAACGAGTTCCAAGCAGAAAGAAGTAGAGGGAGCAAGGTTTTAACTGTATCGTGCTCTACTTGGTCTGCCTTTCGCATGGTGAGTGTCCCTGGAGCTCCTGGCTTTGTGGTTTTCTCAAGCCTAACCCTGGGCGTAACCCTAACCCTAACCCTAACCCTAGACTGAGCCAGAAATCTGGCATTTGGCTGTGGAGGATTCCAAGAAGAATGAAGCAGTGGGAGCAAGGTTTTAACTGTATCGTGCTCTACTTGGTCTGCCTTTCGCATGGTGAGTATCCCTGGAGCTCCTGGCTTTGTGGATTTCTCAATCCTAAACGAAGGCGTAACACTGACCCTAACCCTTACCCTAGTTTGAGCCAGAAATCAGGCATAGGGCTATGGCGAGTTCCAAGAAGAATGAAGAAGTGGGAGCAAGGTTTTAACTGTATCGTGCTCAACATGGCCTGCCTTTCACATGGTGAGTGTCCCTGGAGCTCCTGGCTTTGTGGTTTTCTCAAGCCTAACCCTAGGCGTAACCCTAACCCTAGATTGAGCTAGAAAAATGCGTTTGGCTGTGGCGGGTTCCAAGAAGAATGAAGCAGTGGGAGCAAGGTTTTAACTGTATCGTGCCCAACTTGGCCTGCCTTTCACATGGTGAGTGTCCCTGGAGCTCCTGGCTTTGTGGTTTTCTCAAGCCTAACCCTAGGCGTAACTGCAACCATAACCATAGTTTGAGTCAGAAATGGGGCATTGGGCGGCAACGAGTTCCAAGCAGAAAGAAGAAGTGGGAGCAAGGTTTTAACTGTATCGTGCTCTACTTGGTCTGCCTATCACATGGTGAGTGTCCCTGGAGCTCCTGGCGTTGTGGTTTTCTCAAGCCTAACCCTAGGCGTAACCCTAATACTAGACTGAGCTAGAAAGTTGGCGTTTGGCTGTGGCAGGTTCCAAGAAGAACGAAGCAGAGGGAGCAAGGTTTTAACTGTATCGTGCCCAACTTGGCCTGCCTTTCGCATGGTGAGTGTCCCTGGAGCTCCTGGCTTTGTGGTTTTCTCAAGCCTAACCCTAGGCGTAACCCTAACCCTAACCCTAACCCCAAATTGAGCCAGAAATCTGGCATTTGGCTGTGGAGGATTCCAAGAAGAACGAAGAAGTGGGAGCAAGGTTTTGGCTGTGCTGCGATAAGCTTGGCCTGCCTTTCGCATGGTGAGTGTCCCTGGAGCTCCTGGCTTTGTGGTTTTCTCAAGCCTAACCCTAGGCGTAACCCTAACCCTAGATTGATCCGGAAACCGGGCATTTGGCTGTGGCAAGTTCCAAGAAGAATGAAGAAGTGGGAGCAATGTTTTGGCTGTGCTGCGGTAAGCTTGGCCTGCCTTTCGCATGGTGAGTATCCCTGGAGCTCCTGGCTTTGTGGTTTTCTCAAGCCTAACCCTAGGCGTAACCCTAACCCAAGATTGAGCCAGAAATCGGGCACTGGGCTCTGCTGTGTTCCAAGAAGAATGAAGAAGTGGGAACAAGGTTTTAACTGTATCGTGCTCAACTTGGCCTGCCTTTCGCATGGTGAGTGTCCCTGGAGCTCCTGGCTTTGTGGTTTTCTCAAGCCTAACCCTAGGCGTAACCCTAACCCTAGACTGAGCTAGAAAGTTGGCGCATGGCTGTGGCGGGTTGCAAGAAGAATGAAGCAGTGGGAGCAAGGTTTTAACTGTATCGTGCTCAACTTGGCCTGCCTTTCACATGGTGAGTGTCCCTGGAGCTCCTGGCTTTGTCGTTTTCTCAAGCCTAACCCTAGGCGTAAACCTAACCGTAGATTGATCCGGAAATTGGGCATTTGGCTGTGGCGAGTTCCAAGAAGAATGAAGAAGTGGGAGCAAGGTTTTGGCTGTGCTGCGATGAGCTTGGCCTGCCTTTCACATGGTGAGTGTCCCTGGAGCTCCTGGCATTGTGGTTTTCTCAAGCCTAACCCTAGGCGTAACCCTAACCCAAGATTGAGCCAGAAATCGGGCACTGGGCTGTGCTGTGTTCCAAGAAGAATGAAGAAGTGGGAACAAGGTTATAACTGTATCGTGCTCATCTTGGTCTGCCTTTCGCATGGTGAGTGTCCCTGGAGCTCCTGGCTTTGTGGTTTTCTCAAGCCTAACCCTAGGCGTAACCCTAACCGTAGATTGATCCGGAAATCGGGCATTTGGCTGTGGCGGGTTCCAAGAAGAATGAAGCAGTGGGAGCAAGGTTTTAACTGTATCGTGCCCAACTTGGCCTGCCTTTCGCATGGTGAGTGTCCCTGGAGCTCCTGGCTTTGTGGTTTTCTCAACCCTAACCCTAGGCTTAACCCTAACCCTAGATTCATCCGGAAATCGGCCATTTGGCTGTGGCAAGTTCCAAGAAGAATGAAGAAGTGGGAGCAAGGTTTTGGCTATGCTGCGATAAGCTAGGCCTGCCTTTCACATGGTGAGTGTCCCTGGAGCTCCTGGCTTTGTGGTTTTCTCAAACCCTAACACTAGGTGTTACTGTAACCATAACCATAGTTTGTGTCACAAATTGGGCATTGGGCGGCGGCAGGTTCCAAGCAGAAAGAAGAAGTGGGAGCAAGGTTTTAACTGTATCGTGCTCTACTTGGCCTGCCTTTCACATGGTGAGTGTCCCTGGAGCTCCTGGCTTTGTGGTTTTCGCAAGCCTAACCCTAGGCGTAACCCTAACCCTAGATTGAGCCAGAAATCGGGCACTGGGCTGTGCTGAGGTCCAAGCAGAACGAAGAAGTGGGAGCAAGGTTTTGGCTGTGCTGCGGTAATCTTGGCCTGCCTTTCACATGGTGAGTGTCCATTGAGCTCCTGGCTTTGTGGTTTTCTCAAGCCTAACCCTAGGCGTAACCCTAACCCTAGCCCTAATCCTAGATTGACCCAGAAATCAGGCATTGGGCTGTGCTGAGTTCCAAGAAGAATGAAGAAGTGGGAGCAAGGTTTTAACTGTATCGTGCTCAACTTGGCCTGCCTTTCGCATGGTGAGTGTCCCTGGAGCTCCTGGCTTTGTGGTTTTCTCAACCCTAACCCAAGGCGTAACGCTAACCCTAACCCTAACCCCAGATTGAGCCAGAAATCTGGCATTTGGCTGTGGAGGATTCCAAGAAGAACGAAGAAGTGGGAGCAAGGTTTTGGCTGTGCTGCGATAAGCTTGGCCTGCCTTTCGCATGGTGAGTGTCCCTGGAGCTCCTGGCTTTGTGGTTTTCTCAAGCCTAACCCTAGGCATAACCCTAACCCTAGATTGAGCCAGAAAAATGCGTTTGGCTGTGGCGGGTTCCAAGAAGAATGAAGCAGTGGGAGCAAGGTTTTAACTGTATCGTGCCCAACTTGGCCTGCCTTTCACATGGTGAGTGTCCCTTGAGCTCCTGGCTTTGTGGTTTTCTCAAGCCTAACCCTAGGCGTAACCCTAACCCTAGCCCTAACCCTAGATTGACCCAGAAATCAGGCATTGGGCTGTGCTGAGTTCCAAGAAGAATGAAGAAGTGGGAGCAAGGTTTTAACTGTATCGTGCTCAACTTGGCCTGCCTTTCGCATGGTGAGTGTCCCTGGAGCTCCTGGCTTTGTGGATTTTTCAAACCCTAACATTAGGTGTAACCATAACCATAACCCTAGTTTGAGTCAGAAATCGGGCATTGGGAGGCAACGAGTTCCAAGCAGAAAGAAGTAGAGGGAGCAGGGTTTTAACTGTATCGTGCTCAACTTGGCCTGCCTTTCGCATGGTGAGTGGCCCTGGAGCTCCTGGCTTTGTGGTTTTCTCAAGCCTAACCCTAGGCGTAACCCTAACCCTAGATTGAGCTAGAAAAATGCGTTTGGCTGTGGCGGGTTCCAAGAAGAATGAAGCAGTGGGAGCAAGGTTTTAACTGTATCGTGCCCAACTTGGCCTGCCTTTCACATGGTGAGTGTCCCTGGAGCTCCTGGCTTTGTGGTTTTCTCAAGCCTAACCCTAGGCGTAACCCTAACCCTAGCCCTAACCCTAGATTGACCCAGAAATCAGGCTTTGGGCTGTGCTGAGTTCCAAGAAGAATGAAGAAGTGGGAGCAAGGTTTTAACTGTATCGTGCTCAACTTGGCCTGCCTTTCGCATGGTGAGTGTCCCTGGAGCTCCTGGCATTGTGGATTTTTCAAACCCTAACATTAGGTGTAACCATAACCATAACCCTAGTTTGAGTCAGAAATCAGGCATTGGGAGGAAACGAGTTCCAAGCAGAAAGAAGTAGAGGGAGCAAGGTTTTAACTGTATCGTGCTCTACTTGGTCTGCCTTTCGCATGGTGAGTGTCCCTGGAGCTCCTGGCTTTGTGGTTTTCTCAAGCCTAACCCTGGGCGTAACCCTAACCCTAACCCTAACCCTAGACTGAGCCAGAAATCTGGCATTTGGCTGTGGAGGATTCCAAGAAGAATGAAGCAGTGGGAGCAAGGTTTTAACTGTATCGTGCTCAACTTGGTCTGCCTTTCGCATGGTGAGTATCCCTGGAGCTCCTGGCTTTGTGGATTTCTCAATCCTAAACGAAGGCGTAACACTGACCCTAACCCTTACCCTAGCTTGAGCCAGAAATCAGGCATAGGGCTATGGCGAGTTCCAAGAAGAATGAAGAAGTGGGAGCAAGGTTTTAACTGTATCGTGCTCAACATGGCCTGCCTTTCACATGGTGAGTGTCCCTGGAGCTCCTGGCTTTGTGGTTTTCTCAAGCCTAACCCTAGGCGTAACCCTAACCCTAGATTGAGCTAGAAAAATGCGTTTGGCTGTGGCGGGTTCCAAGAAGAATGACGCAGTGGGAGCAAGGTTTTAACTGTATCGTGCCCAACTTGGCCTGCCTTTCACATGGTGAGTGTCCCTGGAGCTCCTGGCTTTGTGGTTTTCTCAAGCCTAACCCTAGGCGTAACTGCAACCATAACCATAGTTTGAGTCAGAAATGGGGCATTGGGCGGCAACGAGTTCCAAGCAGAAAGAAGAAGTGGGAGCAAGGTTTTAACTGTATCGTGCTCTACTTGGTCTGCCTATCACATGGTGAGTGTCCCTGGAGCTCCTGGCTTTGTGGTTTTCTCAAGCCTAACCCTAGGCGTAACCCTAATACTAGACTGAGCTAGAAAGTTGGCGTTTGGCTGTGGCAGGTTCCAAGAAGAACGAAGCAGAGGGAGCAAGGTTTTAACTGTATCGTGCCCAACTTGGCCTGCCTTTCGCATGGTGAGTGTCCCTGGAGCTCCTGGCTTTGTGGTTTTCTAGAGCCTAACCCTAGGCGTAACCCTAACCCTAACCCTAACCCCAAATTGAGCCAGAAATCTGGCATTTGGCTGTGGAGGATTCCAAGAAGAACGAAGAAGTGGGAGCAAGGTTTTGGCTGTGCTGCGATAAGCTTGGCCTGCCTTTCGCATGGTGAGTGTCCCTGGAGCTCCTGGCTTTGTGGTTTTCTCAAGCCTAACCCTAGGCGTAACCCTAACCCTAGATTGATCCGGAAACCGGGCATTTGGCTGTGGCAAGTTCCAAGAAGAATGAAGAAGTGGGAGCAATGTTTTGGCTGTGCTGCGGTAAGCTTGGCCTGCCTTTCGCATGGTGAGTATCCCTGGAGCTCCTGGCTTTGTGGTTTTCTCAAGCCTAACCCTAGGCGTAACCCTAACCCAAGATTGAGCCAGAAATCGGGCACTGGGCTCTGCTGTGTTCCAAGAAGAATGAAGAAGTGGGAACAAGGTTTTAACTGTATCGTGCTCAACTTGGCCTGCCTTTCGCATGGTGAGTGTCCCTGGAGCTCCTGGCTTTGTGGTTTTCTCAAGCCTAACCCTAGGCGTAACCCTAACCCTAGACTGAGCTAGAAAGTTGGCGCATGGCTGTGGCGGGTTGCAAGAAGAATGAAGCAGTGGGAGCAAGGTTTTAACTGTATCGTGCTCAACTTGGCCTGCCTTTCACATGGTGAGTGTCCCTGGAGCTCCTGGCTTTGTCGTTTTCTCAAGCCTAACCCTCGGCGTAAACCTAACCGTAGATTGATCCGGAAATTGGGCATTTGGCTGTGGCGAGTTCCAAGAAGAATGAAGAAGTGGGAGCAAGGTTTTGGCTGTGCTGCGATGAGCTTGGCCTGCCTTTCACATGGTGAGTGTCCCTGGAGCTCCTGGCATTGTGGTTTTCTCAAGCCTAACCCTAGGCGTAACCCTAACCCAAGATTGAGCCAGAAATCGGGCACTGGGCTGTGCTGTGTTCCAAGAAGAATGAAGAAGTGGGAACAAGGTTATAACTGTATCGTGCTCATCTTGGTCTGCCTTTCGCATGGTGAGTGTCCCTGGAGCTCCTGGCTTTGTGGTTTTCTCAAGCCTAACCCTAGGCGTAACCCTAACCGTAGATTGATCCGGAAATCGGGCATTTGGCTGTGGCGGGTTCCAAGAAGAATGAAGCAGTGGGAGCAAGGTTTTAACTGTATCGTGCCCAACTTGGCCTGCCTTTCGCATGGTGAGTGTCCCTGGAGCTCCTGGCTTTGTGGTTTTCTCAACCCTAACCCTAGGCTTAACCCTAACCCTAGATTCATCCGGAAATCGGCCATTTGGCTGTGGCAAGTTCCAAGAAGAATGAAGAAGTGGGAGCAAGGTTTTGGCTATGCTGCGATAAGCTTGGCCTGCCTTTCACATGGTGAGTGTCCCTGGAGCTCCTGGCTTTGTGGTTTTCTCAAACCCTAACACTAGGTGTTACTGTAACCATAACCATAGTTTGTGTCACAAATTGGGCATTGGGCGGCGGCAGGTTCCAAGCAGAAAGAAGAAGTGGGAGCAAGGTTTTAACTGTATCGTGCTCTACTTGGCCTGCCTTTCACATGGTGAGTGTCCCTGGAGCTCCTGGCTTTGTGGTTTTCGCAAGCCTAACCCTAGGCGTAACCCTAACCCTAGATTGAGCCAGAAATCGGGCACTGGGCTGTGCTGAGGTCCAAGCAGAACGAAGAAGTGGGAGCAAGGTTTTGGCTGTGCTGCGGTAATCTTGGCCTGCCTTTCACATGGTGAGTGTCCATTGAGCTCCTGGCTTTGTGGTTTTCTCAAGCCTAACCCTAGGCGTAACCCTAACCCTAGCCCTAATCCTAGATTGACCCAGAAATCAGGCATTGGGCTGTGCTGAGTTCCAAGAAGAATGAAGAAGTGGGAGCAAGGTTTTAACTGTATCGTGCTCAACTTGGCCTGCCTTTCGCATGGTGAGTGTCCCTGGAGCTCCTGGCTTTGTGGTTTTCTCAACCCTAACCCAAGGCGTAACGCTAACCCTAACCCTAACCCCAGATTGAGCCAGAAATCTGGCATTTGGCTGTGGAGGATTCCAAGAAGAACGAAGAAGTGGGAGCAAGGTTTTGGCTGTGCTGCGATAAGCTTGGCCTGCCTTTCGCATGGTGAGTGTCCCTGGAGCTCCTGGCTTTGTGGTTTTCTCAAGCCTAACCCTAGGCGTAACCCTAACCCTAGATTGAGCCAGAAAAATGCGTTTGGCTGTGGCGGGTTCCAAGAAGAATGAAGCAGTGGGAGCAAGGTTTTAACTGTATCGTGCCCAACTTGGCCTGCCTTTCACATGGTGAGTGTCCCTTGAGCTCCTGGCTTTGTGGTTTTCTCAAGCCTAACCCTAGGCGTAACCCTAACCCTAGCCCTAACCCTAGATTGACCCAGAAATCAGGCATTGGGCTGTGCTGAGTTCCAAGAAGAATGAAGAAGTGGGAGCAAGGTTTTAACTGTATCGTGCTCAACTTGGCCTGCCTTTCGCATGGTGAGTGTCCCTGGAGCTCCTGGCTTTGTGGATTTTTCAAACCCTAACATTAGGTGTAACCATAACCATAACCCTAGTTTGAGTCAGAAATCGGGCATTGGGAGGCAACGAGTTCCAAGCAGAAAGAAGTAGAGGGAGCAGGGTTTTAACTGTATCGTGCTCAACTTGGCCTGCCTTTCGCATGGTGAGTGGCCCTGGAGCTCCTGGCTTTGTGGTTTTCTCAAGCCTAACCCTAGGCGTAACCCTAACCCTAGATTGAGCTAGAAAAATGCGTTTGGCTGTGGCGGGTTCCAAGAAGAATGAAGCAGTGGGAGCAAGGTTTTAACTGTATCGTGCCCAACTTGGCCTGCCTTTCACATGGTGAGTGTCCCTGGAGCTCCTGGCTTTGTGGTTTTCTCAAGCCTAACCCTAGGCGTAACCCTAACCCTAGCCCTAACCCTAGATTGACCCAGAAATCAGGCTTTGGGCTGTGCTGAGTTCCAAGAAGAATGAAGAAGTGGGAGCAAGGTTTTAACTGTATCGTTCTCAACTTGGCCTGCCTTTCGCATGGTGAGTGTCCCTGGAGCTCCTGGCATTGTGGATTTTTCAAACCCTAACATTAGGTGTAACCATAACCATAACCCTAGTTTGAGTCAGAAATCAGGCATTGGGAGGAAACGAGTTCCAAGCAGAAAGAAGTAGAGGGAGCAAGGTTTTAACTGTATCGTGCTCTACTTGGTCTGCCTTTCGCATGGTGAGTGTCCCTGGAGCTCCTGGCTTTGTGGTTTTCTCAAGCCTAACCCTGGGCGTAACCCTAACCCTAACCCTAACCCTAGACTGAGCCAGAAATCTGGCATTTGGCTGTGGAGGATTCCAAGAAGAATGAAGCAGTGGGAGCAAGGTTTTAACTGTATCGTGCTCAACTTGGTCTGCCTTTCGCATGGTGAGTATCCCTGGAGCTCCTGGCTTTGTGGATTTCTCAATCCTAAACGAAGGCGTAACACTGACCCTAACCCTTACCCTAGTTTGAGCCAGAAATCAGGCATAGGGCTATGGCGAGTTCCAAGAAGAATGAAGAAGTGGGAGCAAGGTTTTAACTGTATCGTGCTCAACATGGCCTGCCTTTCACATGGTGAGTGTCCCTGGAGCTCCTGGCTTTGTGGTTTTCTCAAGCCTAACCCTAGGCGTAACCCTAACCCAAGATTGAGCCAGAAATCGGGCACTGGGCTGTGCTGAGTTCCAAGAAGAATGAAGAAGTGGGAACAACGTTATAACTGTATCGTGCACAACTTGGCCTGCCTTTCACATGGTGACTATCCCTGGAGCTCCTGGCTTTGTGGTTTTCTCAAGCCTAACCCTAGGCGTAACCCTGACCCTAACCCTAACCCTAGATTGAGCCAGAAATGTGGCATTTGGCTGTGGAGGATTCCAAGAAGAATGAAGAAGTGGGAGCAAGGTTTTGGCTGTGCTGCGATAAGCTTGGCCTGCCTTTCGCATGGTGAGTGTCCCTGGAGCTCCTGGCTTTGTGGTTTTCTCAAGCCTAACCCTAGGCATAACCCTAACCCTAGATTGAGCCAGAAATCGGGCACTGGGGTGTGCTGAGTTCCAAGCCGAATGAAGATGTGGGAGCAAGGTTTTGGCTGTGCTGCGGTAAGCTTGGCCTGCCTTTCGAATGGTGAGTGTCCCTGGAGCTCCTGGCTTTGTGGATTTCTCAAACCCTAACATTAGGTGTAACCATAACCATAAACCAAGTTTGAGTCAGAAATCGGGCATTGGGCGGGAACGATTTCCAAGAAGAAAGAAGTAGAGGGAGCAAGGTTTTAACTGTATCGTGCTCAACTCGGTCTGCCTTTTGCATGGTGAGTGTCCCTGGAGCTCCTGGCTTTGTGGTTTTCTCAAGCCTAACCCTAGGCGTAACCCTAACCCAAGATTGAGCCAGAAATCGGGCACTGGGCTGTGCTGTGTTCCAAGAAGAATGAAGAAGTGGGAACAAGGTTATAACTGTATCGTGCTCATCTTGGTCTGCCTTTCGCATGGTGAGTATCCCTGGAGCTCCTGGCTTTGTGGATTTCTCAATCCTAAACGAAGGCCTAACCCTGACCCTAACCCTAACCCTAGTTTGAGCCAGAAAACAGGCATTGGGCTGTGGCGAGTTCCAAGAAGAATGAAGAAGTGGGAGCAAGTTTTTAACTGTATCGTGCCCAACTTGGCCTGCCTTTCACATGGTGAGTGTCCCTGGACCTCCTGGCTTTGTGGTTTTCTCAACCCTAACCCTAGGCTTAACCCTAACCCTAACCCTAACCCCAGATTGAGCCAGAAATCTGGCATTTGGCTGTGGAGGATTCCAAGAAGAACGAAGAAGTGGGAGCAAGGTTTTGGCTGTGCTGCGATAAGCTTGGCCTGCCTTTCGCATGGTGAGTGTCCCTGGAGCTCCTGGCTTTGTGGTTTTCTCAAGCCTAACCCTAGGCGTAACCCTAACCCTAGATTGAGCCAGAAAAATGCGTTTGGCTGTGGCGGGTTCCAAGAAGAATGAAGCAGTGGGAGCAAGGTTTTAACTGTATCGTGCCCAACTTGGCCTGCCTTTCACATGGTGAGTGTCCCTGGAGCTCCTGGCTTTGTGGTTTTCTCAAGCCTAACCCTAGGCGTAACTGCAACCATAACCATAGTTTGAGTCAGAAATGGGGCATTGGGCGGCAACGAGTTCCAAGCAGAAAGAAGAAGTGGGAGCAAGGTTTTAACTGTATCGTGCTCTACTTGGTCTGCCTATCACATGGTGAGTGTCCCTGGAGCTCCTGGCTTTGTGGTTTTCTCAAGCCTAACCCTAGGCGTAACCCTAATACTAGACTGAGCTAGAAAGTTGGCGTTTGGCTGTGGCAGGTTCCAAGAAGAACGAAGCAGAGGGAGCAAGGTTTTAACTGTATCGTGCCCAACTTGGCCTGCCTTTCGCATGGTGAGTGTCCCTGGAGCTCCTGGCTTTGTGGTTTTCTCAAGCCTAACCCTAGGTGTAACCCTAACCCTAACCCTAACCCCAAATTGAGCCAGAAATCTGGCATTTGGCTGTGGAGGATTCCAAGAAGAACGAAGAAGTGGGAGCAAGGTTTTGGCTGTGCTGCGATAAGCTTGGCCTGCCTTTCGCATGGTGAGTGTCCCTGGAGCTCCTGGCTTTGTGGTTTTCTCAAGCCTAACCCTAGGCGTAACCCTAACCCTAGATTGATCCGGAAACCGGGCATTTGGCTGTGGCAAGTTCCAAGAAGAATGAAGAAGTGGGAGCAAGGTTTTGGCTGTGCTGCGGTAAGCTTGGCCTGCCTTTCGCATGGTGAGTATCCCTGGAGCTCCTGGCTTTGTGGTTTTCTCAAGCCTAACCCTAGGCGTAACCCTAACCCAAGTTTGAGCCAGAAATCGGGCACTGGGCTCTGCTGTGTTCCAAGAAGAATGAAGAAGTGGGAACAAGGTTTTAACTGTATCGTGCTCAACTTGGCCTGCCTTTCGCATGGTGAGTGTCCCTGGAGCTCCTGGCTTTGTGGTTTTCTCAAGCCTAACCCTAGGCGTAACCCTAACCCTAGACTGAGCTAGAAAGTTGGCGCATGGCTGTGGCGGGTTGCAAGAAGAATGAAGCAGTGGGAGCAAGGTTTTAACTGTATCGTGCTCAACTTGGCCTGCCTTTCACATGGTGAGTGTCCCTGGAGCTCCTGGCATTGTCGTTTTCTCAAGCCTAACCCTCGGCGTAAACCTAACCGTAGATTGATCCGGAAATTGGGCATTTGGCTGTGGCGAGTTCCAAGAAGAATGAAGAAGTGGGAGCAAGGTTTTGGCTGTGCTGCGATGAGCTTGGCCTGCCTTTCACATGGTGAGTGTCCCTGGAGCTCCTGGCTTTGTGGTTTTCTCAAGCCTAACCCTAGGCGTAACCCTAACCCAAGATTGAGCCAGAAATCGGGCACTGGGCTGTGCTGTGTTCCAAGAAGAATGAAGAAGTGGGAACAAGGTTATAACTGTATCGTGCTCATCTTGGTCTGCCTTTCGCATGGTGAGTGTCCCTGGAGCTCCTGGCTTTGTGGTTTTCTCAAGCCTAAACCTAGGCGTAACTGCAACCATACCCATAGTTTGAGTCAGAAATGGGGCATTGGGCGGTGGCGAGTTCCAAGCAGAAAGAAGAAGTGGGAGCAAGGTTTTGGCTGTGCTGCGATAAGCTTGGCCTGCCTTTCGCATGGTGAGTGTCCCTGGAGCTCCTGGCTTTGTGGTTTTCTCAAGCCTAACCCTAGGCGTAACCCTAACCCAAGATTGAGCCAGAAATCGGGCACTGGGCTGTGCTGTGTTCCAAGAAGAATGAAGCAGTGGGAGCAAGGTTTTAACTGTATCGTGCCCAACTTGGCCTGCCTTTCGCATGGTGAGTGTCCCTGGAGCTCCTGGCTTTGTGGTTTTCTCAACCCTAACCCTAGGCTTAACCCTAACCCTAGATTCATCCGGAAATCGGCCATTTGGCTGTGGCAAGTTCCAAGAAGAATGAAGAAGTGGGAGCAAGGTTTTGGCTATGCTGCGATAAGCTTGGCCTGCCTTTCACATGGTGAGTGTCCCTGGAGCTCCTGGCTTTGTGGTTTTCTCAAACCCTAACACTAGGTGTTACTGTAACCATAACCATAGTTTGTGTCACAAATTGGGCATTGGGCGGCGGCAGGTTCCAAGCAGAAAGAAGAAGTGGGAGCAAGGTTTTAACTGTATCGTGCTCTACTTGGCCTGCCTTTCACATGGTGAGTGTCCCTGGAGCTCCTGGCTTTGTGGTTTTCGCAAGCCTAACCCTAGGCGTAACCCTAACCCTAGATTGAGCCAGAAATCGGGCACTGGGGTGTGCTGAGGTCCAAGCAGAACGAAGAAGTGGGAGCAAGGTTTTGGCTGTGCTGCGGTCATCTTGGCCTGCCTTTCACATGGTGAGTGTCCATTGAGCTCCTGGCTTTGTGGTTTTCTCAAGCCTAACCCTAGGCGTAACCCTAACCCTAGCCCTAATCCTAGATTGACCCAGAAATCAGGCATTGGGCTGTGCTGAGTTCCAAGAAGAATGAAGAAGTGGGAGCAAGGTTTTAACTGTATCGTGCCCAACTTGGCCTGCCTTTCGCATGGTGAGTGTCCCTGGAGCTCCTGGCTTTGTGGTTTTCTCAACCCTAACCCAAGGCGTAACGCTAACCCTAACCCTAACCCCAGATTGAGCCAGAAATCTGGCATTTGGCTGTGGAGGATTCCAAGAAGAACGAAGAAGTGGGAGCAAGGTTTTGGCTGTGCTGCGATAAGCTTGGCCTGCCTTTCGCATGGTGAGTGTCCCTGGAGCTCCTGGCTTTGTGGTTTTCTCAAGCCTAACCCTAGGCGTAACCCTAACCCTAGATTGAGCCAGAAAAATGCGTTTGGCTGTGGCGGGTTCCAAGAAGAATGAAGCAGTGGGAGCAAGGTTTTAACTGTATCGTGCCCAACTTGGCCTGCCTTTCACATGGTGAGTGTCCCTTGAGCTCCTGGCTTTGTGGTTTTCTCAAGCCTAACCCTAGGCGTAACCCTAACCCTAGCCCTAACCCTAGATTGACCCAGAAATCAGGCATTGGGCTGTGCTGAGTTCCAAGAAGAATGAAGAAGTGGGAGCAAGGTTTTAACTGTATCGTGCTCAACTTGGCCTGCCTTTCGCATGGTGAGTGTCCCTGGAGCTCCTGGCTTTGTGGATTTTTCAAACCCTAACATTAGGTGTAACCATAACCATAACCCTAGTTTGAGTCAGAAATCGGGCATTGGGAGGCAACGAGTTCCAAGCAGAAAGAAGTAGAGGGAGCAGGGTTTTAACTGTATCGTGCTCAACTTGTCCTGCCTTTCACATGGTGAGTGTCCCTGGAGCTCCTGGCTTTGTGGTTTTCTCAACCCTAACCCTAGGCGTAACCCAAACCCTAGATTGATCTGGAAATCGGGCACTGGGCTGTGGCGAGTTCCAAGAAGAATTAAGAAGTGGGAGCAAGGTTTTAACTGTATCGTGCTCTACTTGGTCTGCCTTTCACATGCTGAGTATCCCTGGAGCTCCTGGCTTTGTGGTTTTCTCAAGCCTAACCCTGGGCGTAACCCTAACCCTAACCCTAACCCTAGACTGAGCCAGAAATCTGGCATTTGGCTGTGGAGGATTCCAAGAAGAATGAAGAAGTGGGAGCAAGCTTTTAACTGTATCGTGCTCAACTTGGTCTGCCTTTCGCATGGTGAGTATCCCTGGAGCTCCTGGCTTTGTGGATTTCTCAATCCTAAACGAAGGCGTAACACTGACCCTAACCCTTACCCTAGTTTGAGCCAGAAATCAGGCATAGGGCTGTGGCGAGTTCCAAGAAGAATGAAGAAGTGGGAGCAATGTTTTAACTGTATCGTGCCCAACTTGGCCTGCCTTTCACATGGTGAGTGTCCCTTGAGCTCCTGGCTTTGTGGTTTTCTCAAGCCTAACCCTAGGCGTAACCCTAACCCTACATTGAGCCAGAAATCGGGCACTGGGCTGTGCTGTGTTCCAAGAAGAATGAAGCAGTGGAAGCAAGGTTTTAACTGTATCGTGCCCAACTTGGCCTGCCTTTCACATGGTGAGTATCCCTGGAGCTCCTGGCTTTGTGGTTTTCTCAAACCCTAACACTAGGTGTTACTGTAACCATAACCATAGTTTGTGTCACAAATTGGGCATTGGGCGGCGGCAGGTTCCAAGCAGAAAGAAGAAGTGGGAGCAAGGTTTTAACTGTATCGTGCTCTACTTGGCCTGCCTTTCACATGGTGAGTGTCCCTGGAGCTCCTGGCTTTGTGGTTTTCGCAAGCCTAACCCTAGGCGTAACCCTAACCCTAGATTGAGCCAGAAATCGGGCACTGGGGTGTGCTGAGGTCCAAGCAGAACGAAGAAGTGGGAGCAAGGTTTTGGCTGTGCTGCGGTAATCTTGGCCTGCCTTTCACATGGTGAGTGTCCCTTGAGCTCCTGGCTTTGTGGTTTTCTCAAGCCTAACCCTAGGCGTAACCCTAACCCTAGCCCTAATCCTAGATTGACCCAGAAATCAGGCATTGGGCTGTGCTGAGTTCCAAGAAGAATGAAGAAGTGGGAGCAAGGTTTTAACTGTATCGTGCTCAACTTGGCCTGCCTTTCGCATGGTGAGTGTCCCTGGAGCTCCTGGCTTTGTGGTTTTCTCAAGCCTAACCCTAGGCGTAACCCTAACCCTAACCCTAACCCCAAATTGAGCCAGAAATCTGGCATTTGGCTGTGGAGGATTCCAAGAAGAACGAAGAAGTGGGAGCAAGGTTTTGGCTGTGCTGCGATAAGCTTGGCCTGCCTTTCGCATGGTGAGTGTCCCTGGAGCTCCTGGCTTTGTGGTTTTCTCAAGCCTAACCCTAGGCGTACCCCTAACCCTAGATTGATCCGGAAATCGGGTATTTGGCTGTGGCAAGTTCCAAGAAGAATGAAGAAGAGGGAGCAAGGTTTTGGCTGTGCTGCGGTAAGCTTGGCCTGCCTTTCGCATGGTGAGTGTCCCTGGAGCTCCTGGCTTTGTGGTTTTCTCAAGCCTAACCCTAGGCGTACCCCTAACCCTAGATTGATCCGGAAATCGGGCATTTGGCTGTGGCAAGTTCCAAGAAGAATGAAGAAGTGGGAGCAAGGTTTTGGCTGTGCTGCAGTAAGCTTGGCCTGCCTTTCGCATGGTGAGTGTCCCTGGAGCTCCTGGCTTTGTGGATTTCTCAAGCCTAACATCAGGTGGAACCATAACCATAACCCTAGTTTGAGTCAGAAATCGGGCATTGGGCGGCAACGAGTTCCAAGAAGAAAGAAGTAGAGGGAGCAGGGTTTTAACTGTATCGTGCTCAACTTGGCCTGCCTTTCGCATGGTGAGTATCCCTGGACCTCCTGGCTTTGTGGTTTTCTCAAGCCTAACCCTAGGCGTAACCCTAACCCAAGATTGAGCCAGAAATCGGGCACTGGGCTGTGCTGAGTTCCAAGAAGAATGAAGAAGTGGGAACAAGGTTTTAACTGTATCGTGCTCAACTTGGCCTGCGTTTCGCATGGTGACTATCCCTGGAGCTCCTGGCTTTGTGGTTTTCTCAAGCCTAACCTTAGGCGTAACCCTGACCCTAACCCTAACCCTAGATTGAGCCAGAAAAGTGGCATTTGGCTGTGGAGGATTCCAAGAAGAATGAAGAAGTGGGAGCAAGGTTTTGGCTGTGCTGCGATAAGCTTGGCCTGCCTTTCGCATGGTGAGTGTCCCTGGAGCTCCTGGCTTTGTGGTTTTCTCAACCCTAACCCTAGGCTTAACCCTAACCCTAGATTCATCCGGAAATCGGCTATTTGGCTGTGGCAAGTTCCAAGAAGAATGAAGAAGTGGGAGCAAGGTTTTGGCTATGCTGCGATAAGCTTGGCCTGCCTTTCACATGGTGAGTATCCCTGGAGCTCCTGGCTTTGTGGTTTTCTCAAACCCTAACACTAGGTGTTACTGTAACCATAACCATAGTTTGTGTCACAAATTGGGCATTGGGCGGCGGCAGGTTCCAAGCAGAAAGAAGAAGTGGGAGCAAGGTTTTAACTGTATCGTGCTCTACTTGGCCTGCCTTTCACATGGTGAGTGTCCCTGGAGCTCCTGGCTTTGTGGTTTTCTCAAGCCTAACCCTAGGCGTACCCCTAACCCTAGATTGATCCGGAAATCGGGTATTTGGCTGTGGCAAGTTCCAAGAAGAATGAAGAAGAGGGAGCAAGGTTTTGGCTGTGCTGCGGTAAGCTTGGCCTGCCTTTCGCATGGTGAGTGTCCCTGGAGCTCCTGGCTTTGTGGTTTTCTCAAGCCTAACCCTAGGCGTAACCCTAACCCTAGCCCTAATCCTAGATTGACCCAGAAATCAGGCATTGGGCTGTGCTGAGTTCCAAGAAGAATGAAGAAGTGGGAGCAAGGTTTTAACTGTATCGTGCTCAACTTGGCCTGCCTTTCGCATGGTGAGTGTCCCTGGAGCTCCTGGCTTTGTGGTTTTCTCAACCCTAACCCAAGGCGTAACGCTAACCCTAACCCTAACCCCAGATTGAGCCAGAAATCTGGCATTTGGCTGTGGAGGATTCCAAGAAGAACGAAGAAGTGGGAGCAAGGTTTTGGCTGTGCTGCGATAAGCTTGGCCTGCCTTTCGCATGGTGAGTGTCCCTGGAGCTCCTGGCTTTGTGGTTTTCTCAAGCCTAACCCTAGGCGTAACCCTAACCCTAGATTGAGCCAGAAAAATGCGTTTGGCTGTGGCGGGTTCCAAGAAGAATGAAGCAGTGGGAGCAAGGTTTTAACTGTATCGTGCCCAACTTGGCCTGCCTTTCACATGGTGAGTGTCCCTTGAGCTCCTGGCTTTGTGGTTTTCTCAAGCCTAACCCTAGGCGTAACCCTAACCCTAGCCCTAATCCTAGATTGACCCAGAAATCAGGCATTGGGCTGTGCTGAGTTCCAAGAAGAATGAAGAAGTGGGAGCAAGGTTTTAACTGTATCGTGCTCAACTTGGCCTGCCTTTCGCATGGTGAGTGTCCCTGGAGCTCCTGGCTTTGTGGATTTTTCAAACCCTAACATTAGGTGTAACCATAACCATAACCCTAGTTTGAGTCAGAAATCGGGCATTGGGAGGCAACGAGTTCCAAGCAGAAAGAAGTAGAGGGAGCAGGGTTTTAACTGTATCGTGCTCAACTTGTCCTGCCTTTCACATGGTGAGTATCCCTGGAGCTCCTGGCTTTGTGGTTTTCTCAAGCCTAACCCTAGGCGTAACCCAAACCCTAGATTGATCTGGAAATCGGGCACTGGGCTGTGGCGAGTTCCAAGAAGAATTAAGAAGTGGGAGCAAGGTTTTAACTGTATCGTGCTCTACTTGGTCTGCCTTTCACATGCTGAGTATCCCTGGAGCTCCTGGCTTTGTGGTTTTCTCAAGCCTAACCCTGGGCGTAACCCTAACCCTAACCCTAACCCTAGACTGAGCCAGAAATCTGGCATTTGGCTGTGGAGGATTCCAAGAAGAATGAAGAAGTGGGAGCAAGCTTTTAACTGTATCGTGCTCAACTTGGTCTGCCTTTCGCATGGTGAGTATCCCTGGAGCTCCTGGCTTTGTGGATTTCTCAATCCTAAACGAAGGCGTAACACTGACCCTAACCCTTACCCTAGTTTGAGCCAGAAATCAGGCATAGGGCTGTGGCGAGTTCCAAGAAGAATGAAGAAGTGGGAGCAAGGTTTTAACTGTATCGTGCCCAACTTGGCCTGCCTTTCACATGGTGAGTGTCCCTTGAGCTCCTGGCTTTGTGGTTTTCTCAAGCCTAACCCTAGGCGTAACCCTAACCCTACATTGAGCCAGAAATCGGGCACTGGGCTGTGCTGTGTTCCAAGAAGAATGAAGCAGTGGGAGCAAGGTTTTAACTGTATCGTGCCCAACTTGGCCTGCCTTTCACATGGTGAGTATCCCTGGAGCTCCTGGCTTTGTGGTTTTCTCAAACCCTAACACTAGGTGTTACTGTAACCATAACCATAGTTTGTGTCACAAATTGGGCATTGGGCGGCGGCAGGTTCCAAGCAGAAAGAAGAAGTGGGAGCAAGGTTTTAACTGTATCGTGCTCTACTTGGCCTGCCTTTCACATGGTGAGTGTCCCTGGAGCTCCTGGCTTTGTGGTTTTCGCAAGCCTAACCCTAGGCGTAACCCTAACCCTAGATTGAGCCAGAAATCGGGCACTGGGCTGTGCTGAGGTCCAAGCAGAACGAAGAAGTGGGAGCAAGGTTTTGGCTGTGCTGCGGTAATCTTGGCCTGCCTTTCACATGGTGAGTGTCCCTTGAGCTCCTGGCTTTGTGGTTTTCTCAAGCCTAACCCTAGGCGTAACCCTAACCCTAGCCCTAACCCTAGATTGACCCAGAAATCAGGCATTGGGCTGTGCTGAGTTCCAAGAAGAATGAAGAAGTGGGAGCAAGGTTTTAACTGTATCGTGCTCAACTTGGCCTGCCTTTCGCATGGTGAGTGTCCCTGGAGCTCCTGGCTTTGTGGTTTTCGCAAGCCTAACCCTAGGCGTAACCCTAACCCTAACCCTAACCCCAAATTGAGCCAGAAATCTGGCATTTGGCTGTGGAGGATTCCAAGAAGAGCGAAGAAGTGGGAGCAAGGTTTTGGCTGTGCTGCGATAAGCTTGGCCTGCCTTTCGCATGGTGAGTGTCCCTGGAGCTCCTGGCTTTGTGGTTTTCTCAAGCCTAACCCTAGGCGTACCCCTAACCCTAGATTGATCCGGAAATCGGGCATTTGGCTGTGGCAAGTTCCAAGAAGAATGAAGAAGTGGGAGCAAGGTTTTGGCTGTGCTGCGGTAAGCTTGGTCTGCCTTTCGCATGGTGAGTGTCCCTGGAGCTCCTGGCTTTGTGGTTTTCTCAAGCCTAACCCTAGGCGTACCCCTAACCCTAGATTGATCCGGAAATCGGGCATTTGGCTGTGGCAAGTTCCAAGAAGAATGAAGAAGTGGGAGCAAGGTTTTGGCTGTGCTGCAGTAAGCTTGGCCTGCCTTTCGCATGGTGAGTGTCCCTGGAGCTCCTGGCTTTGTGGATTTCTCAAGCCTAACATCAGGTGGAACCATAACCATAACCCTAGTTTGAGTCAGAAATCGGGCATTGGGCGGCAACGAGTTCCAAGAAGAAAGAAGTAGAGGGAGCAGGGTTTTAACTGTATCGTGCTCAACTTGGCCTGCCTTTCGCATGGTGAGTATCCCTGGACCTCCTGGCTTTGTGGTTTTCTCAAGCCTAACCCTAGGCGTAACCCTAACCCAAGATTGAGCCAGAAATCGGGCACTGGGCTGTGCTGTGTTCCAAGAAGAATGAAGAAGTGGGAACAAGGTTTTAACTGTATCGTGCTCAACTTGGCCTGCGTTTCGCATGGTGAGTGTCCCTGGAGCTCCTGGCTTTGTGGTTTTCTCAAGCCTAACCCTAGGCGTAACCCTAACCCTAGACTGAGCTAGAAAGTTGGCACATGGCTGTGGCGGGTTGCAAGAAGAATGAAGCAGTGGGAGCAAGGTTTTAACTGTATCGTGCTCAACTTGGCCTGCCTTTCACATGGTGAGTGTCCCTGGAGCTCCTGGCTTTGTGGTTTTCTCAAGCC
Organism: Cyanocitta stelleri; assembly: GCA_026167965.1. NCBI lineage: Eukaryota > Metazoa > Chordata > Aves > Passeriformes > Corvidae > Cyanocitta > Cyanocitta stelleri. Next base: position 341,677 of record JANXIP010000035.1, read on the forward strand.
TAACCCTAGGCGTAACCCTAACCCAAGATTGAGCCAGAAATCGGGCACTGGGCTGTGCTGAGTTCCAAGAAGAATGAAGAAGTGGGAACAAGGTTATAACTGTATCGTGCACAACTTGGCCTGCCTTTCACATGGTGACTATCCCTGGAGCTCCTGGCTTTGTGGTTTTCTCAAGCCTAACCTTAGGCGTAACCCTGACCCTAACCCTAACCCTAGATTGAGCCAGAAAAGTGGCATTTGGCTGTGGAGGATTCCAAGAAGAATGAAGAAGTGGGAGCAAGGTTTTGGCTGTGCTGCGATAAGCTTGGCCTGCCTTTCGCATGGTGAGTGTCCCTGGAGCTCCTGGCTTTGTGGTTTTCTCAAGCCTAACCCTAGGCGTAACCCTAACCGTAGATTGATCCGGAAATCGGGCATTTGGCTGTGGCGGGTTCCAAGAAGAATGAAGCAGTGGGAGCAAGGTTTTAACTGTATCGTGCCCAACTTGGCCTGCCTTTCGCATGGTGAGTGTCCCTGGAGCTCCTGGCTTTGTGGTTTTCTCAACCCTAACCCTAGGCTTAACCCTAACCCTAGATTCATCCGGAAATCGGCCATTTGGCTGTGGCAAGTTCCAAGAAGAATGAAGAAGTGGGAGCAAGGTTTTGGCTATGCTGCGATAAGCTTGGCCTGCCTTTCACATGGTGAGTATCCCTGGAGCTCCTGGCTTTGTGGTTTTCTCAAACCCTAACACTAGGTGTTACTGTAACCATAACCATAGTTTGTGTCACAAATTGGGCATTGGGCGGCGGCAGGTTCCAAGCAGAAAGAAGAAGTGGGAGCAAGGTTTTAACTGTATCGTGCTCTACTTGGCCTGCCTTTCACATGGTGAGTGTCCCTGGAGCTCCTGGCTTTGTGGTTTTCGCAAGCCTAACCCTAGGCGTAACCCTAACCCTAGATTGAGCCAGAAATCGGGCACTGGGGTGTGCTGAGTTCCAAGCAGAACGAAGAAGTGGGAGCAAGGTTTTGGCTGTGCTGCGGTAATCTTGGCCTGCCTTTCACATGGTGAGTGTCCCTTGAGCTCCTGGCTTTGTGGTTTTCTCAAGCCTAACCCTAGGCGTAACCCTAACCCTAGCCCTAATCCTAGATTGACCCAGAAATCAGGCATTGGGCTGTGCTGAGTTCCAAGAAGAATGAAGAAGTGGGAGCAAGGTTTTAACTGTATCGTGCTCAACTTGGCCGGCCTTTCTCGTGGTGAGTGTCCCTGGAGCTCCTGGCTTTGTGGTTTTCTCAACCCTAACCCTAGGCGTAACGCTAACCCTAACCCTAACCCCAGATTGAGCCAGAAATCTGGCATTTGGCTGTGGAGGATTCCAAGAAGAACGAAGAAGTGGGAGCAAGGTTTTGGCTGTGCTGCGATAAGCTTGGCCTGCCTTTCGCATGGTGAGTGTCCCTGGAGCTCCTGGCTTTGTGGTTTTCTCAAGCCTAACCCTAGGCGTAACCCTAACCCTAGATTGAGCTAGAAAAATGCGTTTGGCTGTGGCGGGTTCCAAGAAGAATGAAGAAGTGGGAGCAAGGTTTTAACTGTATCGTGCTCAACTTGGCCTGCCTTTCGCATGGTGAGTGTCCCTGGAGCTCCTGGCATTGTGGATTTTTCAAACCCTAACATTAGGTGTAACCATAACCATAACCCTAGTTTGAGTCAGAAATCAGGCATTGGGAGGCAACGAGTTCCAAGCAGAAAGAAGTAGAGGGAGCAAGGTTTTAACTGTATCGTGCTCTACTTGGTCTGCCTTTCGCATGGTGAGTGTCCCTGGAGCTCCTGGCTTTGTGGTTTTCTCAAGCCTTACCCTGGGCGTAACCCTAACCCTAACCCTAACCCTAGACTGAGCCAGAAATCTGGCATTTGGCTGTGGAGGATTCCAAGAAGAATGAAGCAGTGGGAGCAAGGTTTTAACTGTATCGTGCTCTACTTGGTCTGCCTTTCGCATGGTGAGTATCCCTGGAGCTCCTGGCTTTGTGGATTTCTCAATCCTAAACGAAGGCGTAACACTGACCCTAACCCTTACCCTAGTTTGAGCCAGAAATCGGGCATAGGGCTATGGCGAGTTCCAAGAAGAATGAAGAAGTGGGAGCAAGGTTTTAACTGTATCGTGCTCAACATGGCCTGCCTTTCACATGGTGAGTGTCCCTGGAGCTCCTGGCTTTGTGGTTTTCTCAAGCCTAACCCTAGGCGTAACCCTAACCCAAGATTGAGCCAGAAATCGGGCACTGGGCTGTGCTGAGTTCCAAGAAGAATGAAGAAGTGGGAGCAACGTTATAACTGTATGGTGCACAACTTGGCCTGCCTTTCACATGGTGACTATCCCTGGAGCTCCTGGCTTTGTGGTTTTCTCAAGCCTAACCCTAGGCGTAACCCTGACCCTAACCCTTACCCTAGATTGAGCCAGAAATGTGGCATTTGGCTGTGGAGGATTCCAAGAAGAATGAAGAAGTGGGAGCAAGGTTTTGGCTGTGCTGCGATAAGCTTGGCCTGCCTTTCGCATGGTGAGTGTCCCTGGAGCTCCTGGCTTTGTGGTTTTCTCAAGCCTAACCCTAGGCATAACCCTAACCCTAGATTGAGCCAGAAATCGGGCACTGGGGTGTGCTGAGTTCCAAGCCGAATGAAGATGTGGGAGCAAGGTTTTGGCTGCGCTGCGGTAAGCTTGGCCTGCCTTTCGAATGGTGAGTGTCCCTGGAGCTCCTGGCTTTGTGGATTTCTCAAATCCTAACATTAGGTATAACCATAACCATAAACCAAGTTTGAGTCAGAAATCGGGCATTGGGCGGGAACGAGTTCCAAGAAGAAAGAAGTAGAGGGAGCAAGGTTTTAACTGTATCGTGCTCAACTCGGTCTGCCTTTCGCATGGTGAGTGTCCCTGGAGCTCCTGGCTTTGTGGTTTTCTCAAGCCTAACCCTAGGCGTAACCCTAACCCAAGATTGAGCCAGAAATCGGGCACTGGGCTGTGCTGTGTTCCAAGAAGAATGAAGAAGTGGGAACAAGGTTATAACTGTATCGTGCTCATCTTGGTCTGCCTTTCGCATGGTGAGTATCCCTGGAGCTCCTGGCTTTGTGGATTTCTCAATCCTAAACGAAGGCCTAACCCTGACCCTAACCCTAACCCTAGTTTGAGCCAGAAAACAGGCATTGGGCTGTGGCGAGTTCCAAGAAGAATGAAGAAGTGGGAGCAAGGTTTTAACTGTATCGTGCCCAACTTGGCCTGCCTTTCACATGGTGAGTGTCCCTGGAGCTCCTGGCTTTGTGGTTTTCTCAACCCTAACCCTAGGCTTAACCCTAACCCTAACCCTAACCCCAGATTGAGCCAGAAATCTGGCATTTGGCTGTGGAGGATTCCAAGAAGAACGAAGAAGTGGGAGCAAGGTTTTGGCTGTGCTGCGGTAAGCTTGGCCTGCCTTTCGCATGGTGAGTGTCCCTGGAGCTCCTGGCTTTGTGGATTTCTCAAGCCTAACATCAGGTGTAACCATAACCATAACCCTAGTTTGAGTCAGAAATCGGGCATTGGGCGGCAACGAGTTCCAAGAAGAAAGAAGTAGAGGGAGCAGGGTTTTAACTGTATCGTGCTCAACTTGGCCTGCCTTTCACATGGTGACTATCCCTGGAGCTCCTGGCTTTGTGGTTTTCTCAAGCCTAACCTTAGGCGTAACCCTGACCCTAACCCTAACCCTAGATTGAGCCAGAAAAGTGGCATTTGGCTGTGGAGGATTCCAAGAAGAATGAAGAAGTGGGAGCAAGGTTTTGGCTGTGCTGCGATAAGCTTGGCCTGCCTTTCGCATGGTGAGTGTCCCTGGAGCTCCTGGCTTTGTGGTTTTCTCAAGCCTAACCCTAGGCGTAACCCTAACCCTAGATTGATCCGGAAATCGGGCATTTGGCTGTGGCGGGTTCCAAGAAGAATGAAGCAGTGGGAGCAAGGTTTTAACTGTATCGTGCCCAACTTGGCCTGCCTTTCGCATGGTGAGTGTCCCTGGAGCTCCTGGCTTTGTGGTTTTCTCAACCCTAACCCTAGGCTTAACCCTAACCCTAGATTCATCCGGAAATCGGCTATTTGGCTGTGGCAAGTTCCAAGAAGAATGAAGAAGTGGGAGCAAGGTTTTGGCTATGCTGCGATAAGCTTGGCCTGCCTTTCACATGGTGAGTATCCCTGGAGCTCCTGGCTTTGTGGTTTTCTCAAACCCTAACACTAGGTGTTACTGTAACCATAACCATAGTTTGTGTCACAAATTGGGCATTGGGCGGCGGCAGGTTCCAAGCAGAAAGAAGAAGTGGGAGCAAGGTTTTAACTGTATCGTGCTCTACTTGGCCTGCCTTTCACATGGTGAGTGTCCCTGGAGCTCCTGGCTTTGTGGTTTTCTCAAGCCTAACCCTAGGCGTACCCCTAACCCTAGATTGATCCGGAAATCGGGTATTTGGCTGTGGCAAGTTCCAAGAAGAATGAAGAAGAGGGAGCAAAGTTTTGGCTGTGCTGCGGTAAGCTTGGCCTGCCTTTCACATGGTGAGTGTCCCTTGAGCTCCTGGCTTTGTGGTTTTCTCAAGCCTAACCCTAGGCGTAACCCTAACCCTAGCCCTAATCCTAGATTGACCCAGAAATCAGGCATTGGGCTGTGCTGAGTTCCAAGAAGAATGAAGAAGTGGGAGCAAGGTTTTAACTGTATCGTGCTCAACTTGGCCGGCCTTTCTCGTGGTGAGTGTCCCTGGAGCTCCTGGCTTTGTGGTTTTCTCAACCCTAACCCTAGGCGTAACGCTAACCCTAACCCTAACCCCAGATTGAGCCAGAAATCTGGCATTTGGCTGTGGAGGATTCCAAGAAGAACGAAGAAGTGGGAGCAAGGTTTTGGCTGTGCTGCGATAAGCTTGGCCTGCCTTTCGCATGGTGAGTGTCCCTGGAGCTCCTGGCTTTGTGGTTTTCTCAAGCCTAACCCTAGGCGTAACCCTAACCCTAGATTGAGCTAGAAAAATGCGTTTGGCTGTGGCGGGTTCCAAGAAGAATGAAGCAGTGGGAGCAAGGTTTTAACTGTATCGTGCCCAACTTGGCCTGCCTTTCACATGGTGAGTGTCCCTGGAGCTCCTGGCTTTGTGGTTTTCTCAAGCCTAACCCTAGGCGTAACCCTAACCCTAGCCCTAACCCTAGATTGACCCAGAAATCAGGCTTTGGGCTGTGCTGAGTTCCAAGAAGAATGAAGAAGTGGGAGCAAGGTTTTAACTGTATCGTGCTCAACTTGGCCTGCCTTTCGCATGGTGAGTGTCCCTGGAGCTCCGGGCTTTGTGGATTTTTCAAACCCTAACATTAGGTGTAACCATAACCATAACCCTAGTTTGAGTCAGAAATCAGGCATTGGGAGGAAACGAGTTCCAAGCAGAAAGAAGTAGAGGGAGCAAGGTTTTAACTGTATCGTGCTCTACTTGGTCTGCCTTTCGCATGGTGAGTGTCCCTGGAGCTCCTGGCTTTGTGGTTTTCTCAAGCCTAACCCTGGGCGTAACCCTAACCCTAACCCTAACCCTAGACTGAGCCAGAAATCTGGCATTTGGCTGTGGAGGATTCCAAGAAGAATGAAGCAGTGGGAGCAAGGTTTTAACTGTATCGTGCTCAACTTGGTCTGCCTTTCGCATGGTGAGTATCCCTGGAGCTCCTGGCTTTGTGGATTTCTCAATCCTAAACGAAGGCGTAACACTGACCCTAACCCTTACCCTAGTTTGAGCCAGAAATCGGGCATAGGGCTATGGCGAGTTCCAAGAAGAATGAAGAAGTGGGAGCAAGGTTTTAACTGTATCGTGCTCAACATGGCCTGCCTTTCACATGGTGAGTGTCCCTGGAGCTCCTGGCTTTGTGGTTTTCTCAAGCCTAACCCTAGGCGTAACCCTAACCCAAGATTGAGCCAGAAATCGGGCACTGGGCTGTGCTGAGTTCCAAGAAGAATGAAGAAGTGGGAGCAACGTTATAACTGTATCGTGCACAACTTGGCCTGCCTTTCACATGGTGACTATCCCTGGAGCTCCTGGCTTTGTGGTTTTCTCAAGCCTAACCCTAGGCGTAACCCTGACCCTAACCCTTACCCTAGATTGAGCCAGAAATGTGGCATTTGGCTGTGGAGGATTCCAAGAAGAATGAAGAAGTGGGAGCAAGGTTTTGGCTGTGCTGCGATAAGCTTGGCCTGCCTTTCGCATGGTGAGTGTCCCTGGAGCTCCTGGCTTTGTGGTTTTCTCAAGCCTAACCCTAGGCATAACCCTAACCCTAGATTGAGCCAGAAATCGGGCACTGGGGTGTGCTGAGTTCCAAGCCGAATGAAGATGTGGGAGCAAGGTTTTGGCTGCGCTGCGGTAAGCTTGGCCTGCCTTTCGAATGGTGAGTGTCCCTGGAGCTCCTGGCTTTGTGGATTTCTCAAATCCTAACATTAGGTATAACCATAACCATAAACCAAGTTTGAGTCAGAAATCGGGCATTGGGCGGGAACGAGTTCCAAGAAGAAAGAAGTAGAGGGAGCAAGGTTTTAACTGTATCGTGCTCAACTCGGTCTGCCTTTCGCATGGTGAGTGTCCCTGGAGCTCCTGGCTTTGTGGTTTTCTCAAGCCTAACCCTAGGCGTAACCCTAACCCAAGATTGAGCCAGAAATCGGGCACTGGGCTGTGCTGTGTTCCAAGAAGAATGAAGAAGTGGGAACAAGGTTATAACTGTATCGTGCTCATCTTGGTCTGCCTTTCGCATGGTGAGTATCCCTGGAGCTCCTGGCTTTGTGGATTTCTCAATCCTAAACGAAGGCCTAACCCTGACCCTAACCCTAACCCTAGTTTGAGCCAGAAAACAGGCATTGGGCTGTGGCGAGTTCCAAGAAGAATGAAGAAGTGGGAGCAAGGTTTTAACTGTATCGTGCCCAACTTGGCCTGCCTTTCACATGGTGAGTGTCCCTGGAGCTCCTGGCTTTGTGGTTTTCTCAACCCTAACCCTAGGCTTAACCCTAACCCTAACCCTAACCCCAGATTGAGCCAGAAATCTGGCATTTGGCTGTGGAGGATTCCAAGAAGAACGAAGAAGTGGGAGCAAGGTTTTGGCTGTGCTGCGGTAAGCTTGGCCTGCCTTTCGCATGGTGAGTGTCCCTGGAGCTCCTGGCTTTGTGGATTTCTCAAGCCTAACATCAGGTGTAACCATAACCATAACCCTAGTTTGAGTCAGAAATCGGGCATTGGGCGGCAACGAGTTCCAAGAAGAAAGAAGTAGAGGGAGCAGGGTTTTAACTGTATCGTGCTCAACTTGGCCTGCCTTTCACATGGTGAGTGTCCCTGGAGCTCCTGGCTTTGTCGTTTTCTCAAGCCTAACCCTCGGCGTAAACCTAACCGTAGATTGATCCGGAAATTGGGCATTTGGCTGTGGCGAGTTCCAAGAAGAATGAAGAAGTGGGAGCAAGGTTTTGGCTGTGCTGCGATGAGCTTGGCCTGCCTTTCACATGGTGAGTGTCCCTGGAGCTCCTGGCTTTGTGGTTTTCTCAAGCCTAACCCTAGGCGTAACCCTAACCCAAGATTGAGCCAGAAATCGGGCACTGGGCTGTGCTGAGTTCCAAGAAGAATGAAGAAGTGGGAACAACGTTATAACTGTATCGTGCACAACTTGGCCTGCTTTTCACATGGTGACTATCCCTGGAGCTCCTGGCTTTGTGGTTTTCTCAAGCCTAACCCTAGGCGTAACCCTAACCCTAACCCTAACCCTAGATTGAGCCAGAAAAGTGGCATTTGGCTGTGGAGGATTCCAAGAAGAATGAAGAAGTGGGAGCAAGGTTTTGGCTGTGCTGCGATAAGCTTGGCCTGCCTTTCGCATGGTGAGTGTCCCTGGAGCTCCTGGCTTTGTGGTTTTCTCAAGCCTAACCCTAGGCGTAACCCTAAACCAAGATTGAGCCAGAAATCGGGCACTGGGCTGTGCTGTGTTCCAAGAAGAATGAAGAAGTGGGAACAAGGTTATAACTGTATCGTGCTCATCTTGGTCTGCCTTTCGCATGGTGAGTATCCCTGGAGCTCCTGGCTTTGTGGTTTTCTCAAGCCTAACCCTAGGCGTAACCCTGACCCTAACCCTAACCCTAGATTGAGCCAGAAATGTGGCATTTGGCGGTGGAGGATTCCAAGAAGAATGAAGAAGTGGGAGCAAGGTTTTGGCTGTGCTGCGATAAGCTTGGCCTGCCTTTCGCATGGTGAGTGTCCCTGGAGCTCCTGGCTTTGTGGTTTTCTCAAGCCTAACCCTAGGCGTAACCCTAACCCTAGATTGATCCGGAAATCGGGCATTTGGCTGTGGCAAGTTCCAAGAAGAATGAAGAAGTGGGAGCAAGGTTTTGGCTGTGCTGCGGTAAGCTTGGCCTGCCTTTCGCATGGTGAGTGTCCCTGGAGCTCCTGGCTTTGTGGATTTCTCAAGCCTAACATCAGGTGTAACCATAACCATAACCCTAGTTTGAGTCAGAAATCGGGCATTGGGCGGCAACGAGTTCCAAGAAGAAAGAAGTAGAGGGAGCAGGGTTTTAACTGTATCGTGCTCAACTTGGCCTGCCTTTCGCATGGTGAGTATCCCTGGAGCTCCTGGCTTTGTGGTTTTCTCAAGCCTAACCCTAGGCGTAACCCTAAGCCAAGATTGAGCCAGAAATCGGGCACTGGGCTGTGCTGTGTTCCAAGAAGAATGAAGAAGTGGGAACAAGGTTTTAACTGTATCGTGCTCAACTTGGCCTGCCTTTCGCATGGTGAGTGTCCCTGGAGCTCCTGGCTTTGTGGTTTTCTCAAGCCTAACCCTAGGCTTAACCCTAACCCTAGACTGAGCTAGAAAGTTGGCGCATGGCTGTGGCGGGCTGCAAGAAGAATGAAGCAGTGGGAGCAAGGTTTTAACTGTATCGTGCTCAACTTGGCCTGCCTTTCACATGGTGAGTGTCCCTGGAGCTCCTGGCTTTGTCGTTTTCTCAAGCCTAACCCTAGGCGTAACCCTAACCCTAGCCCTAATCCTAGATTGACCCAGAAATCAGGCATTGGGCTGTGCTGAGTTCCAAGAAGAATGAAGAAGTGGGAGTAAGGTTTTAACTGTATCGTGCACAACTTGGCCTGCCTTTCGCATGGTGAGTGTCCCTGGAGCTCCTGGCTTTGTGGTTTTCTCAAGCCTAACCCTAGGCGTAACCCTAACCGTAGATTGATCCGGAAATTGGGCATTTGGCTGTGGCGAGTTCCAAGAAGAATGAAGAAGTGGGAGCAAGGTTTTGGCTGTGCTGCGATAAGCTTGGCCTGCCTTTCGCATGGTGAGTGTCCCTGGAGCTCCTGGCTTTGTGGTTTTCTCAAGCCTAACCCTAGGCGTAACCCTAAACCAAGATTGAGCCAGAAATCGGGCACTGGGCTGTGCTGTGTTCCAAGAAGAATGAAGAAGTGGGAACAAGGTTATAACTGTATCGTGCTCATCTTGGTCTGCCTTTCGCATGGTGAGTATCCCTGGAGCTCCTGGCTTTGTGGTTTTCTCAAGCCTAACCCTAGGCGTAACCCTGACCCTAACCCTAACCCTAGATTGAGCCAGAAATGCGGCATTTGGCGGTGGAGGATTCCAAGAAGAATGAAGAAGTGGGAGCAAGGTTTTGGCTGTGCTGCGATAAGCTTGGCCTGACTTTCGCATGGTGAGTGTCCCTGGAGCTCCTGGCTTTGTGGTTTTCTCAAGCCTAACCCTAGGCGTAACCCTAACCGTAGATTGATCCGGAAATCGGGCATTTGGCTGTGGCGGGTTCCAAGAAGAATGAAGCAGTGGGAGCAAGGTTTTAACTGTATCGTGCCCAACTTGGCCTGCCTTTCGCATGGTGAGTGTCCCTGGAGCTCCTGGCTTTGTGGTTTTCTCAACCCTAACCCTAGGCTTAACCCTAACCCTAGATTCATCCGGAAATCGGGCATTTGGCTGTGGCAAGTTCCAAGAAGAATGAAGAAGTGGGAGCAAGGTTTTGGCTATGCTGCGATAAGCTTGGCCTGCCTTTCACATGGTGAGTATCCCTGGAGCTCCTGGCTTTGTGGTTTTCTCAAACCCTAACACTAGGTGTTACTGTAACCATAACCATAGTTTGTGTCACAAATTAGGCATTGGGCGGCGGCAGGTTCCAAGCAGAAAGAAGAAGTGGGAGCAAGGTTTTAACTGTATCGTGCTCTACTTGGCCTGCCTTTCACATGGTGAGTGTCCCTGGAGCTCCTGGCTTTGTGGTTTTCGCAAGCCTAACCCTAGGCGTAACTCTAACCCTAGATTGAGCCAGAAATCGGGCACTGGGGTGTGCTGAGGTCCAAGCAGAACGAAGAAGTGGGAGCAAGGTTTTGGCTGTGCTGCGGTAATCTTGGCCTGCCTTTCATATGGTGAGTGTCCCTTGAGCTCCTGGCTTTGTGGTTTTCTCAAGCCTAACCCTAGGCGTAACCCTAACCCTAGCCCTAATCCAAGATTGACCCAGAAATCAGTCATTGGGCTGTGCTGAGTTCCAAGAAGAATGAAGAAGTGGGAGCAAGGTTTTAACTGTATCGTGCTCTACTTGGTCTGCCTTTCACATGCTGAGTATCCCTGGAGCTCCTGGCTTGGTGGTTTTCTCAAGCTTAACCCTGGGCGTAACCCTAACCCTAGATTGATCTGGAAATCGGGCACTGGGCTGTGGCGAGTTCCAAGAAGAATTAAGAAGTGGGAGCAAGGTTTTAACTGTATCGTGCTCTACTTGGTCTGCCTTTCACATGCTGAGTATCCCTGGAGCTCCTGGCTTTGTGGTTTTCTCAAGCCTAACCCTGGGCGTAACCCTAACCCTAACCCTAACCCCAGACTGAGCCAGAAATCTGGCATTTGGCTGTGGAGGATTCCAAGAAGAATGAAGAAGTGGGAGCAAGCTTTTAACTGTATCGTGCTCAACTTGGTCTGCCTTTCGCATGGTGAGTATCCCTGGAGCTCCTGGCTTTGTGGATTTCTCAATCCTAAACGAAGGCGTAACACTGACCCTAACCCTTACCCTAGTTTGAGCCAGAAATCAGGCATAGGGCTGTGGCGAGTTCCAAGAAGAATGAAGAAGTGGGAGCAAGGTTTTAACTGTATCGTGCCCAACTTGGCCTGCCTTTCACATGGTGAGTGTCCCTTGAGCTCCTGGCTTTGTGGTTTTCTCAAGCCTAACCCTAGGCGTAACCCTAACCCTACATTGAGCCAGAAATCGGGCACTGGGCTGTGCTGTGTTCCAAGAAGAATGAAGCAGTGGGAGCAAGGTTTTAACTGTATCGTGCCCAACTTGGCCTGCCTTTCACATGGTGAGTATCCCTGGAGCTCCTGGCTTTGTGGTTTTCTCAAACCCTAACACTAGGTGTTACTGTAACCATAACCATAGTTTGTGTCACAAATTGGGCATTGGGCGGCGGCAGGTTCCAAGCAGAAAGAAGAAGTGGGAGCAAGGTTTTAACTGTATCGTGCTCTACTTGGCCTGCCTTTCACATGGTGAGTGTCCCTGGAGCTCCTGGCTTTGTGGTTTTCGCAAGCCTAACCCTAGGCGTAACCCTAACCCTAGATTGAGCCAGAAATCGGGCACTGGGCTGTGCTGAGGTCCAAGCAGAACGAAGAAGTGGGAGCAAGGTTTTGGCTGTGCTGCGGTAATCTTGGCCTGCCTTTCACATGGTGAGTGTCCCTTGAGCTCCTGGCTTTGTGGTTTTCTCAAGCCTAACCCTAGGCGTAACCCTAACCCTAGCCCTAACCCTAGATTGACCCAGAAATCAGGCATTGGGCTGTGCTGAGTTCCAAGAAGAATGAAGAAGTGGGAGCAAGGTTTTAACTGTATCGTGCTCAACTTGGCCTGCCTTTCGCATGGTGAGTGTCCCTGGAGCTCCTGGCTTTGTGGTTTTCGCAAGCCTAACCCTAGGCGTAACCCTAACCCTAACCCTAACCCCAAATTGAGCCAGAAATCTGGCATTTGGCTGTGGAGGATTCCAAGAAGAGCGAAGAAGTGGGAGCAAGGTTTTGGCTGTGCTGCGATAAGCTTGGCCTGCCTTTCGCATGGTGAGTGTCCCTGGAGCTCCTGGCTTTGTGGTTTTCTCAAGCCTAACCCTAGGCGTACCCCTAACCCTAGATTGATCCGGAAATCGGGCATTTGGCTGTGGCAAGTTCCAAGAAGAATGAAGAAGTGGGAGCAAGGTTTTGGCTGTGCTGCGGTAAGCTTGGTCTGCCTTTCGCATGGTGAGTGTCCCTGGAGCTCCTGGCTTTGTGGTTTTCTCAAGCCTAACCCTAGGCGTACCCCTAACCCTAGATTGATCCGGAAATCGGGCATTTGGCTGTGGCAAGTTCCAAGAAGAATGAAGAAGTGGGAGCAAGGTTTTGGCTGTGCTGCAGTAAGCTTGGCCTGCCTTTCGCATGGTGAGTGTCCCTGGAGCTCCTGGCTTTGTGGATTTCTCAAGCCTAACATCAGGTGGAACCATAACCATAACCCTAGTTTGAGTCAGAAATCGGGCATTGGGCGGCAACGAGTTCCAAGAAGAAAGAAGTAGAGGGAGCAGGGTTTTAACTGTATCGTGCTCAACTTGGCCTGCCTTTCGCATGGTGAGTATCCCTGGACCTCCTGGCTTTGTGGTTTTCTCAAGCCTAACCCTAGGCGTAACCCTAACCCAAGATTGAGCCAGAAATCGGGCACTGGGCTGTGCTGTGTTCCAAGAAGAATGAAGAAGTGGGAACAAGGTTTTAACTGTATCGTGCTCAACTTGGCCTGCGTTTCGCATGGTGAGTGTCCCTGGAGCTCCTGGCTTTGTGGTTTTCTCAAGCCTAACCCTAGGCGTAACCCTAACCCTAGACTGAGCTAGAAAGTTGGCACATGGCTGTGGCGGGTTGCAAGAAGAATGAAGCAGTGGGAGCAAGGTTTTAACTGTATCGTGCTCAACTTGGCCTGCCTTTCACATGGTGAGTGTCCCTGGAGCTCCTGGCTTTGTGGTTTTCTCAAGCCTAACCCTAGGCGTAACCCTAACCCAAGATTGAGCCAGAAATCGGGCACTGGGCTGTGCTGAGTTCCAAGAAGAATGAAGAAGTGGGAACAAGGTTATAACTGTATCGTGCACAACTTGGCCTGCCTTTCACATGGTGACTATCCCTGGAGCTCCTGGCTTTGTGGTTTTCTCAAGCCTAACCTTAGGCGTAACCCTGACCCTAACCCTAACCCTAGATTGAGCCAGAAAAGTGGCATTTGGCTGTGGAGGATTCCAAGAAGAATGAAGAAGTGGGAGCAAGGTTTTGGCTGTGCTGCGATAAGCTTGGCCTGCCTTTCGCATGGTGAGTGTCCCTGGAGCTCCTGGCTTTGTGGTTTTCTCAAGCCTAACCCTAGGCGTAACCCTAACCGTAGATTGATCCGGAAATCGGGCATTTGGCTGTGGCGGGTTCCAAGAAGAATGAAGCAGTGGGAGCAAGGTTTTAACTGTATCGTGCCCAACTTGGCCTGCCTTTCGCATGGTGAGTGTCCCTGGAGCTCCTGGCTTTGTGGTTTTCTCAACCCTAACCCTAGGCTTAACCCTAACCCTAGATTCATCCGGAAATCGGCCATTTGGCTGTGGCAAGTTCCAAGAAGAATGAAGAAGTGGGAGCAAGGTTTTGGCTATGCTGCGATAAGCTTGGCCTGCCTTTCACATGGTGAGTATCCCTGGAGCTCCTGGCTTTGTGGTTTTCTCAAACCCTAACACTAGGTGTTACTGTAACCATAACCATAGTTTGTGTCACAAATTGGGCATTGGGCGGCGGCAGGTTCCAAGCAGAAAGAAGAAGTGGGAGCAAGGTTTTAACTGTATCGTGCTCTACTTGGCCTGCCTTTCACATGGTGAGTGTCCCTGGAGCTCCTGGCTTTGTGGTTTTCGCAAGCCTAACCCTAGGCGTAACCCTAACCCTAGATTGAGCCAGAAATCGGGCACTGGGGTGTGCTGAGTTCCAAGCAGAACGAAGAAGTGGGAGCAAGGTTTTGGCTGTGCTGCGGTAATCTTGGCCTGCCTTTCACATGGTGAGTGTCCCTTGAGCTCCTGGCTTTGTGGTTTTCTCAAGCCTAACCCTAGGCGTAACCCTAACCCTAGCCCTAATCCTAGATTGACCCAGAAATCAGGCATTGGGCTGTGCTGAGTTCCAAGAAGAATGAAGAAGTGGGAGCAAGGTTTTAACTGTATCGTGCTCAACTTGGCCGGCCTTTCTCGTGGTGAGTGTCCCTGGAGCTCCTGGCTTTGTGGTTTTCTCAACCCTAACCCTAGGCGTAACGCTAACCCTAACCCTAACCCCAGATTGAGCCAGAAATCTGGCATTTGGCTGTGGAGGATTCCAAGAAGAACGAAGAAGTGGGAGCAAGGTTTTGGCTGTGCTGCGATAAGCTTGGCCTGCCTTTCGCATGGTGAGTGTCCCTGGAGCTCCTGGCTTTGTGGTTTTCTCAAGCCTAACCCTAGGCGTAACCCTAACCCTAGATTGAGCTAGAAAAATGCGTTTGGCTGTGGCGGGTTCCAAGAAGAATGAAGAAGTGGGAGCAAGGTTTTAACTGTATCGTGCTCAACTTGGCCTGCCTTTCGCATGGTGAGTGTCCCTGGAGCTCCTGGCATTGTGGATTTTTCAAACCCTAACATTAGGTGTAACCATAACCATAACCCTAGTTTGAGTCAGAAATCAGGCATTGGGAGGCAACGAGTTCCAAGCAGAAAGAAGTAGAGGGAGCAAGGTTTTAACTGTATCGTGCTCTACTTGGTCTGCCTTTCGCATGGTGAGTGTCCCTGGAGCTCCTGGCTTTGTGGTTTTCTCAAGCCTTACCCTGGGCGTAACCCTAACCCTAACCCTAACCCTAGACTGAGCCAGAAATCTGGCATTTGGCTGTGGAGGATTCCAAGAAGAATGAAGCAGTGGGAGCAAGGTTTTAACTGTATCGTGCTCTACTTGGTCTGCCTTTCGCATGGTGAGTATCCCTGGAGCTCCTGGCTTTGTGGATTTCTCAATCCTAAACGAAGGCGTAACACTGACCCTAACCCTTACCCTAGTTTGAGCCAGAAATCGGGCATAGGGCTATGGCGAGTTCCAAGAAGAATGAAGAAGTGGGAGCAAGGTTTTAACTGTATCGTGCTCAACATGGCCTGCCTTTCACATGGTGAGTGTCCCTGGAGCTCCTGGCTTTGTGGTTTTCTCAAGCCTAACCCTAGGCGTAACCCTAACCCAAGATTGAGCCAGAAATCGGGCACTGGGCTGTGCTGAGTTCCAAGAAGAATGAAGAAGTGGGAGCAACGTTATAACTGTATGGTGCACAACTTGGCCTGCCTTTCACATGGTGACTATCCCTGGAGCTCCTGGCTTTGTGGTTTTCTCAAGCCTAACCCTAGGCGTAACCCTGACCCTAACCCTTACCCTAGATTGAGCCAGAAATGTGGCATTTGGCTGTGGAGGATTCCAAGAAGAATGAAGAAGTGGGAGCAAGGTTTTGGCTGTGCTGCGATAAGCTTGGCCTGCCTTTCGCATGGTGAGTGTCCCTGGAGCTCCTGGCTTTGTGGTTTTCTCAAGCCTAACCCTAGGCATAACCCTAACCCTAGATTGAGCCAGAAATCGGGCACTGGGGTGTGCTGAGTTCCAAGCCGAATGAAGATGTGGGAGCAAGGTTTTGGCTGCGCTGCGGTAAGCTTGGCCTGCCTTTCGAATGGTGAGTGTCCCTGGAGCTCCTGGCTTTGTGGATTTCTCAAATCCTAACATTAGGTATAACCATAACCATAAACCAAGTTTGAGTCAGAAATCGGGCATTGGGCGGGAACGAGTTCCAAGAAGAAAGAAGTAGAGGGAGCAAGGTTTTAACTGTATCGTGCTCAACTCGGTCTGCCTTTCGCATGGTGAGTGTCCCTGGAGCTCCTGGCTTTGTGGTTTTCTCAAGCCTAACCCTAGGCGTAACCCTAACCCAAGATTGAGCCAGAAATCGGGCACTGGGCTGTGCTGTGTTCCAAGAAGAATGAAGAAGTGGGAACAAGGTTATAACTGTATCGTGCTCATCTTGGTCTGCCTTTCGCATGGTGAGTATCCCTGGAGCTCCTGGCTTTGTGGATTTCTCAATCCTAAACGAAGGCCTAACCCTGACCCTAACCCTAACCCTAGTTTGAGCCAGAAAACAGGCATTGGGCTGTGGCGAGTTCCAAGAAGAATGAAGAAGTGGGAGCAAGGTTTTAACTGTATCGTGCCCAACTTGGCCTGCCTTTCACATGGTGAGTGTCCCTGGAGCTCCTGGCTTTGTGGTTTTCTCAACCCTAACCCTAGGCTTAACCCTAACCCTAACCCTAACCCCAGATTGAGCCAGAAATCTGGCATTTGGCTGTGGAGGATTCCAAGAAGAACGAAGAAGTGGGAGCAAGGTTTTGGCTGTGCTGCGGTAAGCTTGGCCTGCCTTTCGCATGGTGAGTGTCCCTGGAGCTCCTGGCTTTGTGGATTTCTCAAGCCTAACATCAGGTGTAACCATAACCATAACCCTAGTTTGAGTCAGAAATCGGGCATTGGGCGGCAACGAGTTCCAAGAAGAAAGAAGTAGAGGGAGCAGGGTTTTAACTGTATCGTGCTCAACTTGGCCTGCCTTTCACATGGTGACTATCCCTGGAGCTCCTGGCTTTGTGGTTTTCTCAAGCCTAACCTTAGGCGTAACCCTGACCCTAACCCTAACCCTAGATTGAGCCAGAAAAGTGGCATTTGGCTGTGGAGGATTCCAAGAAGAATGAAGAAGTGGGAGCAAGGTTTTGGCTGTGCTGCGATAAGCTTGGCCTGCCTTTCGCATGGTGAGTGTCCCTGGAGCTCCTGGCTTTGTGGTTTTCTCAAGCCTAACCCTAGGCGTAACCCTAACCCTAGATTGATCCGGAAATCGGGCATTTGGCTGTGGCGGGTTCCAAGAAGAATGAAGCAGTGGGAGCAAGGTTTTAACTGTATCGTGCCCAACTTGGCCTGCCTTTCGCATGGTGAGTGTCCCTGGAGCTCCTGGCTTTGTGGTTTTCTCAACCCTAACCCTAGGCTTAACCCTAACCCTAGATTCATCCGGAAATCGGCTATTTGGCTGTGGCAAGTTCCAAGAAGAATGAAGAAGTGGGAGCAAGGTTTTGGCTATGCTGCGATAAGCTTGGCCTGCCTTTCACATGGTGAGTATCCCTGGAGCTCCTGGCTTTGTGGTTTTCTCAAACCCTAACACTAGGTGTTACTGTAACCATAACCATAGTTTGTGTCACAAATTGGGCATTGGGCGGCGGCAGGTTCCAAGCAGAAAGAAGAAGTGGGAGCAAGGTTTTAACTGTATCGTGCTCTACTTGGCCTGCCTTTCACATGGTGAGTGTCCCTGGAGCTCCTGGCTTTGTGGTTTTCTCAAGCCTAACCCTAGGCGTACCCCTAACCCTAGATTGATCCGGAAATCGGGTATTTGGCTGTGGCAAGTTCCAAGAAGAATGAAGAAGAGGGAGCAAAGTTTTGGCTGTGCTGCGGTAAGCTTGGCCTGCCTTTCACATGGTGAGTGTCCCTTGAGCTCCTGGCTTTGTGGTTTTCTCAAGCCTAACCCTAGGCGTAACCCTAACCCTAGCCCTAATCCTAGATTGACCCAGAAATCAGGCATTGGGCTGTGCTGAGTTCCAAGAAGAATGAAGAAGTGGGAGCAAGGTTTTAACTGTATCGTGCTCAACTTGGCCGGCCTTTCTCGTGGTGAGTGTCCCTGGAGCTCCTGGCTTTGTGGTTTTCTCAACCCTAACCCTAGGCGTAACGCTAACCCTAACCCTAACCCCAGATTGAGCCAGAAATCTGGCATTTGGCTGTGGAGGATTCCAAGAAGAACGAAGAAGTGGGAGCAAGGTTTTGGCTGTGCTGCGATAAGCTTGGCCTGCCTTTCGCATGGTGAGTGTCCCTGGAGCTCCTGGCTTTGTGGTTTTCTCAAGCCTAACCCTAGGCGTAACCCTAACCCTAGATTGAGCTAGAAAAATGCGTTTGGCTGTGGCGGGTTCCAAGAAGAATGAAGCAGTGGGAGCAAGGTTTTAACTGTATCGTGCCCAACTTGGCCTGCCTTTCACATGGTGAGTGTCCCTGGAGCTCCTGGCTTTGTGGTTTTCTCAAGCCTAACCCTAGGCGTAACCCTAACCCTAGCCCTAACCCTAGATTGACCCAGAAATCAGGCTTTGGGCTGTGCTGAGTTCCAAGAAGAATGAAGAAGTGGGAGCAAGGTTTTAACTGTATCGTGCTCAACTTGGCCTGCCTTTCGCATGGTGAGTGTCCCTGGAGCTCCGGGCTTTGTGGATTTTTCAAACCCTAACATTAGGTGTAACCATAACCATAACCCTAGTTTGAGTCAGAAATCAGGCATTGGGAGGAAACGAGTTCCAAGCAGAAAGAAGTAGAGGGAGCAAGGTTTTAACTGTATCGTGCTCTACTTGGTCTGCCTTTCGCATGGTGAGTGTCCCTGGAGCTCCTGGCTTTGTGGTTTTCTCAAGCCTAACCCTGGGCGTAACCCTAACCCTAACCCTAACCCTAGACTGAGCCAGAAATCTGGCATTTGGCTGTGGAGGATTCCAAGAAGAATGAAGCAGTGGGAGCAAGGTTTTAACTGTATCGTGCTCAACTTGGTCTGCCTTTCGCATGGTGAGTATCCCTGGAGCTCCTGGCTTTGTGGATTTCTCAATCCTAAACGAAGGCGTAACACTGACCCTAACCCTTACCCTAGTTTGAGCCAGAAATCGGGCATAGGGCTATGGCGAGTTCCAAGAAGAATGAAGAAGTGGGAGCAAGGTTTTAACTGTATCGTGCTCAACATGGCCTGCCTTTCACATGGTGAGTGTCCCTGGAGCTCCTGGCTTTGTGGTTTTCTCAAGCCTAACCCTAGGCGTAACCCTAACCCAAGATTGAGCCAGAAATCGGGCACTGGGCTGTGCTGAGTTCCAAGAAGAATGAAGAAGTGGGAGCAACGTTATAACTGTATCGTGCACAACTTGGCCTGCCTTTCACATGGTGACTATCCCTGGAGCTCCTGGCTTTGTGGTTTTCTCAAGCCTAACCCTAGGCGTAACCCTGACCCTAACCCTTACCCTAGATTGAGCCAGAAATGTGGCATTTGGCTGTGGAGGATTCCAAGAAGAATGAAGAAGTGGGAGCAAGGTTTTGGCTGTGCTGCGATAAGCTTGGCCTGCCTTTCGCATGGTGAGTGTCCCTGGAGCTCCTGGCTTTGTGGTTTTCTCAAGCCTAACCCTAGGCATAACCCTAACCCTAGATTGAGCCAGAAATCGGGCACTGGGGTGTGCTGAGTTCCAAGCCGAATGAAGATGTGGGAGCAAGGTTTTGGCTGCGCTGCGGTAAGCTTGGCCTGCCTTTCGAATGGTGAGTGTCCCTGGAGCTCCTGGCTTTGTGGATTTCTCAAATCCTAACATTAGGTATAACCATAACCATAAACCAAGTTTGAGTCAGAAATCGGGCATTGGGCGGGAACGAGTTCCAAGAAGAAAGAAGTAGAGGGAGCAAGGTTTTAACTGTATCGTGCTCAACTCGGTCTGCCTTTCGCATGGTGAGTGTCCCTGGAGCTCCTGGCTTTGTGGTTTTCTCAAGCCTAACCCTAGGCGTAACCCTAACCCAAGATTGAGCCAGAAATCGGGCACTGGGCTGTGCTGTGTTCCAAGAAGAATGAAGAAGTGGGAACAAGGTTATAACTGTATCGTGCTCATCTTGGTCTGCCTTTCGCATGGTGAGTATCCCTGGAGCTCCTGGCTTTGTGGATTTCTCAATCCTAAACGAAGGCCTAACCCTGACCCTAACCCTAACCCTAGTTTGAGCCAGAAAACAGGCATTGGGCTGTGGCGAGTTCCAAGAAGAATGAAGAAGTGGGAGCAAGGTTTTAACTGTATCGTGCCCAACTTGGCCTGCCTTTCACATGGTGAGTGTCCCTGGAGCTCCTGGCTTTGTGGTTTTCTCAACCCTAACCCTAGGCTTAACCCTAACCCTAACCCTAACCCCAGATTGAGCCAGAAATCTGGCATTTGGCTGTGGAGGATTCCAAGAAGAACGAAGAAGTGGGAGCAAGGTTTTGGCTGTGCTGCGGTAAGCTTGGCCTGCCTTTCGCATGGTGAGTGTCCCTGGAGCTCCTGGCTTTGTGGATTTCTCAAGCCTAACATCAGGTGTAACCATAACCATAACCCTAGTTTGAGTCAGAAATCGGGCATTGGGCGGCAACGAGTTCCAAGAAGAAAGAAGTAGAGGGAGCAGGGTTTTAACTGTATCGTGCTCAACTTGGCCTGCCTTTCACATGGTGAGTGTCCCTGGAGCTCCTGGCTTTGTCGTTTTCTCAAGCCTAACCCTCGGCGTAAACCTAACCGTAGATTGATCCGGAAATTGGGCATTTGGCTGTGGCGAGTTCCAAGAAGAATGAAGAAGTGGGAGCAAGGTTTTGGCTGTGCTGCGATGAGCTTGGCCTGCCTTTCACATGGTGAGTGTCCCTGGAGCTCCTGGCTTTGTGGTTTTCTCAAGCCTAACCCTAGGCGTAACCCTAACCCAAGATTGAGCCAGAAATCGGGCACTGGGCTGTGCTGAGTTCCAAGAAGAATGAAGAAGTGGGAACAACGTTATAACTGTATCGTGCACAACTTGGCCTGCTTTTCACATGGTGACTATCCCTGGAGCTCCTGGCTTTGTGGTTTTCTCAAGCCTAACCCTAGGCGTAACCCTAACCCTAACCCTAACCCTAGATTGAGCCAGAAAAGTGGCATTTGGCTGTGGAGGATTCCAAGAAGAATGAAGAAGTGGGAGCAAGGTTTTGGCTGTGCTGCGATAAGCTTGGCCTGCCTTTCGCATGGTGAGTGTCCCTGGAGCTCCTGGCTTTGTGGTTTTCTCAAGCCTAACCCTAGGCGTAACCCTAAACCAAGATTGAGCCAGAAATCGGGCACTGGGCTGTGCTGTGTTCCAAGAAGAATGAAGAAGTGGGAACAAGGTTATAACTGTATCGTGCTCATCTTGGTCTGCCTTTCGCATGGTGAGTATCCCTGGAGCTCCTGGCTTTGTGGTTTTCTCAAGCCTAACCCTAGGCGTAACCCTGACCCTAACCCTAACCCTAGATTGAGCCAGAAATGTGGCATTTGGCGGTGGAGGATTCCAAGAAGAATGAAGAAGTGGGAGCAAGGTTTTGGCTGTGCTGCGATAAGCTTGGCCTGCCTTTCGCATGGTGAGTGTCCCTGGAGCTCCTGGCTTTGTGGTTTTCTCAAGCCTAACCCTAGGCGTAACCCTAACCCTAGATTGATCCGGAAATCGGGCATTTGGCTGTGGCAAGTTCCAAGAAGAATGAAGAAGTGGGAGCAAGGTTTTGGCTGTGCTGCGGTAAGCTTGGCCTGCCTTTCGCATGGTGAGTGTCCCTGGAGCTCCTGGCTTTGTGGATTTCTCAAGCCTAACATCAGGTGTAACCATAACCATAACCCTAGTTTGAGTCAGAAATCGGGCATTGGGCGGCAACGAGTTCCAAGAAGAAAGAAGTAGAGGGAGCAGGGTTTTAACTGTATCGTGCTCAACTTGGCCTGCCTTTCGCATGGTGAGTATCCCTGGAGCTCCTGGCTTTGTGGTTTTCTCAAGCCTAACCCTAGGCGTAACCCTAAGCCAAGATTGAGCCAGAAATCGGGCACTGGGCTGTGCTGTGTTCCAAGAAGAATGAAGAAGTGGGAACAAGGTTTTAACTGTATCGTGCTCAACTTGGCCTGCCTTTCGCATGGTGAGTGTCCCTGGAGCTCCTGGCTTTGTGGTTTTCTCAAGCCTAACCCTAGGCTTAACCCTAACCCTAGACTGAGCTAGAAAGTTGGCGCATGGCTGTGGCGGGCTGCAAGAAGAATGAAGCAGTGGGAGCAAGGTTTTAACTGTATCGTGCTCAACTTGGCCTGCCTTTCACATGGTGAGTGTCCCTGGAGCTCCTGGCTTTGTCGTTTTCTCAAGCCTAACCCTAGGCGTAACCCTAACCCTAGCCCTAATCCTAGATTGACCCAGAAATCAGGCATTGGGCTGTGCTGAGTTCCAAGAAGAATGAAGAAGTGGGAGTAAGGTTTTAACTGTATCGTGCACAACTTGGCCTGCCTTTCGCATGGTGAGTGTCCCTGGAGCTCCTGGCTTTGTGGTTTTCTCAAGCCTAACCCTAGGCGTAACCCTAACCGTAGATTGATCCGGAAATTGGGCATTTGGCTGTGGCGAGTTCCAAGAAGAATGAAGAAGTGGGAGCAAGGTTTTGGCTGTGCTGCGATAAGCTTGGCCTGCCTTTCGCATGGTGAGTGTCCCTGGAGCTCCTGGCTTTGTGGTTTTCTCAAGCCTAACCCTAGGCGTAACCCTAAACCAAGATTGAGCCAGAAATCGGGCACTGGGCTGTGCTGTGTTCCAAGAAGAATGAAGAAGTGGGAACAAGGTTATAACTGTATCGTGCTCATCTTGGTCTGCCTTTCGCATGGTGAGTATCCCTGGAGCTCCTGGCTTTGTGGTTTTCTCAAGCCTAACCCTAGGCGTAACCCTGACCCTAACCCTAACCCTAGATTGAGCCAGAAATGCGGCATTTGGCGGTGGAGGATTCCAAGAAGAATGAAGAAGTGGGAGCAAGGTTTTGGCTGTGCTGCGATAAGCTTGGCCTGACTTTCGCATGGTGAGTGTCCCTGGAGCTCCTGGCTTTGTGGTTTTCTCAAGCCTAACCCTAGGCGTAACCCTAACCGTAGATTGATCCGGAAATCGGGCATTTGGCTGTGGCGGGTTCCAAGAAGAATGAAGCAGTGGGAGCAAGGTTTTAACTGTATCGTGCCCAACTTGGCCTGCCTTTCGCATGGTGAGTGTCCCTGGAGCTCCTGGCTTTGTGGTTTTCTCAACCCTAACCCTAGGCTTAACCCTAACCCTAGATTCATCCGGAAATCGGGCATTTGGCTGTGGCAAGTTCCAAGAAGAATGAAGAAGTGGGAGCAAGGTTTTGGCTATGCTGCGATAAGCTTGGCCTGCCTTTCACATGGTGAGTATCCCTGGAGCTCCTGGCTTTGTGGTTTTCTCAAACCCTAACACTAGGTGTTACTGTAACCATAACCATAGTTTGTGTCACAAATTAGGCATTGGGCGGCGGCAGGTTCCAAGCAGAAAGAAGAAGTGGGAGCAAGGTTTTAACTGTATCGTGCTCTACTTGGCCTGCCTTTCACATGGTGAGTGTCCCTGGAGCTCCTGGCTTTGTGGTTTTCGCAAGCCTAACCCTAGGCGTAACTCTAACCCTAGATTGAGCCAGAAATCGGGCACTGGGGTGTGCTGAGGTCCAAGCAGAACGAAGAAGTGGGAGCAAGGTTTTGGCTGTGCTGCGGTAATCTTGGCCTGCCTTTCATATGGTGAGTGTCCCTTGAGCTCCTGGCTTTGTGGTTTTCTCAAGCCTAACCCTAGGCGTAACCCTAACCCTAGCCCTAATCCAAGATTGACCCAGAAATCAGTCATTGGGCTGTGCTGAGTTCCAAGAAGAATGAAGAAGTGGGAGCAAGGTTTTAACTGTATCGTGCTCTACTTGGTCTGCCTTTCACATGCTGAGTATCCCTGGAGCTCCTGGCTTGGTGGTTTTCTCAAGCTTAACCCTGGGCGTAACCCTAACCCTAACCCTAACCCTAGACTGAGCCAGAAATCTGGCATTTGGCTGTGGAGGATTCCAAGAAGAACGAAGAAGTGGGAGCAAGGTTTTGGCTGTGCTGCGATAAGCTTGGCCTGCCTTTCGCATGGTGAGTGTCCCTGGAGCTCCTGGCTTTGTGGTTTTCTCAAGCCTAACCCTAGGCAAAACCCTAACCCTAGATTGAGCTAGAAAAATGCGTTTGGCTGTGGCGGGTTCCAAGAAGAATGAAGCAGTGGGAGCAAGGTTTTAACTGCATCGTGCCCAACTTGGCCTGCCTTTCACATGATGAGTGTCCCTTGAGCTCCTGGCTTTGTGGTTTTCTCAAGCCTAACCCTAGGCGTAACCCTAACCCTAGCCCTAACCCTAGATTGACCCAGAAATCAGGCATTGGGCTGTGCTGAGTTCCAAGAAGAATGAAGAAGTGGGAGCAAGGTTTTAACTGTATCGTGCTCAACTTGGCCTGCCTTTCGCATGGTGAGTGTCCCTGGAGCTCCTGGCTTTGTGGATTTCTCAAACCCTAACATTAGGTGTAACCATAACCATAAACCTAGTTTGAGTCAGAAATCGGGCATTGGGAGGCAACGAGTTCCAAGCAGAAAGAAGTAGAGGGAGCAGGGTTTTAACTGTATCGTGCTCAACTTGTCCTGCCTTTCACATGGTGAGTATCCCTGGAGCTCCGGGCTTTGTGGTTTTCTCAAGCCTAACCCTAGGCGTAACCCAAACCCTAGATTGATCTGGAAATCGGGCACTGGGCTGTGGCGAGTTCCAAGAAGAATTAAGAAGTGGGAGCAAGGTTTTAACTGTATCGTGCTCTACTTGGTCTGCCTTTCACATGCTGAGTATCCCTGGAGCTCCTGGCTTGGTGGTTTTCTCAAGCCTAACCCTGGGCGTAACCCTAACCCTAACCCTAACCCTAGACTGAGCCAGAAATCTGGCATTTGGCTGTGGAGGATTCCAAGAAGAATGAAGAAGTGGGAGCAAGGTTTTAACTGTATCGTGCTCAACTTGGTCTGCCTTTCACATGGTGAGTATCCCTGGAGCTCCTGGCTTTGTGGATTTCTCAATCCTAAACGAAGGCGTAACACTGACCCTAACCCTTACCCTAGTTTGAGCCAGAAATCAGGCATAGGGCTGTGGCGAGTTCCAAGAAGAATGAAGAAGTGGGAACAAGGTTATAACTGTATCGTGCTCATCTTGGTCTGCCTTTCGCATTGTGAGTATCCCTGGAGCTCCTGGCTTTGTGGTTTTCTCAAGCCTAACCCTAGGCGTAACCCTGACCCTAACCCTAACCCTAGATTGAGCCAGAAATGTGGCATTTGGCGGTGGAGGATTCCAAGAAGAATGAAGAAGTGGGAGCAAGGTTTTGCCTGTGCTGCGATAAGCTTGGCCTGACTTTCGCATGGTGAGTGTCCCTGGAGCTCCTGGCTTTGTGGTTTTCTCAAGCCTAACTCTAGGCGTAACCCTAACCGTAGATTGATCCGGAAATCGGGCATTTGGCTGTGGCGGGTTCCAAGAAGAATGAAGCAGTGGGAGCAAGGTTTTAACTGCATCGTGCCCAACTTGGCCTGCCTTTCGCATGGTGAGTGTCCCTGGAGCTCCTGGCTTTGTGGTTTTCTCAACCCTAACCCTAGGCTTAACCCTAACCCTAGATTCATCCGGAAATCGGCCATTTGGCTGTGGCAAGTTCCAAGAAGAATGAAGAAGTGGGAGCAAGGTTTTGGCTATGCTGCGATAAGCTTGGCCTGCCTTTCACATGGTGAGTATCCCTGGAGCTCCTGGCTTTGTGGTTTTCTCAAGCCTAACCCTAGGCAAAACCCTAACCCTAGATTGAGCTAGAAAAATGCGTTTGGCTGTGGCGGGTTCCAAGAAGAATGAAGCAGTGGGAGCAAGGTTTTAACTGTATCGTGCCCAACTTGGCCTGCCTTTCACATGATGAGTGTCCCTTGAGCTCCTGGCTTTGTGGTTTTCTCAAGCCTAACCCTAGGCGTAACCCTAACCCTAGCCCTAACCCTAGATTGACCCAGAAATCAGGCATTGGGCTGTGCTGAGTTCCAAGAAGAATGAAGAAGTGGGAGCAAGGTTTTAACTGTATCGTGCTCAACTTGGCCTGCCTTTCGCATGGTGAGTGTCCCTGGAGCTCCTGGCTTTGTGGATTTCTCAAACCCTAACATTAGGTGTAACCATAACCATAAACCTAGTTTGAGTCAGAAATCGGGCATTGGGAGGCAACGAGTTCCAAGCAGAAAGAAGTAGAGGGAGCAGGGTTTTAACTGTATCGTGCTCAACTTGTCCTGCCTTTCACATGGTGAGTATCCCTGGAGCTCCGGGCTTTGTGGTTTTCTCAAGCCTAACCCTAGGCGTAACACAAACCCTAGATTGATCTGGAAATCGGGCACTGGGCTGTGGCGAGTTCCAAGAAGAATTAAGAAGTGGGAGCAAGGTTTTAACTGTATCGTGCTCTACTTGGTCTGCCTTTCACATGCTGAGTATCCCTGGAGCTCCTGGCTTGGTGGTTTTCTCAAGCCTAACCCTGGGCGTAACCCTAACCCTAACCCTAACCCTAGACTGAGCCAGAAATCTGGCATTTGGCTGTGGAGGATTCCAAGAAGAATGAAGAAGTGGGAGCAAGGTTTTAACTGTATCGTGCTCAACTTGGTCTGCCTTTCGCATGGTGAGTATCCCTGGAGCTCCTGGCTTTGTGGATTTCTCAATTCTAAACGAAGGCGTAACACTGACCCTAACCCTTACCCTAGTTTGAGCCAGAAATCAGGCATAGGGCTGTGGCGATTTCCAAGAAGAATGAAGAAGTGGGAGCAAGGTTTTAACTGTATCGTGCTCAACATGGCCTGCCTTTCACATGGTGAGTGTCCCTGGAGCTCCTGGCTTTGTGGTTTTCTCAAGCCTAACCCTAGGCGTAACCCTAACCCAAGATTGAGCCAGAAATCGGGCACTGGGCTGTGCTGAGTTCCAAGAAGAATGAAGAAGTGGGAGCAAGGTTATAACTGTATCGTGCACAACTTGGCCTGCCTTTCACATGGTGACTATCCCTGGAGCTCCTGGCTTTGTGGTTTTCTCAAGCCTAACCTTAGGCGTAACCCTAACCCTAGATTGAGCCAGAAATCGGGCACTGGGGTGTGCTGAGTTCCAAGCCGAATGAAGATGTGGGAGCAAGGTTTTGGCTGTGCTGCGGTAAGCTTGGCCTGCCTTTCGCATGGTGAGTATCCCTGGAGCTCCTGGCTTTGTGGTTTTCTCAAGCCTAACCCTAGGCGTAACCCTAACCCTAACCCGAACCCCAGATTGAGCCAGAAATCGGCCATTTGGCTGTGGAGGATTCCAAGAAGAATGAAGCAGTGGGAGCAAGGCTTTAGCTGTGCTGCGGTAAGCTTGGCCTGCCTTTCGAATGGTGAGTGTCCCTGGAGCTCCTGGCTTTGTGGATTTCTCAAACCCTAACATTAGGTGTAACCATAACCATAAACCTAGTTTGAGTCAGAAATCGGGCATTGGGCGGGAACGAGTTCCAAGAAGAAAGAAGTAGAGGGAGCAAGGTTTTAACTGTATCGTGCTCAACTCGGTCTGCCTTTCGCATGGTGAGTGTCCCTGGAGCTCCTGGCTTTGTGGTTTTCTCAAGCCTAACCCTAGGCGTAACCCTAACCCTACATTGAGCCAGAAATCGGGCACTGGGCTGTGCTGTGTTCCAAGAAGAATGAAGAAGTGGGAACAAGGTTATAACTGTATCGTGCTCATCTTGGTCTGCCTTTCGCATGGTGAGTATCCCTGGAGCTCCTGGCTTTGTGGATTTCTCAATCCTAAACGAAGGCGTAACCCTGACCCTAACCCTAAGCCTAGTTTGAGCCAGAAATCAGGCATTGGGCTGTGGCGAGTTCCAAGAAGAATGAAGAAGTGGGAGCAAGGTTTTAACTGTATCGTGCCCAACTTGGCCTGCCTTTCACATGGTGAGTGTCCCTGGAGCTCCTGGCTTTGTGGTTTTCTCAACCCTAACCCTAGGCGTAACCCTAAACCTAACCCTAACCCCAGATTGAGCCAGAAATCTGGCATTTGGCTGTGGAGGATTCCAAGAAGAACGAAGAAGTGGGAGCAAGGTTTTGGCTGTGCTGCGATAAGCTTGGCCTGCCTTTCGCATGGTGAGTGTCCCTGGAGCTCCTGGCTTTGTGGTTTTCTCAAGCCTAACCCTAGGCGTAACCCTAACCGTAGATTGATCCGGAAATTGGGCATTTGGCTGTGGCGAGTTCCAAGAAGAATGAAGAAGTGGGAGCAAGGTTTTGGCTGTGCTGCGATAAGCTTGGCCTGCCTTTCACATGGTGAGTGTCCCTGGAGCTCCTGGCTTTGTGGTTTTCTCAAGCCTAACCTTAGGCGTAACCCTGACCCTAACCCTTACCCTAGATTGAGCCAGAAATGTGGCATTTGGCTGTGGAGGATTCCAAGAAGAATGAAGAAGTGGGAGCAAGGTTTTGCCTGTGCTGCGATAAGCTTGGCCTGCCTTTCACATGGTGAGTGTCCCTGGAGCTCCTGGCTTTGTGGTTTTCTCAAGCCTAACCCTAGGCATAACCCTAACCCTAGATTGAGCCAGAAATCGGGCACTGGGGTGTGCTGAGTTCCAAGCCGAATGAAGATGTGGGAGCAAGGTTTTGGCTGTGCTGCGGTAAGCTTGGCCTGCCTTTCGCATGGTGAGTATCCCTGGAGCTCCTGGCTTTGTGGTTTTCTCAAGCCTAACCCTAGGTGTAACCCTAACCCTAACCCTAACCACAGATTGAGCCAGAAATCTGCCATTTGGCTGTGGAGGATTCCAAGAAGAATGAAGCAGTGGGAGCAAGGTTTTGGCTATGCTGCCATAAGCTTGGCCTGCCTTTCACATGGTGAGTATCCCTGGAGCTCCTGGCTTTGTGGTTTTCTCAAACCCTAACACTAGGTGTTACTGTAACCATAACCATAGTTTTTGTCACAAATTGGGCATTGGGCGGCGGCAGGTTCCAAGCAGAAAGAAGAAGTGGGAGCAAGGTTTTAACTGTATCGTGCTCTACTTGGCCTGCCTTTCACATGGTGAGTGTCCCTGGAGCTCCTGGCTTTGTGGTTTTCGCAAGCCTAACCCTAGGCGTAACCCTAACCCTAGATTGAGCCAGAAATCGGGCACTGGGGTGTGCTGAGTTCCAAGCAGAACGAAGAAGTGGGAGCAAGGTTTTGGCTGTGCTGCGGTAATCTTGGCCTGCCTTTCACATGGTGAGTGTCCCTTGAGCTCCTGGCTTTGTGGTTTTCTCAAGCCTAACCCTAGGCGTAACCCTAACCCTAGCCCTAATCCTAGATTGACCCAGAAATCAGGCATTGGGCTGTGCTGAGTTCCAAGAAGAATGAAGAAGTGGGAGCAAGGTTTTAACTGTATCGTGCTCAACTTGGCCGGCCTTTCTCGTGGTGAGTGTCCCTGGAGCTCCTGGCTTTGTGGTTTTCTCAACCCTAACCCTAGGCGTAACGCTAACCCTAACCCTAACCCCAGATTGAGCCAGAAATCTGGCATTTGGCTGTGGAGGATTCCAAGAAGAACGAAGAAGTGGGAGCAAGGTTTTGGCTGTGCTGCGATAAGCTTGGCCTGCCTTTCGCATGGTGAGTGTCCCTGGAGCTCCTGGCTTTGTGGTTTTCTCAAGCCTAACCCTAGGCGTAACCCTAACCCTAGATTGAGCTAGAAAAATGCGTTTGGCTGTGGCGGGTTCCAAGAAGAATGAAGAAGTGGGAGCAAGGTTTTAACTGTATCGTGCTCAACTTGGCCTGCCTTTCGCATGGTGAGTGTCCCTGGAGCTCCTGGCATTGTGGATTTTTCAAACCCTAACATTAGGTGTAACCATAACCATAACCCTAGTTTGAGTCAGAAATCAGGCATTGGGAGGCAACGAGTTCCAAGCAGAAAGAAGTAGAGGGAGCAAGGTTTTAACTGTATCGTGCTCTACTTGGTCTGCCTTTCGCATGGTGAGTGTCCCTG
Organism: Cyanocitta stelleri; assembly: GCA_026167965.1. Classification (NCBI taxonomy): domain Eukaryota; kingdom Metazoa; phylum Chordata; class Aves; order Passeriformes; family Corvidae; genus Cyanocitta; species Cyanocitta stelleri. The sequence goes on from JANXIP010000035.1 coordinate 371,252, forward strand.
GAGCTCCTGGCTTTGTGGTTTTCTCAAGCCTTACCCTGGGCGTAACCCTAACCCTAACCCTAACCCTAGACTGAGCCAGAAATCTGGCATTTGGCTGTGGAGGATTCCAAGAAGAATGAAGCAGTGGGAGCAAGGTTTTAACTGTATCGTGCTCTACTTGGTCTGCCTTTCGCATGGTGAGTATCCCTGGAGCTCCTGGCTTTGTGGATTTCTCAATCCTAAACGAAGGCGTAACACTGACCCTAACCCTTACCCTAGTTTGAGCCAGAAATCGGGCATAGGGCTATGGCGAGTTCCAAGAAGAATGAAGAAGTGGGAGCAAGGTTTTAACTGTATCGTGCTCAACATGGCCTGCCTTTCACATGGTGAGTGTCCCTGGAGCTCCTGGCTTTGTGGTTTTCTCAAGCCTAACCCTAGGCGTAACCCTAACCCAAGATTGAGCCAGAAATCGGGCACTGGGCTGTGCTGAGTTCCAAGAAGAATGAAGAAGTGGGAGCAACGTTATAACTGTATGGTGCACAACTTGGCCTGCCTTTCACATGGTGACTATCCCTGGAGCTCCTGGCTTTGTGGTTTTCTCAAGCCTAACCCTAGGCGTAACCCTGACCCTAACCCTTACCCTAGATTGAGCCAGAAATGTGGCATTTGGCTGTGGAGGATTCCAAGAAGAATGAAGAAGTGGGAGCAAGGTTTTGGCTGTGCTGCGATAAGCTTGGCCTGCCTTTCGCATGGTGAGTGTCCCTGGAGCTCCTGGCTTTGTGGTTTTCTCAAGCCTAACCCTAGGCATAACCCTAACCCTAGATTGAGCCAGAAATCGGGCACTGGGGTGTGCTGAGTTCCAAGCCGAATGAAGATGTGGGAGCAAGGTTTTGGCTGCGCTGCGGTAAGCTTGGCCTGCCTTTCGAATGGTGAGTGTCCCTGGAGCTCCTGGCTTTGTGGATTTCTCAAATCCTAACATTAGGTATAACCATAACCATAAACCAAGTTTGAGTCAGAAATCGGGCATTGGGCGGGAACGAGTTCCAAGAAGAAAGAAGTAGAGGGAGCAAGGTTTTAACTGTATCGTGCTCAACTCGGTCTGCCTTTCGCATGGTGAGTGTCCCTGGAGCTCCTGGCTTTGTGGTTTTCTCAAGCCTAACCCTAGGCGTAACCCTAACCCAAGATTGAGCCAGAAATCGGGCACTGGGCTGTGCTGTGTTCCAAGAAGAATGAAGAAGTGGGAACAAGGTTATAACTGTATCGTGCTCATCTTGGTCTGCCTTTCGCATGGTGAGTATCCCTGGAGCTCCTGGCTTTGTGGATTTCTCAATCCTAAACGAAGGCCTAACCCTGACCCTAACCCTAACCCTAGTTTGAGCCAGAAAACAGGCATTGGGCTGTGGCGAGTTCCAAGAAGAATGAAGAAGTGGGAGCAAGGTTTTAACTGTATCGTGCCCAACTTGGCCTGCCTTTCACATGGTGAGTGTCCCTGGAGCTCCTGGCTTTGTGGTTTTCTCAACCCTAACCCTAGGCTTAACCCTAACCCTAACCCTAACCCCAGATTGAGCCAGAAATCTGGCATTTGGCTGTGGAGGATTCCAAGAAGAACGAAGAAGTGGGAGCAAGGTTTTGGCTGTGCTGCGGTAAGCTTGGCCTGCCTTTCGCATGGTGAGTGTCCCTGGAGCTCCTGGCTTTGTGGATTTCTCAAGCCTAACATCAGGTGTAACCATAACCATAACCCTAGTTTGAGTCAGAAATCGGGCATTGGGCGGCAACGAGTTCCAAGAAGAAAGAAGTAGAGGGAGCAGGGTTTTAACTGTATCGTGCTCAACTTGGCCTGCCTTTCACATGGTGACTATCCCTGGAGCTCCTGGCTTTGTGGTTTTCTCAAGCCTAACCTTAGGCGTAACCCTGACCCTAACCCTAACCCTAGATTGAGCCAGAAAAGTGGCATTTGGCTGTGGAGGATTCCAAGAAGAATGAAGAAGTGGGAGCAAGGTTTTGGCTGTGCTGCGATAAGCTTGGCCTGCCTTTCGCATGGTGAGTGTCCCTGGAGCTCCTGGCTTTGTGGTTTTCTCAAGCCTAACCCTAGGCGTAACCCTAACCCTAGATTGATCCGGAAATCGGGCATTTGGCTGTGGCGGGTTCCAAGAAGAATGAAGCAGTGGGAGCAAGGTTTTAACTGTATCGTGCCCAACTTGGCCTGCCTTTCGCATGGTGAGTGTCCCTGGAGCTCCTGGCTTTGTGGTTTTCTCAACCCTAACCCTAGGCTTAACCCTAACCCTAGATTCATCCGGAAATCGGCTATTTGGCTGTGGCAAGTTCCAAGAAGAATGAAGAAGTGGGAGCAAGGTTTTGGCTATGCTGCGATAAGCTTGGCCTGCCTTTCACATGGTGAGTATCCCTGGAGCTCCTGGCTTTGTGGTTTTCTCAAACCCTAACACTAGGTGTTACTGTAACCATAACCATAGTTTGTGTCACAAATTGGGCATTGGGCGGCGGCAGGTTCCAAGCAGAAAGAAGAAGTGGGAGCAAGGTTTTAACTGTATCGTGCTCTACTTGGCCTGCCTTTCACATGGTGAGTGTCCCTGGAGCTCCTGGCTTTGTGGTTTTCTCAAGCCTAACCCTAGGCGTACCCCTAACCCTAGATTGATCCGGAAATCGGGTATTTGGCTGTGGCAAGTTCCAAGAAGAATGAAGAAGAGGGAGCAAAGTTTTGGCTGTGCTGCGGTAAGCTTGGCCTGCCTTTCACATGGTGAGTGTCCCTTGAGCTCCTGGCTTTGTGGTTTTCTCAAGCCTAACCCTAGGCGTAACCCTAACCCTAGCCCTAATCCTAGATTGACCCAGAAATCAGGCATTGGGCTGTGCTGAGTTCCAAGAAGAATGAAGAAGTGGGAGCAAGGTTTTAACTGTATCGTGCTCAACTTGGCCGGCCTTTCTCGTGGTGAGTGTCCCTGGAGCTCCTGGCTTTGTGGTTTTCTCAACCCTAACCCTAGGCGTAACGCTAACCCTAACCCTAACCCCAGATTGAGCCAGAAATCTGGCATTTGGCTGTGGAGGATTCCAAGAAGAACGAAGAAGTGGGAGCAAGGTTTTGGCTGTGCTGCGATAAGCTTGGCCTGCCTTTCGCATGGTGAGTGTCCCTGGAGCTCCTGGCTTTGTGGTTTTCTCAAGCCTAACCCTAGGCGTAACCCTAACCCTAGATTGAGCTAGAAAAATGCGTTTGGCTGTGGCGGGTTCCAAGAAGAATGAAGCAGTGGGAGCAAGGTTTTAACTGTATCGTGCCCAACTTGGCCTGCCTTTCACATGGTGAGTGTCCCTGGAGCTCCTGGCTTTGTGGTTTTCTCAAGCCTAACCCTAGGCGTAACCCTAACCCTAGCCCTAACCCTAGATTGACCCAGAAATCAGGCTTTGGGCTGTGCTGAGTTCCAAGAAGAATGAAGAAGTGGGAGCAAGGTTTTAACTGTATCGTGCTCAACTTGGCCTGCCTTTCGCATGGTGAGTGTCCCTGGAGCTCCGGGCTTTGTGGATTTTTCAAACCCTAACATTAGGTGTAACCATAACCATAACCCTAGTTTGAGTCAGAAATCAGGCATTGGGAGGAAACGAGTTCCAAGCAGAAAGAAGTAGAGGGAGCAAGGTTTTAACTGTATCGTGCTCTACTTGGTCTGCCTTTCGCATGGTGAGTGTCCCTGGAGCTCCTGGCTTTGTGGTTTTCTCAAGCCTAACCCTGGGCGTAACCCTAACCCTAACCCTAACCCTAGACTGAGCCAGAAATCTGGCATTTGGCTGTGGAGGATTCCAAGAAGAATGAAGCAGTGGGAGCAAGGTTTTAACTGTATCGTGCTCAACTTGGTCTGCCTTTCGCATGGTGAGTATCCCTGGAGCTCCTGGCTTTGTGGATTTCTCAATCCTAAACGAAGGCGTAACACTGACCCTAACCCTTACCCTAGTTTGAGCCAGAAATCGGGCATAGGGCTATGGCGAGTTCCAAGAAGAATGAAGAAGTGGGAGCAAGGTTTTAACTGTATCGTGCTCAACATGGCCTGCCTTTCACATGGTGAGTGTCCCTGGAGCTCCTGGCTTTGTGGTTTTCTCAAGCCTAACCCTAGGCGTAACCCTAACCCAAGATTGAGCCAGAAATCGGGCACTGGGCTGTGCTGAGTTCCAAGAAGAATGAAGAAGTGGGAGCAACGTTATAACTGTATCGTGCACAACTTGGCCTGCCTTTCACATGGTGACTATCCCTGGAGCTCCTGGCTTTGTGGTTTTCTCAAGCCTAACCCTAGGCGTAACCCTGACCCTAACCCTTACCCTAGATTGAGCCAGAAATGTGGCATTTGGCTGTGGAGGATTCCAAGAAGAATGAAGAAGTGGGAGCAAGGTTTTGGCTGTGCTGCGATAAGCTTGGCCTGCCTTTCGCATGGTGAGTGTCCCTGGAGCTCCTGGCTTTGTGGTTTTCTCAAGCCTAACCCTAGGCATAACCCTAACCCTAGATTGAGCCAGAAATCGGGCACTGGGGTGTGCTGAGTTCCAAGCCGAATGAAGATGTGGGAGCAAGGTTTTGGCTGCGCTGCGGTAAGCTTGGCCTGCCTTTCGAATGGTGAGTGTCCCTGGAGCTCCTGGCTTTGTGGATTTCTCAAATCCTAACATTAGGTATAACCATAACCATAAACCAAGTTTGAGTCAGAAATCGGGCATTGGGCGGGAACGAGTTCCAAGAAGAAAGAAGTAGAGGGAGCAAGGTTTTAACTGTATCGTGCTCAACTCGGTCTGCCTTTCGCATGGTGAGTGTCCCTGGAGCTCCTGGCTTTGTGGTTTTCTCAAGCCTAACCCTAGGCGTAACCCTAACCCAAGATTGAGCCAGAAATCGGGCACTGGGCTGTGCTGTGTTCCAAGAAGAATGAAGAAGTGGGAACAAGGTTATAACTGTATCGTGCTCATCTTGGTCTGCCTTTCGCATGGTGAGTATCCCTGGAGCTCCTGGCTTTGTGGATTTCTCAATCCTAAACGAAGGCCTAACCCTGACCCTAACCCTAACCCTAGTTTGAGCCAGAAAACAGGCATTGGGCTGTGGCGAGTTCCAAGAAGAATGAAGAAGTGGGAGCAAGGTTTTAACTGTATCGTGCCCAACTTGGCCTGCCTTTCACATGGTGAGTGTCCCTGGAGCTCCTGGCTTTGTGGTTTTCTCAACCCTAACCCTAGGCTTAACCCTAACCCTAACCCTAACCCCAGATTGAGCCAGAAATCTGGCATTTGGCTGTGGAGGATTCCAAGAAGAACGAAGAAGTGGGAGCAAGGTTTTGGCTGTGCTGCGGTAAGCTTGGCCTGCCTTTCGCATGGTGAGTGTCCCTGGAGCTCCTGGCTTTGTGGATTTCTCAAGCCTAACATCAGGTGTAACCATAACCATAACCCTAGTTTGAGTCAGAAATCGGGCATTGGGCGGCAACGAGTTCCAAGAAGAAAGAAGTAGAGGGAGCAGGGTTTTAACTGTATCGTGCTCAACTTGGCCTGCCTTTCACATGGTGAGTGTCCCTGGAGCTCCTGGCTTTGTCGTTTTCTCAAGCCTAACCCTCGGCGTAAACCTAACCGTAGATTGATCCGGAAATTGGGCATTTGGCTGTGGCGAGTTCCAAGAAGAATGAAGAAGTGGGAGCAAGGTTTTGGCTGTGCTGCGATGAGCTTGGCCTGCCTTTCACATGGTGAGTGTCCCTGGAGCTCCTGGCTTTGTGGTTTTCTCAAGCCTAACCCTAGGCGTAACCCTAACCCAAGATTGAGCCAGAAATCGGGCACTGGGCTGTGCTGAGTTCCAAGAAGAATGAAGAAGTGGGAACAACGTTATAACTGTATCGTGCACAACTTGGCCTGCTTTTCACATGGTGACTATCCCTGGAGCTCCTGGCTTTGTGGTTTTCTCAAGCCTAACCCTAGGCGTAACCCTAACCCTAACCCTAACCCTAGATTGAGCCAGAAAAGTGGCATTTGGCTGTGGAGGATTCCAAGAAGAATGAAGAAGTGGGAGCAAGGTTTTGGCTGTGCTGCGATAAGCTTGGCCTGCCTTTCGCATGGTGAGTGTCCCTGGAGCTCCTGGCTTTGTGGTTTTCTCAAGCCTAACCCTAGGCGTAACCCTAAACCAAGATTGAGCCAGAAATCGGGCACTGGGCTGTGCTGTGTTCCAAGAAGAATGAAGAAGTGGGAACAAGGTTATAACTGTATCGTGCTCATCTTGGTCTGCCTTTCGCATGGTGAGTATCCCTGGAGCTCCTGGCTTTGTGGTTTTCTCAAGCCTAACCCTAGGCGTAACCCTGACCCTAACCCTAACCCTAGATTGAGCCAGAAATGTGGCATTTGGCGGTGGAGGATTCCAAGAAGAATGAAGAAGTGGGAGCAAGGTTTTGGCTGTGCTGCGATAAGCTTGGCCTGCCTTTCGCATGGTGAGTGTCCCTGGAGCTCCTGGCTTTGTGGTTTTCTCAAGCCTAACCCTAGGCGTAACCCTAACCGTAGATTGATCCGGAAATCGGGCATTTGGCTGTGGCGGGTTCCAAGAAGAATGAAGCAGTGGGAGCAAGGTTTTAACTGTATCGTGCCCAACTTGGCCTGCCTTTCGCATGGTGAGTGTCCCTGGAGCTCCTGGCTTTGTGGTTTTCTCAACCCTAACCCTAGGCTTAACCCTAACCCTAGATTCATCCGGAAATCGGCCATTTGGCTGTGGCAAGTTCCAAGAAGAATGAAGAAGTGGGAGCAAGGTTTTGGCTATGCTGCGATAAGCTTGGCCTGCCTTTCACATGGTGAGTGTCCCTGGAGCTCCTGGCTTTGTGGTTTTCTCAAACCCTAACACTAGGTGTTACTGTAACCATAACCATAGTTTGTGTCACAAATTGGGCATTGGGCGGCGGCAGGTTCCAAGCAGAAAGAAGAAGTGGGAGCAAGGTTTTAACTGTATCGTGCTCTACTTGGCCTGCCTTTCACATGGTGAGTGTCCCTGGAGCTCCTGGCTTTGTGGTTTTCGCAAGCCTAACCCTAGGCGTAACCCTAACCCTAGATTGAGCCAGAAATCGGGCACTGGGGTGTGCTGAGTTCCAAGCAGAACGAAGAAGTGGGAGCAAGGTTTTGGCTGTGCTGCGGTAATCTTGGCCTGCCTTTCACATGGTGAGTGTCCCTTGAGCTCCTGGCTTTGTGGTTTTCTCAAGCCTAACCCTAGGCGTAACCCTAACCCTAGCCCTAATCCTAGATTGACCCAGAAATCAGGCATTGGGCTGTGCTGAGTTCCAAGAAGAATGAAGAAGTGGGAGCAAGGTTTTAACTGTATCGTGCTCAACTTGGCCGGCCTTTCTCGTGGTGAGTGTCCCTGGAGCTCCTGGCTTTGTGGTTTTCTCAACCCTAACCCTAGGCGTAACGCTAACCCTAACCCTAACCCCAGATTGAGCCAGAAATCTGGCATTTGGCTGTGGAGGATTCCAAGAAGAACGAAGAAGTGGGAGCAAGGTTTTGGCTGTGCTGCGATAAGCTTGGCCTGCCTTTCGCATGGTGAGTGTCCCTGGAGCTCCTGGCTTTGTGGTTTTCTCAAGCCTAACCCTAGGCGTAACCCTAACCCTAGATTGAGCTAGAAAAATGCGTTTGGCTGTGGCGGGTTCCAAGAAGAATGAAGCAGTGGGAGCAAGGTTTTAACTGTATCGTGCCCAACTTGGCCTGCCTTTCACATGGTGAGTGTCCCTGGAGCTCCTGGCTTTGTGGTTTTCTCAAGCCTAACCCTAGGCGTAACCCTAACCCTAGCCCTAACCCTAGATTGACCCAGAAATCAGGCTTTGGGCTGTGCTGAGTTCCAAGAAGAATGAAGAAGTGGGAGCAAGGTTTTAACTGTATCGTGCTCAACTTGGCCTGCCTTTCGCATGGTGAGTGTCCCTGGAGCTCCTGGCATTGTGGATTTTTCAAACCCTAACATTAGGTGTAACCATAACCATAACCCTAGTTTGAGTCAGAAATCAGGCATTGGGAGGAAACGAGTTCCAAGCAGAAAGAAGTAGAGGGAGCAAGGTTTTAACTGTATCGTGCTCTACTTGGTCTGCCTTTCGCATGGTGAGTGTCCCTGGAGCTCCTGGCTTTGTGGTTTTCTCAAGCCTAACCCTGGGCGTAACCCTAACCCTAACCCTAACCCTAGACTGAGCCAGAAATCTGGCATTTGGCTGTGGAGGATTCCAAGAAGAATGAAGCAGTGGGAGCAAGGTTTTAACTGTATCGTGCTCAACTTGGTCTGCCTTTCGCATGGTGAGTATCCCTGGAGCTCCTGGCTTTGTGGATTTCTCAATCCTAAACGAAGGCGTAACACTGACCCTAACCCTTACCCTAGTTTGAGCCAGAAATCGGGCATAGGGCTATGGCGAGTTCCAAGAAGAATGAAGAAGTGGGAGCAAGGTTTTAACTGTATCGTGCTCAACATGGCCTGCCTTTCACATGGTGAGTGTCCCTGGAGCTCCTGGCTTTGTGGTTTTCTCAAGCCTAACCCTAGGCGTAACCCTAACCCAAGATTGAGCCAGAAATCGGGCACTGGGCTGTGCTGAGTTCCAAGAAGAATGAAGAAGTGGGAACAACGTTATAACTGTATCGTGCACAACTTGGCCTGCCTTTCACATGGTGACTATCCCTGGAGCTCCTGGCTTTGTGGTTTTCTCAAGCCTAACCCTAGGCGTAACCCTGACCCTAACCCTTACCCTAGATTGAGCCAGAAATGTGGCATTTGGCTGTGGAGGATTCCAAGAAGAATGAAGAAGTGGGAGCAAGGTTTTGGCTGTGCTGCGATAAGCTTGGCCTGCCTTTCGCATGGTGAGTGTCCCTGGAGCTCCTGGCTTTGTGGTTTTCTCAAGCCTAACCCTAGGCATAACCCTAACCCTAGATTGAGCCAGAAATCGGGCACTGGGCTGTGCTGAGTTCCAAGCCGAATGAAGATGTGGGAGCAAGGTTTTGGCTGTGCTGCGGTAAGCTTGGCCTGCCTTTCGAATGGTGAGTGTCCCTGGAGCTCCTGGCTTTGTGGATTTCTCAAATCCTAACATTAGGTATAACCATAACCATAAACCAAGTTTGAGTCAGAAATCGGGCATTGGGCGGGAACGAGTTCCAAGAAGAAAGAAGTAGAGGGAGCAAGGTTTTAACTGTATCGTGCTCAACTCGGTCTGCCTTTCGCATGGTGAGTGTCCCTGGAGCTCCTGGCTTTGTGGTTTTCTCAAGCCTAACCCTAGGCGTAACCCTAACCCAAGATTGAGCCAGAAATCGGGCACTGGGCTGTGCTGTGTTCCAAGAAGAATGAAGAAGTGGGAACAAGGTTATAACTGTATCGTGCTCATCTTGGTCTGCCTTTCGCATGGTGAGTATCCCTGGAGCTCCTGGCTTTGTGGATTTCTCAATCCTAAACGAAGGCCTAACCCTGACCCTAACCCTAACCCTAGTTTGAGCCAGAAAACAGGCATTGGGCTGTGGCGAGTTCCAAGAAGAATGAAGAAGTGGGAGCAAGGTTTTAACTGTATCGTGCCCAACTTGGCCTGCCTTTCACATGGTGAGTGTCCCTGGAGCTCCTGGCTTTGTGGTTTTCTCAACCCTAACCCTAGGCTTAACCCTAACCCTAACCCTAACCCCAGATTGAGCCAGAAATCTGGCATTTGGCTGTGGAGGATTCCAAGAAGAACGAAGAAGTGGGAGCAAGGTTTTGGCTGTGCTGCGGTAAGCTTGGCCTGCCTTTCGCATGGTGAGTGTCCCTGGAGCTCCTGGCTTTGTGGATTTCTCAAGCCTAACATCAGGTGTAACCATAACCATAACCCTAGTTTGAGTCAGAAATCGGGCATTGGGCGGCAACGAGTTCCAAGAAGAAAGAAGTAGAGGGAGCAGGGTTTTAACTGTATCGTGCTCAACTTGGCCTGCCTTTCACATGGTGAGTGTCCCTGGAGCTCCTGGCTTTGTCGTTTTCTCAAGCCTAACCCTCGGCGTAAACCTAACCGTAGATTGATCCGGAAATTGGGCATTTGGCTGTGGCGAGTTTCAAGAAGAATGAAGAAGTGGGAGCAAGGTTTTGGCTGTGCTGCGATGAGCTTGGCCTGCCTTTCACATGGTGAGTGTCCCTGGAGCTCCTGGCTTTGTGGTTTTCTCAAGCCTAACCCTAGGCGTAACCCTAACCCAAGATTGAGCCAGAAATCGGGCACTGGGCTGTGCTGAGTTCCAAGAAGAATGAAGAAGTGGGAACAACGTTATAACTGTATCGTGCACAACTTGGCCTGCCTTTCACATGGTGACTATCCCTGGAGCTCCTGGCTTTGTGGTTTTCTCAAGCCTAACCTTAGGCGTAACCCTAACCCTAACCCTAACCCTAGATTGAGCCAGAAAAGTGGCATTTGGCTGTGGAGGATTCCAAGAAGAATGAAGAAGTGGGAGCAAGGTTTTGGCTGTGCTGCGATAAGCTTGGCCTGCCTTTCGCATGGTGAGTGTCCCTGGAGCTCCTGGCTTTGTGGTTTTCTCAAGCCTAACCCTAGGCGTAACCCTAAACCAAGATTGAGCCAGAAATCGGGCACTGGGCTGTGCTGTGTTCCAAGAAGAATGAAGAAGTGGGAACAAGGTTATAACTGTATCGTGCTCATCTTGGTCTGCCTTTCGCATGGTGAGTATCCCTGGAGCTCCTGGCTTTGTGGTTTTCTCAAGCCTAACCCTAGGCGTAACCCTGACCCTAACCCTAACCCTAGATTGAGCCAGAAATGTGGCATTTGGCGGTGGAGGATTCCAAGAAGAATGAAGAAGTGGGAGCAAGGTTTTGGCTGTGCTGCGATAAGCTTGGCCTGCCTTTCGCATGGTGAGTGTCCCTGGAGCTCCTGGCTTTGTGGTTTTCTCAAGCCTAACCCTAGGCGTAACCCTAACCGTAGATTGATCCGGAAATCGGGCATTTGGCTGTGGCGGGTTCCAAGAAGAATGAAGCAGTGGGAGCAAGGTTTTAACTGTATCGTGCCCAACTTGGCCTGCCTTTCGCATGGTGAGTGTCCCTGGAGCTCCTGGCTTTGTGGTTTTCTCAACCCTAACCCTAGGCTTAACCCTAACCCTAGATTCATCCGGAAATCGGCCATTTGGCTGTGGCAAGTTCCAAGAAGAATGAAGAAGTGGGAGCAAGGTTTTGGCTATGCTGCGATAAGCTTGGCCTGCCTTTCACATGGTGAGTATCCCTGGAGCTCCTGGCTTTGTGGTTTTCTCAAACCCTAACACTAGGTGTTACTGTAACCATAACCATAGTTTGTGTCACAAATTGGGCATTGGGCGGCGGCAGGTTCCAAGCAGAAAGAAGAAGTGGGAGCAAGGTTTTAACTGTATCGTGCTCTACTTGGCCTGCCTTTCACATGGTGAGTGTCCCTGGAGCTCCTGGCTTTGTGGTTTTCGCAAGCCTAACCCTAGGCGTAACCCTAACCCTAGATTGAGCCAGAAATCGGGCACTGGGGTGTGCTGAGGTCCAAGCAGAACGAAGAAGTGGGAGCAAGGTTTTGGCTGTGCTGCGGTAATCTTGGCCTGCCTTTCACATGGTGAGTGTCCATTGAGCTCCTGGCTTTGTGGTTTTCTCAAGCCTAACCCTAGGCGTAACCCTAACCCTAGCCCTAATCCTAGATTGACCCAGAAATCAGGCATTGGGCTGTGCTGAGTTCCAAGAAGAATGAAGAAGTGGGAGCAAGGTTTTAACTGTATCGTGCCCAACTTGGCCTGCCTTTCGCATGGTGAGTGTCCCTGGAGCTCCTGGCTTTGTGGTTTTCTCAACCCTAACCCAAGGCGTAACGCTAACCCTAACCCTAACCCCAGATTGAGCCAGAAATCTGGCATTTGGCTGTGGAGGATTCCAAGAAGAACGAAGAAGTGGGAGCAAGGTTTTGGCTGTGCTGCGATAAGCTTGGCCTGCCTTTCGCATGGTGAGTGTCCCTGGAGCTCCTGGCTTTGTGGTTTTCTCAAGCCTAACCCTAGGCGTAACCCTAACCCTAGATTGAGCCAGAAAAATGCGTTTGGCTGTGGCGGGTTCCAAGAAGAATGAAGCAGTGGGAGCAAGGTTTTAACTGTATCGTGCCCAACTTGGCCTGCCTTTCACATGGTGAGTGTCCCTTGAGCTCCTGGCTTTGTGGTTTTCTCAAGCCTAACCCTAGGCGTAACCCTAACCCTAGCCCTAACCCTAGATTGAGCCAGAAATCAGGCATTGGGCTGTGCTGAGTTCCAAGAAGAATGAAGAAGTGGGAGCAAGGTTTTAACTGTATCGTGCTCAACTTGGCCTGCCTTTCGCATGGTGAGTGTCCCTGGAGCTCCTGGCTTTGTGGATTTTTCAAACCCTAACATTAGGTGTAACCATAACCATAACCCTAGTTTGAGTCAGAAATCGGGCATTGGGAGGCAACGAGTTCCAAGCAGAAAGAAGTAGAGGGAGCAGGGTTTTAACTGTATCGTGCTCAACTTGTCCTGCCTTTCACATGGTGAGTATCCCTGGAGCTCCTGGCTTTGTGGTTTTCTCAAGCCTAACCCTAGGCGTAACCCAAACCCTAGATTGATCTGGAAATCGGGCACTGGGCTGTGGCGAGTTCCAAGAAGAATTAAGAAGTGGGAGCAAGGTTTTAACTGTATCGTGCTCAACTTGGTCTGCCTTTCACATGCTGAGTATCCCTGGAGCTCCTGGCTTTGTGGTTTTCTCAAGCCTAACCCTGGGCGTAACCCTAACCCTAACCCTAACCCTAGACTGAGCCAGAAATCTGGCATTTGGCTGTGGAGGATTCCAAGAAGAATGAAGAAGTGGGAGCAAGCTTTTAACTGTATCGTGCTCAACTTGGTCTGCCTTTCGCATGGTGAGTATCCCTGGAGCTCCTGGCTTTGTGGATTTCTCAATCCTAAACGAAGGCGTAACACTGACCCTAACCCTTACCCTAGTTTGAGCCAGAAATCAGGCATAGGGCTGTGGCGAGTTCCAAGAAGAATGAAGAAGTGGGAGCAAGGTTTTAACTGTATCGTGCCCAACTTGGCCTGCCTTTAACATGGTGAGTGTCCCTTGAGCTCCTGGCTTTGTGGTTTTCTCAAGCCTAACCCTAGGCGTAACCCTAACCCTACATTGAGCCAGAAATCGGGCACTGGGCTGTGCTGTGTTCCAAGAAGAATGAAGCAGTGGAAGCAAGGTTTTAACTGTATCGTGCCCAACTTGGCCTGCCTTTCACATGGTGAGTATCCCTGGAGCTCCTGGCTTTGTGGTTTTCTCAAACCCTAACACTAGGTGTTACTGTAACCATAACCATAGTTTGTGTCACAAATTGGGCATTGGGCGGCGGCAGGTTCCAAGCAGAAAGAAGAAGTGGGAGCAAGGTTTTAACTGTATCGTGCTCTACTTGGCCTGCCTTTCACATGGTGAGTGTCCCTGGAGCTCCTGGCTTTGTGGTTTTCGCAAGCCTAACCCTAGGCGTAACCCTAACCCTAGATTGAGCCAGAAATCGGGCACTGGGGTGTGCTGAGGTCCAAGCAGAACGAAGAAGTGGGAGCAAGGTTTTGGCTGTGCTGCGGTAATCTTGGCCTGCCTTTCACATGGTGAGTGTCCCTTGAGCTCCTGGCTTTGTGGTTTTCTCAAGCCTAACCCTAGGCGTAACCCTAACCCTAGCCCTAATCCTAGATTGACCCAGAAATCAGGCATTGGGCTGTGCTGAGTTCCAAGAAGAATGAAGAAGTGGGAGCAAGGTTTTAACTGTATCGTGCTCAACTTGGCCTGCCTTTCGCATGGTGAGTGTCCCTGGAGCTCCTGGCTTTGTGGTTTTCTCAAGCCTAACCCTAGGCGTAACCCTAACCCTAACCCTAACCCCAAATTGAGCCAGAAATCTGGCATTTGGCTGTGGAGGATTCCAAGAAGAACGAAGAAGTGGGAGCAAGGTTTTGGCTGTGCTGCGATAAGCTTGGCCTGCCTTTCGCATGGTGAGTGTCCCTGGAGCTCCTGGCTTTGTGGTTTTCTCAAGCCTAACCCTAGGCGTACCCCTAACCCTAGATTGATCCGGAAATCGGGCATTTGGCTGTGGCAAGTTCCAAGAAGAATGAAGAAGTGGGGGCAAGGTTTTGGCTGTGCTGCAGTAAGCTTGGCCTGCCTTTCGCATGGTGAGTGTCCCTGGAGCTCCTGGCTTTGTGGATTTCTCAAGCCTAACATCAGGTGGAACCATAACCATAACCCTAGTTTGAGTCAGAAATCGGGCATTGGGCGGCAACGAGTTCCAAGAAGAAAGAAGTAGAGGGAGCAGGGTTTTAACTGTATCGTGCTCAACTTGGCCTGCCTTTCGCATGGTGAGTATCCCTGGACCTCCTGGCTTTGTGGTTTTCTCAAGCCTAACCCTAGGCGTAACCCTAACCCAAGATTGAGCCAGAAATCGGGCACTGGGCTGTGCTGTGTTCCAAGAAGAATGAAGAAGTGGGAACAAGGTTTTAACTGTATCGTGCTCAACTTGGCCTGCGTTTCGCATGGTGAGTGTCCCTGGAGCTCCTGGCTTTGTGGTTTTCTCAAGCCTAACCCTGGGCGTAACCCTAACCCTAGACTGAGCTAGAAAGTTGGCGCATGGCTGTGGCGGGTTGCAAGAAGAATGAAGCAGTGGGAGCAAGGTTTTAACTGTATCGTGCTCAACTTGGCCTGCCTTTCACATGGTGAGTGTCCCTGGAGCTCCTGGCTTTGTGGTTTTCTCAAGCCTAACCCTAGGCGTAACCCTAAGCCAAGATTGAGCCAGAAATCGGGCACTGGGCTGTGCTGAGTTCCAAGAAGAATGAAGAAGTGGGAGCAAGGTTATAACTGTATCGTGCACAACTTGGCCTGCCTTTCACATGGTGACTATCCCTGGAGCTCCTGGCTTTGTGGTTTTCTCAAGCCTAACCTTAGGCGTAACCCTGACCCTAACCCTAACCCTAGATTGAGCCAGAAAAGTGGCATTTGGCTGTGGAGGATTCCAAGAAGAATGAAGAAGTGGGAGCAAGGTTTTGGCTGTGCTGCGATAAGCTTGGCCTGCCTTTCGCATGGTGAGTGTCCCTGGAGCTCCTGGCTTTGTGGTTTTCTCAAGCCTAACCCTAGGCGTAACCCTAACCCTAGATTGATCCGGAAATCGGGCATTTGGCTGTGGCGGGTTCCAAGAAGAATGAAGCAGTGGGAGCAGGGTTTTAACTGTATCGTGCCCAACTTGGCCTGCCTTTCGCATGGTGAGTGTCCCTGGAGCTCCTGGCTTTGTGGTTTTCTCAACCCTAACCCTAGGCTTAACCCTAACCCTAGATTCATCCGGAAATCGGCTATTTGGCTGTGGCAAGTTCCAAGAAGAATGAAGAAGTGGGAGCAAGGTTTTGGCTATGCTGCGATAAGCTTGGCCTGCCTTTCACATGGTGAGTATCCCTGGAGCTCCTGGCTTTGTGGTTTTCTCAAACCCTAACACTAGGTGTTACTGTAACCATAACCATAGTTTGTGTCACAAATTGGGCATTGGGCGGCGGCAGGTTCCAAGCAGAAAGAAGAAGTGGGAGCAAGGTTTTAACTGTATCGTGCTCTACTTGGCCTGCCTTTCACATGGTGAGTGTCCCTGGAGCTCCTGGCTTTGTGGTTTTCTCAAGCCTAACCCTAGGCGTACCCCTAACCCTAGATTGATCCGGAAATCGGGTATTTGGCTGTGGCAAGTTCCAAGAAGAATGAAGAAGAGGGAGCAAGGTTTTGGCTGTGCTGCGGTAAGCTTGGCCTGCCTTTCACATGGTGAGTGTCCCTTGAGCTCCTGGCTTTGTGGTTTTCTCAAGCCTAACCCTAGGCGTAACCCTAACCCTAGCCCTAATCCTAGATTGACCCAGAAATCAGGCATTGGGCTGTGCTGAGTTCCAAGAAGAATGAAGAAGTGGGAGCAAGGTTTTAACTGTATCGTGCTCAACTTGGCCGGCCTTTCTCGTGGTGAGTGTCCCTGGAGCTCCTGGCTTTGTGGTTTTCTCAACCCTAACCCTAGGCGTAACGCTAACCCTAACCCTAACCCCAGATTGAGCCAGAAATCTGGCATTTGGCTGTGGAGGATTCCAAGAAGAATGAAGAAGTGGGAGCAAGGTTTTGGCTGTGCTGCGATAAGCTTGGCCTGCCTTTCGCATGGTGAGTGTCCCTGGAGCTCCTGGCTTTGTGGTTTTCTCAAGCCTAACCCTAGGCGTAACCCTAACCCTAGATTGAGCTAGAAAAATGCGTTTGGCTGTGGCGGGTTCCAAGAAGAATGAAGCAGTGGGAGCAAGGTTTTAACTGTATCGTGCCCAACTTGGCCTGCCTTTCACATGGTGAGTGTCCCTGGAGCTCCTGGCTTTGTGGTTTTCTCAAGCCTAACCCTAGGCGTAACCCTAACCCTAGCCCTAACCCTAGATTGACCCAGAAATCAGGCTTTGGGCTGTGCTGAGTTCCAAGAAGAATGAAGAAGTGGGAGCAAGGTTTTAACTGTATCGTGCTCAACTTGGCCTGCCTTTCGCATGGTGAGTGTCCCTGGAGCTCCTGGCATTGTGGATTTTTCAAACCCTAACATTAGGTGTAACCATAACCATAACCCTAGTTTGAGTCAGAAATCAGGCATTGGGAGGAAACGAGTTCCAAGCAGAAAGAAGTAGAGGGAGCAAGGTTTTAACTGTATCGTGCTCTACTTGGTCTGCCTTTCGCATGGTGAGTGTCCCTGGAGCTCCTGGCTTTGTGGTTTTCTCAAGCCTAACCCTGGGCGTAACCCTAACCCTAACCCTAACCCTAGACTGAGCCAGAAATCTGGCATTTGGCTGTGGAGGATTCCAAGAAGAATGAAGCAGTGGGAGCAAGGTTTTAACTGTATCGTGCTCAACTTGGTCTGCCTTTCGCATGGTGAGTATCCCTGGAGCTCCTGGCTTTGTGGATTTCTCAATCCTAAACGAAGGCGTAACACTGACCCTAACCCTTACCCTAGTTTGAGCCAGAAATCGGGCATAGGGCTATGGCGAGTTCCAAGAAGAATGAAGAAGTGGGAGCAAGGTTTTAACTGTATCGTGCTCAACATGGCCTGCCTTTCACATGGTGAGTGTCCCTGGAGCTCCTGGCTTTGTGGTTTTCTCAAGCCTAACCCTAGGCGTAACCCTAACCCAAGATTGAGCCAGAAATCGGGCACTGGGCTGTGCTGAGTTCCAAGAAGAATGAAGAAGTGGGAACAACGTTATAACTGTATCGTGCACAACTTGGCCTGCCTTTCACATGGTGACTATCCCTGGAGCTCCTGGCTTTGTGGTTTTCTCAAGCCTAACCCTAGGCGTAACCCTGACCCTAACCCTTACCCTAGATTGAGCCAGAAATGTGGCATTTGGCTGTGGAGGATTCCAAGAAGAATGAAGAAGTGGGAGCAAGGTTTTGGCTGTGCTGCGATAAGCTTGGCCTGCCTTTCGCATGGTGAGTGTCCCTGGAGCTCCTGGCTTTGTGGTTTTCTCAAGCCTAACCCTAGGCATAACCCTAACCCTAGATTGAGCCAGAAATCGGGCACTGGGCTGTGCTGAGTTCCAAGCCGAATGAAGATGTGGGAGCAAGGTTTTGGCTGTGCTGCGGTAAGCTTGGCCTGCCTTTCGAATGGTGAGTGTCCCTGGAGCTCCTGGCTTTGTGGATTTCTCAAATCCTAACATTAGGTATAACCATAACCATAAACCAAGTTTGAGTCAGAAATCGGGCATTGGGCGGGAACGAGTTCCAAGAAGAAAGAAGTAGAGGGAGCAAGGTTTTAACTGTATCGTGCTCAACTCGGTCTGCCTTTCGCATGGTGAGTGTCCCTGGAGCTCCTGGCTTTGTGGTTTTCTCAAGCCTAACCCTAGGCGTAACCCTAACCCAAGATTGAGCCAGAAATCGGGCACTGGGCTGTGCTGTGTTCCAAGAAGAATGAAGAAGTGGGAACAAGGTTATAACTGTATCGTGCTCATCTTGGTCTGCCTTTCGCATGGTGAGTATCCCTGGAGCTCCTGGCTTTGTGGATTTCTCAATCCTAAACGAAGGCCTAACCCTGACCCTAACCCTAACCCTAGTTTGAGCCAGAAAACAGGCATTGGGCTGTGGCGAGTTCCAAGAAGAATGAAGAAGTGGGAGCAAGGTTTTAACTGTATCGTGCCCAACTTGGCCTGCCTTTCACATGGTGAGTGTCCCTGGAGCTCCTGGCTTTGTGGTTTTCTCAACCCTAACCCTAGGCTTAACCCTAACCCTAACCCTAACCCCAGATTGAGCCAGAAATCTGGCATTTGGCTGTGGAGGATTCCAAGAAGAACGAAGAAGTGGGAGCAAGGTTTTGGCTGTGCTGCGGTAAGCTTGGCCTGCCTTTCGCATGGTGAGTGTCCCTGGAGCTCCTGGCTTTGTGGATTTCTCAAGCCTAACATCAGGTGTAACCATAACCATAACCCTAGTTTGAGTCAGAAATCGGGCATTGGGCGGCAACGAGTTCCAAGAAGAAAGAAGTAGAGGGAGCAGGGTTTTAACTGTATCGTGCTCAACTTGGCCTGCCTTTCACATGGTGAGTGTCCCTGGAGCTCCTGGCTTTGTCGTTTTCTCAAGCCTAACCCTCGGCGTAAACCTAACCGTAGATTGATCCGGAAATTGGGCATTTGGCTGTGGCGAGTTTCAAGAAGAATGAAGAAGTGGGAGCAAGGTTTTGGCTGTGCTGCGATGAGCTTGGCCTGCCTTTCACATGGTGAGTGTCCCTGGAGCTCCTGGCTTTGTGGTTTTCTCAAGCCTAACCCTAGGCGTAACCCTAACCCAAGATTGAGCCAGAAATCGGGCACTGGGCTGTGCTGAGTTCCAAGAAGAATGAAGAAGTGGGAACAACGTTATAACTGTATCGTGCACAACTTGGCCTGCCTTTCACATGGTGACTATCCCTGGAGCTCCTGGCTTTGTGGTTTTCTCAAGCCTAACCTTAGGCGTAACCCTAACCCTAACCCTAACCCTAGATTGAGCCAGAAAAGTGGCATTTGGCTGTGGAGGATTCCAAGAAGAATGAAGAAGTGGGAGCAAGGTTTTGGCTGTGCTGCGATAAGCTTGGCCTGCCTTTCGCATGGTGAGTGTCCCTGGAGCTCCTGGCTTTGTGGTTTTCTCAAGCCTAACCCTAGGCGTAACCCTAAACCAAGATTGAGCCAGAAATCGGGCACTGGGCTGTGCTGTGTTCCAAGAAGAATGAAGAAGTGGGAACAAGGTTATAACTGTATCGTGCTCATCTTGGTCTGCCTTTCGCATGGTGAGTATCCCTGGAGCTCCTGGCTTTGTGGTTTTCTCAAGCCTAACCCTAGGCGTAACCCTGACCCTAACCCTAACCCTAGATTGAGCCAGAAATGTGGCATTTGGCGGTGGAGGATTCCAAGAAGAATGAAGAAGTGGGAGCAAGGTTTTGGCTGTGCTGCGATAAGCTTGGCCTGCCTTTCGCATGGTGAGTGTCCCTGGAGCTCCTGGCTTTGTGGTTTTCTCAAGCCTAACCCTAGGCGTAACCCTAACCGTAGATTGATCCGGAAATCGGGCATTTGGCTGTGGCGGGTTCCAAGAAGAATGAAGCAGTGGGAGCAAGGTTTTAACTGTATCGTGCCCAACTTGGCCTGCCTTTCGCATGGTGAGTGTCCCTGGAGCTCCTGGCTTTGTGGTTTTCTCAACCCTAACCCTAGGCTTAACCCTAACCCTAGATTCATCCGGAAATCGGCCATTTGGCTGTGGCAAGTTCCAAGAAGAATGAAGAAGTGGGAGCAAGGTTTTGGCTATGCTGCGATAAGCTTGGCCTGCCTTTCACATGGTGAGTATCCCTGGAGCTCCTGGCTTTGTGGTTTTCTCAAACCCTAACACTAGGTGTTACTGTAACCATAACCATAGTTTGTGTCACAAATTGGGCATTGGGCGGCGGCAGGTTCCAAGCAGAAAGAAGAAGTGGGAGCAAGGTTTTAACTGTATCGTGCTCTACTTGGCCTGCCTTTCACATGGTGAGTGTCCCTGGAGCTCCTGGCTTTGTGGTTTTCGCAAGCCTAACCCTAGGCGTAACCCTAACCCTAGATTGAGCCAGAAATCGGGCACTGGGGTGTGCTGAGGTCCAAGCAGAACGAAGAAGTGGGAGCAAGGTTTTGGCTGTGCTGCGGTAATCTTGGCCTGCCTTTCACATGGTGAGTGTCCATTGAGCTCCTGGCTTTGTGGTTTTCTCAAGCCTAACCCTAGGCGTAACCCTAACCCTAGCCCTAATCCTAGATTGACCCAGAAATCAGGCATTGGGCTGTGCTGAGTTCCAAGAAGAATGAAGAAGTGGGAGCAAGGTTTTAACTGTATCGTGCCCAACTTGGCCTGCCTTTCGCATGGTGAGTGTCCCTGGAGCTCCTGGCTTTGTGGTTTTCTCAACCCTAACCCAAGGCGTAACGCTAACCCTAACCCTAACCCCAGATTGAGCCAGAAATCTGGCATTTGGCTGTGGAGGATTCCAAGAAGAACGAAGAAGTGGGAGCAAGGTTTTGGCTGTGCTGCGATAAGCTTGGCCTGCCTTTCGCATGGTGAGTGTCCCTGGAGCTCCTGGCTTTGTGGTTTTCTCAAGCCTAACCCTAGGCGTAACCCTAACCCTAGATTGAGCCAGAAAAATGCGTTTGGCTGTGGCGGGTTCCAAGAAGAATGAAGCAGTGGGAGCAAGGTTTTAACTGTATCGTGCCCAACTTGGCCTGCCTTTCACATGGTGAGTGTCCCTTGAGCTCCTGGCTTTGTGGTTTTCTCAAGCCTAACCCTAGGCGTAACCCTAACCCTAGCCCTAACCCTAGATTGAGCCAGAAATCAGGCATTGGGCTGTGCTGAGTTCCAAGAAGAATGAAGAAGTGGGAGCAAGGTTTTAACTGTATCGTGCTCAACTTGGCCTGCCTTTCGCATGGTGAGTGTCCCTGGAGCTCCTGGCTTTGTGGATTTTTCAAACCCTAACATTAGGTGTAACCATAACCATAACCCTAGTTTGAGTCAGAAATCGGGCATTGGGAGGCAACGAGTTCCAAGCAGAAAGAAGTAGAGGGAGCAGGGTTTTAACTGTATCGTGCTCAACTTGTCCTGCCTTTCACATGGTGAGTATCCCTGGAGCTCCTGGCTTTGTGGTTTTCTCAAGCCTAACCCTAGGCGTAACCCAAACCCTAGATTGATCTGGAAATCGGGCACTGGGCTGTGGCGAGTTCCAAGAAGAATTAAGAAGTGGGAGCAAGGTTTTAACTGTATCGTGCTCTACTTGGTCTGCCTTTCACATGCTGAGTATCCCTGGAGCTCCTGGCTTTGTGGTTTTCTCAAGCCTAACCCTGGGCGTAACCCTAACCCTAACCCTAACCCTAGACTGAGCCAGAAATCTGGCATTTGGCTGTGGAGGATTCCAAGAAGAATGAAGAAGTGGGAGCAAGCTTTTAACTGTATCGTGCTCAACTTGGTCTGCCTTTCGCATGGTGAGTATCCCTGGAGCTCCTGGCTTTGTGGATTTCTCAATCCTAAACGAAGGCGTAACACTGACCCTAACCCTTACCCTAGTTTGAGCCAGAAATCAGGCATAGGGCTGTGGCGAGTTCCAAGAAGAATGAAGAAGTGGGAGCAAGGTTTTAACTGTATCGTGCCCAACTTGGCCTGCCTTTCACATGGTGAGTGTCCCTTGAGCTCCTGGCTTTGTGGTTTTCTCAAGCCTAACCCTAGGCGTAACCCTAACCCTACATTGAGCCAGAAATCGGGCACTGGGCTGTGCTGTGTTCCAAGAAGAATGAAGCAGTGGAAGCAAGGTTTTAACTGTATCGTGCCCAACTTGGCCTGCCTTTCACATGGTGAGTATCCCTGGAGCTCCTGGCTTTGTGGTTTTCTCAAACCCTAACACTAGGTGTTACTGTAACCATAACCATAGTTTGTGTCACAAATTGGGCATTGGGCGGCGGCAGGTTCCAAGCAGAAAGAAGAAGTGGGAGCAAGGTTTTAACTGTATCGTGCTCTACTTGGCCTGCCTTTCACATGGTGAGTGTCCCTGGAGCTCCTGGCTTTGTGGTTTTCGCAAGCCTAACCCTAGGCGTAACCCTAACCCTAGATTGAGCCAGAAATCGGGCACTGGGGTGTGCTGAGGTCCAAGCAGAACGAAGAAGTGGGAGCAAGGTTTTGGCTGTGCTGCGGTAATCTTGGCCTGCCTTTCACATGGTGAGTGTCCCTTGAGCTCCTGGCTTTGTGGTTTTCTCAAGCCTAACCCTAGGCGTAACCCTAACCCTAGCCCTAATCCTAGATTGACCCAGAAATCAGGCATTGGGCTGTGCTGAGTTCCAAGAAGAATGAAGAAGTGGGAGCAAGGTTTTAACTGTATCGTGCTCAACTTGGCCTGCCTTTCGCATGGTGAGTGTCCCTGGAGCTCCTGGCTTTGTGGTTTTCTCAAGCCTAACCCTAGGCGTAACCCTAACCCTAACCCTAACCCCAAATTGAGCCAGAAATCTGGCATTTGGCTGTGGAGGATTCCAAGAAGAACGAAGAAGTGGGAGCAAGGTTTTGGCTGTGCTGCGATAAGCTTGGCCTGCCTTTCGCATGGTGAGTGTCCCTGGAGCTCCTGGCTTTGTGGTTTTCTCAAGCCTAACCCTAGGCGTACCCCTAACCCTAGATTGATCCGGAAATCGGGCATTTGGCTGTGGCAAGTTCCAAGAAGAATGAAGAAGTGGGGGCAAGGTTTTGGCTGTGCTGCAGTAAGCTTGGCCTGCCTTTCGCATGGTGAGTGTCCCTGGAGCTCCTGGCTTTGTGGATTTCTCAAGCCTAACATCAGGTGGAACCATAACCATAACCCTAGTTTGAGTCAGAAATCGGGCATTGGGCGGCAACGAGTTCCAAGAAGAAAGAAGTAGAGGGAGCAGGGTTTTAACTGTATCGTGCTCAACTTGGCCTGCCTTTCGCATGGTGAGTATCCCTGGACCTCCTGGCTTTGTGGTTTTCTCAAGCCTAACCCTAGGCGTAACCCTAACCCAAGATTGAGCCAGAAATCGGGCACTGGGCTGTGGCAAGTTCCAAGAAGAATGAAGAAGCGGGAACAAGGTTTTAACTGTATCGTGCTCAACTTGGCCTGCGTTTCGCATGGTGAGTGTCCCTGGAGCTCCTGGCTTTGTGGTTTTCTCAAGCCTAACCCTGGGCGTAACCCTAACCCTAGACTGAGCTAGAAAGTTGGCGCATGGCTGTGGCGGGTTGCAAGAAGAATGAAGCAGTGGGAGCAAGGTTTTAACTGTATCGTGCTCAACTTGGCCTGCCTTTCACATGGTGAGTGTCCCTGGAGCTCCTGGCTTTGTGGTTTTCTCAAGCCTAACCCTAGGCGTAACCCTAAGCCAAGATTGAGCCAGAAATCGGGCACTGGGCTGTGCTGAGTTCCAAGAAGAATGAAGAAGTGGGAGCAAGGTTATAACTGTATCGTGCACAACTTGGCCTGCCTTTCACATGGTGACTATCCCTGGAGCTCCTGGCTTTGTGGTTTTCTCAAGCCTAACCTTAGGCGTAACCCTGACCCTAACCCTAACCCTAGATTGAGCCAGAAAAGTGGCATTTGGCTGTGGAGGATTCCAAGAAGAATGAAGAAGTGGGAGCAAGGTTTTGGCTGTGCTGCGATAAGCTTGGCCTGCCTTTCGCATGGTGAGTGTCCCTGGAGCTCCTGGCTTTGTGGTTTTCTCAAGCCTAACCCTAGGCGTAACCCTAACCCTAGATTGATCCGGAAATCGGGCATTTGGCTGTGGCGGGTTCCAAGAAGAATGAAGCAGTGGGAGCAGGGTTTTAACTGTATCGTGCCCAACTTGGCCTGCCTTTCGCATGGTGAGTGTCCCTGGAGCTCCTGGCTTTGTGGTTTTCTCAACCCTAACCCTAGGCTTAACCCTAACCCTAGATTCATCCGGAAATCGGCTATTTGGCTGTGGCAAGTTCCAAGAAGAATGAAGAAGTGGGAGCAAGGTTTTGGCTATGCTGCGATAAGCTTGGCCTGCCTTTCACATGGTGAGTATCCCTGGAGCTCCTGGCTTTGTGGTTTTCTCAAACCCTAACACTAGGTGTTACTGTAACCATAACCATAGTTTGTGTCACAAATTGGGCATTGGGCGGCGGCAGGTTCCAAGCAGAAAGAAGAAGTGGGAGCAAGGTTTTAACTGTATCGTGCTCTACTTGGCCTGCCTTTCACATGGTGAGTGTCCCTGGAGCTCCTGGCTTTGTGGTTTTCTCAAGCCTAACCCTAGGCGTACCCCTAACCCTAGATTGATCCGGAAATCGGGTATTTGGCTGTGGCAAGTTCCAAGAAGAATGAAGAAGAGGGAGCAAGGTTTTGGCTGTGCTGCGGTAAGCTTGGCCTGCCTTTCACATGGTGAGTGTCCCTTGAGCTCCTGGCTTTGTGGTTTTCTCAAGCCTAACCCTAGGCGTAACCCTAACCCTAGCCCTAATCCTAGATTGACCCAGAAATCAGGCATTGGGCTGTGCTGAGTTCCAAGAAGAATGAAGAAGTGGGAGCAAGGTTTTAACTGTATCGTGCTCAACTTGGCCGGCCTTTCTCGTGGTGAGTGTCCCTGGAGCTCCTGGCTTTGTGGTTTTCTCAACCCTAACCCTAGGCGTAACGCTAACCCTAACCCTAACCCCAGATTGAGCCAGAAATCTGGCATTTGGCTGTGGAGGATTCCAAGAAGAATGAAGAAGTGGGAGCAAGGTTTTGGCTGTGCTGCGATAAGCTTGGCCTGCCTTTCGCATGGTGAGTGTCCCTGGAGCTCCTGGCTTTGTGGTTTTCTCAAGCCTAACCCTAGGCGTAACCCTAACCCTAGATTGAGCTAGAAAAATGCGTTTGGCTGTGGCGGGTTCCAAGAAGAATGAAGCAGTGGGAGCAAGGTTTTAACTGTATCGTGCCCAACTTGGCCTGCCTTTCACATGGTGAGTGTCCCTGGAGCTCCTGGCTTTGTGGTTTTCTCAAGCCTAACCCTAGGCGTAACCCTAACCCTAGCCCTAACCCTAGATTGACCCAGAAATCAGGCTTTGGGCTGTGCTGAGTTCCAAGAAGAATGAAGAAGTGGGAGCAAGGTTTTAACTGTATCGTGCTCAACTTGGCCTGCCTTTCGCATGGTGAGTGTCCCTGGAGCTCCTGGCTTTGTGGATTTTTCAAACCCTAACATTAGGTGTAACCATAACCATAACCCTAGTTTGAGTCAGAAATCAGGCATTGGGAGGAAACGAGTTCCAAGCAGAAAGAAGTAGAGGGAGCAAGGTTTTAACTGTATCGTGCTCTACTTGGTCTGCCTTTCGCATGGTGAGTGTCCCTGGAGCTCCTGGCTTTGTGGTTTTCTCAAGCCTAACCCTGGGCGTAACCCTAACCCTAACCCTAACCCTAGACTGAGCCAGAAATCTGGCATTTGGCTGTGGAGGATTCCAAGAAGAATGAAGCAGTGGGAGCAAGGTTTTAACTGTATCGTGCTCAACTTGGTCTGCCTTTCGCATGGTGAGTATCCCTGGAGCTCCTGGCTTTGTGGATTTCTCAATCCTAAACGAAGGCGTAACACTGACCCTAACCCTTACCCTAGTTTGAGCCAGAAATCGGGCATAGGGCTATGGCGAGTTCCAAGAAGAATGAAGAAGTGGGAGCAAGGTTTTAACTGTATCGTGCTCAACATGGCCTGCCTTTCACATGGTGAGTGTCCCTGGAGCTCCTGGCTTTGTGGTTTTCTCAAGCCTAACCCTAGGCGTAACCCTAACCCAAGATTGAGCCAGAAATCGGGCACTGGGCTGTGCTGAGTTCCAAGAAGAATGAAGAAGTGGGAGCAACGTTATAACTGTATCGTGCACAACTTGGCCTGCCTTTCACATGGTGACTATCCCTGGAGCTCCTGGCTTTGTGGTTTTCTCAAGCCTAACCCTAGGCGTAACCCTGACCCTAACCCTTACCCTAGATTGAGCCAGAAATGTGGCATTTGGCTGTGGAGGATTCCAAGAAGAATGAAGAAGTGGGAGCAAGGTTTTGGCTGTGCTGCGATAAGCTTGGCCTGCCTTTCGCATGGTGAGTGTCCCTGGAGCTCCTGGCTTTGTGGTTTTCTCAAGCCTAACCCTAGGCATAACCCTAACCCTAGATTGAGCCAGAAATCGGGCACTGGGGTGTGCTGAGTTCCAAGCCGAATGAAGATGTGGGAGCAAGGTTTTGGCTGCGCTGCGGTAAGCTTGGCCTGCCTTTCGAATGGTGAGTGTCCCTGGAGCTCCTGGCTTTGTGGATTTCTCAAATCCTAACATTAGGTATAACCATAACCATAAACCAAGTTTGAGTCAGAAATCGGGCATTGGGCGGGAACGAGTTCCAAGAAGAAAGAAGTAGAGGGAGCAAGGTTTTAACTGTATCGTGCTCAACTCGGTCTGCCTTTCGCATGGTGAGTGTCCCTGGAGCTCCTGGCTTTGTGGTTTTCTCAAGCCTAACCCTAGGCGTAACCCTAACCCAAGATTGAGCCAGAAATCGGGCACTGGGCTGTGCTGTGTTCCAAGAAGAATGAAGAAGTGGGAACAAGGTTATAACTGTATCGTGCTCATCTTGGTCTGCCTTTCGCATGGTGAGTATCCCTGGAGCTCCTGGCTTTGTGGATTTCTCAATCCTAAACGAAGGCCTAACCCTGACCCTAACCCTAACCCTAGTTTGAGCCAGAAAACAGGCATTGGGCTGTGGCGGGTTCCAAGAAGAATGAAGAAGTGGGAGCAAGGTTTTAACTGTATCGTGCCCAACTTGGCCTGCCTTTCACATGGTGAGTGTCCCTGGAGCTCCTGGCTTTGTGGTTTTCTCAACCCTAACCCTAGGCTTAACCCTAACCCTAACCCTAACCCCAGATTGAGCCAGAAATCTGGCATTTGGCTGTGGAGGATTCCAAGAAGAACGAAGAAGTGGGAGCAAGGTTTTGGCTGTGCTGCGGTAAGCTTGGCCTGCCTTTCGCATGGTGAGTGTCCCTGGAGCTCCTGGCTTTGTGGATTTCTCAAGCCTAACATCAGGTGTAACCATAACCATAACCCTAGTTTGAGTCAGAAATCGGGCATTGGGCGGCAACGAGTTCCAAGAAGAAAGAAGTAGAGGGAGCAGGGTTTTAACTGTATCGTGCTCAACTTGGCCTGCCTTTCACATGGTGAGTGTCCCTGGAGCTCCTGGCTTTGTCGTTTTCTCAAGCCTAACCCTCGGCGTAAACCTAACCATAGATTGATCCGGAAATTGGGCATTTGGCTGTGGCGAGTTCCAAGAAGAATGAAGAAGTGGGAGCAAGGTTTTGGCTGTGCTGCGATGAGCTTGGCCTGCCGTTCACATGGTGAGTGTCCCTGGAGCTCCTGGCTTTGTGGTTTTCTCAAGCCTAACCCTAGGCGTAACCCTAACCCAAGATTGAGCCAGAAATCGGGCACTGGGCTGTGCTGAGTTCCAAGAAGAATGAAGAAGTGGGAACAACGTTATAACTGTATCGTGCACAACTTGGCCTGCCTTTCACATGGTGACTATCCCTGGAGCTCCTGGCTTTGTGGTTTTCTCAAGCCTAACCTTAGGCGTAACCCTAACCCTAACCCTAACCCTAGATTGAGCCAGAAAAGTGGCATTTGGCTGTGGAGGATTCCAAGAAGAATGAAGAAGTGGGAGCAAGGTTTTGGCTGTGCTGCGATAAGCTTGGCCTGCCTTTCGCATGGTGAGTGTCCCTGGAGCTCCTGGCTTTGTGGTTTTCTCAAGCCTAACCCTAGGCGTAACCCTAAACCAAGATTGAGCCAGAAATCGGGCACTGGGCTGTGCTGTGTTCCAAGAAGAATGAAGAAGTGGGAACAAGGTTATAACTGTATCGTGCTCATCTTGGTCTGCCTTTCGCATGGTGAGTATCCCTGGAGCTCCTGGCTTTGTGGTTTTCTCAAGCCTAACCCTAGGCGTAACCCTGACCCTAACCCTAACCCTAGATTGAGCCAGAAATGTGGCATTTGGCGGTGGAGGATTCCAAGAAGAATGAAGAAGTGGGAGCAAGGTTTTGGCTGTGCTGCGATAAGCTTGGCCTGCCTTTCGCATGGTGAGTGTCCCTGGAGCTCCTGGCTTTGTGGTTTTCTCAAGCCTAACCCTAGGCGTAACCCTAACCGTAGATTGATCCGGAAATCGGGCATTTGGCTGTGGCGGGTTCCAAGAAGAATGAAGCAGTGGGAGCAAGGTTTTAACTGTATCGTGCCCAACTTGGCCTGCCTTTCGCATGGTGAGTGTCCCTGGAGCTCCTGGCTTTGTGGTTTTCTCAACCCTAACCCTAGGCTTAACCCTAACCCTAGATTCATCCGGAAATCGGCCATTTGGCTGTGGCAAGTTCCAAGAAGAATGAAGAAGTGGGAGCAAGGTTTTGGCTATGCTGCGATAAGCTTGGCCTGCCTTTCACATGGTGAGTGTCCCTGGAGCTCCTGGCTTTGTGGTTTTCTCAAACCCTAACACTAGGTGTTACTGTAACCATAACCATAGTTTGTGTCACAAATTGGGCATTGGGCGGCGGCAGGTTCCAAGCAGAAAGAAGAAGTGGGAGCAAGGTTTTAACTGTATCGTGCTCTACTTGGCCTGCCTTTCACATGGTGAGTGTCCCTGGAGCTCCTGGCTTTGTGGTTTTCGCAAGCCTAACCCTAGGCGTAACCCTAACCCTAGATTGAGCCAGAAATCGGGCACTGGGGTGTGCTGAGTTCCAAGCAGAACGAAGAAGTGGGAGCAAGGTTTTGGCTGTGCTGCGGTAATCTTGGCCTGCCTTTCACATGGTGAGTGTCCCTTGAGCTCCTGGCTTTGTGGTTTTCTCAAGCCTAACCCTAGGCATAACCCTAACCCTAGCCCTAATCCTAGATTGACCCAGAAATCAGGCATTGGGCTGTGCTGAGTTCCAAGAAGAATGAAGAAGTGGGAGCAAGGTTTTAACTGTATCGTGCTCAACTTGGCCGGCCTTTCTCGTGGTGAGTGTCCCTGGAGCTCCTGGCTTTGTGGTTTTCTCAACCCTAACCCTAGGCGTAACGCTAACCCTAACCCTAACCCCAGATTGAGCCAGAAATCTGGCATTTGGCTGTGGAGGATTCCAAGAAGAACGAAGAAGTGGGAGCAAGGTTTTGGCTGTGCTGCGATAAGCTTGGCCTGCCTTTCGCATGGTGAGTGTCCCTGGAGCTCCTGGCTTTGTGGTTTTCTCAAGCCTAACCCTAGGCGTAACCCTAACCCTAGATTGAGCTAGAAAAATGCGTTTGGCTGTGGCGGGTTCCAAGAAGAATGAAGCAGTGGGAGCAAGGTTTTAACTGTATCGTGCCCAACTTGGCCTGCCTTTCACATGGTGAGTGTCCCTGGAGCTCCTGGCTTTGTGGTTTTCTCAAGCCTAACCCTAGGCGTAACCCTAACCCTAGCCCTAACCCTAGATTGACCCAGAAATCAGGCTTTGGGCTGTGCTGAGTTCCAAGAAGAATGAAGAAGTGGGAGCAAGGTTTTAACTGTATCGTGCTCAACTTGGCCTGCCTTTCGCATGGTGAGTGTCCCTGGAGCTCCTGGCATTGTGGATTTTTCAAACCCTAACATTAGGTGTAACCATAACCATAACCCTAGTTTGAGTCAGAAATCAGGCATTGGGAGGAAACGAGTTCCAAGCAGAAAGAAGTAGAGGGAGCAAGGTTTTAACTGTATCGTGCTCTACTTGGTCTGCCTTTCGCATGGTGAGTGTCCCTGGAGCTCCTGGCTTTGTGGTTTTCTCAAGCCTAACCCTGGGCGTAACCCTAACCCTAACCCTAACCCTAGACTGAGCCAGAAATCTGGCATTTGGCTGTGGAGGATTCCAAGAAGAATGAAGCAGTGGGAGCAAGGTTTTAACTGTATCGTGCTCAACTTGGTCTGCCTTTCGCATGGTGAGTATCCCTGGAGCTCCTGGCTTTGTGGATTTCTCAATCCTAAACGAAGGCGTAACACTGACCCTAACCCTTACCCTAGTTTGAGCCAGAAATCGGGCATAGGGCTATGGCGAGTTCCAAGAAGAATGAAGAAGTGGGAGCAAGGTTTTAACTGTATCGTGCTCAACATGGCCTGCCTTTCACATGGTGAGTGTCCCTGGAGCTCCTGGCTTTGTGGTTTTCTCAAGCCTAACCCTAGGCGTAACCCTAACCCAAGATTGAGCCAGAAATCGGGCACTGGGCTGTGAGGAGTTCCAAGAAGAATGAAGAAGTGGGAACAACGTTATAACTGTATCGTGCACAACTTGGCCTGCCTTTCACATGGTGACTATCCCTGGAGCTCCTGGCTTTGTGGTTTTCTCAAGCCTAACCCTAGGCGTAACCCTGACCCTAACCCTTACCCTAGATTGAGCCAGAAATGTGGCATTTGGCTGTGGAGGATTCCAAGAAGAATGAAGAAGTGGGAGCAAGGTTTTGGCTGTGCTGCGATAAGCTTGGCCTGCCTTTCGCATGGTGAGTGTCCCTGGAGCTCCTGGCTTTGTGGTTTTCTCAAGCCTAACCCTAGGCATAACCCTAACCCTAGATTGAGCCAGAAATCGGGCACTGGGGTGTGCTGAGTTCCAAGCCGAATGAAGATGTGGGAGCAAGGTTTTGGCTGTGCTGCGGTAAGCTTGGCCTGCCTTTCGAATGGTGAGTGTCCCTGGAGCTCCTGGCTTTGTGGATTTCTCAAATCCTAACATTAGGTATAACCATAACCATAAACCAAGTTTGAGTCAGAAATCGGGCATTGGGCGGGAACGAGTTCCAAGAAGAAAGAAGTAGAGGGAGCAAGGTTTTAACTGTATCGTGCTCAACTCGGTCTGCCTTTCGCATGGTGAGTGTCCCTGGAGCTCCTGGCTTTGTGGTTTTCTCAAGCCTAACCCTAGGCGTAACCCTAACCCAAGATTGAGCCAGAAATCGGGCACTGGGCTGTGCTGTGTTCCAAGAAGAATGAAGAAGTGGGAACAAGGTTATAACTGTATCGTGCTCATCTTGGTCTGCCTTTCGCATGGTGAGTATCCCTGGAGCTCCTGGCTTTGTGGATTTCTCAATCCTAAACGAAGGCCTAACCCTGACCCTAACCCTAACCCTAGTTTGAGCCAGAAAACAGGCATTGGGCTGTGGCGAGTTCCAAGAAGAATGAAGAAGTGGGAGCAAGGTTTTAACTGTATCGTGCCCAACTTGGCCTGCCTTTCACATGGTGAGTGTCCCTGGAGCTCCTGGCTTTGTGGTTTTCTCAACCCTAACCCTAGGCTTAACCCTAACCCTAACCCTAACCCCAGATTGAGCCAGAAATCTGGCATTTGGCTGTGGAGGATTCCAAGAAGAACGAAGAAGTGGGAGCAAGGTTTTGGCTGTGCTGCGGTAAGCTTGGCCTGCCTTTCGCATGGTGAGTGTCCCTGGAGCTCCTGGCTTTGTGGATTTCTCAAGCCTAACATCAGGTGTAACCATAACCATAACCCTAGTTTGAGTCAGAAATCGGGCATTGGGCGGCAACGAGTTCCAAGAAGAAAGAAGTAGAGGGAGCAGGGTTTTAACTGTATCGTGCTCAACTTGGCCTGCCTTTCACATGGTGAGTGTCCCTGGAGCTCCTGGCTTTGTCGTTTTCTCAAGCCTAACCCTCGGCGTAAACCTAACCGTAGATTGATCCGGAAATTGGGCATTTGGCTGTGGCGAGTTTCAAGAAGAATGAAGAAGTGGGAGCAAGGTTTTGGCTGTGCTGCGATGAGCTTGGCCTGCCTTTCACATGGTGAGTGTCCCTGGAGCTCCTGGCTTTGTGGTTTTCTCAAGCCTAACCCTAGGCGTAACCCTAACCCAAGATTGAGCCAGAAATCGGGCACTGGGCTGTGCTGAGTTCCAAGAAGAATGAAGAAGTGGGAACAACGTTATAACTGTATCGTGCACAACTTGGCCTGCCTTTCACATGGTGACTATCCCTGGAGCTCCTGGCTTTGTGGTTTTCTCAAGCCTAACCTTAGGCGTAACCCTGACCCTAACCCTAACCCTAGATTGAGCCAGAAAAGTGGCATTTGGCTGTGGAGGATTCCAAGAAGAATGAAGAAGTGGGAGCAAGGTTTTGGCTGTGCTGCGATAAGCTTGGCCTGCCTTTCGCATGGTGAGTGTCCCTGGAGCTCCTGGCTTTGTGGTTTTCTCAAGCCTAACCCTAGGCGTAACCCTAAACCAAGATTGAGCCAGAAATCGGGCACTGGGCTGTGCTGTGTTCCAAGAAGAATGAAGAAGTGGGAACAAGGTTATAACTGTATCGTGCTCATCTTGGTCTGCCTTTCGCATGGTGAGTATCCCTGGAGCTCCTGGCTTTGTGGTTTTCTCAAGCCTAACCCTAGGCGTAACCCTGACCCTAACCCTAACCCTAGATTGAGCCAGAAATGTGGCATTTGGCGGTGGAGGATTCCAAGAAGAATGAAGAAGTGGGAGCAAGGTTTTGGCTGTGCTGCGATAAGCTTGGCCTGCCTTTCGCATGGTGAGTG
Organism: Cyanocitta stelleri; assembly: GCA_026167965.1. Classification (NCBI taxonomy): domain Eukaryota; kingdom Metazoa; phylum Chordata; class Aves; order Passeriformes; family Corvidae; genus Cyanocitta; species Cyanocitta stelleri. The sequence continues at coordinate 403,634 of JANXIP010000035.1, forward strand.
TCCCTGGAGCTCCTGGCTTTGTGGTTTTCTCAAGCCTAACCCTAGGCGTAACCCTAACCGTAGATTGATCCGGAAATCGGGCATTTGGCTGTGGCGGGTTCCAAGAAGAATGAAGCAGTGGGAGCAAGGTTTTAACTGTATCGTGCCCAACTTGGCCTGCCTTTCGCATGGTGAGTGTCCCTGGAGCTCCTGGCTTTGTGGTTTTCTCAACCCTAACCCTAGGCTTAACCCTAACCCTAGATTCATCCGGAAATCGGCCATTTGGCTGTGGCAAGTTCCAAGAAGAATGAAGAAGTGGGAGCAAGGTTTTGGCTATGCTGCGATAAGCTTGGCCTGCCTTTCACATGGTGAGTATCCCTGGAGCTCCTGGCTTTGTGGTTTTCTCAAACCCTAACACTAGGTGTTACTGTAACCATAACCATAGTTTGTGTCACAAATTGGGCATTGGGCGGCGGCAGGTTCCAAGCAGAAAGAAGAAGTGGGAGCAAGGTTTTAACTGTATCGTGCTCTACTTGGCCTGCCTTTCACATGGTGAGTGTCCCTGGAGCTCCTGGCTTTGTGGTTTTCGCAAGCCTAACCCTAGGCGTAACCCTAACCCTAGATTGAGCCAGAAATCGGGCACTGGGGTGTGCTGAGGTCCAAGCAGAACGAAGAAGTGGGAGCAAGGTTTTGGCTGTGCTGCGGTAATCTTGGCCTGCCTTTCACATGGTGAGTGTCCATTGAGCTCCTGGCTTTGTGGTTTTCTCAAGCCTAACCCTAGGCGTAACCCTAACCCTAGCCCTAATCCTAGATTGACCCAGAAATCAGGCATTGGGCTGTGCTGAGTTCCAAGAAGAATGAAGAAGTGGGAGCAAGGTTTTAACTGTATCGTGCCCAACTTGGCCTGCCTTTCGCATGGTGAGTGTCCCTGGAGCTCCTGGCTTTGTGGTTTTCTCAACCCTAACCCAAGGCGTAACGCTAACCCTAACCCTAACCCCAGATTGAGCCAGAAATCTGGCATTTGGCTGTGGAGGATTCCAAGAAGAACGAAGAAGTGGGAGCAAGGTTTTGGCTGTGCTGCGATAAGCTTGGCCTGCCTTTCGCATGGTGAGTGTCCCTGGAGCTCCTGGCTTTGTGGTTTTCTCAAGCCTAACCCTAGGCGTAACCCTAACCCTAGATTGAGCCAGAAAAATGCGTTTGGCTGTGGCGGGTTCCAAGAAGAATGAAGCAGTGGGAGCAAGGTTTTAACTGTATCGTGCCCAACTTGGCCTGCCTTTCACATGGTGAGTGTCCCTTGAGCTCCTGGCTTTGTGGTTTTCTCAAGCCTAACCCTAGGCGTAACCCTAACCCTAGCCCTAACCCTAGATTGACCCAGAAATCAGGCATTGGGCTGTGCTGAGTTCCAAGAAGAATGAAGAAGTGGGAGCAAGGTTTTAACTGTATCGTGCTCAACTTGGCCTGCCTTTCGCATGGTGAGTGTCCCTGGAGCTCCTGGCTTTGTGGATTTTTCAAACCCTAACATTAGGTGTAACCATAACCATAACCCTAGTTTGAGTCAGAAATCGGGCATTGGGAGGCAACGAGTTCCAAGCAGAAAGAAGTAGAGGGAGCAGGGTTTTAACTGTATCGTGCTCAACTTGTCCTGCCTTTCACATGGTGAGTATCCCTGGAGCTCCTGGCTTTGTGGTTTTCTCAAGCCTAACCCTAGGCGTAACCCAAACCCTAGATTGATCTGGAAATCGGGCACTGGGCTGTGGCGAGTTCCAAGAAGAATTAAGAAGTGGGAGCAAGGTTTTAACTGTATCGTGCTCTACTTGGTCTGCCTTTCACATGCTGAGTATCCCTGGAGCTCCTGGCTTTGTGGTTTTCTCAAGCCTAACCCTGGGCGTAACGCTAACCCTAACCCTAACCCTAGACTGAGCCAGAAATCTGGCATTTGGCTGTGGAGGATTCCAAGAAGAATGAAGAAGTGGGAGCAAGCTTTTAACTGTATCGTGCTCAACTTGGTCTGCCTTTCGCATGGTGAGTATCCCTGGAGCTCCTGGCTTTGTGGATTTCTCAATCCTAAACGAAGGCGTAACACTGACCCTAACCCTTACCCTAGTTTGAGCCAGAAATCAGGCATAGGGCTGTGGCGAGTTCCAAGAAGAATGAAGAAGTGGGAGCAAGGTTTTAACTGTATCGTGCCCAACTTGGCCTGCCTTTCACATGGTGAGTGTCCCTTGAGCTCCTGGCTTTGTGGTTTTCTCAAGCCTAACCCTAGGCGTAACCCTAACCCTACATTGAGCCAGAAATCGGGCACTGGGCTGTGCTGTGTTCCAAGAAGAATGAAGCAGTGGAAGCAAGGTTTTAACTGTATCGTGCCCAACTTGGCCTGCCTTTCACATGGTGAGTATCCCTGGAGCTCCTGGCTTTGTGGTTTTCTCAAACCCTAACACTAGGTGTTACTGTAACCATAACCATAGTTTGTGTCACAAATTGGGCATTGGGCGGCGGCAGGTTCCAAGCAGAAAGAAGAAGTGGGAGCAAGGTTTTAACTGTATCGTGCTCTACTTGGCCTGCCTTTCACATGGTGAGTGTCCCTGGAGCTCCTGGCTTTGTGGTTTTCGCAAGCCTAACCCTAGGCGTAACCCTAACCCTAGATTGAGCCAGAAATCGGGCACTGGGGTGTGCTGAGGTCCAAGCAGAACGAAGAAGTGGGAGCAAGGTTTTGGCTGTGCTGCGGTAATCTTGGCCTGCCTTTCACATGGTGAGTGTCCCTTGAGCTCCTGGCTTTGTGGTTTTCTCAAGCCTAACCCTAGGCGTAACCCTAACCCTAGCCCTAATCCTAGATTGACCCAGAAATCAGGCATTGGGCTGTGCTGAGTTCCAAGAAGAATGAAGAAGTGGGAGCAAGGTTTTAACTGTATCGTGCTCAACTTGGCCTGCCTTTCGCATGGTGAGTGTCCCTGGAGCTCCTGGCTTTGTGGTTTTCTCAAGCCTAACCCTAGGCGTAACCCTAACCCTAACCCTAACCCCAAATTGAGCCAGAAATCTGGCATTTGGCTGTGGAGGATTCCAAGAAGAACGAAGAAGTGGGAGCAAGGTTTTGGCTGTGCTGCGATAAGCTTGGCCTGCCTTTCGCATGGTGAGTGTCCCTGGAGCTCCTGGCTTTGTGGTTTTCTCAAGCCTAACCCTAGGCGTACCCCTAACCCTAGATTGATCCGGAAATCGGGTATTTGGCTGTGGCAAGTTCCAAGAAGAATGAAGAAGAGGGAGCAAGGTTTTGGCTGTGCTGCGGTAAGCTTGGCCTGCCTTTCGCATGGTGAGTGTCCCTGGAGCTCCTGGCTTTGTGGTTTTCTCAAGCCTAACCCTAGGCGTACCCCTAACCCTAGATTGATCCGGAAATCGGGCATTTGGCTGTGGCAAGTTCCAAGAAGAATGAAGAAGTGGGGGCAAGGTTTTGGCTGTGCTGCAGTAAGCTTGGCCTGCCTTTCGCATGGTGAGTGTCCCTGGAGCTCCTGGCTTTGTGGATTTCTCAAGCCTAACATCAGGTGGAACCATAACCATAACCCTAGTTTGAGTCAGAAATCGGGCATTGGGCGGCAACGAGTTCCAAGAAGAAAGAAGTAGAGGGAGCAGGGTTTTAACTGTATCGTGCTCAACTTGGCCTGCCTTTCGCATGGTGAGTATCCCTGGACCTCCTGGCTTTGTGGTTTTCTCAAGCCTAACCCTAGGCGTAACCCTAACCCAAGATTGAGCCAGAAATCGGGCACTGGGCTGTGCTGTGTTCCAAGAAGAATGAAGAAGTGGGAACAAGGTTTTAACTGTATCGTGCTCAACTTGGCCTGCGTTTCGCATGGTGAGTGTCCCTGGAGCTCCTGGCTTTGTGGTTTTCTCAAGCCTAACCCTAGGCGTAACCCTAACCCTAGACTGAGCTAGAAAGTTGGCGCATGGCTGTGGCGGGTTGCAAGAAGAATGAAGCAGTGGGAGCAAGGTTTTAACTGTATCGTGCTCAACTTGGCCTGCCTTTCACATGGTGAGTGTCCCTGGAGCTCCTGGCTTTGTGGTTTTCTCAAGCCTAACCCTAGGCGTAACCCTAAGCCAAGATTGAGCCAGAAATCGGGCACTGGGCTGTGCTGAGTTCCAAGAAGAATGAAGAAGTGGGAGCAAGGTTATAACTGTATCGTGCACAACTTGGCCTGCCTTTCACATGGTGACTATCCCTGGAGCTCCTGGCTTTGTGGTTTTCTCAAGCCTAACCTTAGGCGTAACCCTGACCCTAACCCTAACCCTAGATTGAGCCAGAAAAGTGGCATTTGGCTGTGGAGAATTCCAAGAAGAATGAAGAAGTGGGAGCAAGGTTTTGGCTGTGCTGCGATAAGCTTGGCCTGCCTTTCGCATGGTGAGTGTCCCTGGAGCTCCTGGCTTTGTGGTTTTCTCAAGCCTAACCCTAGGCGTAACCCTAACCCTAGATTGATCCGGAAATCGGGCATTTGGCTGTGGCGGGTTCCAAGAAGAATGAAGCAGTGGGAGCAAGGTTTTAACTGTATCGTGCCCAACTTGGCCTGCCTTTCGCATGGTGAGTGTCCCTGGAGCTCCTGGCTTTGTGGTTTTCTCAACCCTAACCCTAGGCTTAACCCTAACCCTAGATTCATCCGGAAATCGGCTATTTGGCTGTGGCAAGTTCCAAGAAGAATGAAGAAGTGGGAGCAAGGTTTTGGCTATGCTGCGATAAGCTTGGCCTGCCTTTCACATGGTGAGTATCCCTGGAGCTCCTGGCTTTGTGGTTTTCTCAAACCCTAACACTAGGTGTTACTGTAACCATAACCATAGTTTGTGTCACAAATTGGGCATTGGGCGGCGGCAGGTTCCAAGCAGAAAGAAGAAGTGGGAGCAAGGTTTTAACTGTATCGTGCTCTACTTGGCCTGCCTTTCACATGGTGAGTGTCCCTGGAGCTCCTGGCTTTGTGGTTTTCTCAAGCCTAACCCTAGGCGTACCCCTAACCCTAGATTGATCCGGAAATCGGGTATATGGCTGTGGCAAGTTCCAAGAAGAATGAAGAAGAGGGAGCAAGGTTTTGGCTGTGCTGCGGTAAGCTTGGCCTGCCTTTCACATGGTGAGTGTCCCTTGAGCTCCTGGCTTTGTGGTTTTCTCAAGCCTAACCCTAGGCGTAACCCTAACCCTAGCCCTAATCCTAGATTGACCCAGAAATCAGGCATTGGGCTGTGCTGAGTTCCAAGAAGAATGAAGAAGTGGGAGCAAGGTTTTAACTGTATCGTGCTCAACTTGGCCGGCCTTTCTCGTGGTGAGTGTCCCTGGAGCTCCTGGCTTTGTGGTTTTCTCAACCCTAACCCTAGGCGTAACGCTAACCCTAACCCTAACCCCAGATTGAGCCAGAAATCTGGCATTTGGCTGTGGAGGATTCCAAGAAGAACGAAGAAGTGGGAGCAAGGTTTTGGCTGTGCTGCGATAAGCTTGGCCTGCCTTTCGCATGGTGAGTGTCCCTGGAGCTCCTGGCTTTGTGGTTTTCTCAAGCCTAACCCTAGGCGTAACCCTAACCCTAGATTGAGCTAGAAAAATGCGTTTGGCTGTGGCGGGTTCCAAGAAGAATGAAGCAGTGGGAGCAAGGTTTTAACTGTATCGTGCCCAACTTGGCCTGCCTTTCACATGGTGAGTGTCCCTTGAGCTCCTGGCTTTGTGGTTTTCTCAAGCCTAACCCTAGGCGTAACCCTAACCCTAGCCCTAACCCTAGATTGACCCAGAAATCAGGCTTTGGGCTGTGCTGAGTTCCAAGAAGAATGAAGAAGTGGGAGCAAGGTTTTAACTGTATCGTGCTCAACTTGGCCTGCCTTTCGCATGGTGAGTGTCCCTGGAGCTCCTGGCTTTGTGGATTTTTCAAACCCTAACATTAGGTGTAACCATAACCATAACCCTAGTTTGAGTCAGAAATCAGGCATTGGGAGGAAACGAGTTCCAAGCAGAAAGAAGTAGAGGGAGCAAGGTTTTAACTGTATCGTGCTCTACTTGGTCTGCCTTTCGCATGGTGAGTGTCCCTGGAGCTCCTGGCTTTGTGGTTTTCTCAAGCCTAACCCTAGGCGTAACCCTAAGCCAAGATTGAGCCAGAAATCGGGCACTGGGCTGTGCTGAGTTCCAAGAAGAATGAAGAAGTGGGAGCAAGGTTATAACTGTATCGTGCACAACTTGGCCTGCCTTTCACATGGTGACTATCCCTGGAGCTCCTGGCTTTGTGGTTTTCTCAAGCCTAACCTTAGGCGTAACCCTGACCCTAACCCTAACCCTAGATTGAGCCAGAAAAGTGGCATTTGGCTGTGGAGAATTCCAAGAAGAATGAAGAAGTGGGAGCAAGGTTTTGGCTGTGCTGCGATAAGCTTGGCCTGCCTTTCGCATGGTGAGTGTCCCTGGAGCTCCTGGCTTTGTGGTTTTCTCAAGCCTAACCCTAGGCGTAACCCTAACCCTAGATTGATCCGGAAATCGGGCATTTGGCTGTGGCGGGTTCCAAGAAGAATGAAGCAGTGGGAGCAAGGTTTTAACTGTATCGTGCCCAACTTGGCCTGCCTTTCGCATGGTGAGTGTCCCTGGAGCTCCTGGCTTTGTGGTTTTCTCAACCCTAACCCTAGGCTTAACCCTAACCCTAGATTCATCCGGAAATCGGCTATTTGGCTGTGGCAAGTTCCAAGAAGAATGAAGAAGTGGGAGCAAGGTTTTGGCTATGCTGCGATAAGCTTGGCCTGCCTTTCACATGGTGAGTATCCCTGGAGCTCCTGGCTTTGTGGTTTTCTCAAACCCTAACACTAGGTGTTACTGTAACCATAACCATAGTTTGTGTCACAAATTGGGCATTGGGCGGCGGCAGGTTCCAAGCAGAAAGAAGAAGTGGGAGCAAGGTTTTAACTGTATCGTGCTCTACTTGGCCTGCCTTTCACATGGTGAGTGTCCCTGGAGCTCCTGGCTTTGTGGTTTTCTCAAGCCTAACCCTAGGCGTACCCCTAACCCTAGATTGATCCGGAAATCGGGTATATGGCTGTGGCAAGTTCCAAGAAGAATGAAGAAGAGGGAGCAAGGTTTTGGCTGTGCTGCGGTAAGCTTGGCCTGCCTTTCACATGGTGAGTGTCCCTTGAGCTCCTGGCTTTGTGGTTTTCTCAAGCCTAACCCTAGGCGTAACCCTAACCCTAGCCCTAATCCTAGATTGACCCAGAAATCAGGCATTGGGCTGTGCTGAGTTCCAAGAAGAATGAAGAAGTGGGAGCAAGGTTTTAACTGTATCGTGCTCAACTTGGCCGGCCTTTCTCGTGGTGAGTGTCCCTGGAGCTCCTGGCTTTGTGGTTTTCTCAACCCTAACCCTAGGCGTAACGCTAACCCTAACCCTAACCCCAGATTGAGCCAGAAATCTGGCATTTGGCTGTGGAGGATTCCAAGAAGAACGAAGAAGTGGGAGCAAGGTTTTGGCTGTGCTGCGATAAGCTTGGCCTGCCTTTCGCATGGTGAGTGTCCCTGGAGCTCCTGGCTTTGTGGTTTTCTCAAGCCTAACCCTAGGCGTAACCCTAACCCTAGATTGAGCTAGAAAAATGCGTTTGGCTGTGGCGGGTTCCAAGAAGAATGAAGCAGTGGGAGCAAGGTTTTAACTGTATCGTGCCCAACTTGGCCTGCCTTTCACATGGTGAGTGTCCCTGGAGCTCCTGGCTTTGTGGTTTTCTCAAGCCTAACCCTAGGCGTAACCCTAACCCTAGCCCTAACCCTAGATTGACCCAGAAATCAGGCTTTGGGCTGTGCTGAGTTCCAAGAAGAATGAAGAAGTGGGAGCAAGGTTTTAACTGTATCGTGCTCAACTTGGCCTGCCTTTCGCATGGTGAGTGTCCCTGGAGCTCCTGGCTTTGTGGATTTTTCAAACCCTAACATTAGGTGTAACCATAACCATAACCCTAGTTTGAGTCAGAAATCAGGCATTGGGAGGAAACGAGTTCCAAGCAGAAAGAAGTAGAGGGAGCAAGGTTTTAACTGTATCGTGCTCTACTTGGTCTGCCTTTCGCATGGTGAGTGTCCCTGGAGCTCCTGGCTTTGTGGTTTTCTCAAGCCTAACCCTGGGCGTAACCCTAACCCTAACCCTAACCCTAGACTGAGCCAGAAATCTGGCATTTGGCTGTGGAGGATTCCAAGAAGAATGAAGCAGTGGGAGCAAGGTTTTAACTGTATCGAGCTCAACTTGGTCTGCCTTTCGCATGGTGAGTATCCCTGGAGCTCCTGGCTTTGTGGATTTCTCAATCCTAAACGAAGGCGTAACACTGACCCTAACCCTTACCCTAGTTTGAGCCAGAAATCGGGCATAGGGCTATGGCGAGTTCCAAGAAGAATGAAGAAGTGGGAGCAAGGTTTTAACTGTATCGTGCTCAACATGGCCTGCCTTTCACATGGTGAGTGTCCCTGGAGCTCCTGGCTTTGTGGTTTTCTCAAGCCTAACCCTAGGCGTAACCCTAACCCAAGATTGAGCCAGAAATCGGGCACTGGGCTGTGCTGAGTTCCAAGAAGAATGAAGAAGTGGGAGCAACGTTATAACTGTATCGTGCACAACTTGGCCTGCCTTTCACATGGTGACTATCCCTGGAGCTCCTGGCTTTGTGGTTTTCTCAAGCCTAACCCTAGGCGTAACCCTGACCCTAACCCTTACCCTAGATTGAGCCAGAAATGTGGCATTTGGCTGTGGAGGATTCCAAGAAGAATGAAGAAGTGGGAGCAAGGTTTTGGCTGTGCTGCGATAAGCTTGGCCTGCCTTTCGCATGGTGAGTGTCCCTGGAGCTCCTGGCTTTGTGGTTTTCTCAAGCCTAACCCTAGGCATAACCCTAACCCTAGATTGAGCCAGAAATCGGGCACTGGGGTGTGCTGAGTTCCAAGCCGAATGAAGATGTGGGAGCAAGGTTTTGGCTGCGCTGCGGTAAGCTTGGCCTGCCTTTCGAATGGTGAGTGTCCCTGGAGCTCCTGGCTTTGTGGATTTCTCAAATCCTAACATTAGGTATAACCATAACCATAAACCAAGTTTGAGTCAGAAATCGGGCATTGGGCGGGAACGAGTTCCAAGAAGAAAGAAGTAGAGGGAGCAAGGTTTTAACTGTATCGTGCTCAACTCGGTCTGCCTTTCGCATGGTGAGTGTCCCTGGAGCTCCTGGCTTTGTGGTTTTCTCAAGCCTAACCCTAGGCGTAACCCTAACCCAAGATTGAGCCAGAAATCGGGCACTGGGCTGTGCTGTGTTCCAAGAAGAATGAAGAAGTGGGAACAAGGTTATAACTGTATCGTGCTCATCTTGGTCTGCCTTTCGCATGGTGAGTATCCCTGGAGCTCCTGGCTTTGTGGATTTCTCAATCCTAAACGAAGGCCTAACCCTGACCCTAACCCTAACCCTAGTTTGAGCCAGAAAACAGGCATTGGGCTGTGGCGAGTTCCAAGAAGAATGAAGAAGTGGGAGCAAGGTTTTAACTGTATCGTGCCCAACTTGGCCTGCCTTTCACATGGTGAGTGTCCCTGGAGCTCCTGGCTTTGTGGTTTTCTCAACCCTAACCCTAGGCTTAACCCTAACCCTAACCCTAACCCCAGATTGAGCCAGAAATCTGGCATTTGGCTGTGGAGGATTCCAAGAAGAACGAAGAAGTGGGAGCAAGGTTTTGGCTGTGCTGCGGTAAGCTTGGCCTGCCTTTCGCATGGTGAGTGTCCCTGGAGCTCCTGGCTTTGTGGATTTCTCAAGCCTAACATCAGGTGTAACCATAACCATAACCCTAGTTTGAGTCAGAAATCGGGCATTGGGCGGCAACGAGTTCCAAGAAGAAAGAAGTAGAGGGAGCAGGGTTTTAACTGTATCGTGCTCAACTTGGCCTGCCTTTCACATGGTGAGTGTCCCTGGAGCTCCTGGCTTTGTCGTTTTCTCAAGCCTAACCCTCGGCGTAAACCTAACCGTAGATTGATCCGGAAATTGGGCATTTGGCTGTGGCGAGTTCCAAGAAGAATGAAGAAGTGGGAGCAAGGTTTTGGCTGTGCTGCGATGAGCTTGGCCTGCCTTTCACATGGTGAGTGTCCCTGGAGCTCCTGGCTTTGTGGTTTTCTCAAGCCTAACCCTAGGCGTAACCCTAACCCAAGATTGAGCCAGAAATCGGGCACTGGGCTGTGCTGAGTTCCAAGAAGAATGAAGAAGTGGGAACAACGTTATAACTGTATCGTGCACAACTTGGCCTGCTTTTCACATGGTGACTATCCCTGGAGCTCCTGGCTTTGTGGTTTTCTCAAGCCTAACCCTAGGCGTAACCCTAACCCTAACCCTAACCCCAAATTGAGCCAGAAATCTGGCATTTGGCTGTGGAGGATTCCAAGAAGAACGAAGAAGTGGGAGCAAGGTTTTGGCTGTGCTGCGATAAGCTTGGCCTGCCTTTCGCATGGTGAGTGTCCCTGGAGCTCCTGGCTTTGTGGTTTTCTCAAGCCTAACCCTAGGCGTACCCCTAACCCTAGATTGATCCGGAAATCGGGTATTTGGCTGTGGCAAGTTCCAAGAAGAATGAAGAAGAGGGAGCAAGGTTTTGGCTGTGCTGCGGTAAGCTTGGCCTGCCTTTCGCATGGTGAGTGTCCCTGGAGCTCCTGGCTTTGTGGTTTTCTCAAGCCTAACCCTAGGCGTACCCCTAACCCTAGATTGATCCGGAAATCGGGCATTTGGCTGTGGCAAGTTCCAAGAAGAATGAAGAAGTGGGGGCAAGGTTTTGGCTGTGCTGCAGTAAGCTTGGCCTGCCTTTCGCATGGTGAGTGTCCCTGGAGCTCCTGGCTTTGTGGATTTCTCAAGCCTAACATCAGGTGGAACCATAACCATAACCCTAGTTTGAGTCAGAAATCGGGCATTGGGCGGCAACGAGTTCCAAGAAGAAAGAAGTAGAGGGAGCAGGGTTTTAACTGTATCGTGCTCAACTTGGCCTGCCTTTCGCATGGTGAGTATCCCTGGACCTCCTGGCTTTGTGGTTTTCTCAAGCCTAACCCTAGGCGTAACCCTAACCCAAGATTGAGCCAGAAATCGGGCACTGGGCTGTGCTGTGTTCCAAGAAGAATGAAGAAGTGGGAACAAGGTTTTAACTGTATCGTGCTCAACTTGGCCTGCGTTTCGCATGGTGAGTGTCCCTGGAGCTCCTGGCTTTGTGGTTTTCTCAAGCCTAACCCTAGGCGTAACCCTAACCCTAGACTGAGCTAGAAAGTTGGCGCATGGCTGTGGCGGGTTGCAAGAAGAATGAAGCAGTGGGAGCAAGGTTTTAACTGTATCGTGCTCAACTTGGCCTGCCTTTCACATGGTGAGTGTCCCTGGAGCTCCTGGCTTTGTGGTTTTCTCAAGCCTAACCCTAGGCGTAACCCTAAGCCAAGATTGAGCCAGAAATCGGGCACTGGGCTGTGCTGAGTTCCAAGAAGAATGAAGAAGTGGGAGCAAGGTTATAACTGTATCGTGCACAACTTGGCCTGCCTTTCACATGGTGACTATCCCTGGAGCTCCTGGCTTTGTGGTTTTCTCAAGCCTAACCTTAGGCGTAACCCTGACCCTAACCCTAACCCTAGATTGAGCCAGAAAAGTGGCATTTGGCTGTGGAGAATTCCAAGAAGAATGAAGAAGTGGGAGCAAGGTTTTGGCTGTGCTGCGATAAGCTTGGCCTGCCTTTCGCATGGTGAGTGTCCCTGGAGCTCCTGGCTTTGTGGTTTTCTCAAGCCTAACCCTAGGCGTAACCCTAACCCTAGATTGATCCGGAAATCGGGCATTTGGCTGTGGCGGGTTCCAAGAAGAATGAAGCAGTGGGAGCAAGGTTTTAACTGTATCGTGCCCAACTTGGCCTGCCTTTCGCATGGTGAGTGTCCCTGGAGCTCCTGGCTTTGTGGTTTTCTCAACCCTAACCCTAGGCTTAACCCTAACCCTAGATTCATCCGGAAATCGGCTATTTGGCTGTGGCAAGTTCCAAGAAGAATGAAGAAGTGGGAGCAAGGTTTTGGCTATGCTGCGATAAGCTTGGCCTGCCTTTCACATGGTGAGTATCCCTGGAGCTCCTGGCTTTGTGGTTTTCTCAAACCCTAACACTAGGTGTTACTGTAACCATAACCATAGTTTGTGTCACAAATTGGGCATTGGGCGGCGGCAGGTTCCAAGCAGAAAGAAGAAGTGGGAGCAAGGTTTTAACTGTATCGTGCTCTACTTGGCCTGCCTTTCACATGGTGAGTGTCCCTGGAGCTCCTGGCTTTGTGGTTTTCTCAAGCCTAACCCTAGGCGTACCCCTAACCCTAGATTGATCCGGAAATCGGGTATATGGCTGTGGCAAGTTCCAAGAAGAATGAAGAAGAGGGAGCAAGGTTTTGGCTGTGCTGCGGTAAGCTTGGCCTGCCTTTCACATGGTGAGTGTCCCTTGAGCTCCTGGCTTTGTGGTTTTCTCAAGCCTAACCCTAGGCGTAACCCTAACCCTAGCCCTAATCCTAGATTGACCCAGAAATCAGGCATTGGGCTGTGCTGAGTTCCAAGAAGAATGAAGAAGTGGGAGCAAGGTTTTAACTGTATCGTGCTCAACTTGGCCGGCCTTTCTCGTGGTGAGTGTCCCTGGAGCTCCTGGCTTTGTGGTTTTCTCAACCCTAACCCTAGGCGTAACGCTAACCCTAACCCTAACCCCAGATTGAGCCAGAAATCTGGCATTTGGCTGTGGAGGATTCCAAGAAGAACGAAGAAGTGGGAGCAAGGTTTTGGCTGTGCTGCGATAAGCTTGGCCTGCCTTTCGCATGGTGAGTGTCCCTGGAGCTCCTGGCTTTGTGGTTTTCTCAAGCCTAACCCTAGGCGTAACCCTAACCCTAGATTGAGCTAGAAAAATGCGTTTGGCTGTGGCGGGTTCCAAGAAGAATGAAGCAGTGGGAGCAAGGTTTTAACTGTATCGTGCCCAACTTGGCCTGCCTTTCACATGGTGAGTGTCCCTTGAGCTCCTGGCTTTGTGGTTTTCTCAAGCCTAACCCTAGGCGTAACCCTAACCCTAGCCCTAACCCTAGATTGACCCAGAAATCAGGCTTTGGGCTGTGCTGAGTTCCAAGAAGAATGAAGAAGTGGGAGCAAGGTTTTAACTGTATCGTGCTCAACTTGGCCTGCCTTTCGCATGGTGAGTGTCCCTGGAGCTCCTGGCTTTGTGGATTTTTCAAACCCTAACATTAGGTGTAACCATAACCATAACCCTAGTTTGAGTCAGAAATCAGGCATTGGGAGGAAACGAGTTCCAAGCAGAAAGAAGTAGAGGGAGCAAGGTTTTAACTGTATCGTGCTCTACTTGGTCTGCCTTTCGCATGGTGAGTGTCCCTGGAGCTCCTGGCTTTGTGGTTTTCTCAAGCCTAACCCTAGGCGTAACCCTAAGCCAAGATTGAGCCAGAAATCGGGCACTGGGCTGTGCTGAGTTCCAAGAAGAATGAAGAAGTGGGAGCAAGGTTATAACTGTATCGTGCACAACTTGGCCTGCCTTTCACATGGTGACTATCCCTGGAGCTCCTGGCTTTGTGGTTTTCTCAAGCCTAACCTTAGGCGTAACCCTGACCCTAACCCTAACCCTAGATTGAGCCAGAAAAGTGGCATTTGGCTGTGGAGAATTCCAAGAAGAATGAAGAAGTGGGAGCAAGGTTTTGGCTGTGCTGCGATAAGCTTGGCCTGCCTTTCGCATGGTGAGTGTCCCTGGAGCTCCTGGCTTTGTGGTTTTCTCAAGCCTAACCCTAGGCGTAACCCTAACCCTAGATTGATCCGGAAATCGGGCATTTGGCTGTGGCGGGTTCCAAGAAGAATGAAGCAGTGGGAGCAAGGTTTTAACTGTATCGTGCCCAACTTGGCCTGCCTTTCGCATGGTGAGTGTCCCTGGAGCTCCTGGCTTTGTGGTTTTCTCAACCCTAACCCTAGGCTTAACCCTAACCCTAGATTCATCCGGAAATCGGCTATTTGGCTGTGGCAAGTTCCAAGAAGAATGAAGAAGTGGGAGCAAGGTTTTGGCTATGCTGCGATAAGCTTGGCCTGCCTTTCACATGGTGAGTATCCCTGGAGCTCCTGGCTTTGTGGTTTTCTCAAACCCTAACACTAGGTGTTACTGTAACCATAACCATAGTTTGTGTCACAAATTGGGCATTGGGCGGCGGCAGGTTCCAAGCAGAAAGAAGAAGTGGGAGCAAGGTTTTAACTGTATCGTGCTCTACTTGGCCTGCCTTTCACATGGTGAGTGTCCCTGGAGCTCCTGGCTTTGTGGTTTTCTCAAGCCTAACCCTAGGCGTACCCCTAACCCTAGATTGATCCGGAAATCGGGTATATGGCTGTGGCAAGTTCCAAGAAGAATGAAGAAGAGGGAGCAAGGTTTTGGCTGTGCTGCGGTAAGCTTGGCCTGCCTTTCACATGGTGAGTGTCCCTTGAGCTCCTGGCTTTGTGGTTTTCTCAAGCCTAACCCTAGGCGTAACCCTAACCCTAGCCCTAATCCTAGATTGACCCAGAAATCAGGCATTGGGCTGTGCTGAGTTCCAAGAAGAATGAAGAAGTGGGAGCAAGGTTTTAACTGTATCGTGCTCAACTTGGCCGGCCTTTCTCGTGGTGAGTGTCCCTGGAGCTCCTGGCTTTGTGGTTTTCTCAACCCTAACCCTAGGCGTAACGCTAACCCTAACCCTAACCCCAGATTGAGCCAGAAATCTGGCATTTGGCTGTGGAGGATTCCAAGAAGAACGAAGAAGTGGGAGCAAGGTTTTGGCTGTGCTGCGATAAGCTTGGCCTGCCTTTCGCATGGTGAGTGTCCCTGGAGCTCCTGGCTTTGTGGTTTTCTCAAGCCTAACCCTAGGCGTAACCCTAACCCTAGATTGAGCTAGAAAAATGCGTTTGGCTGTGGCGGGTTCCAAGAAGAATGAAGCAGTGGGAGCAAGGTTTTAACTGTATCGTGCCCAACTTGGCCTGCCTTTCACATGGTGAGTGTCCCTGGAGCTCCTGGCTTTGTGGTTTTCTCAAGCCTAACCCTAGGCGTAACCCTAACCCTAGCCCTAACCCTAGATTGACCCAGAAATCAGGCTTTGGGCTGTGCTGAGTTCCAAGAAGAATGAAGAAGTGGGAGCAAGGTTTTAACTGTATCGTGCTCAACTTGGCCTGCCTTTCGCATGGTGAGTGTCCCTGGAGCTCCTGGCTTTGTGGATTTTTCAAACCCTAACATTAGGTGTAACCATAACCATAACCCTAGTTTGAGTCAGAAATCAGGCATTGGGAGGAAACGAGTTCCAAGCAGAAAGAAGTAGAGGGAGCAAGGTTTTAACTGTATCGTGCTCTACTTGGTCTGCCTTTCGCATGGTGAGTGTCCCTGGAGCTCCTGGCTTTGTGGTTTTCTCAAGCCTAACCCTGGGCGTAACCCTAACCCTAACCCTAACCCTAGACTGAGCCAGAAATCTGGCATTTGGCTGTGGAGGATTCCAAGAAGAATGAAGCAGTGGGAGCAAGGTTTTAACTGTATCGAGCTCAACTTGGTCTGCCTTTCGCATGGTGAGTATCCCTGGAGCTCCTGGCTTTGTGGATTTCTCAATCCTAAACGAAGGCGTAACACTGACCCTAACCCTTACCCTAGTTTGAGCCAGAAATCGGGCATAGGGCTATGGCGAGTTCCAAGAAGAATGAAGAAGTGGGAGCAAGGTTTTAACTGTATCGTGCTCAACATGGCCTGCCTTTCACATGGTGAGTGTCCCTGGAGCTCCTGGCTTTGTGGTTTTCTCAAGCCTAACCCTAGGCGTAACCCTAACCCAAGATTGAGCCAGAAATCGGGCACTGGGCTGTGCTGAGTTCCAAGAAGAATGAAGAAGTGGGAGCAACGTTATAACTGTATCGTGCACAACTTGGCCTGCCTTTCACATGGTGACTATCCCTGGAGCTCCTGGCTTTGTGGTTTTCTCAAGCCTAACCCTAGGCGTAACCCTGACCCTAACCCTTACCCTAGATTGAGCCAGAAATGTGGCATTTGGCTGTGGAGGATTCCAAGAAGAATGAAGAAGTGGGAGCAAGGTTTTGGCTGTGCTGCGATAAGCTTGGCCTGCCTTTCGCATGGTGAGTGTCCCTGGAGCTCCTGGCTTTGTGGTTTTCTCAAGCCTAACCCTAGGCATAACCCTAACCCTAGATTGAGCCAGAAATCGGGCACTGGGGTGTGCTGAGTTCCAAGCCGAATGAAGATGTGGGAGCAAGGTTTTGGCTGCGCTGCGGTAAGCTTGGCCTGCCTTTCGAATGGTGAGTGTCCCTGGAGCTCCTGGCTTTGTGGATTTCTCAAATCCTAACATTAGGTATAACCATAACCATAAACCAAGTTTGAGTCAGAAATCGGGCATTGGGCGGGAACGAGTTCCAAGAAGAAAGAAGTAGAGGGAGCAAGGTTTTAACTGTATCGTGCTCAACTCGGTCTGCCTTTCGCATGGTGAGTGTCCCTGGAGCTCCTGGCTTTGTGGTTTTCTCAAGCCTAACCCTAGGCGTAACCCTAACCCAAGATTGAGCCAGAAATCGGGCACTGGGCTGTGCTGTGTTCCAAGAAGAATGAAGAAGTGGGAACAAGGTTATAACTGTATCGTGCTCATCTTGGTCTGCCTTTCGCATGGTGAGTATCCCTGGAGCTCCTGGCTTTGTGGATTTCTCAATCCTAAACGAAGGCCTAACCCTGACCCTAACCCTAACCCTAGTTTGAGCCAGAAAACAGGCATTGGGCTGTGGCGAGTTCCAAGAAGAATGAAGAAGTGGGAGCAAGGTTTTAACTGTATCGTGCCCAACTTGGCCTGCCTTTCACATGGTGAGTGTCCCTGGAGCTCCTGGCTTTGTGGTTTTCTCAACCCTAACCCTAGGCTTAACCCTAACCCTAACCCTAACCCCAGATTGAGCCAGAAATCTGGCATTTGGCTGTGGAGGATTCCAAGAAGAACGAAGAAGTGGGAGCAAGGTTTTGGCTGTGCTGCGGTAAGCTTGGCCTGCCTTTCGCATGGTGAGTGTCCCTGGAGCTCCTGGCTTTGTGGATTTCTCAAGCCTAACATCAGGTGTAACCATAACCATAACCCTAGTTTGAGTCAGAAATCGGGCATTGGGCGGCAACGAGTTCCAAGAAGAAAGAAGTAGAGGGAGCAGGGTTTTAACTGTATCGTGCTCAACTTGGCCTGCCTTTCACATGGTGAGTGTCCCTGGAGCTCCTGGCTTTGTCGTTTTCTCAAGCCTAACCCTCGGCGTAAACCTAACCGTAGATTGATCCGGAAATTGGGCATTTGGCTGTGGCGAGTTCCAAGAAGAATGAAGAAGTGGGAGCAAGGTTTTGGCTGTGCTGCGATGAGCTTGGCCTGCCTTTCACATGGTGAGTGTCCCTGGAGCTCCTGGCTTTGTGGTTTTCTCAAGCCTAACCCTAGGCGTAACCCTAACCCAAGATTGAGCCAGAAATCGGGCACTGGGCTGTGCTGAGTTCCAAGAAGAATGAAGAAGTGGGAACAACGTTATAACTGTATCGTGCACAACTTGGCCTGCTTTTCACATGGTGACTATCCCTGGAGCTCCTGGCTTTGTGGTTTTCTCAAGCCTAACCCTAGGCGTAACCCTAACCCTAACCCTAACCCTAGATTGAGCCAGAAAAGTGGCATTTGGCTGTGGAGGATTCCAAGAAGAATGAAGAAGTGGGAGCAAGGTTTTGGCTGTGCTGCGATAAGCTTGGCCTGCCTTTCGCATGGTGAGTGTCCCTGGAGCTCCTGGCTTTGTGGTTTTCTCAAGCCTAACCCTAGGCGTAACCCTAAACCAAGATTGAGCCAGAAATCGGGCACTGGGCTGTGCTGTGTTCCAAGAAGAATGAAGAAGTGGGAACAAGGTTATAACTGTATCGTGCTCATCTTGGTCTGCCTTTCGCATGGTGAGTATCCCTGGAGCTCCTGGCTTTGTGGTTTTCTCAAGCCTAACCCTAGGCGTAACCCTGACCCTAACCCTAACCCTAGATTGAGCCAGAAATGTGGCATTTGGCGGTGGAGGATTCCAAGAAGAATGAAGAAGTGGGAGCAAGGTTTTGGCTGTGCTGCGATAAGCTTGGCCTGCCTTTCGCATGGTGAGTGTCCCTGGAGCTCCTGGCTTTGTGGTTTTCTCAAGCCTAACCCTAGGCGTAACCCTAACCGTAGATTGATCCGGAAATCGGGCATTTGGCTGTGGCGGGTTCCAAGAAGAATGAAGCAGTGGGAGCAAGGTTTTAACTGTATCGTGCCCAACTTGGCCTGCCTTTCGCATGGTGAGTGTCCCTGGAGCTCCTGGCTTTGTGGTTTTCTCAACCCTAACCCTAGGCTTAACCCTAACCCTAGATTCATCCGGAAATCGGCCATTTGGCTGTGGCAAGTTCCAAGAAGAATGAAGAAGTGGGAGCAAGGTTTTGGCTATGCTGCGATAAGCTTGGCCTGCCTTTCACATGGTGAGTATCCCTGGAGCTCCTGGCTTTGTGGTTTTCTCAAACCCTAACACTAGGTGTTACTGTAACCATAACCATAGTTTGTGTCACAAATTGGGCATTGGGCGGCGGCAGGTTCCAAGCAGAAAGAAGAAGTGGGAGCAAGGTTTTAACTGTATCGTGCTCTACTTGGCCTGCCTTTCACATGGTGAGTGTCCCTGGAGCTCCTGGCTTTGTGGTTTTCGCAAGCCTAACCCTAGGCGTAACCCTAACCCTAGATTGAGCCAGAAATCGGGCACTGGGGTGTGCTGAGGTCCAAGCAGAACGAAGAAGTGGGAGCAAGGTTTTGGCTGTGCTGCGGTAATCTTGGCCTGCCTTTCACATGGTGAGTGTCCATTGAGCTCCTGGCTTTGTGGTTTTCTCAAGCCTAACCCTAGGCGTAACCCTAACCCTAGCCCTAATCCTAGATTGACCCAGAAATCAGGCATTGGGCTGTGCTGAGTTCCAAGAAGAATGAAGAAGTGGGAGCAAGGTTTTAACTGTATCGTGCCCAACTTGGCCTGCCTTTCGCATGGTGAGTGTCCCTGGAGCTCCTGGCTTTGTGGTTTTCTCAACCCTAACCCAAGGCGTAACGCTAACCCTAACCCTAACCCCAGATTGAGCCAGAAATCTGGCATTTGGCTGTGGAGGATTCCAAGAAGAACGAAGAAGTGGGAGCAAGGTTTTGGCTGTGCTGCGATAAGCTTGGCCTGCCTTTCGCATGGTGAGTGTCCCTGGAGCTCCTGGCTTTGTGGTTTTCTCAAGCCTAACCCTAGGCGTAACCCTAACCCTAGATTGAGCCAGAAAAATGCGTTTGGCTGTGGCGGGTTCCAAGAAGAATGAAGCAGTGGGAGCAAGGTTTTAACTGTATCGTGCCCAACTTGGCCTGCCTTTCACATGGTGAGTGTCCCTTGAGCTCCTGGCTTTGTGGTTTTCTCAAGCCTAACCCTAGGCGTAACCCTAACCCTAGCCCTAACCCTAGATTGACCCAGAAATCAGGCATTGGGCTGTGCTGAGTTCCAAGAAGAATGAAGAAGTGGGAGCAAGGTTTTAACTGTATCGTGCTCAACTTGGCCTGCCTTTCGCATGGTGAGTGTCCCTGGAGCTCCTGGCTTTGTGGATTTTTCAAACCCTAACATTAGGTGTAACCATAACCATAACCCTAGTTTGAGTCAGAAATCGGGCATTGGGAGGCAACGAGTTCCAAGCAGAAAGAAGTAGAGGGAGCAGGGTTTTAACTGTATCGTGCTCAACTTGTCCTGCCTTTCACATGGTGAGTATCCCTGGAGCTCCTGGCTTTGTGGTTTTCTCAAGCCTAACCCTAGGCGTAACCCAAACCCTAGATTGATCTGGAAATCGGGCACTGGGCTGTGGCGAGTTCCAAGAAGAATTAAGAAGTGGGAGCAAGGTTTTAACTGTATCGTGCTCTACTTGGTCTGCCTTTCACATGCTGAGTATCCCTGGAGCTCCTGGCTTTGTGGTTTTCTCAAGCCTAACCCTGGGCGTAACCCTAACCCTAACCCTAACCCTAGACTGAGCCAGAAATCTGGCATTTGGCTGTGGAGGATTCCAAGAAGAATGAAGAAGTGGGAGCAAGCTTTTAACTGTATCGTGCTCAACTTGGTCTGCCTTTCGCATGGTGAGTATCCCTGGAGCTCCTGGCTTTGTGGATTTCTCAATCCTAAACGAAGGCGTAACACTGACCCTAACCCTTACCCTAGTTTGAGCCAGAAATCAGGCATAGGGCTGTGGCGAGTTCCAAGAAGAATGAAGAAGTGGGAGCAAGGTTTTAACTGTATCGTGCCCAACTTGGCCTGCCTTTCACATGGTGAGTGTCCCTTGAGCTCCTGGCTTTGTGGTTTTCTCAAGCCTAACCCTAGGCGTAACCCTAACCCTACATTGAGCCAGAAATCGGGCACTGGGCTGTGCTGTGTTCCAAGAAGAATGAAGCAGTGGAAGCAAGGTTTTAACTGTATCGTGCCCAACTTGGCCTGCCTTTCACATGGTGAGTATCCCTGGAGCTCCTGGCTTTGTGGTTTTCTCAAACCCTAACACTAGGTGTTACTGTAACCATAACCATAGTTTGTGTCACAAATTGGGCATTGGGCGGCGGCAGGTTCCAAGCAGAAAGAAGAAGTGGGAGCAAGGTTTTAACTGTATCGTGCTCTACTTGGCCTGCCTTTCACATGGTGAGTGTCCCTGGAGCTCCTGGCTTTGTGGTTTTCGCAAGCCTAACCCTAGGCGTAACCCTAACCCTAGATTGAGCCAGAAATCGGGCACTGGGGTGTGCTGAGGTCCAAGCAGAACGAAGAAGTGGGAGCAAGGTTTTGGCTGTGCTGCGGTAATCTTGGCCTGCCTTTCACATGGTGAGTGTCCCTTGAGCTCCTGGCTTTGTGGTTTTCTCAAGCCTAACCCTAGGCGTAACCCTAACCCTAGCCCTAATCCTAGATTGACCCAGAAATCAGGCATTGGGCTGTGCTGAGTTCCAAGAAGAATGAAGAAGTGGGAGCAAGGTTTTAACTGTATCGTGCTCAACTTGGCCTGCCTTTCGCATGGTGAGTGTCCCTGGAGCTCCTGGCTTTGTGGTTTTCTCAAGCCTAACCCTAGGCGTAACCCTAACCCTAACCCTAACCCCAAATTGAGCCAGAAATCTGGCATTTGGCTGTGGAGGATTCCAAGAAGAACGAAGAAGTGGGAGCAAGGTTTTGGCTGTGCTGCGATAAGCTTGGCCTGCCTTTCGCATGGTGAGTGTCCCTGGAGCTCCTGGCTTTGTGGTTTTCTCAAGCCTAACCCTAGGCGTACCCCTAACCCTAGATTGATCCGGAAATCGGGTATTTGGCTGTGGCAAGTTCCAAGAAGAATGAAGAAGAGGGAGCAAGGTTTTGGCTGTGCTGCGGTAAGCTTGGCCTGCCTTTCGCATGGTGAGTGTCCCTGGAGCTCCTGGCTTTGTGGTTTTCTCAAGCCTAACCCTAGGCGTACCCCTAACCCTAGATTGATCCGGAAATCGGGCATTTGGCTGTGGCAAGTTCCAAGAAGAATGAAGAAGTGGGGGCAAGGTTTTGGCTGTGCTGCAGTAAGCTTGGCCTGCCTTTCGCATGGTGAGTGTCCCTGGAGCTCCTGGCTTTGTGGATTTCTCAAGCCTAACATCAGGTGGAACCATAACCATAACCCTAGTTTGAGTCAGAAATCGGGCATTGGGCGGCAACGAGTTCCAAGAAGAAAGAAGTAGAGGGAGCAGGGTTTTAACTGTATCGTGCTCAACTTGGCCTGCCTTTCGCATGGTGAGTATCCCTGGACCTCCTGGCTTTGTGGTTTTCTCAAGCCTAACCCTAGGCGTAACCCTAACCCAAGATTGAGCCAGAAATCGGGCACTGGGCTGTGCTGTGTTCCAAGAAGAATGAAGAAGTGGGAACAAGGTTTTAACTGTATCGTGCTCAACTTGGCCTGCGTTTCGCATGGTGAGTGTCCCTGGAGCTCCTGGCTTTGTGGTTTTCTCAAGCCTAACCCTAGGCGTAACCCTAACCCTAGACTGAGCTAGAAAGTTGGCGCATGGCTGTGGCGGGTTGCAAGAAGAATGAAGCAGTGGGAGCAAGGTTTTAACTGTATCGTGCTCAACTTGGCCTGCCTTTCACATGGTGAGTGTCCCTGGAGCTCCTGGCTTTGTGGTTTTCTCAAGCCTAACCCTAGGCGTAACCCTAAGCCAAGATTGAGCCAGAAATCGGGCACTGGGCTGTGCTGAGTTCCAAGAAGAATGAAGAAGTGGGAGCAAGGTTATAACTGTATCGTGCACAACTTGGCCTGCCTTTCACATGGTGACTATCCCTGGAGCTCCTGGCTTTGTGGTTTTCTCAAGCCTAACCTTAGGCGTAACCCTGACCCTAACCCTAACCCTAGATTGAGCCAGAAAAGTGGCATTTGGCTGTGGAGGATTCCAAGAAGAATGAAGAAGTGGGAGCAAGGTTTTGGCTGTGCTGCGATAAGCTTGGCCTGCCTTTCGCATGGTGAGTGTCCCTGGAGCTCCTGGCTTTGTGGTTTTCTCAAGCCTAACCCTAGGCGTAACCCTAACCCTAGATTGATCCGGAAATCGGGCATTTGGCTGTGGCGGGTTCCAAGAAGAATGAAGCAGTGGGAGCAAGGTTTTAACTGTATCGTGCCCAACTTGGCCTGCCTTTCGCATGGTGAGTGTCCCTGGAGCTCCTGGCTTTGTGGTTTTCTCAACCCTAACCCTAGGCTTAACCCTAACCCTAGATTCATCCGGAAATCGGCTATTTGGCTGTGGCAAGTTCCAAGAAGAATGAAGAAGTGGGAGCAAGGTTTTGGCTATGCTGCGATAAGCTTGGCCTGCCTTTCACATGGTGAGTATCCCTGGAGCTCCTGGCTTTGTGGTTTTCTCAAACCCTAACACTAGGTGTTACTGTAACCATAACCATAGTTTGTGTCACAAATTGGGCATTGGGCGGCGGCAGGTTCCAAGCAGAAAGAAGAAGTGGGAGCAAGGTTTTAACTGTATCGTGCTCTACTTGGCCTGCCTTTCACATGGTGAGTGTCCCTGGAGCTCCTGGCTTTGTGGTTTTCTCAAGCCTAACCCTAGGCGTACCCCTAACCCTAGATTGATCCGGAAATCGGGTATTTGGCTGTGGCAAGTTCCAAGAAGAATGAAGAAGAGGGAGCAAGGTTTTGGCTGTGCTGCGGTAAGCTTGGCCTGCCTTTCACATGGTGAGTGTCCCTTGAGCTCCTGGCTTTGTGGTTTTCTCAAGCCTAACCCTAGGCGTAACCCTAACCCTAGCCCTAATCCTAGATTGACCCAGAAATCAGGCATTGGGCTGTGCTGAGTTCCAAGAAGAATGAAGAAGTGGGAGCAAGGTTTTAACTGTATCGTGCTCAACTTGGCCGGCCTTTCTCGTGGTGAGTGTCCCTGGAGCTCCTGGCTTTGTGGTTTTCTCAACCCTAACCCTAGGCGTAACGCTAACCCTAACCCTAACCCCAGATTGAGCCAGAAATCTGGCATTTGGCTGTGGAGGATTCCAAGAAGAACGAAGAAGTGGGAGCAAGGTTTTGGCTGTGCTGCGATAAGCTTGGCCTGCCTTTCGCATGGTGAGTGTCCCTGGAGCTCCTGGCTTTGTGGTTTTCTCAAGCCTAACCCTAGGCGTAACCCTAACCCTAGATTGAGCTAGAAAAATGCGTTTGGCTGTGGCGGGTTCCAAGAAGAATGAAGCAGTGGGAGCAAGGTTTTAACTGTATCGTGCCCAACTTGGCCTGCCTTTCACATGGTGAGTGTCCCTGGAGCTCCTGGCTTTGTGGTTTTCTCAAGCCTAACCCTAGGCGTAACCCTAACCCTAGCCCTAACCCTAGATTGACCCAGAAATCAGGCTTTGGGCTGTGCTGAGTTCCAAGAAGAATGAAGAAGTGGGAGCAAGGTTTTAACTGTATCGTGCTCAACTTGGCCTGCCTTTCGCATGGTGAGTGTCCCTGGAGCTCCTGGCTTTGTGGATTTTTCAAACCCTAACATTAGGTGTAACCATAACCATAACCCTAGTTTGAGTCAGAAATCAGGCATTGGGAGGAAACGAGTTCCAAGCAGAAAGAAGTAGAGGGAGCAAGGTTTTAACTGTATCGTGCTCTACTTGGTCTGCCTTTCGCATGGTGAGTGTCCCTGGAGCTCCTGGCTTTGTGGTTTTCTCAAGCCTAACCCTGGGCGTAACCCTAACCCTAACCCTAACCCTAGACTGAGCCAGAAATCTGGCATTTGGCTGTGGAGGATTCCAAGAAGAATGAAGCAGTGGGAGCAAGGTTTTAACTGTATCGTGCTCAACTTGGTCTGCCTTTCGCATGGTGAGTATCCCTGGAGCTCCTGGCTTTGTGGATTTCTCAATCCTAAACGAAGGCGTAACACTGACCCTAACCCTTACCCTAGTTTGAGCCAGAAATCGGGCATAGGGCTATGGCGAGTTCCAAGAAGAATGAAGAAGTGGGAGCAAGGTTTTAACTGTATCGTGCTCAACATGGCCTGCCTTTCACATGGTGAGTGTCCCTGGAGCTCCTGGCTTTGTGGTTTTCTCAAGCCTAACCCTAGGCGTAACCCTAACCCAAGATTGAGCCAGAAATCGGGCACTGGGCTGTGCTGAGTTCCAAGAAGAATGAAGAAGTGGGAGCAACGTTATAACTGTATCGTGCACAACTTGGCCTGCCTTTCACATGGTGACTATCCCTGGAGCTCCTGGATTTGTGGTTTTCTCAAGCCTAACCCTAGGCGTAACCCTGACCCTAACCCTTACCCTAGATTGAGCCAGAAATGTGGCATTTGGCTGTGGAGGATTCCAAGAAGAATGAAGAAGTGGGAGCAAGGTTTTGGCTGTGCTGCGATAAGCTTGGCCTGCCTTTCGCATGGTGAGTGTCCCTGGAGCTCCTGGCTTTGTGGTTTTCTCAAGCCTAACCCTAGGCATAACCCTAACCCTAGATTGAGCCAGAAATCGGGCACTGGGGTGTGCTGAGTTCCAAGCCGAATGAAGATGTGGGAGCAAGGTTTTGGCTGCGCTGCGGTAAGCTTGGCCTGCCTTTCGAATGGTGAGTGTCCCTGGAGCTCCTGGCTTTGTGGATTTCTCAAATCCTAACATTAGGTATAACCATAACCATAAACCAAGTTTGAGTCAGAAATCGGGCATTGGGCGGGAACGAGTTCCAAGAAGAAAGAAGTAGAGGGAGCAAGGTTTTAACTGTATCGTGCTCAACTCGGTCTGCCTTTCGCATGGTGAGTGTCCCTGGAGCTCCTGGCTTTGTGGTTTTCTCAAGCCTAACCCTAGGCGTAACCCTAACCCAAGATTGAGCCAGAAATCGGGCACTGGGCTGTGCTGTGTTCCAAGAAGAATGAAGAAGTGGGAACAAGGTTATAACTGTATCGTGCTCATCTTGGTCTGCCTTTCGCATGGTGAGTATCCCTGGAGCTCCTGGCTTTGTGGATTTCTCAATCCTAAACGAAGGCCTAACCCTGACCCTAACCCTAACCCTAGTTTGAGCCAGAAAACAGGCATTGGGCTGTGGCGAGTTCCAAGAAGAATGAAGAAGTGGGAGCAAGGTTTTAACTGTATCGTGCCCAACTTGGCCTGCCTTTCACATGGTGAGTGTCCCTGGAGCTCCTGGCTTTGTGGTTTTCTCAACCCTAACCCTAGGCTTAACCCTAACCCTAACCCTAACCCCAGATTGAGCCAGAAATCTGGCATTTGGCTGTGGAGGATTCCAAGAAGAACGAAGAAGTGGGAGCAAGGTTTTGGCTGTGCTGCGGTAAGCTTGGCCTGCCTTTCGCATGGTGAGTGTCCCTGGAGCTCCTGGCTTTGTGGATTTCTCAAGCCTAACATCAGGTGTAACCATAACCATAACCCTAGTTTGAGTCAGAAATCGGGCATTGGGCGGCAACGAGTTCCAAGAAGAAAGAAGTAGAGGGAGCAGGGTTTTAACTGTATCGTGCTCAACTTGGCCTGCCTTTCACATGGTGAGTGTCCCTGGAGCTCCTGGCTTTGTCGTTTTCTCAAGCCTAACCCTCGGCGTAAACCTAACCGTAGATTGATCCGGAAATTGGGCATTTGGCTGTGGCGAGTTCCAAGAAGAATGAAGAAGTGGGAGCAAGGTTTTGGCTGTGCTGCGATGAGCTTGGCCTGCCTTTCACATGGTGAGTGTCCCTGGAGCTCCTGGCTTTGTGGTTTTCTCAAGCCTAACCCTAGGCGTAACCCTAACCCAAGATTGAGCCAGAAATCGGGCACTGGGCTGTGCTGAGTTCCAAGAAGAATGAAGAAGTGGGAACAACGTTATAACTGTATCGTGCACAACTTGGCCTGCTTTTCACATGGTGACTATCCCTGGAGCTCCTGGCTTTGTGGTTTTCTCAAGCCTAACCCTAGGCGTAACCCTAACCCTAACCCTAACCCTAGATTGAGCCAGAAAAGTGGCATTTGGCTGTGGAGGATTCCAAGAAGAATGAAGAAGTGGGAGCAAGGTTTTGGCTGTGCTGCGATAAGCTTGGCCTGCCTTTCGCATGGTGAGTGTCCCTGGAGCTCCTGGCTTTGTGGTTTTCTCAAGCCTAACCCTAGGCGTAACCCTAAACCAAGATTGAGCCAGAAATCGGGCACTGGGCTGTGCTGTGTTCCAAGAAGAATGAAGAAGTGGGAACAAGGTTATAACTGTATCGTGCTCATCTTGGTCTGCCTTTCGCATGGTGAGTATCCCTGGAGCTCCTGGCTTTGTGGTTTTCTCAAGCCTAACCCTAGGCGTAACCCTGACCCTAACCCTAACCCTAGATTGAGCCAGAAATGTGGCATTTGGCGGTGGAGGATTCCAAGAAGAATGAAGAAGTGGGAGCAAGGTTTTGGCTGTGCTGCGATAAGCTTGGCCTGCCTTTCGCATGGTGAGTGTCCCTGGAGCTCCTGGCTTTGTGGTTTTCTCAAGCCTAACCCTAGGCGTAACCCTAACCGTAGATTGATCCGGAAATCGGGCATTTGGCTGTGGCGGGTTCCAAGAAGAATGAAGCAGTGGGAGCAAGGTTTTAACTGTATCGTGCCCAACTTGGCCTGCCTTTCGCATGGTGAGTGTCCCTGGAGCTCCTGGCTTTGTGGTTTTCTCAACCCTAACCCTAGGCTTAACCCTAACCCTAGATTCATCCGGAAATCGGCCATTTGGCTGTGGCAAGTTCCAAGAAGAATGAAGAAGTGGGAGCAAGGTTTTGGCTATGCTGCGATAAGCTTGGCCTGCCTTTCACATGGTGAGTGTCCCTGGAGCTCCTGGCTTTGTGGTTTTCTCAAACCCTAACACTAGGTGTTACTGTAACCATAACCATAGTTTGTGTCACAAATTGGGCATTGGGCGGCGGCAGGTTCCAAGCAGAAAGAAGAATTGGGAGCAAGGTTTTAACTGTATCGTGCTCTACTTGGCCTGCCTTTCACATGGTGAGTGTCCCTTGAGCTCCTGGCTTTGTGGTTTTCTCAAGCCTAACCCTAGGCGTAACCCTAACCCTAGCCCTAATCCTAGATTGACCCAGAAATCAGGCATTGGGCTGTGCTGAGTTCCAAGAAGAATGAAGAAGTGGGAGCAAGGTTTTAACTGTATCGTGCTCAACTTGGCCGGCCTTTCTCGTGGTGAGTGTCCCTGGAGCTCCTGGCTTTGTGGTTTTCTCAACCCTAACCCTAGGCGTAACGCTAACCCTAACCCTAACCCCAGATTGAGCCAGAAATCTGGCATTTGGCTGTGGAGGATTCCAAGAAGAACGAAGAAGTGGGAGCAAGGTTTTGGCTGTGCTGCGATAAGCTTGGCCTGCCTTTCGCATGGTGAGTGTCCCTGGAGCTCCTGGCTTTGTGGTTTTCTCAAGCCTAACCCTAGGCGTAACCCTAACCCTAGATTGAGCTAGAAAAATGCGTTTGGCTGTGGCGGGTTCCAAGAAGAATGAAGCAGTGGGAGCAAGGTTTTAACTGTATCGTGCCCAACTTGGCCTGCCTTTCACATGGTGAGTGTCCTTGGAGCTCCTGGCTTTGTGGTTTTCTCAAGCCTAACCCTAGGCGTAACCCTAACCCTAGCCCTAACCCTAGATTGACCCAGAAATCAGGCTTTGGGCTGTGCTGAGTTCCAAGAAGAATGAAGAAGTGGGAGCAAGGTTTTAACTGTATCGTGCTCAACTTGGCCTGCCTTTCGCATGGTGAGTGTCCCTGGAGCTCCTGGCATTGTGGATTTTTCAAACCCTAACATTAGGTGTAACCATAACCATAACCCTAGTTTGAGTCAGAAATCAGGCATTGGGAGGAAACGAGTTCCAAGCAGAAAGAAGTAGAGGGAGCAAGGTTTTAACTGTATCGTGCTCTACTTGGTCTGCCTTTCGCATGGTGAGTGTCCCTGGAGCTCCTGGCTTTGTGGTTTTCTCAAGCCTAACCCTGGGCGTAACCCTAACCCTAACCCTAACCCTAGACTGAGCCAGAAATCTGGCATTTGGCTGTGGAGGATTCCAAGAAGAATGAAGCAGTGGGAGCAAGGTTTTAACTGTATCGTGCTCAACTTGGTCTGCCTTTCGCATGGTGAGTATCCCTGGAGCTCCTGGCTTTGTGGATTTCTCAATCCTAAACGAAGGCGTAACACTGACCCTAACCCTTACCCTAGTTTGAGCCAGAAATCGGGCATAGGGCTATGGCGAGTTCCAAGAAGAATGAAGAAGTGGGAGCAAGGTTTTAACTGTATCATGCTCAACATGGCCTGCCTTTCACATGGTGAGTGTCCCTGGAGCTCCTGGCTTTGTGGTTTTCTCAAGCCTAACCCTAGGCGTAACCCTAACCCAAGATTGAGCCAGAAATCGGGCACTGGGCTGTGCTGAGTTCCAAGAAGAATGAAGAAGTGGGAACAACGTTATAACTGTATCGTGCACAACTTGGCCTGCCTTTCACATGGTGACTATCCCTGGAGCTCCTGGCTTTGTGGTTTTCTCAAGCCTAACCCTAGGCGTAACCCTGACCCTAACCCTTACCCTAGATTGAGCCAGAAATGTGGCATTTGGCTGTGGAGGATTCCAAGAAGAATGAAGAAGTGGGAGCAAGGTTTTGCCTGTGCTGCGATAAGCTTGGCCTGCCTTTCGCATGGTGAGTGTCCCTGGAGCTCCTGGCTTTGTGGTTTTCTCAAGCCTAACCCTAGGCATAACCCTAACCCTAGATTGAGCCAGAAATCGGGCACTGGGGTGTGCTGAGTTCCAAGCCGAATGAAGATGTGGGAGCAAGGTTTTGGCTGTGCTGCGGTAAGCTTGGCCTGCCTTTCGAATGGTGAGTGTCCCTGGAGCTCCTGGCTTTGTGGATTTCTCAAATCCTAACATTAGGTATAACCATAACCATAAACCAAGTTTGAGTCAGAAATCGGGCATTGGGCGGGAACGAGTTCCAAGAAGAAAGAAGTAGAGGGAGCAAGGTTTTAACTGTATCGTGCTCAACTCGGTCTGCCTTTCGCATGGTGAGTGTCCCTGGAGCTCCTGGCTTTGTGGTTTTCTCAAGCCTAACCCTAGGCGTAACCCTAACCCAAGATTGAGCCAGAAATCGGGCACTGGGCTGTGCTGTGTTCCAAGAAGAATGAAGAAGTGGGAACAAGGTTATAACTGTATCGTGCTCATCTTGGTCTGCCTTTCGCATGGTGAGTATCCCTGGAGCTCCTGGCTTTGTGGATTTCTCAATCCTAAACGAAGGCCTAACCCTGACCCTAACCCTAACCCTAGTTTGAGCCAGAAAACAGGCATTGGGCTGTGGCGAGTTCCAAGAAGAATGAAGAAGTGGGAGCAAGGTTTTAACTGTATCGTGCCCAACTTGGCCTGCCTTTCACATGGTGAGTGTCCCTGGAGCTCCTGGCTTTGTGGTTTTCTCAACCCTAACCCTAGGCTTAACCCTAACCCTAACCCTAACCCCAGATTGAGCCAGAAATCTGGCATTTGGCTGTGGAGGATTCCAAGAAGAACGAAGAAGTGGGAGCAAGGTTTTGGCTGTGCTGCGGTAAGCTTGGCCTGCCTTTCGCATGGTGAGTGTCCCTGGAGCTCCTGGCTTTGTGGATTTCTCAAGCCTAACATCAGGTGTAACCATAACCATAACCCTAGTTTGAGTCAGAAATCGGGCATTGGGCGGCAACGAGTTCCAAGAAGAAAGAAGTAGAGGGAGCAGGGTTTTAACTGTATCGTGCTCAACTTGGCCTGCCTTTCACATGGTGAGTGTCCCTGGAGCTCCTGGCTTTGTCGTTTTCTCAAGCCTAACCCTCGGCGTAAACCTAACCGTAGATTGATCCGGAAATTGGGCATTTGGCTGTGGCGAGTTCCAAGAAGAATGAAGAAGTGGGAGCAAGGTTTTGGCTGTGCTGCGATGAGCTTGGCCTGCCTTTCACATGGTGAGTGTCCCTGGAGCTCCTGGCTTTGTGGTTTTCTCAAGCCTAACCCTAGGCGTAACCCTAACCCAAGATTGAGCCAGAAATCGGGCACTGGGCTGTGCTGAGTTCCAAGAAGAATGAAGAAGTGGGAACAACGTTATAACTGTATCGTGCACAACTTGGCCTGCCTTTCACATGGTGACTATCCCTGGAGCTCCTGGCTTTGTGGTTTTCTCAAGCCTAACCTTAGGCGTAACCCTAACCCTAACCCTAACCCTAGATTGAGCCAGAAAAGTGGCATTTGGCTGTGGAGGATTCCAAGAAGAATGAAGAAGTGGGAGCAAGGTTTTGGCTGTGCTGCGATAAGCTTGGCCTGCCTTTCGCATGGTGAGTGTCCCTGGAGCTCCTGGCTTTGTGGTTTTCTCAAGCCTAACCCTAGGCGTAACCCTAAACCAAGATTGAGCCAGAAATCGGGCACTGGGCTGTGCTGTGTTCCAAGAAGAATGAAGAAGTGGGAACAAGGTTATAACTGTATCGTGCTCATCTTGGTCTGCCTTTCGCATGGTGAGTATCCCTGGAGCTCCTGGCTTTGTGGTTTTCTCAAGCCTAACCCTAGGCGTAACCCTGACCCTAACCCTAACCCTAGATTGAGCCAGAAATGTGGCATTTGGCGGTGGAGGATTCCAAGAAGAATGAAGAAGTGGGAGCAAGGTTTTGGCTGTGCTGCGATAAGCTTGGCCTGCCTTTCGCATGGTGAGTGTCCCTGGAGCTCCTGGCTTTGTGGTTTTCTCAAGCCTAACCCTAGGCGTAACCCTAACCGTAGATTGATCCGGAAATCGGGCATTTGGCTGTGGCGGGTTCCAAGAAGAATGAAGCAGTGGGAGCAAGGTTTTAACTGTATCGTGCCCAACTTGGCCTGCCTTTCGCATGGTGAGTGTCCCTGGAGCTCCTGGCTTTGTGGTTTTCTCAACCCTAACCCTAGGCTTAACCCTAACCCTAGATTCATCCGGAAATCGGCCATTTGGCTGTGGCAAGTTCCAAGAAGAATGAAGAAGTGGGAGCAAGGTTTTGGCTATGCTGCGATAAGCTTGGCCTGCCTTTCACATGGTGAGTGTCCCTGGAGCTCCTGGCTTTGTGGTTTTCTCAAACCCTAACACTAGGTGTTACTGTAACCATAACCATAGTTTGTGTCACAAATTGGGCATTGGGCGGCGGCAGGTTCCAAGCAGAAAGAAGAAGTGGGAGCAAGGTTTTAACTGTATCGTGCTCTACTTGGCCTGCCTTTCACATGGTGAGTGTCCCTGGAGCTCCTGGCTTTGTGGTTTTCGCAAGCCTAACCCTAGGCGTAACCCTAACCCTAGATTGAGCCAGAAATCGGGCACTGGGGTGTGCTGAGGTCCAAGCAGAACGAAGAAGTGGGAGCAAGGTTTTGGCTGTGCTGCGGTAATCTTGGCCTGCCTTTCACATGGTGAGTGTCCATTGAGCTCCTGGCTTTGTGGTTTTCTCAAGCCTAACCCTAGGCGTAACCCTAACCCTAGCCCTAATCCTAGATTGACCCAGAAATCAGGCATTGGGCTGTGCTGAGTTCCAAGAAAAATGAAGAAGTGGGAGCAAGGTTTTAACTGTATCGTGCTCAACTTGGCCTGCCTTTCGCATGGTGAGTGTCCCTGGAGCTCCTGGCTTTGTGGTTTTCTCAACCCTAACCCAAGGCGTAACGCTAACCCTAACCCTAACCC
This sequence comes from Cyanocitta stelleri, assembly GCA_026167965.1. Taxonomy (NCBI): domain Eukaryota; kingdom Metazoa; phylum Chordata; class Aves; order Passeriformes; family Corvidae; genus Cyanocitta; species Cyanocitta stelleri. The sequence goes on from JANXIP010000035.1 coordinate 435,656, forward strand.
CAGATTGAGCCAGAAATCTGGCATTTGGCTGTGGAGGATTCCAAGAAGAACGAAGAAGTGGGAGCAAGGTTTTGGCTGTGCTGCGATAAGCTTGGCCTGCCTTTCGCATGGTGAGTGTCCCTGGAGCTCCTGGCTTTGTGGTTTTCTCAAGCCTAACCCTAGGCGTACCCCTAACCCTAGATTGAGCCAGAAAAATGCGTTTGGCTGTGGCGGGTTCCAAGAAGAATGAAGCAGTGGGAGCAAGGTTTTAACTGTATCGTGCCCAACTTGGCCTGCCTTTCACATGGTGAGTGTCCCTTGAGCTCCTGGCTTTGTGGTTTTCTCAAGCCTAACCCTAGGCGTAACCCTAACCCTAGCCCTAACCCTAGATTGACCCAGAAATCAGGCATTGGGCTGTGCTGAGTTCCAAGAAGAATGAAGAAGTGGGAGCAAGGTTTTAACTGTATCGTGCTCAACTTGGCCTGCCTTTCGCATGGTGAGTGTCCCTGGAGCTCCTGGCTTTGTGGTTTTCTCAAGCCTAACCCAAGGCGTAACCCTAACCCTAACCCTAACCCCAGATTGAGCCAGAAATCTGGCATTTGGCTGTGGAGGATTCCAAGAAGAACGAAGAAGTGGGAGCAAGGTTTTGGCTGTGCTGCGATAAGCTTGGCCTGCCTTTCGCATGGTGAGTGTCCCTGGAGCTCCTGGCTTTGTGGTTTTCTCAAGCCTAACCCTAGGCGTAACCCTAACCCTAGATTGAGCTAGAAAAATGCGTTTGGCTGTGGCGGGTTCCAAGAAGAATGAAGCAGTGGGAGCAAGGTTTTAACTGTATCGTGCCCAACTTGGCCTGCCTTTCACATGGTGAGTGTCCTTGGAGCTCCTGGCTTTGTGGTTTTCTCAAGCCTAACCCTAGGCGTAACCCTAACCCTAGCCCTAACCCTAGATTGACCCAGAAATCAGGCTTTGGGCTGTGCTGAGTTCCAAGAAGAATGAAGAAGTGGGAGCAAGGTTTTAACTGTATCGTGCTCAACTTGGCCTGCCTTTCGCATGGTGAGTGTCCCTGGAGCTCCTGGCATTGTGGATTTTTCAAACCCTAACATTAGGTGTAACCATAACCATAACCCTAGTTTGAGTCAGAAATCAGGCATTGGGAGGAAACGAGTTCCAAGCAGAAAGAAGTAGAGGGAGCAAGGTTTTAACTGTATCGTGCTCTACTTGGTCTGCCTTTCGCATGGTGAGTGTCCCTGGAGCTCCTGGCTTTGTGGTTTTCTCAAGCCTAACCCTGGGCGTAACCCTAACCCTAACCCTAACCCTAGACTGAGCCAGAAATCTGGCATTTGGCTGTGGAGGATTCCAAGAAGAATGAAGCAGTGGGAGCAAGGTTTTAACTGTATCGTGCTCAACTTGGTCTGCCTTTCGCATGGTGAGTATCCCTGGAGCTCCTGGCTTTGTGGATTTCTCAATCCTAAACGAAGGCGTAACACTGACCCTAACCCTTACCCTAGTTTGAGCCAGAAATCGGGCATAGGGCTATGGCGAGTTCCAAGAAGAATGAAGAAGTGGGAGCAAGGTTTTAACTGTATCGTGCTCAACATGGCCTGCCTTTCACATGGTGAGTGTCCCTGGAGCTCCTGGCTTTGTGGTTTTCTCAAGCCTAACCCTAGGCGTAACCCTAACCCAAGATTGAGCCAGAAATCGGGCACTGGGCTGTGCTGAGTTCCAAGAAGAATGAAGAAGTGGGAACAACGTTATAACTGTATCGTGCACAACTTGGCCTGCCTTTCACATGGTGACTATCCCTGGAGCTCCTGGCTTTGTGGTTTTCTCAAGCCTAACCCTAGGCGTAACCCTGACCCTAACCCTTACCCTAGATTGAGCCAGAAATGTGGCATTTGGCTGTGGAGGATTCCAAGAAGAATGAAGAAGTGGGAGCAAGGTTTTGCCTGTGCTGCGATAAGCTTGGCCTGCCTTTCGCATGGTGAGTGTCCCTGGAGCTCCTGGCTTTGTGGTTTTCTCAAGCCTAACCCTAGGCATAACCCTAACCCTAGATTGAGCCAGAAATCGGGCACTGGGGTGTGCTGAGTTCCAAGCCGAATGAAGATGTGGGAGCAAGGTTTTGGCTGTGCTGCGGTAAGCTTGGCCTGCCTTTCGAATGGTGAGTGTCCCTGGAGCTCCTGGCTTTGTGGATTTCTCAAATCCTAACATTAGGTATAACCATAACCATAAACCAAGTTTGAGTCAGAAATCGGGCATTGGGCGGGAACGAGTTCCAAGAAGAAAGAAGTAGAGGGAGCAAGGTTTTAACTGTATCGTGCTCAACTCGGTCTGCCTTTCGCATGGTGAGTGTCCCTGGAGCTCCTGGCTTTGTGGTTTTCTCAAGCCTAACCCTAGGCGTAACCCTAACCCAAGATTGAGCCAGAAATCGGGCACTGGGCTGTGCTGTGTTCCAAGAAGAATGAAGAAGTGGGAACAAGGTTATAACTGTATCGTGCTCATCTTGGTCTGCCTTTCGCATGGTGAGTATCCCTGGAGCTCCTGGCTTTGTGGATTTCTCAATCCTAAACGAAGGCCTAACCCTGACCCTAACCCTAACCCTAGTTTGAGCCAGAAAACAGGCATTGGGCTGTGGCGAGTTCCAAGAAGAATGAAGAAGTGGGAGCAAGGTTTTAACTGTATCGTGCCCAACTTGGCCTGCCTTTCACATGGTGAGTGTCCCTGGAGCTCCTGGCTTTGTGGTTTTCTCAACCCTAACCCTAGGCTTAACCCTAACCCTAACCCTAACCCCAGATTGAGCCAGAAATCTGGCATTTGGCTGTGGAGGATTCCAAGAAGAACGAAGAAGTGGGAGCAAGGTTTTGGCTGTGCTGCGGTAAGCTTGGCCTGCCTTTCGCATGGTGAGTGTCCCTGGAGCTCCTGGCTTTGTGGATTTCTCAAGCCTAACATCAGGTGTAACCATAACCATAACCCTAGTTTGAGTCAGAAATCGGGCATTGGGCGGCAACGAGTTCCAAGAAGAAAGAAGTAGAGGGAGCAGGGTTTTAACTGTATCGTGCTCAACTTGGCCTGCCTTTCACATGGTGAGTGTCCCTGGAGCTCCTGGCTTTGTCGTTTTCTCAAGCCTAACCCTCGGCGTAAACCTAACCGTAGATTGATCCGGAAATTGGGCATTTGGCTGTGGCGAGTTCCAAGAAGAATGAAGAAGTGGGAGCAAGGTTTTGGCTGTGCTGCGATGAGCTTGGCCTGCCTTTCACATGGTGAGTGTCCCTGGAGCTCCTGGCTTTGTGGTTTTCTCAAGCCTAACCCTAGGCGTAACCCTAACCCAAGATTGAGCCAGAAATCGGGCACTGGGCTGTGCTGAGTTCCAAGAAGAATGAAGAAGTGGGAACAACGTTATAACTGTATCGTGCACAACTTGGCCTGCCTTTCACATGGTGACTATCCCTGGAGCTCCTGGCTTTGTGGTTTTCTCAAGCCTAACCTTAGGCGTAACCCTAACCCTAACCCTAACCCTAGATTGAGCCAGAAAAGTGGCATTTGGCTGTGGAGGATTCCAAGAAGAATGAAGAAGTGGGAGCAAGGTTTTGGCTGTGCTGCGATAAGCTTGGCCTGCCTTTCGCATGGTGAGTGTCCCTGGAGCTCCTGGCTTTGTGGTTTTCTCAAGCCTAACCCTAGGCGTAACCCTAAACCAAGATTGAGCCAGAAATCGGGCACTGGGCTGTGCTGTGTTCCAAGAAGAATGAAGAAGTGGGAACAAGGTTATAACTGTATCGTGCTCATCTTGGTCTGCCTTTCGCATGGTGAGTATCCCTGGAGCTCCTGGCTTTGTGGTTTTCTCAAGCCTAACCCTAGGCGTAACCCTGACCCTAACCCTAACCCTAGATTGAGCCAGAAATGTGGCATTTGGCGGTGGAGGATTCCAAGAAGAATGAAGAAGTGGGAGCAAGGTTTTGGCTGTGCTGCGATAAGCTTGGCCTGCCTTTCGCATGGTGAGTGTCCCTGGAGCTCCTGGCTTTGTGGTTTTCTCAAGCCTAACCCTAGGCGTAACCCTAACCGTAGATTGATCCGGAAATCGGGCATTTGGCTGTGGCGGGTTCCAAGAAGAATGAAGCAGTGGGAGCAAGGTTTTAACTGTATCGTGCCCAACTTGGCCTGCCTTTCGCATGGTGAGTGTCCCTGGAGCTCCTGGCTTTGTGGTTTTCTCAACCCTAACCCTAGGCTTAACCCTAACCCTAGATTCATCCGGAAATCGGCCATTTGGCTGTGGCAAGTTCCAAGAAGAATGAAGAAGTGGGAGCAAGGTTTTGGCTATGCTGCGATAAGCTTGGCCTGCCTTTCACATGGTGAGTGTCCCTGGAGCTCCTGGCTTTGTGGTTTTCTCAAACCCTAACACTAGGTGTTACTGTAACCATAACCATAGTTTGTGTCACAAATTGGGCATTGGGCGGCGGCAGGTTCCAAGCAGAAAGAAGAAGTGGGAGCAAGGTTTTAACTGTATCGTGCTCTACTTGGCCTGCCTTTCACATGGTGAGTGTCCCTGGAGCTCCTGGCTTTGTGGTTTTCGCAAGCCTAACCCTAGGCGTAACCCTAACCCTAGATTGAGCCAGAAATCGGGCACTGGGGTGTGCTGAGGTCCAAGCAGAACGAAGAAGTGGGAGCAAGGTTTTGGCTGTGCTGCGGTAATCTTGGCCTGCCTTTCACATGGTGAGTGTCCATTGAGCTCCTGGCTTTGTGGTTTTCTCAAGCCTAACCCTAGGCGTAACCCTAACCCTAGCCCTAATCCTAGATTGACCCAGAAATCAGGCATTGGGCTGTGCTGAGTTCCAAGAAGAATGAAGAAGTGGGAGCAAGGTTTTAACTGTATCGTGCTCAACTTGGCCTGCCTTTCGCATGGTGAGTGTCCCTGGAGCTCCTGGCTTTGTGGTTTTCTCAACCCTAACCCAAGGCGTAACGCTAACCCTAACCCTAACCCCAGATTGAGCCAGAAATCTGGCATTTGGCTGTGGAGGATTCCAAGAAGAACGAAGAAGTGGGAGCAAGGTTTTGGCTGTGCTGCGATAAGCTTGGCCTGCCTTTCGCATGGTGAGTGTCCCTGGAGCTCCTGGCTTTGTGGTTTTCTCAAGCCTAACCCTAGGCGTACCCCTAACCCTAGATTGAGCCAGAAAAATGCGTTTGGCTGTGGCGGGTTCCAAGAAGAATGAAGCAGTGGGAGCAAGGTTTTAACTGTATCGTGCCCAACTTGGCCTGCCTTTCACATGGTGAGTGTCCCTTGAGCTCCTGGCTTTGTGGTTTTCTCAAGCCTAACCCTAGGCGTAACCCTAACCCTAGCCCTAACCCTAGATTGACCCAGAAATCAGGCATTGGGCTGTGCTGAGTTCCAAGAAGAATGAAGAAGTGGGAGCAAGGTTTTAACTGTATCGTGCTCAACTTGGCCTGCCTTTCGCATGGTGAGTGTCCCTGGAGCTCCTGGCATTGTGGATTTTTCAAACCCTAACATTAGGTGTAACCATAACCATAACCCTAGTTTGAGTCAGAAATCAGGCATTGGGAGGAAACGAGTTCCAAGCAGAAAGAAGTAGAGGGAGCAAGGTTTTAACTGTATCGTGCTCTACTTGGTCTGCCTTTCGCATGGTGAGTGTCCCTGGAGCTCCTGGCTTTGTGGTTTTCTCAAGCCTAACCCTGGGCGTAACCCTAACCCTAACCCTAACCCTAGACTGAGCCAGAAATCTGGCATTTGGCTGTGGAGGATTCCAAGAAGAATGAAGCAGTGGGAGCAAGGTTTTAACTGTATCGTGCTCAACTTGGTCTGCCTTTCGCATGGTGAGTATCCCTGGAGCTCCTGGCTTTGTGGATTTCTCAAATCCTAACATTAGGTATAACCATAACCATAAACCAAGTTTGAGTCAGAAATCGGGCATTGGGCGGGAACGAGTTCCAAGAAGAAAGAAGTAGAGGGAGCAAGGTTTTAACTGTATCGTGCTCAACTCGGTCTGCCTTTCGCATGGTGAGTGTCCCTGGAGCTCCTGGCTTTGTGGTTTTCTCAAGCCTAACCCTAGGCGTAACCCTAACCCTACATTGAGCCAGAAATCGGGCACTGGGCTGTGCTGTGTTCCAAGAAGAATGAAGAAGTGGGAACAAGGTTATAACTGTATCGTGCTCATCTTGGTCTGCCTTTCGCATGGTGAGTATCCCTGGAGCTCCTGGCTTTGTGGATTTCTCAATCCTAAACGAAGGCCTAACCCTGACCCTAACCCTAACCCTAGTTTGAGCCAGAAAACAGGCATTGGGCTGTGGCGAGTTCCAAGAAGAATGAAGAAGTGGGAGCAAGGTTTTAACTGTATCGTGCCCAACTTGGCCTGCCTTTCACATGGTGAGTGTCCCTGGAGCTCCTGGCTTTGTGGTTTTCTCAACCCTAACCCTAGGCTTAACCCTAACCCTAACCCTAACCCCAGATTGAGCCAGAAATCTGGCATTTGGCTGTGGAGGATTCCAAGAAGAACGAAGAAGTGGGAGCAAGGTTTTGGCTGTGCTGCGGTAAGCTTGGCCTGCCTTTCGCATGGTGAGTGTCCCTGGAGCTCCTGGCTTTGTGGATTTCTCAAGCCTAACATCAGGTGTAACCATAACCATAACCCTAGTTTGAGTCAGAAATCGGGCATTGGGCGGCAACGAGTTCCAAGAAGAAAGAAGTAGAGGGAGCAGGGTTTTAACTGTATCGTGCTCAACTTGGCCTGCCTTTCACATGGTGAGTGTCCCTGGAGCTCCTGGCTTTGTCGTTTTCTCAAGCCTAACCCTCGGCGTAAACCTAACCGTAGATTGATCCGGAAATTGGGCATTTGGCTGTGGCGAGTTCCAAGAAGAATGAAGAAGTGGGAGCAAGGTTTTGGCTGTGCTGCGATGAGCTTGGCCTGCCTTTCACATGGTGAGTGTCCCTGGAGCTCCTGGCTTTGTGGTTTTCTCAAGCCTAACCCTAGGCGTAACCCTAACCCAAGATTGAGCCAGAAATCGGGCACTGGGCTGTGCTGAGTTCCAAGAAGAATGAAGAAGTGGGAACAACGTTATAACTGTATCGTGCACAACTTGGCCTGCTTTTCACATGGTGACTATCCCTGGAGCTCCTGGCTTTGTGGTTTTCTCAAGCCTAACCCTAGGCGTAACCCTAACCCTAACCCTAACCCTAGATTGAGCCAGAAAAGTGGCATTTGGCTGTGGAGGATTCCAAGAAGAATGAAGAAGTGGGAGCAAGGTTTTGGCTGTGCTGCGATAAGCTTGGCCTGCCTTTCGCATGGTGAGTGTCCCTGGAGCTCCTGGCTTTGTGGTTTTCTCAAGCCTAACCCTAGGCGTAACCCTAAACCAAGATTGAGCCAGAAATCGGGCACTGGGCTGTGCTGTGTTCCAAGAAGAATGAAGAAGTGGGAACAAGGTTATAACTGTATCGTGCTCATCTTGGTCTGCCTTTCGCATGGTGAGTATCCCTGGAGCTCCTGGCTTTGTGGTTTTCTCAAGCCTAACCCTAGGCGTAACCCTGACCCTAACCCTAACCCTAGATTGAGCCAGAAATGTGGCATTTGGCGGTGGAGGATTCCAAGAAGAATGAAGAAGTGGGAGCAAGGTTTTGGCTGTGCTGCGATAAGCTTGGCCTGCCTTTCGCATGGTGAGTGTCCCTGGAGCTCCTGGCTTTGTGGTTTTCTCAAGCCTAACCCTAGGCGTAACCCTAACCGTAGATTGATCCGGAAATCGGGCATTTGGCTGTGGCGGGTTCCAAGAAGAATGAAGCAGTGGGAGCAAGGTTTTAACTGTATCGTGCCCAACTTGGCCTGCCTTTCGCATGGTGAGTGTCCCTGGAGCTCCTGGCTTTGTGGTTTTCTCAACCCTAACCCTAGGCTTAACCCTAACCCTAGATTCATCCGGAAATCGGCCATTTGGCTGTGGCAAGTTCCAAGAAGAATGAAGAAGTGGGAGCAAGGTTTTGGCTATGCTGCGATAAGCTTGGCCTGCCTTTCACATGGTGAGTGTCCCTGGAGCTCCTGGCTTTGTGGTTTTCTCAAACCCTAACACTAGGTGTTACTGTAACCATAACCATAGTTTGTGTCACAAATTGGGCATTGGGCGGCGGCAGGTTCCAAGCAGAAAGAAGAATTGGGAGCAAGGTTTTAACTGTATCGTGCTCTACTTGGCCTGCCTTTCACATGGTGAGTGTCCCTGGAGCTCCTGGCTTTGTGGTTTTCGCAAGCCTAACCCTAGGCGTAACCCTAACCCTAGATTGAGCCAGAAATCGGGCACTGGGGTGTGCTGAGTTCCAAGCAGAACGAAGAAGTGGGAGCAAGGTTTTGGCTGTGCTGCGGTAATCTTGGCCTGCCTTTCACATGGTGAGTGTCCCTTGAGCTCCTGGCTTTGTGGTTTTCTCAAGCCTAACCCTAGGCGTAACCCTAACCCTAGCCCTAATCCTAGATTGACCCAGAAATCAGGCATTGGGCTGTGCTGAGTTCCAAGAAGAATGAAGAAGTGGGAGCAAGGTTTTAACTGTATCGTGCTCAACTTGGCCGGCCTTTCTCGTGGTGAGTGTCCCTGGAGCTCCTGGCTTTGTGGTTTTCTCAACCCTAACCCTAGGCGTAACGCTAACCCTAACCCTAACCCCAGATTGAGCCAGAAATCTGGCATTTGGCTGTGGAGGATTCCAAGAAGAACGAAGAAGTGGGAGCAAGGTTTTGGCTGTGCTGCGATAAGCTTGGCCTGCCTTTCGCATGGTGAGTGTCCCTGGAGCTCCTGGCTTTGTGGTTTTCTCAAGCCTAACCCTAGGCGTAACCCTAACCCTAGATTGAGCTAGAAAAATGCGTTTGGCTGTGGCGGGTTCCAAGAAGAATGAAGCAGTGGGAGCAAGGTTTTAACTGTATCGTGCCCAACTTGGCCTGCCTTTCACATGGTGAGTGTCCTTGGAGCTCCTGGCTTTGTGGTTTTCTCAAGCCTAACCCTAGGCGTAACCCTAACCCTAGCCCTAACCCTAGATTGACCCAGAAATCAGGCTTTGGGCTGTGCTGAGTTCCAAGAAGAATGAAGAAGTGGGAGCAAGGTTTTAACTGTATCGTGCTCAACTTGGCCTGCCTTTCGCATGGTGAGTGTCCCTGGAGCTCCTGGCATTGTGGATTTTTCAAACCCTAACATTAGGTGTAACCATAACCATAACCCTAGTTTGAGTCAGAAATCAGGCATTGGGAGGAAACGAGTTCCAAGCAGAAAGAAGTAGAGGGAGCAAGGTTTTAACTGTATCGTGCTCTACTTGGTCTGCCTTTCGCATGGTGAGTGTCCCTGGAGCTCCTGGCTTTGTGGTTTTCTCAAGCCTAACCCTGGGCGTAACCCTAACCCTAACCCTAACCCTAGACTGAGCCAGAAATCTGGCATTTGGCTGTGGAGGATTCCAAGAAGAATGAAGCAGTGGGAGCAAGGTTTTAACTGTATCGTGCTCAACTTGGTCTGCCTTTCGCATGGTGAGTATCCCTGGAGCTCCTGGCTTTGTGGATTTCTCAATCCTAAACGAAGGCGTAACACTGACCCTAACCCTTACCCTAGTTTGAGCCAGAAATCGGGCATAGGGCTATGGCGAGTTCCAAGAAGAATGAAGAAGTGGGAGCAAGGTTTTAACTGTATCGTGCTCAACATGGCCTGCCTTTCACATGGTGAGTGTCCCTGGAGCTCCTGGCTTTGTGGTTTTCTCAAGCCTAACCCTAGGCGTAACCCTAACCCAAGATTGAGCCAGAAATCGGGCACTGGGCTGTGCTGAGTTCCAAGAAGAATGAAGAAGTGGGAACAACGTTATAACTGTATCGTGCACAACTTGGCCTGCCTTTCACATGGTGACTATCCCTGGAGCTCCTGGCTTTGTGGTTTTCTCAAGCCTAACCCTAGGCGTAACCCTGACCCTAACCCTTACCCTAGATTGAGCCAGAAATGTGGCATTTGGCTGTGGAGGATTCCAAGAAGAATGAAGAAGTGGGAGCAAGGTTTTGGCTGTGCTGCGATAAGCTTGGCCTGCCTTTCGCATGGTGAGTGTCCCTGGAGCTCCTGGCTTTGTGGTTTTCTCAAGCCTAACCCTAGGCATAACCCTAACCCTAGATTGAGCCAGAAATCGGGCACTGGGGTGTGCTGAGTTCCAAGCCGAATGAAGATGTGGGAGCAAGGTTTTGGCTGTGCTGCGGTAAGCTTGGCCTGCCTTTCGAATGGTGAGTGTCCCTGGAGCTCCTGGCTTTGTGGATTTCTCAAATCCTAACATTAGGTATAACCATAACCATAAACCAAGTTTGAGTCAGAAATCGGGCATTGGGCGGGAACGAGTTCCAAGAAGAAAGAAGTAGAGGGAGCAAGGTTTTAACTGTATCGTGCTCAACTCGGTCTGCCTTTCGCATGGTGAGTGTCCCTGGAGCTCCTGGCTTTGTGGTTTTCTCAAGCCTAACCCTAGGCGTAACCCTAACCCTACATTGAGCCAGAAATCGGGCACTGGGCTGTGCTGTGTTCCAAGAAGAATGAAGAAGTGGGAACAAGGTTATAACTGTATCGTGCTCATCTTGGTCTGCCTTTCGCATGGTGAGTATCCCTGGAGCTCCTGGCTTTGTGGATTTCTCAATCCTAAACGAAGGCCTAACCCTGACCCTAACCCTAACCCTAGTTTGAGCCAGAAAACAGGCATTGGGCTGTGGCGAGTTCCAAGAAGAATGAAGAAGTGGGAGCAAGGTTTTAACTGTATCGTGCCCAACTTGGCCTGCCTTTCACATGGTGAGTGTCCCTGGAGCTCCTGGCTTTGTGGTTTTCTCAACCCTAACCCTAGGCTTAACCCTAACCCTAACCCTAACCCCAGATTGAGCCAGAAATCTGGCATTTGGCTGTGGAGGATTCCAAGAAGAACGAAGAAGTGGGAGCAAGGTTTTGGCTGTGCTGCGGTAAGCTTGGCCTGCCTTTCGCATGGTGAGTGTCCCTGGAGCTCCTGGCTTTGTGGATTTCTCAAGCCTAACATCAGGTGTAACCATAACCATAACCCTAGTTTGAGTCAGAAATCGGGCATTGGGCGGCAACGAGTTCCAAGAAGAAAGAAGTAGAGGGAGCAGGGTTTTAACTGTATCGTGCTCAACTTGGCCTGCCTTTCACATGGTGAGTGTCCCTGGAGCTCCTGGCTTTGTCGTTTTCTCAAGCCTAACCCTCGGCGTAAACCTAACCGTAGATTGATCCGGAAATTGGGCATTTGGCTGTGGCGAGTTCCAAGAAGAATGAAGAAGTGGGAGCAAGGTTTTGGCTGTGCTGCGATGAGCTTGGCCTGCCTTTCACATGGTGAGTGTCCCTGGAGCTCCTGGCTTTGTGGTTTTCTCAAGCCTAACCCTAGGCGTAACCCTAACCCAAGATTGAGCCAGAAATCGGGCACTGGGCTGTGCTGAGTTCCAAGAAGAATGAAGAAGTGGGAACAACGTTATAACTGTATCGTGCACAACTTGGCCTGCCTTTCACATGGTGACTATCCCTGGAGCTCCTGGCTTTGTGGTTTTCTCAAGCCTAACCTTAGGCGTAACCCTAACCCTAACCCTAACCCTAGATTGAGCCAGAAAAGTGGCATTTGGCTGTGGAGGATTCCAAGAAGAATGAAGAAGTGGGAGCAAGGTTTTGGCTGTGCTGCGATAAGCTTGGCCTGCCTTTCGCATGGTGAGTGTCCCTGGAGCTCCTGGCTTTGTGGTTTTCTCAAGCCTAACCCTAGGCGTAACCCTAAACCAAGATTGAGCCAGAAATCGGGCACTGGGCTGTGCTGTGTTCCAAGAAGAATGAAGAAGTGGGAACAAGGTTATAACTGTATCGTGCTCATCTTGGTCTGCCTTTCGCATGGTGAGTATCCCTGGAGCTCCTGGCTTTGTGGTTTTCTCAAGCCTAACCCTAGGCGTAACCCTGACCCTAACCCTAACCCTAGATTGAGCCAGAAATGTGGCATTTGGCGGTGGAGGATTCCAAGAAGAATGAAGAAGTGGGAGCAAGGTTTTGGCTGTGCTGCGATAAGCTTGGCCTGCCTTTCGCATGGTGAGTGTCCCTGGAGCTCCTGGCTTTGTGGTTTTCTCAAGCCTAACCCTAGGCGTAACCCTAACCGTAGATTGATCCGGAAATCGGGCATTTGGCTGTGGCGGGTTCCAAGAAGAATGAAGCAGTGGGAGCAAGGTTTTAACTGTATCGTGCCCAACTTGGCCTGCCTTTCGCATGGTGAGTGTCCCTGGAGCTCCTGGCTTTGTGGTTTTCTCAACCCTAACCCTAGGCTTAACCCTAACCCTAGATTCATCCGGAAATCGGCCATTTGGCTGTGGCAAGTTCCAAGAAGAATGAAGAAGTGGGAGCAAGGTTTTGGCTATGCTGCGATAAGCTTGGCCTGCCTTTCACATGGTGAGTGTCCCTGGAGCTCCTGGCTTTGTGGTTTTCTCAAACCCTAACACTAGGTGTTACTGTAACCATAACCATAGTTTGTGTCACAAATTGGGCATTGGGCGGCGGCAGGTTCCAAGCAGAAAGAAGAAGTGGGAGCAAGGTTTTAACTGTATCGTGCTCTACTTGGCCTGCCTTTCACATGGTGAGTGTCCCTGGAGCTCCTGGCTTTGTGGTTTTCGCAAGCCTAACCCTAGGCGTAACCCTAACCCTAGATTGAGCCAGAAATCGGGCACTGGGCTGTGCTGAGGTCCAAGCAGAACGAAGAAGTGGGAGCAAGGTTTTGGCTGTGCTGCGGTAATCTTGGCCTGCCTTTCACATGGTGAGTGTCCATTGAGCTCCTGGCTTTGTGGTTTTCTCAAGCCTAACCCTAGGCGTAACCCTAACCCTAGCCCTAATCCTAGATTGACCCAGAAATCAGGCATTGGGCTGTGCTGAGTTCCAAGAAGAATGAAGAAGTGGGAGCAAGGTTTTAACTGTATCGTGCTCAACTTGGCCTGCCTTTCGCATGGTGAGTGTCCCTGGAGCTCCTGGCTTTGTGGTTTTCTCAACCCTAACCCAAGGCGTAACGCTAACCCTAACCCTAACCCCAGATTGAGCCAGAAATCTGGCATTTGGCTGTGGAGGATTCCAAGAAGAACGAAGAAGTGGGAGCAAGGTTTTGGCTGTGCTGCGATAAGCTTGGCCTGCCTTTCGCATGGTGAGTGTCCCTGGAGCTCCTGGCTTTGTGGTTTTCTCAAGCCTAACCCTAGGCGTACCCCTAACCCTAGATTGAGCCAGAAAAATGCGTTTGGCTGTGGCGGGTTCCAAGAAGAATGAAGCAGTGGGAGCAAGGTTTTAACTGTATCGTGCCCAACTTGGCCTGCCTTTCACATGGTGAGTGTCCCTTGAGCTCCTGGCTTTGTGGTTTTCTCAAGCCTAACCCTAGGCGTAACCCTAACCCTAGCCCTAACCCTAGATTGACCCAGAAATCAGGCATTGGGCTGTGCTGAGTTCCAAGAAGAATGAAGAAGTGGGAGCAAGGTTTTAACTGTATCGTGCTCAACTTGGCCTGCCTTTCGCATGGTGAGTGTCCCTGGAGCTCCTGGCTTTGTGGTTTTCTCAAGCCTAACCCAAGGCGTAACCCTAACCCTAACCCTAACCCCAAATTGAGCCAGAAATCTGGCATTTGGCTGTGGAGGATTCCAAGAAGAACGAAGAAGTGGGAGCAAGGTTTTGGCTGTGCTGCGATAAGCTTGGCCTGCCTTTCGCATGGTGAGTGTCCCTGGAGCTCCTGGCTTTGTGGTTTTCTCAAGCCTAACCCTAGGCGTACCCCTAACCGTAGATTGATCCGGAAATCGGGCATTTGGCTGTGGCAAGTTCCAAGAAGAATGAAGAAGTGGGAGCAAGGTTTTGGCTGTGCTGCGGTAAGCTTGGTCTGCCTTTCGCATGGTGAGTGTCCCTGGAGCTCCTGGCTTTGTGGTTTTCTCAAGCCTAACCCTAGGCGTACCCCTAACCCTAGATTGATCCGGAAATCGGGCATTTGGCTGTGGCAAGTTCCAAGAAGAATGAAGAAGTGGGAGCAAGGTTTTGGCTGTGCTGCAGTAAGCTTGGCCTGCCTTTCGCATGGTGAGTGTCCCTGGAGCTCCTGGCTTTGTGGATTTCTCAAGCCTAACATCAGGTGGAACCATAACCATAACCCTAGTTTGAGTCAGAAATCGGGCATTGGGCGGCAACGAGTTCCAAGAAGAAAGAAGTAGAGGGAGCAGGGTTTTAACTGTATCGTGCTCAACTTGGCCTGCCTTTCGCATGGTGAGTATCCCTGGACCTCCTGGCTTTGTGGTTTTCTCAAGCCTAACCCTAGGCGTAACCCTAACCCAAGATTGAGCCAGAAATCGGGCACTGGGCTGTGCTGTGTTCCAAGAAGAATGAAGAAGTGGGAACAAGGTTTTAACTGTATCGTGCTCAACTTGGCCTGCGTTTCGCATGGTGAGTGTCCCTGGAGCTCCTGGCTTTGTGGTTTTCTCAAGCCTAACCCTAGGCGTAACCCTAACCCTAGACTGAGCTAGAAAGTTGGCGCATGGCTGTGGCGGGTTGCAAGAAGAATGAAGCAGTGGGAGCAAGGTTTTAACTGTATCGTGCTCAACTTGGCCTGCCTTTCACATGGTGAGTGTCCCTGGAGCTCCTGGCTTTGTGGTTCTCTCAAGCCTAACCTTAGGCGTAACCCTGACCCTAACCCTAACCCTAGATTGAGCCAGAAAAGTGGCATTTGGCTGTGGAGGATTCCAAGAAGAATGAAGAAGTGGGAGCAAGGTTTTGGCTGTGCTGCGATAAGCTTGGCCTGCCTTTCGCATGGTGAGTGTCCCTGGAGCTCCTGGCTTTGTGGTTTTCTCAAGCCTAACCCTAGGCGTAACCCTAACCCTAGATTGATCCGGAAATCGGGCATTTGGCTGTGGCGGGTTCCAAGAAGAATGAAGCAGTGGGAGCAAGGTTTTAACTGTATCGTGCCCAACTTGGCCTGCCTTTCGCATGGTGAGTGTCCCTGGAGCTCCTGGCTTTGTGGTTTTCTCAACCCTAACCCTAGGCTTAACCCTAACCCTAGATTCATCCGGAAATCGGCCATTTGGCTGTGGCAAGTTCCAAGAAGAATGAAGAAGTGGGAGCAAGGTTTTGGCTATGCTGCGATAAGCTTGGCCTGCCTTTCACATGGTGAGTATCCCTGGAGCTCCTGGCTTTGTGGTTTTCTCAAACCCTAACACTAGGTGTTACTGTAACCATAACCATAGTTTGTGTCACAAATTGGGCATTGGGCGGCGGCAGGTTCCAAGCAGAAAGAAGAAGTGGGAGCAAGGTTTTAACTGTATCGTGCTCTACTTGGCCTGCCTTTCACATGGTGAGTGTCCCTGGAGCTCCTGGCTTTGTGGTTTTCGCAAGCCTAACCCTAGGCGTAACCCTAACCCTAGATTGAGCCAGAAATCGGGCACTGGGGTGTGCTGAGGTCCAAGCAGAACGAAGAAGTGGGAGCAAGGTTTTGGCTGTGCTGCGGTAATCTTGGCCTGCCTTTCACATGGTGAGTGTCCCTTGAGCTCCTGGCTTTGTGGTTTTCTCAAGCCTAACCCTAGGCGTAACCCTAACCCTAGCCCTAATCCTAGATTGACCCAGAAATCAGGCATTGGGCTGTGCTGAGTTCCAAGAAGAATGAAGAAGTGGGAGCAAGGTTTTAACTGTATCGTGCTCAACTTGGCCTGCCTTTCGCATGGTGAGTGTCCCTGGAGCTCCTGGCTTTGTGGTTTTCTCAACCCTAACCCAAGGCGTAACGCTAACCCTAACCCTAACCCCAGATTGAGCCAGAAATCTGGCATTTGGCTGTGGAGGATTCCAAGAAGAACGAAGAAGTGGGAGCAAGGTTTTGGCTGTGCTGCGATAAGCTTGGCCTGCCTTTCGCATGGTGAGTGTCCCTGGAGCTCCTGGCTTTGTGGTTTTCTCAAGCCTAACCCTAGGCGTAACCCTAACCCTAGATTGAGCCAGAAAAATGCGTTTGGCTGTGGCGGGTTCCAAGAAGAATGAAGCAGTGGGAGCAAGGTTTTAACTGTATCGTGCCCAACTTGGCCTGCCTTTCACATGGTGAGTGTCCCTTGAGCTCCTGGCTTTGTGGTTTTCTCAAGCCTAACCCTAGGCGTAACCCTAACCCTAGCCCTAACCCTAGATTGACCCAGAAATCAGGCATTGGGCTGTGCTGAGTTCCAAGAAGAATGAAGAAGTGGGAGCAAGGTTTTAACTGTATCGTGCTCAACTTGGCCTGCCTTTCGCATGGTGAGTGTCCCTGGAGCTCCTGGCTTTGTGGATTTTTCAAAACCTAACATTAGGTGTAACCATAACCATAACCCTAGTTTGAGTCAGAAATCGGGCATTGGGAGGCAACGAGTTCCAAGCAGAAAGAAGTAGAGGGAGCAGGGTTTTAACTGTATCGTGCTCAACTTGTCCTGCCTTTCACATGGTGAGTATCCCTGGAGCTCCTGGCTTTGTGGTTTTCTCAAGCCTAACCCTAGGCGTAACCCAAACCCTAGATTGATCTGGAAATCGGGCACTGGGCTGTGGCGAGTTCCAAGAAGAATTAAGAAGTGGGAGCAAGGTTTTAACTGTATCGTGCTCTACTTGGTCTGCCTTTCACATGCTGAGTATCCCTGGAGCTCCTGGCTTGGTGGTTTTCTCAAGCCTAACCCTGGGCGTAACCCTAACCCTAACCCTAACCCTAGACTGAGCCAGAAATCTGGCATTTGGCTGTGGAGGATTCCAAGAAGAATGAAGAAGTGGGAGCAAGCTTTTAACTGTATCGTGCTAAACTTGGTCTGCCTTTCGCATGGTGAGTATCCCTGGAGCTCCTGGCTTTGTGGATTTCTCAATCCTAAACGAAGGCGTAACACTGACCCTAACCCTTACCCTAGTTTGAGCCAGAAATCAGGCATAGGGTTGTGGCGAGTTCCAAGAAGAATGAAGAAGTGGGAGCAAGGTTTTAACTGTATCGTGCCCAACTTGGCCTGCCTTTCACATGGTGAGTGTCCCTGGAGCTCCTGGCTTTGTGGTTTTCTCAAGCCTAACCCTAGGCGTAACCCTAACCCTACATTGAGCCAGAAATCGGGCACTGGGCTGTGCTGTGTTCCAAGAAGAATGAAGCAGTGGGAGCAAGGTTTTAACTGTATCGTGCCCAACTTGGCCTGCCTTTCACATGGTGAGTATCCCTGGAGCTCCTGGCTTTGTGGTTTTCTCAAACCCTAACACTAGGTGTTACTGTAACCATAACCATAGTTTGTGTCACAAATTGGGCATTGGGCGGCGGCAGGTTCCAAGCAGAAAGAAGAAGTGGGAGCAAGGTTTTAACTGTATCGTGCTCTACTTGGCCTGCCTTTCACATGGTGAGTGTCCCTGGAGCTCCTGGCTTTGTGGTTTTCGCAAGCCTAACCCTAGGCGTAACCCTAACCCTAGATTGAGCCAGAAATCGGGCACTGGGCTGTGCTGAGGTCCAAGAAGAACGAAGAAGTGGGAGCAAGGTTTTGGCTGTGCTGCGGTAATCTTGGCCTGCCTTTCACATGGTGAGTGTCCCTTGAGCTCCTGGCTTTGTGGTTTTCTCAAGCCTAACCCTAGGCGTAACCCTAACCCTAGCCCTAATCCTAGATTGACCCAGAAATCAGGCATTGGGCTGTGCTGAGTTCCAAGAAGAATGAAGAAGTGGGAGCAAGGTTTTAACTGTATCGTGCTCAACTTGGCCTGCCTTTCGCATGGTGAGTGTCCCTGGAGCTCCTGGCTTTGTGGTTTTCTCAAGCCTAACCCTAGGCGTAACCCTAACCCTAACCCTAACCCCAAATTGAGCCAGAAATCTGGCATTTGGCTGTGGAGGATTCCAAGAAGAACGAAGAAGTGGGAGCAAGGTTTTGGCTGTGCTGCGATAAGCTTGGCCTGCCTTTCGCATGGTGAGTGTCCCTGGAGCTCCTGGCTTTGTGGTTTTCTCAAGCCTAACCCTAGGCGTACCCCTAACCCTAGATTGATCCGGAAATCGGGCATTTGGCTGTGGCAAGTTCCAAGAAGAATGAAGAAGTGGGAGCAAGGTTTTGGCTGTGCTGCGGTAAGCTTGGCCTGCCTTTCGCATGGTGAGTGTCCCTGGAGCTCCTGGCTTTGTGGATTTCTCAAGCCTAACATCAGGTGTAACCCTAACCATAACCCTAGTTTGAGTCAGAAATCGGGCATTGGGCGGCAACGAGTTCCAAGAAGAAAGAAGTAGAGGGAGCAGGGTTTTAACTGTATCGTGCTCAACTTGGCCTGCCTTTCGCATGGTGAGTATCCCTGGAGCTCCTGGCTTTGTGGTTTTCTCAAGCCTAACCCTAGGCGTAACCCTAAGCCAAGATTGAGCCAGAAATCGGGCACGGGGCTGTGCTGTGTTCCAAGAAGAATGAAGAAGTGGGAACAAGGTTTTAACTGTATCGTGCTCAACTTGGCCTGCCTTTCGCATGGTGAGTGTCCCTGGAGCTCCTGGCTTTGTGGTTTTCTCAAGCCTAACCCTAGGCGTAACCCTAACCCTAGACTGAGCTAGAAAGTTGGCGCATGGCTGTGGCGGGTTGCAAGAAGAATGAAGAAGTGGGAGCAAGGTTTTAACTGTATCGTGCTCAACTTGGCCTGCCTTTCACATGGTGAGTGTCCCTGGAGCTCCTGGCTTTGTGGTTTTCTCAAGCCTAACCCTAGGCGTAACCATAACCCTACATTGAGCCAGAAATCGGGCACTGGGCTGTGCTGAGTTCCAAGAAGAATGAAGAAGTGGGAACAAGGTTATAACTGTATCGTGCACAACTTGGCCTGCCTTTCACATGGTGACTATCCCTGGAGCTCCTGGCTTTGTGGTTTTCTCAAGCCTAACCCTAGGCGTAACCCTAACCCTACATTGAGCCAGAAATCGGGCACTGGGCTGTGCTGAGTTCCAAGAAGAATGAAGAAGTGGGAACAAGGTTATAACTGTATCGTGCTCATCTTGGTCTGCCTTTCGCATGGTGACTATCCCTGGAGCTCCTGGCTTTGTGGTTTTCTCAAGCCTAACCCTAGGCGTAACCCAAACCCTAGATTGATCTGGAAATCGGGCACTGGGCTGTGGCGAGTTCCAAGAAGAATTAAGAAGTGGGAGCAAGGTTTTAACTGTATCGTGCTCAACTTGGCCTGCCTTTCGCATGGTGAGTGTCCCTGGAGCTCCTGGCTTTGTGGATTTTTCAAACCCTAACTTTAGGTGTAACCATAACCATAACCCTAGTTTGAGTCAGAAATCGGGCATTGGGAGGCAACGAGTTCCAAGCAGAAAGAAGTAGAGGGAGCAGGGTTTTAACTGTATCGTGCTCAACTTGTCCTGCCTTTCACATGGTGAGTATCCCTGGAGCTCCTGGCTTTGTGGATTTCTCAATCCTAAACGAAGGCGTAACACTGACCCTAACCCTTACCCTAGTTTGAGCCAGAAATCAGGCATAGGGCTGTGGCGAGTTCCAAGAAGAATGAAGAAGTGGGAGCAAGGTTTTAACTGTATCGTGCCCAACTTGGCCTGCCTTTCACATGGTGAGTGTCCCTTGAGCTCCTGGCTTTGTGGTTTTCTCAAGCCTAACCCTAGGCGTAACCCTAACCCTACATTGAGCCAGAAATCGGGCACTGGGCTGTGCTGTGTTCCAAGAAGAATGAAGCAGTGGGAGCAAGGTTTTAACTGTATCGTGCCCAACTTGGCCTGCCTTTCACATGGTGAGTATCCCTGGAGCTCCTGGCTTTGTGGTTTTCTCAAACCCTAACACTAGGTGTTACTGTAACCATAACCATAGTTGGTGTCACAAATTGGGCATTGGGCGGCGGCAGGTTCCAAGCAGAAAGAAGAAGTGGGAGCAAGGTTTTAACTGTATTGTGCTCTACTTGGCCTGTCTTTCACATGGTGAGTGTCCCTGGAGCTCCTGGCTTTGTGGTTTTCGCAAGCCTAACCCTAGGCGTA
The DNA here is from genome assembly GCA_026167965.1 of Cyanocitta stelleri. Classification (NCBI taxonomy): domain Eukaryota; kingdom Metazoa; phylum Chordata; class Aves; order Passeriformes; family Corvidae; genus Cyanocitta; species Cyanocitta stelleri. Next base: position 455,553 of record JANXIP010000035.1, read on the forward strand.
ACCCTAACCCTAGATTGAGCCAGAAATCGGGCACTGGGCTGTGCTGAGGTCCAAGCAGAACGAAGAAGTGGGAGCAAGGTTTTGGCTGTGCTGCGATAAGCTTGGCCTGCCTTTCACATGGTGAGTGTCCCTTGAGCTCCTGGCTTTGTGGTTTTCTCAAGCCTAACCCTAGGCATAACCCTAACCCTAGCCCTAATCCTAGATTGACCCAGAAATCAGGCATTGGGCCGTGCTGAGTTCCAAGAAGAATGAAGAAGTGGGAGCAAGGTTTTAACTGTATCGTGCTCAACTTGGCCTGCCTTTCGCATGGTGAGTGTCCCTGGAGCTCCTGGCTTTGTGGTTTTCTCAAGCCTAACCCTAGGCGTAACCCTAACCCTAACCCTAACCCCAAATTGAGCCAGAAATCTGTCATTTGGCTGTGGAGGATTCCAAGAAGAACGAAGAAGTGGGAGCAAGGTTTTGGCTGTGCTGCGATAAGCTTGGCCTGCCTTTCGCATGGTGAGTGTCCCTGGAGCTCCTGGCTTTGTGGTTTTCTCAAGCCTAACCCTAGGCGTACCCCTAACCCTAGATTGATCCGGAAATCGGGCATTTGGCTGTGGCAAGTTCCAAGAAGAATGAAGAAGTGGGAGCAAGGTTTTGGCTGTGCTGCGGTAAGCTTGGCCTGCCTTTCGCATGGTGAGTGTCCCTGGAGCTCCTGGCTTTGTGGTTTTCTCAAGCCTAACCCTAGGCGTACCCCTAACCCTAGATTGATCCGGAAATCGGGCATTTGGCTGTGGCAAGTTCCAAGAAGAATGAAGAAGTGGGAGCAAGGTTTTGGCTGTGCTGCGGTAAGCTTGGCCTGCCTTTCGCATGGTGAGTGTCCCTGGAGCTCCTGGCTTTGTGGATTTCTCAAGCCTAACATCAGGTGGAACCATAACCATAACCCTAGTTTGAGTCAGAAATCGGGCATTGGGCGGCAACGAGTTCCAAGAAGAAAGAAGTAGAGGGAGCAGGGTTTTAACTGTATCGTGCTCAACTTGGCCTGCCTTTCGCATGGTGAGTATCCCTGGAGCTCCTGGCTTTGTGGTTTTCTCAAGCCTAACCCTAGGCGTAACCCTAACCCAAGATTGAGCCAGAAATCGGGCACTGGGCTGTGCTGTGTTCCAAGAAGAATGAAGAAGTGGGAACAAGGTTTTAACTGAATCGTGCTCAACTTGGCCTGCGTTTCGCATGGTGAGTGTCCCTGGAGCTCCTGGCTTTGTGGTTTTCTCAAGCCTAACCCTAGGCGTAACCCTAACCCTAGACTGAGCTAGAAAGTTGGCGCATGGCTGTGGCGGGTTGCAAGAAGAATGAAGCAGTGGGAGCAAGGTTTTAACTGTATCGTGCTCAACTTGGCCTGCCTTTCACATGGTGAGTGTCCCTGGAGCTCCTGGCTTTGTGGTTTTCTCAAGCCTAACCCTAGGCGTAACCCTAACCCAAGATTGAGCCAGAAATCGGGCACTGGGCTGTGCTGAGTTCCAAGAAGAATGAAGAAGTGGGAACAAGGTTATAACTGTATCGTGCACAACTTGGCCTGCCTTTCACATGGTGACTATCCCTGGAGCTCCTGGCTTTGTGGTTTTCTCAAGCCTAACCTTAGGCGTAACCCTGACCCTAACCCTAACCCTAGATTGAGCCAGAAAAGTGGCATTTGGCTGTGGAGGATTCCAAGAAGAATGAAGAAGTGGGAGCAAGGTTTTGGCTGTGCTGCGATAAGCTTGGCCTGCCTTTCGCATGGTGAGTGTCCCTGGAGCTCCTGGCTTTGTGGTTTTCTCAAGCCTAACCCTAGGCGTAACCCTAACCGTAGATTGATCCGGAAATCGGGCATTTGGCTGTGGCGGGTTCCAAGAAGAATGAAGCAGTGGGAGCAAGGTTTTAACTGTATCGTGCCCAACTTGGCCTGCCTTTCGCATGGTGAGTGTCCCTGGAGCTCCTGGCTTTGTGGTTTTCTCAACCCTAACCCTAGGCTTAACCCTAACCCTAGATTCATCCGGAAATCGGCCATTTGGCTGTGGCAAGTTCCAAGAAGAATGAAGAAGTGGGAGCAAGGTTTTGGCTATGCTGCGATAAGCTTGGCCTGCCTTTCGCATGGTGAGTGTCCCTGGAGCTCCTGGCTTTGTGGTTTTCTCAACCCTAACCCAAGGCGTAACGCTAACCCTAACCCTAACCCCAGATTGAGCCAGAAATCTGGCATTTGGCTGTGGAGGATTCCAAGAAGAACGAAGAAGTGGGAGCAAGGTTTTGGCTGTGCTGCGATAAGCTTGGCCTGCCTTTCGCATGGTGAGTGTCCCTGGAGCTCCTGGCTTTGTGGTTTTCTCAAGCCTAACCCTAGGCGTAACCCTAACCCTAGATTGAGCCAGAAAAATGCGTTTGGCTGTGGCGGGTTCCAAGAAGAATGAAGCAGTGGGAGCAAGGTTTTAACTGTATCGTGCCCAACTTGGCCTGCCTTTCACATGGTGAGTGTCCCTTGAGCTCCTGGCTTTGTGGTTTTCTCAAGCCTAACCCTAGGCGTAACCCTAACCCTAGCCCTAATCCTAGATTGACCCAGAAATCAGGCATTGGGCTGTGCTGAGTTCCAAGAAGAATGAAGAAGTGGGAGCAAGGTTTTAACTGTATCGTGCTCAACTTGGCCTGCCTTTCGCATGGTGAGTGTCCCTGGAGCTCCTGGCTTTGTGGTTTTCTCAAGCCTAACCCTAGGCGTAACCCTAACCCTAACCCTAACCCCAAATTGAGCCAGAAATCTGGCATTTGGCTGTGGAGGATTCCAAGAAGAACGAAGAAGTGGGAGCAAGGTTTTGGCTGTGCTGCGATAAGCTTGGCCTGCCTTTCGCATGGTGAGTGTCCCTGGAGCTCCTGGCTTTGTGGTTTTCTCAAGCCTAACCCTAGGCGTACCCCTAACCCTAGATTGATCCGGAAATCGGGCATTTGGCTGTGGCAAGTTCCAAGAAGAATGAAGAAGTGGGAGCAAGGTTTTGGCTGTGCTGCGGTAAGCTTGGCCTGCCTTTCGCATGGTGAGTGTCCCTGGAGCTCCTGGCTTTGTGGATTTCTCAAGCCTAACATCAGGTGTAACCCTAACCATAACCCTAGTTTGAGTCAGAAATCGGGCATTGGGCGGCAACGAGTTCCAAGAAGAAAGAAGTAGAGGGAGCAGGGTTTTAACTGTATCGTGCTCAACTTGGCCTGCCTTTCGCATGGTGAGTATCCCTGGAGCTCCTGGCTTTGTGGTTTTCTCAAGCCTAACCCTAGGCGTAACCCTAAGCCAAGATTGAGCCAGAAATCGGGCACTGGGCTGTGCTGTGTTCCAAGAAGAATGAAGAAGTGGGAACAAGGTTTTAACTGTATCGTGCTCAACTTGGCCTGCCTTTCGCATGGTGAGTGTCCCTGGAGCTCCTGGCTTTGTGGTTTTCTCAAGCCTAACCCTAGGCGTAACCCTAACCCTAGACTGAGCTAGAAAGTTGGCGCATGGCTGTGGCGGGTTGCAAGAAGAATGAAGAAGTGGGAGCAAGGTTTTAACTGTATCGTGCTCAACTTGGCCTGCCTTTCACATGGTGAGTGTCCCTGGAGCTCCTGGCTTTGTGGTTTTCTCAAGCCTAACCCTAGGCGTAACCATAACCCTACATTGAGCCAGAAATCGGGCACTGGGCTGTGCTGAGTTCCAAGAAGAATGAAGAAGTGGGAACAAGGTTATAACTGTATCGTGCACAACTGGGCCTGCCTTTCACATGGTGACTATCCCTGGAGCTCCTGGCTTTGTGGTTTTCTCAAGCCTAACCTTAGGCGTAACCCTGACCCTAACCCTAACCCTAGATTGAGCCAGAAAAGTGGCATTTGGCTGTGGAGGATTCCAAGAAGAATGAAGAAGTGGGAGCAAGGTTTTGGCTGTGCTGCGATAAGCTTGGCCTGCCTTTCGCATGGTGAGTGTCCCTGGAGCTCCTGGCTTTGTGGTTTTCTCAAGCCTAACCCTAGGCGTAACCCTAAACCAAGATTGAGCCAGAAATCGGGCACTGGGCTGTGCTGTGTTCCAAGAAGAATGAAGAAGTGGGAACAAGGTTATAACTGTATCGTGCTCATCTTGGTCTGCCTTTCGCATGGTGACTATCCCTGGAGCTCCTGGCTTTGTGGTTTTCTCAAGCCTAACCCTAGGCGTAACCCAAACCCTAGATTGATCTGGAAATCGGGCACTGGGCTGTGGCGAGTTCCAAGAAGAATTAAGAAGTGGGAGCAAGGTTTTAACTGTATCGTGCTCAACTTGGCCTGCCTTTCGCATGGTGAGTGTCCCTGGAGCTCCTGGCTTTGTGGATTTTTCAAACCCTAACTTTAGGTGTAACCATAACCATAACCCTAGTTTGAGTCAGAAATCGGGCATTGGGAGGCAACGAGTTCCAAGCAGAAAGAAGTAGAGGGAGCAGGGTTTTAACTGTATCGTGCTCAACTTGTCCTGCCTTTCACATGGTGAGTATCCCTGGAGCTCCTGGCTTTGTGGTTTTCTCAAGCCTAACCCTAGGCGTAACCCAAACCCTAGATTGATCTGGAAATCGGGCACTGGGCTGTGGCGAGTTCCAAGAAGAATTAAGAAGTGGGAGCAAGGTTTTAACTGTATCGTGCTCTACTTGGTCTGCCTTTCACATGCTGAGTATCCCTGGAGCTCCTGGCTTTGTGGTTTTCTCAAGCCTAACCCTGGGCGTAACCCTAACCCTAACCCTAACCCCAGACTGAGCCAGAAATCTGGCATTTGGCTGTGGAGGATTCCAAGAAGAATGAAGAAGTGGGAGCAAGCTTTTAACTGTATCGTGCTCAACTTGGTCTGCCTTTCGCATGGTGAGTATCCCTGGAGCTCCTGGCTTTGTGGATTTCTCAATCCTAAACGAAGGCGTAACACTGACCCTAACCCTTACCCTAGTTTGAGCCAGAAATCAGGCATAGGGCTGTGGCGAGTTCCAAGAAGAATGAAGAAGTGGGAGCAAGGTTTTAACTGTATCGTGCCCAACTTGGCCTGCCTTTCACATGGTGAGTGTCCCTTGAGCTCCTGGCTTTGTGGTTTTCTCAAGCCTAACCCTAGGCGTAACCCTAACCCTACATTGAGCCAGAAATCGGGCACTGGGCTGTGCTGTGTTCCAAGAAGAATGAAGCAGTGGGAGCAAGGTTTTAACTGTATCGTGCCCAACTTGGCCTGCCTTTCACATGGTGAGTATCCCTGGAGCTCCTGGCTTTGTGGTTTTCTCAAACCCTAACACTAGGTGTTACTGTAACCATAACCATAGTTGGTGTCACAAATTGGGCATTGGGCGGCGGCAGGTTCCAAGCAGAAAGAAGAAGTGGGAGCAAGGTTTTAACTGTATCGTGCTCTACTTGGCCTGCCTTTCACATGGTGAGTGTCCCTGGAGCTCCTGGCTTTGTGGTTTTCGCAAGCCTAACCCTAGGCGTAACCCTAACCCTAGATTGAGCCAGAAATCGGGCACTGGGCTGTGCTGAGGTCCAAGCAGAACGAAGAAGTGGGAGCAAGGTTTTGGCTGTGCTGCGGTAATCTTGGCCTGCCTTTCACATGGTGAGTGTCCCTTGAGCTCCTGGCTTTGTGGTTTTCTCAAGCCTAACCCTAGGCATAACCCTAACCCTAGCCCTAATCCTAGATTGACCCAGAAATCAGGCATTGGGCCGTGCTGAGTTCCAAGAAGAATGAAGAAGTGGGAGCAAGGTTTTAACTGTATCGTGCTCAACTTGGCCTGCCTTTCGCATGGTGAGTGTCCCTGGAGCTCCTGGCTTTGTGGTTTTCTCAAGCCTAACCCTAGGCGTAACCCTAACCCTAACCCTAACCCCAAATTGAGCCAGAAATCTGGCATTTGGCTGTGGAGGATTCCAAGAAGAACGAAGAAGTGGGAGCAAGGTTTTGGCTGTGCTGCGATAAGCTTGGCCTGCCTTTCGCATGGTGAGTGTCCCTGGAGCTCCTGGCTTTGTGGTTTTCTCAAGCCTAACCCTAGGCGTACCCCTAACCCTAGATTGATCCGGAAATCGGGCATTTGGCTGTGGCAAGTTCCAAGAAGAATGAAGAAGTGGGAGCAAGGTTTTGGCTGTGCTGCGGTAAGCTTGGCCTGCCTTTCGCATGGTGAGTGTCCCTGGAGCTCCTGGCTTTGTGGTTTTCTCAAGCCTAACCCTAGGCGTACCCCTAACCCTAGATTGATCCGGAAATCGGGCATTTGGCTGTGGCAAGTTCCAAGAAGAATGAAGAAGTGGGAGCAAGGTTTTGGCTGTGCTGCGGTAAGCTTGGCCTGCCTTTCGCATGGTGAGTGTCCCTGGAGCTCCTGGCTTTGTGGATTTCTCAAGCCTAACATCAGGTGTAACCCTAACCATAACCCTAGTTTGAGTCAGAAATCGGGCATTGGGCGGCAACGAGTTCCAAGAAGAAAGAAGTAGAGGGAGCAGGGTTTTAACTGTATCGTGCTCAACTTGGCCTGCCTTTCGCATGGTGAGTATCCCTGGAGCTCCTGGCTTTGTGGTTTTCTCAAGCCTAACCCTAGGCGTAACCCTAACCCAAGATTGAGCCAGAAATCGGGCACTGGGCTGTGCTGTGTTCCAAGAAGAATGAAGAAGTGGGAACAAGGTTTTAACTGAATCGTGCTCAACTTGGCCTGCGTTTCGCATGGTGAGTGTCCCTGGAGCTCCTGGCTTTGTGGTTTTCTCAAGCCTAACCCTAGGCGTAACCCTAACCCTAGACTGAGCTAGAAAGTTGGCGCATGGCTGTGGCGGGTTGCAAGAAGAATGAAGCAGTGGGAGCAAGGTTTTAACTGTATCGTGCTCAACTTGGCCTGCCTTTCACATGGTGACTATCCCTGGAGCTCCTGGCTTTGTGGTTTTCTCAAGCCTAACCTTAGGCGTAACCCTGACCCTAACCCTAACCCTAGATTGAGCCAGAAAAGTGGCATTTGGCTGTGGAGGATTCCAAGAAGAATGAAGAAGTGGGAGCAAGGTTTTGGCTGTGCTGCGATAAGCTTGGCCTGCCTTTCGCATGGTGAGTGTCCCTGGAGCTCCTGGCTTTGTGGTTTTCTCAAGCCTAACCCTAGGCGTAACCCTAACCGTAGATTGATCCGGAAATCGGGCATTTGGCTGTGGCGGGTTCCAAGAAGAATGAAGCAGTGGGAGCAAGGTTTTAACTGTATCGTGCCCAACTTGGCCTGCCTTTCGCATGGTGAGTGTCCCTGGAGCTCCTGGCTTTGTGGTTTTCTCAACCCTAACCCTAGGCTTAACCCTAACCCTAGATTCATCCGGAAATCGGCCATTTGGCTGTGACAAGTTCCAAGAAGAATGAAGAAGTGGGAGCAAGGTTTTGGCTATGCTGCGATAAGCTTGGCCTGCCTTTCGCATGGTGAGTGTCCCTGGAGCTCCTGGCTTTGTGGTTTTCTCAACCCTAACCCAAGGCGTAACGCTAACCCTAACCCTAACCCCAGATTGAGCCAGAAATCTGGCATTTGGCTGTGGAGGATTCCAAGAAGAACGAAGAAGTGGGAGCAAGGTTTTGGCTGTGCTGCGATAAGCTTGGCCTGCCTTTCGCATGGTGAGTGTCCCTGGAGCTCCTGGCTTTGTGGTTTTCTCAAGCCTAACCCTAGGCGTAACCCTAACCCTAGATTGAGCCAGAAAAATGCGTTTGGCTGTGGCGGGTTCCAAGAAGAATGAAGCAGTGGGAGCAAGGTTTTAACTGTATCGTGCCCAACTTGTCCTGCCTTTCACATGGTGAGTGTCCCTTGAGCTCCTGGCTTTGTGGTTTTCTCAAGCCTAACCCTAGGCGTAACCCTAACCCTAGCCCTAACCCTAGATTGACCCAGAAATCTGGCATTGGGCTGTGCTGAGTTCCAAGAAGAATGAAGAAGTGGGAGCAAGGTTTTAACTGTATCGTGCTCAACTTGGCCTGCCTTTCGAATGGTGAGTGTCCCTGGAGCTCCTGGCTTTGTGGATTTTTCAAACCCTAACATTAGGTGTAACCATAACCATAACCCTAGTTTGAGTCAGAAATCGGGCATTGGGAGGCAACGAGTTCCAAGCAGAAAGAAGTAGAGGGAGCAGGGTTTTAACTGTATCGTGCTCAACTTGTCCTGCCTTTCACATGGTGAGTATCCCTGGAGCTCCTGGCTTTGTGGTTTTCTCAAGCCTAACCCTAGGCGTAAGCCAAACCCTAGATTGATCTGGAAATCGGGCACTGGGCTGTGGCGAGTTCCAAGAAGAATTAAGAAGTGGGAGCAAGGTTTTAACTGTATCGTGCTCTACTTGGTCTGCCTTTCACATGCTGAGTATCCCTGGAACTCCTGGCTTTGTGGTTTTCTCAAGCCTAAGCCTGGGCGTAACCCTAACCCTAACCCTAACCCTAGACTGAGCCAGAAATCTGGCATTTGGCTGTGGAGGATTCCAAGAAGAATGAAGCAGTGGGAGCAAGGTTTTGGCTGTGCTGCGATAAGCATGGCCTGCCTTTCGCATGGTGAGTATCCCTGGAGCTCCTGGCTTTGTGGATTTCTCAATCCTAAACGAAGGCGTAACACTGACCCTAACCCTTACCTAGTTTGAGCCAGAAATCAGGCATAGGGCTGTGGCGAGTTCCAAGAAGAATGAAGAAGTGGGAGCAAGGTTTTAACTGTATCGTGCCCAACTTGGCCTGCCTTTCACATGGTGAGTGTCCCTTGATCTCCTGGCTTTGTGGTTTTCTCAAGCCTAACCCTAGGCGTAACCCTAACCCTACATTGAGCCAGAAATCGGGCACTGGGCTGTGCTGTGTTCCAAGAAGAATGAAGAAGTGGGAGCAAGGTTATAACTGTATCGTGCTCATCTTGGTCGGCCTTTCGCATGGTGAGTATCCCTGGAGCTCCTGGCTTTGTGGATTTCTCAATCCTAAACGAAGGCGTAACCCTGACCCTAACCCTAACCCTAGTTTGAGCCAGAAATCAGGCATTGGGCTGTGGCGAGTTCCAAGAAGAATGAAGAAGTGGGAGCAAGGTTTTAACTGTATCGTGCCCAACTTGGCCTGCCTTTCACATGGTGAGTGTCCCTGGAGCTCCTGGCTTTGTGGTTTTCTCAACCCTAACCCTAGGCGTAACCCTAACCCTAACCCTAACCCCAGATTGAGCCAGAAATCGGCCATTTGGCTGTGGAGGATTCCAAGAAGAACGAAGAAGTGGGAGCAAGGTTTTGGCTGTGCTGCGATAAGCTTGGCCTGCCTTTCGCATGGTGAGTGTCCCTGGAGCTCCTGACTTTGTGGTTTTCTCAAGCCTAACCCTAGGCGTAACCCTAACCCTAGATTGAGCTAGAAAAATGCGTTTGGCTGTGGCGGGTTCCAAGAAGAATGAAGCAGTGGGAGCAAGGTTTTAACTGTATCGTGCCCAACTTGGCCTGCCTTTCACATGGTGAGTGTCCCTGGAGCTCCTGGCTTTGTGGTTTTCTCAAGCCTAACCCTAGGCGTAACTGCAACCATAACCATAGTTTGAGTCAGAAATGGGGCATTGGGCGGTGGCGAGTTCCAAGCAGAAAGAAGAAGTGGGAGCAAGGTTTTAACTGTATCGTGCTCTACTTGGCCTGCCTTTCGAATGGTGAGTGTCCCTGGAGCTCCTGGCTTTGTGGTTTTCTCAAGCCTAACCCTAGGCGTAACCCTAATACTAGACTGAGCTAGAAAGTTGGCGTTTGGCTGTGGCAGGTTCCAAGAAGAACGAAGCAGAGGGAGCAAGGTTTTAACTGTATCGTGCCCAACGTGGCCTGCTTTTCGCATGGTGAGAGTCCCTGGAGCTCCTGGCTTTGTGGTTTTCTCAAGCCTAACCCTAGGCGTAACCCTAACCCTAACGCTAACCCCAAATTGAGCCAGAAATCTGGCATTTGGCTGTGGAGGATTCCAAGAAGAACAAAGAAGTGGGAGCAAGGTTTTGGCTGTGCTGCGATAAGCTTGGTCTGCCTTTCGCATGGTGAGTGTCCCTGGAGCTCCTGGCTTTGTGGTTTTCTCAAGCCTAACCCTAGGCGTAACCCTAACCCTAGATTGAGCTAGAAAAATGCGTTTGGCTGTGGCGGGTTCCAAGAAGAATGAAGCAGTGGGAGCAAGGTTTTAACTGTATCGTGCCCAACTTGGCCTGCCTTTCGCATGGTGAGTGTCCCTGGAGCTCCTGGCTTTGTGGTTTTCTCAACCCTAACCCTAGGCTTAACCCTAACCCTAGATTCATCCGGAAATCGGCCATTTGGCTGTGGCAAGTTCCAAGAAGAATGAAGAAGTGGGAGCAAGGTTTTGGCTATGCTGCGATAAGCTTGGCCTGCCTTTCACATGGTGAGTATCCCTGGAGCTCCTGGCTTTGTGGTTTTCTCAAACCCTAACACTAGGTGTTACTGTAACCATAACCATAGTTTGTGTCACAAATTGGGCATTGGGCGGCGGCAGGTTCCAAGCAGAAAGAAGAAGTGGGAGCAAGGTTTTAACTGTATCGTGCTCTACTTGGCCTGCCTTTCACATGGTGAGTGTCCCTGGAGCTCCTGGCTTTGTGGTTTTCTCAAGCCTAACCCGGGGCGTAACCCTAACCCTAACCCTAAACCTAACCCTAGACTGAGCCAGAAATCTGGCATTTGGCTGTGGAGGATTCCAAGAAGAATGAAGCAGTGGGAGAAAGGTTTTGGCTGTGCTGCGATAAGCTTGGCCTGCCTTTTGCATGGTGAGTATCCCTGGAGCTCCTGGCTTTGTGGATTTCTCAATCCTAAACGAAGGCGTAACACTGACCCTAACCCTTACCCTAGTTTGAGCCAGAAATCAGGCATAGGGCTGTGGCGAGTTCCAAGAAGAATGAAGAAGTGGGAGCAAGGTTTTAACTGTATCGTGCTCAACATGGCCTGCCTTTCACATGGTGAGTGTCCCTGGAGCTCCTGGCTTTGTGGTTTTCTCAAGCCTAACCCTAGGCGTAACCCTAACCCAAGATTGAGCCAGAAATCGGGCACTGGGCTGTGCTGAGTTCCAAGAAGAATGAAGAAGTGGGAACAAGGTTATAACTGTATCGTGCACAACTTGGCCTGCCTTTCACATGGTGACTATCCCTGGAGCTCCTGGCTTTGTGGTTTTCTCAAGCCTAACCTTAGGCGTAACCCTGACCCTAACCCTAACCCTAGATTGAGCCAGAAATGTGGCATTTGGCTGTGGAGGATTCCAAGAAGAATGAAGAAGTGGGAGCAAGGTTTTGGCTGTGCTGCGATAAGCTTGGCCTGCCTTTCGCATGGTGAGTGTCCCTGGAGCTCCTGGCTTTGTGGTTTTCTCAAGCCTAACCCTAGGCATAACCCTAACCCTAGATTGAGCCAGAAATCGGGCACTGGGGTGTGCTGAGTTCCAAGCCGAATGAAGATGTGGGAGCAAGGTTTTGGCTGTGCTGCGGTAAGCTTGGCCTGCCTTTCGCATGGTGAGTATCCCTGGAGCTCCTGGCTTTGTGGTTTTCTCAAGCCTAACCCTAGGCGTAACCCTAACCCTAACCCTAACCCCAGATTGAGCCAGAAATCGGCCATTTGGCTGTGGAGGATTCCAAGAAGAATGAAGCAGTGGGAGCAAGGTTTTGGCTGTGCTGCGGTAAGCTTGGCCTGCCTTTCGAATGGTGAGTGTCCCTGGAGCTCCTGGCTTTGTGGATTTCTCAAACCCTAACATTAGGTGTAACCATAACCATAAACCTAGTTTGAGTCAGAAATCGGGCATTGGGCGGGAACGAGTTCCAAGAAGAAAGAAGTAGAGGGAGCAAGGTTTTAACTGTATCGTGCTCAACTCGGTCTGCCTTTCGCATGGTGAGTGTCCCTGGAGCTCCTGGCTTTGTGGTTTTCTCAAGCCTAACCCTAGGCGTAGCCCTAACCCTACATTGAGCCAGAAATCGGGCACTGGGCTGTGCTGTGTTCCAAGAAGAATGAAGAAGTGGGAACAAGGTTATAACTGTATCGTGCTCATCTTGGTCTGCCTTTCGCATGGTGAGTATCCCTGGAGCTCCTGGCTTTGTGGATTTCTCAATCCTAAACGAAGGCGTAACCCTGACCGTAGGCGTAACCCTAGTTTGAGCCAGAAATCAGGCATTGGGCTGTGGCGAGTTCCAAGAAGAATGAAGAAGTGGGACCAAGGTTTTAACTGTATCGTTCTCATCTTGGTCTGCCTTTCGCATGGTGAGTATCCCTGGAGCTCCTGGCTTTGTGGATTTCTCAATCCTAAACGAAGGCGTAACCCTGACCCTAACCCTAACCCTAGTTTGAGCCAGAAATCAGGCATTGGGCCGTGGCGAGTTCCAAGAAGAATGAAGAAGTGGGAGCAAGGTTTTAACTGTATCGTGCCCAACTTGGCCTGCCTTTCACATGGTGAGTGTCCCTGGAGCTCCTGGCTTTGTGGTTTTCTCAAGCCTAACCCTAGGCGTAACCCTAACCCTACATTGAGCCAGAAATCGGGCACTGGGCTGTGCTGTGTTCCAAGAAGAATGAAGAAGTGGGAGCAAGGTTATAACTGTATCGTGCCCATCTTGGTCGGCCTTTCGCATGGTGAGTATCCCTGGAGCTCCTGGCTTTGTGGATTTCTCAATCCTAAACGAAGGCGCAACCCTGACCCTAGGCGTAACCCTAGTTAGAGCCAGAAATCAGGCATTGGGCTGTGGCGAGTTCCAAGAAGAATGAAGAAGTGGGAGCAAGGTTTTAACTGTATCGTGCCCAACTTGGCCTGCCTTTCACATGGTGAGTGTCCCTGGAGCTCCTGGCTTTGTGGTTTTCTCAACCCTAACCCTAGGCGTAACCCTAACCCTAACCCTAACCCCAGATTGAGCCAGAAATCTGGCATTTGGCTGTGGAGGATTCCAAGAAGAACGAAGAAGTGGGAGCAAGGTTTTGGCTGTGCTGCGATAAGCTTGGCCTGCCTTTCGCATGGTGAGTGTCCCTGGAGCTCCTGACTTTGTGGTTTTCTCAAGCCTAACCCTAGGCGTAACCCTAACCCTAGATTGAGCTAGAAAAATGCGTTTGGCTGTGGCGGGTTCCAAGAAGAATGAAGCAGTGGGAGCAAGGTTTTAACTGTATCGTGCCCAACTTGGCCTGCCTTTCACATGGTGAGTGTCCCTGGAGCTCCTGGCTTTGTGGTTTTCTCAAGCCTAAACCTAGGCGTAACTGCAACCATAACCATAGTTTGAGTCAGAAATGGGGCATTGGGCGGTGGCGAGTTCCAAGCAGAAAGAAGAAGTGGGAGCAAGGTTTTAACTGTATCGTGCTCTACTTGGCCTGCCTTTCGAATGGTGAGTGTCCCTGGAGCTCCTGGCTTTGTGGTTTTCTCAAGCCTAACCCTAGGCGTAACCCTAATACTAGACTGAGCTAGAAAGTTGGCGTTTGGCTGTGGCAGGTTCCAAGAAGAACGAAGCAGAGGGAGCAAGGTTTTAACTGTATCGTGCCCAACGTGGCCTGCTTTTCGCATGGTGAGAGTCCGTGGAGCTCCTGGCTTTGTGGTTTTCTCAAGCCTAACCCTAGGCGTAACCCTAACCCTAACGCTAACCCCAAATTGAGCCAGAAATCTGGCATTTGGCTGTGGAGGATTCCAAGAAGAACGAAGAAGTGGGAGCAAGGTTTTGGCTGTGCTGCGATAAGCTTGGTCTGCCTTTCGCATGGTGAGTGTCCCTGGAGCTCCTGGCTTTGTGGTTTTCTCAAGCCTAACCCTAGGCGTAACCCTAACCCTAGATTGAGCTAGAAAAATGCGTTTGGCTGTGGCAGGTTCCAAGAAGAATGAAGCAGTGGGAGCAAGGTTTTAACTGTATCGTGCCCAACTTGGCCTGCCTTTCGCATGGTGAGTGTCCCTGGAGCTCCTGGCTTTGTGGTTTTCTCAACCCTAACCCTAGGCTTAACCCTAACCCTAGATTCATCCGGAAATCGGCCATTTGGCTGTGGCAAGTTCCAAGAAGAATGAAGAAGTGGGAGCAAGGTTTTGGCTATGCTGCGATAAGCTTGGCCTGCCTTTCACATGGTGAGTATCCCTGGAGCTCCTGGCTTTGTGGTTTTCTCAAACCCTAACACTAGGTGTTACTGTAACCATAACCATAGTTTGTGTCACAAATTGGGCATTGGGCGGCGGCAGGTTCCAAGCAGAAAGAAGAAGTGGGAGCAAGGTTTTAACTGTATCGTGCTCTACTTGGCCTGCCTTTCACATGGTGAGTGTCCCTGGAGCTCCTGGCTTTGTGGTTTTCTCAAGCCTAACCCGGGGCGTAACCCTAACCCTAACCCTAAACCTAACCCTAGACTGAGCCAGAAATCTGGCATTTGGCTGTGGAGGATTCCAAGAAGAATGAAGCAGTGGGAGAAAGGTTTTGGCTGTGCTGCGATAAGCTTGGCCTGCCTTTCGCATGGTGAGTATCCCTGGAGCTCCTGGCTTTGTGGATTTCTCAATCCTAAACGAAGGCGTAACACTGACCCTAACCCTTACCCTAGTTTGAGCCAGAAATCAGGCATAGGGCTGTGGCGAGTTCCAAGAAGAATGAAGAAGTGGGAGTAAGGTTTTAACTGTATCGTGCTCAACATGGCCTGCCTTTCACATGGTGAGTGTCCCTGGAGCTCCTGGCTTTGTGGTTTTCTCAAGCCTAACCCTAGGCGTAACCCTAACCCAAGATTGAGCCAGAAATCGGGCACTGGGCTGTGCTGAGTTCCAAGAAGAATGAAGAAGTGGGAACAAGGTTATAACTGTATCGTGCACAACTTGGCCTGCCTTTCACATGGTGACTATCCCTGGAGCTCCTGGCTTTGTGGTTTTCTCAAGCCTAACCTTAGGCGTAACCCTGACCCTAACCCTAACCCTAGATTGAGCCAGAAATGTGGCATTTGGCTGTGGAGGATTCCAAGAAGAATGAAGAAGTGGGAGCAAGGTTTTGGCTGTGCTGCGATAAGCTTGGCCTGCCTTTCGCATGGTGAGTGTCCCTGGAGCTCCTGGCTTTGTGGTTTTCTCAAGCCTAACCCTAGGCATAACCCTAACCCTAGATTGAGCCAGAAATCGGGCACTGGGGTGTGCTGAGTTCCAAGCCGAATGAAGATGTGGGAGCAAGGTTTTGGCTGTGCTGCGGTAAGCTTGGCCTGCCTTTCGCATGGTGAGTATCCCTGGAGCTCCTGGCTTTGTGGTTTTCTCAAGCCTAACCCTAGGCGTAACCCTAACCCTAACCCTAACCCCAGATTGAGCCAGAAATCGGCCATTTGGCTGTGGAGGATTCCAAGAAGAATGAAGCAGTGGGAGCAAGGTTTTGGCTGTGCTGCGGTAAGCTTGGCCTGCCTTTCGAATGGTGAGTGTCCCTGGAGCTCCTGGCTTTGTGGTTTTCTCAAGCCTAACCCTAGGCGTAACCCTAACCCTAGATTGATCCGGAAATCGGGCATTTGGCTGTGGCAAGTTCCAAGAAGAATGAAGAAGTGGGAGAAAGGTTTTGGCTGTGCTGCGGTAAGCTTGGCCTGCCTTTCGCATGGTGAGTGTCCCTGGAGCTCCTGGCTTTGTGGATTTCTCAAGCCTAACATCAGGTGTAACCATAACCATAACCCTAGTTTGAGTCAGAAATCGGGCATTGGGCGGCAACGAGTTCCAAGAAGAAAGAAGTAGAGGGAGCAGGGTTTTAACTGTATCGTGCTCAACTTGGCCTGCCTTTCGCATGGTGAGTATCCCTGGAGCTCCTGGCTTTGTGGTTTTCTCAAGCCTAACCCTAGGCGTAACCCTAACCCAAGATTGAGCCAGAAATCGGGCACTGGGCTGTGCTGTGTTCCAAGAAGAATGAAGAAGTGGGAACAAGGTTTTAACTGTATCGTGCTCAACTTGGCCTGCCTTTCGCATGGTGAGTGTCCCTGGAGCTCCTGGCTTTGTGGTTTTCTCAAGCCTAACCCTAGGCGTAACCCTAACCCTAGACTGAGCTAGAAAGTTGGCGCATGGCTGTGGCGGGTTGCAAGAAGAATGAAGCAGTGGGAGCAAGGTTATAACTGTATCGTGCTCAACTTGGCCTGCCTTTCACATGGTGAGTGTCCCTGGAGCTCCTGGCTTTGTCGTTTTCTCAAGCCTAACCCTAGGCGTAACCCTAACCGTAGATTGATCCGGAAATTGGGCATTTGGCTGTGGCGAGTTCCAAGAAGAATGAAGAAGTGGGAGCAAGGTTTTGGCTGTGCTGCGATAAGCTTGGCCTGCCTTTCACATGGTGA
Source organism: Cyanocitta stelleri (assembly GCA_026167965.1). Taxonomy (NCBI): domain Eukaryota; kingdom Metazoa; phylum Chordata; class Aves; order Passeriformes; family Corvidae; genus Cyanocitta; species Cyanocitta stelleri. The sequence continues at coordinate 471,720 of JANXIP010000035.1, forward strand.
GTGTCCCTGGAGCTCCTGGCTTTGTGGTTTTCTCAAGCCTAACCCTAGGCGTAACCCTAACCCAAGATTGAGCCAGAAATCGGGCACTGGGCTGTGCTGAGTTCCAAGAAGAATGAAGAAGTGGGAACAAGGTTATAACTGTATCGTGCACAACTTGGCCTGCCTTTCACATGGTGACTATCCTTGGAGCTTCTGCCTTTGTGGTTTTCTCAAGCCTAACCTTAGGCGTAACCCTGACCCTAACCCTAACCCTAGATTGAGCCAGAAAAGTGGCATTTGGCTGTGGAGGATTCCAAGAAGAATGAAGAAGTGGGAGCAAGGTTTTGGCTGTGCTGCGATGAGCTTGGCCTGCCTTTCGCATGGTGAGTGTCCCTGGAGCTCCTGGCTTTGTGGTTTTCTCAAGCCTAACCCTAGGCATAACCCTAACCCTAGATTGAGCCAGAAATCGGGCACTGGGGTGTGCTGAGTTCCAAGCCGAATGAAGATGTGGGAGCAAGGTTTTGGCTGTGCTGCGGTAAGCTTGGCCTGCCTTTCGCATGGTGAGTATCCCTGGAGCTCCTGGCTTTGTGGTTTTCTCAAGCCTAACCCTAGGCGTAACCCTAACCCTAACCCTAACCCTAACCCCAGATTGAGCCAGAAATCGGCCATTTGGCTGTGGAGGATTCCAAGAAGAATGAAGCAGTGGGAGCAAGGTTTTGTCTGTGCTGCGGTAAGCTTGGCCTGCCTTTCGAATGGTGAGTGTCCCTGGAGCTCCTGGCTTTGTGGATTTCTCAAACCCTAACATTAGGTGTAACCATAACCATAAACCTAGTTTGAGTCAGAAATCGGGCATTGGGCGGGAACGAGTTCCAAGAAGAAAGAAGTAGAGGAAGCAAGGTTTTAACTGTATCGTGCTCAACTCGGTCTGCCTTTCGCATGGTGAGTGTCCCTGGAGCTCCTGGCTTTGTGGTTTTCTCAAGCCTAACCCTAGGCGTAGCCCTAACCCTACATTGAGCCAGAAATCGGGCACTGGGCTGTGCTGTGTTCCAAGAAGAATGAAGAAGTGGGAACAAGGTTTTAACTGTATCGTGCTCATCTTGGTCTGCCTTTCGCATGGTGAGTATCCCTGGAGCTCCTGGCTTTGTGGATTTCTCAATCCTAAACGAAGGCGTAACCCTGACCCTAGGCGTAACCCTAGTTTGAGCCAGAAATCAGGCATTGGGCTGTGGCGAGTTCCAAGAAGAATGAAGAAGTGGGACCAAGGTTTTAACTGTATCGTGCTCATCTTGGTCTGCCTTTCGCATGGTGAGTATCCCTGGAGCTCCTGGCTTTGTGGATTTCTCAATCCTAAACGAAGGCGTAACCCTGACCCTAACCCTAACCCTAGTTTGAGCCAGAAATCAGGCATTGGGCCGTGGCGAGTTCCAAGAAGAATGAAGAAGTGGGAGCAAGGTTTTAACTGTATCGTGCCCAACTTGGCCTGCCTTTCACATGGTGAGTGTCCCTGGAGCTCCTGGCTTTGTGGTTTTCTCAACCCTAACCCTAGGCGTAACCCTAACCCTAACCCTAACCCCAGATTGAGCCAGAAATCTGGCATTTGGCTGTGGAGGATTCCAAGAAGAACGAAGAATTGGGAGCAAGGTTTTGGCTGTGCTGCGATAAGCTTGGCCTGCCTTTCGCATGGTGAGTGTCCCTGGAGCTCCTGGCTTTGTGGTTTTCTCAAGCCTAACCCTAGGCGTAACCCTTACCCTAGATTGAGCTAGAAAAATGCGTTTGGCTGTGGCGGGTTCCAAGAAGAATGAAGCAGTGGGAGCAAGGTTTTAACTGTATCGTGCCCAACTTGGCCTGCCTTTCACATGGTGAGTGTCCCTGGAGCTCCTGGCTTTGTGGTTTTCTCAAGCCTAACCCTAGGCGTAACTGCAACCATAACCATAGTTTGAGTCAGAAATGGGGCATTGGGCGGTGGCGAGTTCCAAGCAGAAAGAAGAAGTGGGAGCAAGGTTTTAACTGTATCGTGCTCTACTTGGTCTGCCTATCACATGGTGAGTGTCCCTGGAGCTCCTGGCTTTGTGGTTTTCTCAAGCCTAACCCTAGGCGTAACCCTAATACTAGACTGAGCTAGAAAGTTGGCGTTTGGCTGTGGCAGGTTCCAAGAAGAACGAAGCAGAGGGAGCAAGGTTTTAACTGTATCGTGCCCAACTTGGCCTGCCTTTCGCATGGTGAGAGTCCCTGGAGCTCCTGGCTTTGTGGTTTTCTCAAGCCTAACCCTAGGCGTAACCCTAACCCTAACCCTAACCCCAAATTGAGCCAGAAATGTGGCATTTGGCTGTGGAGGATTCCAAGAAGAACGAAGAAGTGGGAGCAAGGTTTTGGCTGTGCTGCGATAAGCTTGGCCTGCCTTTCGCATGGTGAGTGTCCCTGGAGCTCCTGGCTTTGTGGTTTTCTCAAGCCTAACCCTAGGCGTAACCCTAACCCTAGATTGATCCGGAAATCGGGCATTTGGCTGTGGCAAGTTCCAAGAAGAATGAAGAAGTGGGAGAAAGGTTTTGGCTGTGCTGCAGTAAGCTTGGCCTGCCTTTCGCATGGTGAGTGTCCCTGGAGCTCCTGGCTTTGTGGATTTCTCAAGCCTAACATCAGGTGTAACCATAACCATAACCCTAGTTTGAGTCAGAAATGGGGCATTGGGCGGCGGCGAGTTCCAAGAAGAAAGAAGTAGAGTGAGCAGGGTTTTAACTGTATCGTGCTCAACTTGGCCTGCCTTTCGCATGGTGAGTATCCCTGGAGCTCCTGGCTTTGTGGTTTTCTCAAGCCTAACCCTAGGCGTAACCCTAACCCAAGATTGAGCCAGAAATCGGGCACTGGGCTGTGCTGTGTTCCAAGAAGAATGAAGAAGTGGGAGCAAGGTTTTAACTGTATCGTGCTCAACTTGGCCTGCCTTTCGCATGGTGAGTGTCCCTGGAGCTCCTGGCTTTGTGGTTTTCTCAAGCCTAACCCTAGGCGTAACCCTAACCCTAGACTGAGCTAGAAAGTTGGCGCATGGCTGTGGCGGGTTGCAAGAAGAATGAAGCAGTGGGAGCAAGGTTTTAACTGTATTGTGCTCAACTTGGCCTGCCTTTCACATGGTGAGTGTCCCTGGAGCTCCTGGCTTTGTCGTTTTCTCAAGCCTAACCCTAGGCGTAACCCTAACCGTAGATTGATCCGGAATTTGGGCATTTGGCTGTGGCGAGTTCCAAGAAGAATGAAGAAGTGGGAGCAAGGTTTTGGCTGTGCTGCGATAAGCTTGGCCTGCCTTTCACATGGTGAGTGTCCCTGGAGCTCCTGGCTTTGTGGTTTTCTCAAGCCTAACCCTAGGCGTAACCCTAACCCAAGATTGATCCAGAAATCGGGCACTGGGCTGTGCTGAGTTCCAAGAAGAATGAAGAAGTGGGAACAAGGTTATAACTGTATCGTGCACAACTTGGCCTGCCTTTCACATGGTGACTATCCTTGGAGCTCCTGGCTTTGTGGTTTTCTCAAGCCTAACCTTAGGCGTAACCCTGACCCTAACCCTAACCCTAGATTGAGCCAGAAAAGTGGCATTTGGCTGTGGAGGATTCCAAGAAGAATGAAGAAGTGGGAGCAAGGTTTTGGCTGTGCTGCGATAAGCTTGGCCTGCCTTTCACATGGTGAGTGTCCCTGGAGCTCCTGGCTTTGTGGTTTTCTCAAGCCTAACCCTAGGCATAACCCTAACCCAAGATTGAGCCAGAAATCGGGCACTGGGCTGTGCTGTGTTCCAAGAAGAATGAAGAAGTGGGAACAAGGTTATAACTGTATCGTGCTCATCTTGGTCTGCCTTTCGCATGGTGAGTGTCCCTGGAGCTCCTGGCTTTGTGGTTTTCTCAAGCCTAACCCTAGGCGTAACCCTAACCCTAACCCTAACCCTAGATTGAGCCAGAAATGTGGCATTTGGCGGTGGAGGATTCCAAGAAGAATGAAGAAGTGGGAGCAAGCTTTTGGCTGTGCTGCGATAAGCTTGGCCTGCCTTTCGCATGGTGAGTGTCCCTGGAGCTCCTGGCTTTGTGGTTTTCTCAAGCCTAACCCTAGGCGTAACCCTAACCGTAGATTGATCCGGAAATCGGGCATTTGGCTGTGGCGGGTTCCAAGAAGAATGAAGCAGTGGGAGCAAGGTTTTAACTGTATCGTGCCCAACTTGGCCTGCCTTTCGCATGGTGAGTGTCCCTGGAGCTCCTGGCTTTGTGGTTTTCTCAACCCTAACCCTAGGCGTAACCCTAACCCTAGATTCATCCGGAAATCGGCCATTTGGCTGTGGCAAGTTCCAAGAAGAATGAAGAAGTGGGAGCAAGGTTTTGGCTATGCTGCGATAAGCTTGGCCTGCCTTTCACATGGTGAGTATCCCTGGAGCTCCTGGCTTTGTGGTTTTCTCAAACCCTAACACTAGGTGTTACTGTAACCATAACCATAGTTTGTGTCACAAATTGGGCATTGGGCGGCGGCAGGTTCCAAGCAGAAAGAAGAAGTGGGAGCAAGGTTTTAACTGTATCGTGCTCTACTTGGCCTGCCTTTCACATGGTGAGTGTCCCTGGAGCTCCTGGCTTTGTGGTTTTCGCAAGCCTAACCCTAGGCGTAACCCTAACCCAAACCCTAACCCCAGATTGAGCCAGAAATCTGGCATTTGGCTGTGGAGGTTTCCAAGAAGAACGAAGAAGTGGGAGCAAGGTTTTGGCTGTGCTGCGATAAGCTTGGCCTGCCTTTCGCATGGTGAGTGTCCCTGGAGCTCCTGGCTTTGTGGTTTTCTCAAGCCTCTCCCTAGGCGTAACCCTAACCCTAGATTGAGCTAGAAAAATGCGTTTGGCTGTGGCGGGTTCCAAGAAGAATGAAGCAGTGGGAGCAAGGTTTTAACTGTATCGTGCCCAACTTGGCCTGCTTTTCACATGGTGAGTGTCCCTGGAGCTCCTGGCTTTGTGGTTTTCTCAAGCCTAACCCTAGGCGTAACTGCAACCATAACCATAGTTTGAGTCAGAAATGGGGCATTGGGCGGTGGCGAGTTCCAAGCAGAAAGAAGAAGTGGGAGCAAGGTTTTAACTGTATCGTGCTCTACTTGGTCTGCCTATCACATGGTGAGTGTCCCTGGAGCTCCTGGCTTTGTGGTTTTCTCAAGCCTAACCCTAGGCGTAACCCTAATACTAGACTGAGCTAGAAAGTTGGCGTTTGGCTGTGGCAGGTTCCAAGAAGAACGAAGCAGAGGGAGCAAGGTTTTAACTGTATCGTGCCCAACTTGGCCTGCCTTTCGCATGGTGAGTGTCCCTGGAGCTCCTGGCTTTGTGGTTTTCTCAAGCCTAACCCTAGGCGTAACCCTAACCCTAACCCCAAATTGAGCCAGAAATCTGGCATTTGGCTGTGGAGGATTCCAAGAAGAACGAAGAAGTGGGAGCAAGGTTTTGGCTGTGCTGCGATAAGCTTGGCCTGCCTTTCGCATGGTGAGTGTCCCTGGAGCTCCTGGCTTTGTGGTTTTCTCAAGCCTAACCCTAGGCGTAACCCTAACCCTAGACTGAGCTAGAAAGTTGGCGCATGGCTGTGGCGGGTTGCAAGAAGAATGAAGCAGTGGGAGCAAGGTTTTAACTGTATCGTGCTCAACTTGGCCTGCCTTTCACATGGTGAGTGTCCCTGGAGCTCCTGGCTTTGTGGTTTTCTCAAGCCTAACCCTAGGCGTAACCCTAACCCAAGATTGAGCCAGAAATCGGGCACTGGGCTGTGCTGAGTTCCAAGAAGAATGAAGAAGTGGGAACAAGGTTATAACTGTATCGTGCACAACTTGGCCTGCCTTTCACATGGTGACTATCCCTGGAGCTCCTGGCTTTGTGGTTTTCTCAAGCCTAACCTTAGGCGTAACCCTGACCCTAACCCTAACCCTAGATTGAGCCAGAAAAGTGGCATTTGGCTGTGGAGGATTCCAAGAAGAATGAAGAAGTGGGAGCAAGGTTTTGGCTGTGCTGCGATAAGCTTGGCCTGCCTTTCGCATGGTGAGTGTCCCTGGAGCTCCTGGCTTTGTGGTTTTCTCAAGCCTAACCCTAGGCGTAACCCTAACCGTAGATTGATCCGGAAATCGGGCATTTGGCTGTGGCGGGTTCCAAGAAGAATGAAGCAGTGGGAGCAAGGTTTTAACTGTATCGTGCCCAACTTGGCCTGCCTTTCGCATGGTGAGTGTCCCTGGAGCTCCTGGCTTTGTGGTTTTCTCAACCCTAACCCTAGGCTTAACCCTAACCCTAGATTCATCCGGAAATCGGCCATTTGGCTGTGACAAGTTCCAAGAAGAATGAAGAAGTGGGAGCAAGGTTTTGGCTATGCTGCGATAAGCTTGGCCTGCCTTTCGCATGGTGAGTGTCCCTGGAGCTCCTGGCTTTGTGGTTTTCTCAACCCTAACCCAAGGCGTAACGCTAACCCTAACCCTAACCCCAGATTGAGCCAGAAATCTGGCATTTGGCTGTGGAGGATTCCAAGAAGAACGAAGAAGTGGGAGCAAGGTTTTGGCTGTGCTGCGATAAGCTTGGCCTGCCTTTCGCATGGTGAGTGTCCCTGGAGCTCCTGGCTTTGTGGTTTTCTCAAGCCTAACCCTAGGCGTAACCCTAACCCTAGATTGAGCCAGAAAAATGCGTTTGGCTGTGGCGGGTTCCAAGAAGAATGAAGCAGTGGGAGCAAGGTTTTAACTGTATCGTGCCCAACTTGTCCTGCCTTTCACATGGTGAGTGTCCCTTGAGCTCCTGGCTTTGTGGTTTTCTCAAGCCTAACCCTAGGCGTAACCCTAACCCTAGCCCTAACCCTAGATTGACCCAGAAATCTGGCATTGGGCTGTGCTGAGTTCCAAGAAGAATGAAGAAGTGGGAGCAAGGTTTTAACTGTATCGTGCTCAACTTGGCCTGCCTTTCGAATGGTGAGTGTCCCTGGAGCTCCTGGCTTTGTGGATTTTTCAAACCCTAACATTAGGTGTAACCATAACCATAACCCTAGTTTGAGTCAGAAATCGGGCATTGGGAGGCAACGAGTTCCAAGCAGAAAGAAGTAGAGGGAGCAGGGTTTTAACTGTATCGTGCTCAACTTGTCCTGCCTTTCACATGGTGAGTATCCCTGGAGCTCCTGGCTTTGTGGTTTTCTCAAGCCTAACCCTAGGCGTAAGCCAAACCCTAGATTGATCTGGAAATCGGGCACTGGGCTGTGGCGAGTTCCAAGAAGAATTAAGAAGTGGGAGCAAGGTTTTAACTGTATCGTGCTCTACTTGGTCTGCCTTTCACATGCTGAGTATCCCTGGAACTCCTGGCTTTGTGGTTTTCTCAAGCCTAAGCCTGGGCGTAACCCTAACCCTAACCCTAACCCTAGACTGAGCCAGAAATCTGGCATTTGGCTGTGGAGGATTCCAAGAAGAATGAAGCAGTGGGAGCAAGGTTTTGGCTGTGCTGCGATAAGCATGGCCTGCCTTTCGCATGGTGAGTATCCCTGGAGCTCCTGGCTTTGTGGATTTCTCAATCCTAAACGAAGGCGTAACACTGACCCTAACCCTTACCTAGTTTGAGCCAGAAATCAGGCATAGGGCTGTGGCGAGTTCCAAGAAGAATGAAGAAGTGGGAGCAAGGTTTTAACTGTATCGTGCCCAACTTGGCCTGCCTTTCACATGGTGAGTGTCCCTTGAGCTCCTGGCTTTGTGGTTTTCTCAAGCCTAACCCTAGGCGTAACCCTAACCCTACATTGAGCCAGAAATCGGGCACTGGGCTGTGCTGTGTTCCAAGAAGAATGAAGAAGTGGGAGCAAGGTTATAACTGTATCGTGCTCATCTTGGTCGGCCTTTCGCATGGTGAGTATCCCTGGAGCTCCTGGCTTTGTGGATTTCTCAATCCTAAACGAAGGCGTAACCCTGACCCTAACCCTAACCCTAGTTTGAGCCAGAAATCAGGCATTGGGCTGTGGCGAGTTCCAAGAAGAATGAAGAAGTGGGAGCAAGGTTTTAACTGTATCGTGCCCAACTTGGCCTGCCTTTCACATGGTGAGTGTCCCTGGAGCTCCTGGCTTTGTGGTTTTCTCAACCCTAACCCTAGGCGTAACCCTAACCCTAACCCTAACCCCAGATTGAGCCAGAAATCGGCCATTTGGCTGTGGAGGATTCCAAGAAGAACGAAGAAGTGGGAGCAAGGTTTTGGCTGTGCTGCGATAAGCTTGGCCTGCCTTTCGCATGGTGAGTGTCCCTGGAGCTCCTGACTTTGTGGTTTTCTCAAGCCTAACCCTAGGCGTAACCCTTACCCTAGATTGAGCTAGAAAAATGCGTTTGGCTGTGGCGGGTTCCAAGAAGAATGAAGCAGTGGGAGCAAGGTTTTAACTGTATCGTGCCCAACTTGGCCTGCCTTTCACATGGTGAGTGTCCCTGGAGCTCCTGGCTTTGTGGTTTTCTCAAGCCTAACCCTAGGCGTAACTGCAACCATAACCATAGTTTGAGTCAGAAATGGGGCATTGGGCGGTGGCGAGTTCCAAGCAGAAAGAAGAAGTGGGAGCAAGGTTTTAACTGTATCGTGCTCTACTTGGCCTGCCTTTCGAATGGTGAGTGTCCCTGGAGCTCCTGGCTTTGTGGTTTTCTCAAGCCTAACCCTAGGCGTAACCCTAATACTAGACTGAGCTAGAAAGTTGGCGTTTGGCTGTGGCAGGTTCCAAGAAGAACGAAGCAGAGGGAGCAAGGTTTTAACTGTATCGTGCCCAACGTGGCCTGCTTTTCGCATGGTGAGAGTCCCTGGAGCTCCTGGCTTTGTGGTTTTCTCAAGCCTAACCCTAGGCGTAACCCTAACCCTAACGCTAACCCCAAATTGAGCCAGAAATCTGGCATTTGGCTGTGGAGGATTCCAAGAAGAACAAAGAAGTGGGAGCAAGGTTTTGGCTGTGCTGCGATAAGCTTGGTCTGCCTTTCGCATGGTGAGTGTCCCTGGAGCTCCTGGCTTTGTGGTTTTCTCAAGCCTAACCCTAGGCGTAACCCTAACCCTAGATTGAGCTAGAAAAATGCGTTTGGCTGTGGCGGGTTCCAAGAAGAATGAAGCAGTGGGAGCAAGGTTTTAACTGTATCGTGCCCAACTTGGCCTGCCTTTCGCATGGTGAGTGTCCCTGGAGCTCCTGGCTTTGTGGTTTTCTCAACCCTAACCCTAGGCTTAACCCTAACCCTAGATTCATCCGGAAATCGGCCATTTGGCTGTGGCAAGTTCCAAGAAGAATGAAGAAGTGGGAGCAAGGTTTTGGCTATGCTGCGATAAGCTTGGCCTGCCTTTCACATGGTGAGTATCCCTGGAGCTCCTGGCTTTGTGGTTTTCTCAAACCCTAACACTAGGTGTTACTGTAACCATAACCATAGTTTGTGTCACAAATTGGGCATTGGGCGGCGGCAGGTTCCAAGCAGAAAGAAGAAGTGGGAGCAAGGTTTTAACTGTATCGTGCTCTACTTGGCCTGCCTTTCACATGGTGAGTGTCCCTGGAGCTCCTGGCTTTGTGGTTTTCTCAAGCCTAACCCGGGGCGTAACCCTAACCCTAACCCTAAACCTAACCCTAGACTGAGCCAGAAATCTGGCATTTGGCTGTGGAGGATTCCAAGAAGAATGAAGCAGTGGGAGAAAGGTTTTGGCTGTGCTGCGATAAGCTTGGCCTGCCTTTTGCATGGTGAGTATCCCTGGAGCTCCTGGCTTTGTGGATTTCTCAATCCTAAACGAAGGCGTAACACTGACCCTAACCCTTACCCTAGTTTGAGCCAGAAATCAGGCATAGGGCTGTGGCGAGTTCCAAGAAGAATGAAGAAGTGGGAGCAAGGTTTTAACTGTATCGTGCTCAACATGGCCTGCCTTTCACATGGTGAGTGTCCCTGGAGCTCCTGGCTTTGTGGTTTTCTCAAGCCTAACCCTAGGCGTAACCCTAACCCAAGATTGAGCCAGAAATCGGGCACTGGGCTGTGCTGAGTTCCAAGAAGAATGAAGAAGTGGGAACAAGGTTATAACTGTATCGTGCACAACTTGGCCTGCCTTTCACATGGTGACTATCCCTGGAGCTCCTGGCTTTGTGGTTTTCTCAAGCCTAACCTTAGGCGTAACCCTGACCCTAACCCTAACCCTAGATTGAGCCAGAAATGTGGCATTTGGCTGTGGAGGATTCCAAGAAGAATGAAGAAGTGGGAGCAAGGTTTTGGCTGTGCTGCGATAAGCTTGGCCTGCCTTTCGCATGGTGAGTGTCCCTGGAGCTCCTGGCTTTGTGGTTTTCTCAAGCCTAACCCTAGGCATAACCCTAACCCTAGATTGAGCCAGAAATCGGGCACTGGGGTGTGCTGAGTTCCAAGCCGAATGAAGATGTGGGAGCAAGGTTTTGGCTGTGCTGCGGTAAGCTTGGCCTGCCTTTCGCATGGTGAGTATCCCTGGAGCTCCTGGCTTTGTGGTTTTCTCAAGCCTAACCCTAGGCGTAACCCTAACCCTAACCCTAACCCCAGATTGAGCCAGAAATCGGCCATTTGGCTGTGGAGGATTCCAAGAAGAATGAAGCAGTGGGAGCAAGGTTTTGGCTGTGCTGCGGTAAGCTTGGCCTGCCTTTCGAATGGTGAGTGTCCCTGGAGCTCCTGGCTTTGTGGATTTCTCAAACCCTAACATTAGGTGTAACCATAACCATAAACCTAGTTTGAGTCAGAAATCGGGCATTGGGCGGGAACGAGTTCCAAGAAGAAAGAAGTAGAGGGAGCAAGGTTTTAACTGTATCGTGCTCAACTCGGTCTGCCTTTCGCATGGTGAGTGTCCCTGGAGCTCCTGGCTTTGTGGTTTTCTCAAGCCTAACCCTAGGCGTAGCCCTAACCCTACATTGAGCCAGAAATCGGGCACTGGGCTGTGCTGTGTTCCAAGAAGAATGAAGAAGTGGGAACAAGGTTATAACTGTATCGTGCTCATCTTGGTCTGCCTTTCGCATGGTGAGTATCCCTGGAGCTCCTGGCTTTGTGGATTTCTCAATCCTAAACGAAGGCGTAACCCTGACCCTAGGCGTAACCCTAGTTTGAGCCAGAAATCAGGCATTGGGCTGTGGCGAGTTCCAAGAAGAATGAAGAAGTGGGACCAAGGTTTTAACTGTATCGTTCTCATCTTGGTCTGCCTTTCGCATGGTGAGTATCCCTGGAGCTCCTGGCTTTGTGGATTTCTCAATCCTAAACGAAGGCGTAACCCTGACCCTAACCCTAACCCTAGTTTGAGCCAGAAATCAGGCATTGGGCCGTGGCGAGTTCCAAGAAGAATGAAGAAGTGGGAGCAAGGTTTTAACTGTATCGTGCCCAACTTGGCCTGCCTTTCACATGGTGAGTGTCCCTGGAGCTCCTGGCTTTGTGGTTTTCTCAAGCCTAACCCTAGGCGTAACCCTAACCCTACATTGAGCCAGAAATCGGGCACTGGGCTGTGCTGTGTTCCAAGAAGAATGAAGAAGTGGGAGCAAGGTTATAACTGTATCGTGCCCATCTTGGTCGGCCTTTCGCATGGTGAGTATCCCTGGAGCTCCTGGCTTTGTGGATTTCTCAATCCTAAACGAAGGCGCAACCCTGACCCTAGGCGTAACCCTAGTTAGAGCCAGAAATCAGGCATTGGGCTGTGGCGAGTTCCAAGAAGAATGAAGAAGTGGGAGCAAGGTTTTAACTGTATCGTGCCCAACTTGGCCTGCCTTTCACATGGTGAGTGTCCCTGGAGCTCCTGGCTTTGTGGTTTTCTCAACCCTAACCCTAGGCGTAACCCTAACCCTAACCCTAACCCCAGATTGAGCCAGAAATCTGGCATTTGGCTGTGGAGGATTCCAAGAAGAACGAAGAAGTGGGAGCAAGGTTTTGGCTGTGCTGCGATAAGCTTGGCCTGCCTTTCGCATGGTGAGTGTCCCTGGAGCTCCTGACTTTGTGGTTTTCTCAAGCCTAACCCTAGGCGTAACCCTAACCCTAGATTGAGCTAGAAAAATGCGTTTGGCTGTGGCGGGTTCCAAGAAGAATGAAGCAGTGGGAGCAAGGTTTTAACTGTATCGTGCCCAACTTGGCCTGCCTTTCACATGGTGAGTGTCCCTGGAGCTCCTGGCTTTGTGGTTTTCTCAAGCCTAAACCTAGGCGTAACTGCAACCATAACCATAGTTTGAGTCAGAAATGGGGCATTGGGCGGTGGCGAGTTCCAAGCAGAAAGAAGAAGTGGGAGCAAGGTTTTAACTGTATCGTGCTCTACTTGGCCTGCCTTTCGAATGGTGAGTGTCCCTGGAGCTCCTGGCTTTGTGGTTTTCTCAAGCCTAACCCTAGGCGTAACCCTAATACTAGACTGAGCTAGAAAGTTGGCGTTTGGCTGTGGCAGGTTCCAAGAAGAACGAAGCAGAGGGAGCAAGGTTTTAACTGTATCGTGCCCAACGTGGCCTGCTTTTCGCATGGTGAGAGTCCGTGGAGCTCCTGGCTTTGTGGTTTTCTCAAGCCTAACCCTAGGCGTAACCCTAACCCTAACGCTAACCCCAAATTGAGCCAGAAATCTGGCATTTGGCTGTGGAGGATTCCAAGAAGAACGAAGAAGTGGGAGCAAGGTTTTGGCTGAGCTGCGATAAGCTTGGTCTGCCTTTCGCATGGTGAGTGTCCCTGGAGCTCCTGGCTTTGTGGTTTTCTCAAGCCTAACCCTAGGCGTAACCCTAACCCTAGATTGAGCTAGAAAAATGCGTTTGGCTGTGGCAGGTTCCAAGAAGAATGAAGCAGTGGGAGCAAGGTTTTAACTGTATCGTGCCCAACTTGGCCTGCCTTTCGCATGGTGAGTGTCCCTGGAGCTCCTGGCTTTGTGGTTTTCTCAACCCTAACCCTAGGCTTAACCCTAACCCTAGATTCATCCGGAAATCGGCCATTTGGCTGTGGCAAGTTCCAAGAAGAATGAAGAAGTGGGAGCAAGGTTTTGGCTATGCTGCGATAAGCTTGGCCTGCCTTTCACATGGTGAGTATCCCTGGAGCTCCTGGCTTTGTGGTTTTCTCAAACCCTAACACTAGGTGTTACTGTAACCATAACCATAGTTTGTGTCACAAATTGGGCATTGGGCGGCGGCAGGTTCCAAGCAGAAAGAAGAAGTGGGAGCAAGGTTTTAACTGTATCGTGCTCTACTTGGCCTGCCTTTCACATGGTGAGTGTCCCTGGAGCTCCTGGCTTTGTGGTTTTCTCAAGCCTAACCCGGGGCGTAACCCTAACCCTAACCCTAAACCTAACCCTAGACTGAGCCAGAAATCTGGCATTTGGCTGTGGAGGATTCCAAGAAGAATGAAGCAGTGGGAGAAAGGTTTTGGCTGTGCTGCGATAAGCTTGGCCTGCCTTTCGCATGGTGAGTATCCCTGGAGCTCCTGGCTTTGTGGATTTCTCAATCCTAAACGAAGGCGTAACACTGACCCTAACCCTTACCCTAGTTTGAGCCAGAAATCAGGCATAGGGCTGTGGCGAGTTCCAAGAAGAATGAAGAAGTGGGAGCAAGGTTTTAACTGTATCGTGCTCAACATGGCCTGCCTTTCACATGGTGAGTGTCCCTGGAGCTCCTGGCTTTGTGGTTTTCTCAAGCCTAACCCTAGGCGTAACCCTAACCCAAGATTGAGCCAGAAATCGGGCACTGGGCTGTGCTGAGTTCCAAGAAGAATGAAGAAGTGGGAACAAGGTTATAACTGTATCGTGCACAACTTGGCCTGCCTTTCACATGGTGACTATCCCTGGAGCTCCTGGCTTTGTGGTTTTCTCAAGCCTAACCTTAGGCGTAACCCTGACCCTAACCCTAACCCTAGATTGAGCCAGAAATGTGGCATTTGGCTGTGGAGGATTCCAAGAAGAATGAAGAAGTGGGAGCAAGGTTTTGGCTGTGCTGCGATAAGCTTGGCCTGCCTTTCGCATGGTGAGTGTCCCTGGAGCTCCTGGCTTTGTGGTTTTCTCAAGCCTAACCCTAGGCATAACCCTAACCCTAGATTGAGCCAGAAATCGGGCACTGGGGTGTGCTGAGTTCCAAGCCGAATGAAGATGTGGGAGCAAGGTTTTGGCTGTGCTGCGGTAAGCTTGGCCTGCCTTTCGCATGGTGAGTATCCCTGGAGCTCCTGGCTTTGTGGTTTTCTCAAGCCTAACCCTAGGCGTAACCCTAACCCTAACCCTAACCCCAGATTGAGCCAGAAATCGGCCATTTGGCTGTGGAGGATTCCAAGAAGAATGAAGCAGTGGGAGCAAGGTTTTGGCTGTGCTGCGGTAAGCTTGGCCTGCCTTTCGAATGGTGAGTGTCCCTGGAGCTCCTGGCTTTGTGGTTTTCTCAAGCCTAACCCTAGGCGTAACCCTAACCCTAGATTGATCCGGAAATCGGGCATTTGGCTGTGGCAAGTTCCAAGAAGAATGAAGAAGTGGGAGAAAGGTTTTGGCTGTGCTGCGGTAAGCTTGGCCTGCCTTTCGCATGGTGAGTGTCCCTGGAGCTCCTGGCTTTGTGGATTTCTCAAGCCTAACATCAGGTGTAACCATAACCATAACCCTAGTTTGAGTCAGAAATCGGGCATTGGGCGGCAACGAGTTCCAAGAAGAAAGAAGTAGAGGGAGCAGGGTTTTAACTGTATCGTGCTCAACTTGGCCTGCCTTTCGCATGGTGAGTATCCCTGGAGCTCCTGGCTTTGTGGTTTTCTCAAGCCTAACCCTAGGCGTAACCCTAACCCAAGATTGAGCCAGAAATCGGGCACTGGGCTGTGCTGTGTTCCAAGAAGAATGAAGAAGTGGGAACAAGGTTTTAACTGTATCGTGCTCAACTTGGCCTGCCTTTCGCATGGTGAGTGTCCCTGGAGCTCCTGGCTTTGTGGTTTTCTCAAGCCTAACCCTAGGCGTAACCCTAACCCTAGACTGAGCTAGAAAGTTGGCGCATGGCTGTGGCGGGTTGCAAGAAGAATGAAGCAGTGGGAGCAAGGTTATAACTGTATCGTGCTCAACTTGGCCTGCCTTTCACATGGTGAGTGTCCCTGGAGCTCCTGGCTTTGTCGTTTTCTCAAGCCTAACCCTAGGCGTAACCCTAACCGTAGATTGATCCGGAAATTGGGCATTTGGCTGTGGCGAGTTCCAAGAAGAATGAAGAAGTGGGAGCAAGGTTTTGGCTGTGCTGCGATAAGCTTGGCCTGCCTTTCACATGGTGAGTGTCCCTGGAGCTCCTGGCTTTGTGGTTTTCTCAAGCCTAACCCTAGGCGTAACCCTAACCCAAGATTGAGCCAGAAATCGGGCACTGGGCTGTGCTGAGTTCCAAGAAGAATGAAGAAGTGGGAACAAGGTTATAACTGTATCGTGCACAACTTGGCCTGCCTTTCACATGGTGACTATCCTTGGAGCTTCTGCCTTTGTGGTTTTCTCAAGCCTAACCTTAGGCGTAACCCTGACCCTAACCCTAACCCTAGATTGAGCCAGAAAAGTGGCATTTGGCTGTGGAGGATTCCAAGAAGAATGAAGAAGTGGGAGCAAGGTTTTGGCTGTGCTGCGATGAGCTTGGCCTGCCTTTCGCATGGTGAGTGTCCCTGGAGCTCCTGGCTTTGTGGTTTTCTCAAGCCTAACCCTAGGCATAACCCTAACCCTAGATTGAGCCAGAAATCGGGCACTGGGGTGTGCTGAGTTCCAAGCCGAATGAAGATGTGGGAGCAAGGTTTTGGCTGTGCTGCGGTAAGCTTGGCCTGCCTTTCGCATGGTGAGTATCCCTGGAGCTCCTGGCTTTGTGGTTTTCTCAAGCCTAACCCTAGGCGTAACCCTAACCCTAACCCTAACCCTAACCCCAGATTGAGCCAGAAATCGGCCATTTGGCTGTGGAGGATTCCAAGAAGAATGAAGCAGTGGGAGCAAGGTTTTGTCTGTGCTGCGGTAAGCTTGGCCTGCCTTTCGAATGGTGAGTGTCCCTGGAGCTCCTGGCTTTGTGGATTTCTCAAACCCTAACATTAGGTGTAACCATAACCATAAACCTAGTTTGAGTCAGAAATCGGGCATTGGGCGGGAACGAGTTCCAAGAAGAAAGAAGTAGAGGAAGCAAGGTTTTAACTGTATCGTGCTCAACTCGGTCTGCCTTTCGCATGGTGAGTGTCCCTGGAGCTCCTGGCTTTGTGGTTTTCTCAAGCCTAACCCTAGGCGTAGCCCTAACCCTACATTGAGCCAGAAATCGGGCACTGGGCTGTGCTGTGTTCCAAGAAGAATGAAGAAGTGGGAACAAGGTTATAACTGTATCGTGCTCATCTTGGTCTGCCTTTCGCATGGTGAGTATCCCTGGAGCTCCTGGCTTTGTGGATTTCTCAATCCTAAACGAAGGCGTAACCCTGACCCTAGGCGTAACCCTAGTTTGAGCCAGAAATCAGGCATTGGGCTGTGGCGAGTTCCAAGAAGAATGAAGAAGTGGGACCAAGGTTTTAACTGTATCGTGCTCATCTTGGTCTGCCTTTCGCATGGTGAGTATCCCTGGAGCTCCTGGCTTTGTGGATTTCTCAATCCTAAACGAAGGCGTAACCCTGACCCTAACCCTAACCCTAGTTTGAGCCAGAAATCAGGCATTGGGCCGTGGCGAGTTCCAAGAAGAATGAAGAAGTGGGAGCAAGGTTTTAACTGTATCGTGCCCAACTTGGCCTGCCTTTCACATGGTGAGTGTCCCTGGAGCTCCTGGCTTTGTGGTTTTCTCAACCCTAACCCTAGGCGTAACCCTAACCCTAACCCTAACCCCAGATTGAGCCAGAAATCTGGCATTTGGCTGTGGAGGATTCCAAGAAGAACGAAGAATTGGGAGCAAGGTTTTGGCTGTGCTGCGATAAGCTTGGCCTGCCTTTCGCATGGTGAGTGTCCCTGGAGCTCCTGGCTTTGTGGTTTTCTCAAGCCTAACCCTAGGCGTAACCCTTACCCTAGATTGAGCTAGAAAAATGCGTTTGGCTGTGGCGGGTTCCAAGAAGAATGAAGCAGTGGGAGCAAGGTTTTAACTGTATCGTGCCCAACTTGGCCTGCCTTTCACATGGTGAGTGTCCCTGGAGCTCCTGGCTTTGTGGTTTTCTCAAGCCTAACCCTAGGCGTAACTGCAACCATAACCATAGTTTGAGTCAGAAATGGGGCATTGGGCGGTGGCGAGTTCCAAGCAGAAAGAAGAAGTGGGAGCAAGGTTTTAACTGTATCGTGCTCTACTTGGTCTGCCTATCACATGGTGAGTGTCCCTGGAGCTCCTGGCTTTGTGGTTTTCTCAAGCCTAACCCTAGGCGTAACCCTAATACTAGACTGAGCTAGAAAGTTGGCGTTTGGCTGTGGCAGGTTCCAAGAAGAACGAAGCAGAGGGAGCAAGGTTTTAACTGTATCGTGCCCAACTTGGCCTGCCTTTCGCATGGTGAGAGTCCCTGGAGCTCCTGGCTTTGTGGTTTTCTCAAGCCTAACCCTAGGCGTAACCCTAACCCTAACCCTAACCCCAAATTGAGCCAGAAATGTGGCATTTGGCTGTGGAGGATTCCAAGAAGAACGAAGAAGTGGGAGCAAGGTTTTGGCTGTGCTGCGATAAGCTTGGCCTGCCTTTCGCATGGTGAGTGTCCCTGGAGCTCCTGGCTTTGTGGTTTTCTCAAGCCTAACCCTAGGCGTAACCCTAACCCTAGATTGATCCGGAAATCGGGCATTTGGCTGTGGCAAGTTCCAAGAAGAATGAAGAAGTGGGAGAAAGGTTTTGGCTGTGCTGCAGTAAGCTTGGCCTGCCTTTCGCATGGTGAGTGTCCCTGGAGCTCCTGGCTTTGTGGATTTCTCAAGCCTAACATCAGGTGTAACCATAACCATAACCCTAGTTTGAGTCAGAAATGGGGCATTGGGCGGCGGCGAGTTCCAAGAAGAAAGAAGTAGAGTGAGCAGGGTTTTAACTGTATCGTGCTCAACTTGGCCTGCCTTTCGCATGGTGAGTATCCCTGGAGCTCCTGGCTTTGTGGTTTTCTCAAGCCTAACCCTAGGCGTAACCCTAACCCAAGATTGAGCCAGAAATCGGGCACTGGGCTGTGCTGTGTTCCAAGAAGAATGAAGAAGTGGGAGCAAGGTTTTAACTGTATCGTGCTCAACTTGGCCTGCCTTTCGCATGGTGAGTGTCCCTGGAGCTCCTGGCTTTGTGGTTTTCTCAAGCCTAACCCTAGGCGTAACCCTAACCCTAGACTGAGCTAGAAAGTTGGCGCATGGCTGTGGCGGGTTGCAAGAAGAATGAAGCAGTGGGAGCAAGGTTTTAACTGTATTGTGCTCAACTTGGCCTGCCTTTCACATGGTGAGTGTCCCTGGAGCTCCTGGCTTTGTCGATTTCTCAAGCCTAACCCTAGGCGTAACCCTAACCGTAGATTGATCCGGAAATTGGGCATTTGGCTGTGGCGAGTTCCAAGAAGAATGAAGAAGTGGGAGCAAGGTTTTGGCTGTGCTGCGATAAGCTTGGCCTGCCTTTCACATGGTGAGTGTCCCTGGAGCTCCTGGCTTTGTGGTTTTCTCAAGCCTAACCCTAGGCGTAACCCTAACCCAAGATTGATCCAGAAATCGGGCACTGGGCTGTGCTGAGTTCCAAGAAGAATGAAGAAGTGGGAACAAGGTTATAACTGTATCGTGCACAACTTGGCCTGCCTTTCACATGGTGACTATCCTTGGAGCTCCTGGCTTTGTGGTTTTCTCAAGCCTAACCTTAGGCGTAACCCTGACCCTAACCCTAACCCTAGATTGAGCCAGAAAAGTGGCATTTGGCTGTGGAGGATTCCAAGAAGAATGAAGAAGTGGGAGCAAGGTTTTGGCTGTGCTGCGATAAGCTTGGCCTGCCTTTCACATGGTGAGTGTCCCTGGAGCTCCTGGCTTTGTGGTTTTCTCAAGCCTAACCCTAGGCATAACCCTAACCCAAGATTGAGCCAGAAATCGGGCACTGGGCTGTGCTGTGTTCCAAGAAGAATGAAGAAGTGGGAACAAGGTTATAACTGTATCGTGCTCATCTTGGTCTGCCTTTCGCATGGTGAGTGTCCCTGGAGCTCCTGGCTTTGTGGTTTTCTCAACCCTAACCCTAGGCTTAACCCTAACCCTAGATTCATCCGGAAATCGGCCATTTGGCTGTGGCAAGTTCCAAGAAGAATGAAGAAGTGGGAGCAAGGTTTTGGCTATGCTGCGATAAGCTTGGCCTGCCTTTCACATGGTGAGTATCCCTGGAGCTCCTGGCTTTGTGGTTTTCTCAAACCCTAACACTAGGTGTTACTGTAACCATAACCATAGTTTGTGTCACAAATTGGGCATTGGGCGGCGGCAGGTTCCAAGCAGAAAGAAGAAGTGGGAGCAAGGTTTTAACTGTATCGTGCTCTACTTGGCCTGCCTTTCACATGGTGAGTGTCCCTGGAGCTCCTGGCTTTGTGGTTTTCGCAAGCCTAACCCTAGGCGTAACCCTAACCCAAACCCTAACCCCAGATTGAGCCAGAAATCTGGCATTTGGCTGTGGAGGTTTCCAAGAAGAACGAAGAAGTGGGAGCAAGGTTTTGGCTGTGCTGCGATAAGCTTGGCCTGCCTTTCGCATGGTGAGTGTCCCTGGAGCTCCTGGCTTTGTGGTTTTCTCAAGCCTCTCCCTAGGCGTAACCCTAACCCTAGATTGAGCTAGAAAAATGCGTTTGGCTGTGGCGGGTTCCAAGAAGAATGAAGCAGTGGGAGCAAGGTTTTAACTGTATCGTGCCCAACTTGGCCTGCTTTTCACATGGTGAGTGTCCCTGGAGCTCCTGGCTTTGTGGTTTTCTCAAGCCTAACCCTAGGCGTAACTGCAACCATAACCATAGTTTGAGTCAGAAATGGGGCATTGGGCGGTGGCGAGTTCCAAGCAGAAAGAAGAAGTGGGAGCAAGGTTTTAACTGTATCGTGCTCTACTTGGTCTGCCTATCACATGGTGAGTGTCCCTGGAGCTCCTGGCTTTGTGGTTTTCTCAAGCCTAACCCTAGGCGTAACCCTAATACTAGACTGAGCTAGAAAGTTGGCGTTTGGCTGTGGCAGGTTCCAAGAAGAACGAAGCAGAGGGAGCAAGGTTTTAACTGTATCGTGCCCAACTTGGCCTGCCTTTCGCATGGTGAGTGTCCCTGGAGCTCCTGGCTTTGTGGTTTTCTCAAGCCTAACCCTAGGCGTAACCCTAACCCTAACCCCAAATTGAGCCAGAAATCTGGCATTTGGCTGTGGAGGATTCCAAGAAGAACGAAGAAGTGGGAGCAAGGTTTTGGCTGTGCTGCGATAAGCTTGGCCTGCCTTTCGCATGGTGAGTGTCCCTGGAGCTCCTGGCTTTGTGGTTTTCTCAAGCCTAACCCTAGGCGTAACCCTAACCCTAGATTGAGCCAGAAAAATGCGTTTGGCTGTGGCGGGTTCCAAGAAGAATGAAGCAGTGGGAGCAAGGTTTTAACTGTATCGTGCCCAACTTGGCCTGCCTTTCACATGGTGAGTGTCCCTTGAGCTCCTGGCTTTGTGGTTTTCTCAAGCCTAAACCTAGGCGTAACCCTAACCCTAGCCCTAACCCTAGATTGACCCAGAAATCAGGCATTGGGCTGTGCTGAGTTCCAAGAAGAATGAAGAAGTGGGAGCAAGGTTTTAACTATATCGTGCTCAACTTGGCCTGCCTTTCGCATGGTGAGTGTCCCTGGAGCTCCTGGCTTTGTGGATTTTTCAAACCCTAACATTAGGTGTAACCATAACCATAACCCTAGTTTGAGTCAGAAATCGGGCATTGGGAGGCAACGAGTTCCAAGCAGAAAGAAGTAGAGGGAGCAGGGTTTTAACTGTATCGTGCTCAACTTGTCCTGCCTTTCACATGGTGAGTATCCCTGGAGCTCCTGGCTTTGTGGTTTTCTCAAGCCTAACCCTAGGCGTAACCCAAACCCTAGATTGATCTGGAAATCGGGCACTGGGCTGTGGCGAGTTCCAAGAAGAATTAAGAAGTGGGAGCAAGGTTTTAACTGTATCGTGCTCTACTTGGTCTGCCTTTCACATGCTGAGTATCCCTGGAGCTCCTGGCTTTGTGGTTTTCTCAAGCCTAACCCTGGGCGTAACCCTAACCCTAACCCTAACCCTAACGCTAGACTGAGCCAGAAATCTGGCATTTGGCTGTGGAGGATTCCAAGAAGAATGAAGCAGTGGGAGCAAGGTTTTAACTGTATCGTGCTCAACTTGGTCTGCCTTTCGCATGGTGAGTATCCCTGGAGCTCCTGGCTTTGTGGATTTCTCAATCCTAAACGAAGGCGTAACCCTGACCCTAGGCGTAACCCTAGTTTGAGCCAGAAATCAGGCATTGGGCTGTGGCGAGTTCCAAGAAGAATGAAGAAGTGGGACCAAGGTTTTAACTGTATCGTGCTCATCTTGGTCTGCCTTTCGCATGGTGAGTATCCCTGGAGCTCCTGGCTTTGTGGATTTCTCAATCCTAAACGAAGGCGTAACCCTGACCCTAGGCGTAACCCTAGTTTGAGCCAGAAATCAGGCATTGGGCTGTGGCGAGTTCCAAGAAGAATGAAGAAGTGGGACCAAGGTTTTAACTGTATCGTGCTCATCTTGGTCTGCCTTTCGCATGGTGAGTATCCCTGGAGCTCCTGGCTTTGTGGATTTCTCAATCCTAAACGAAGGCGTAACCCTGACCCTAACCCTAACCCTTGTTTGAGCCAGAAATCAGGCATTGGGCTGTGGCGAGTTCCAAGAAGAATGAAGAAGTGGGAGCAAGGTTTTAACTGTATCGTGCCCAACTTGGCCTGCCTTTCACATGGTGAGTGTCCCTGGAGCTCCTGGCTTTGTGGTTTTCTCAACCCTAACCCTAGGCGTAACCCTAACCCTAACCCTAACCCCAGATTGAGCCAGAAATCTGGCATTTGGCTGTGGAGGTTTCCAAGAAGAACGAAGAAGTGGGAGCAAGGTTTTGGCTGTGCTGCGATAAGCTTGGCCTGCCTTTCGCATGGTGAGTGTCCCTGGAGCTCCTGGCTTTGTGGTTTTCTCAAGCCTCTCCCTAGGCGTAACCCTAACCCTAGATTGAGCTAGAAAAATGCGTTTGGCTGTGGCGGGTTCCAAGAAGAATGAAGCAGTGGGAGCAAGGTTTTAACTGTATCGTGCCCAACTTGGCCTGCTTTTCACATGGTGAGTGTCCCTGGAGCTCCTGGCTTTGTGGTTTTCTCAAGCCTAACCCTAGGCGTAATTGCAACCATAACCATAGTTTGAGTCAGAAATGGGGCATTGGGCGGTGGCGAGTTCCAAGCAGAAAGAAGAAGTGGGAGCAAGGTTTTAACTGTATCGTGCTCTACTTGGTCTGCCTATCACATGGTGAGTGTCCCTGGAGCTCCTGGCTTTGTGGTTTTCTCAAGCCTAACCCTAGGCGTAACCCTAATACTAGACTGAGCTAGAAAGTTGGCGTTTGGCTGTGGCAGGTTCCAAGAAGAACGAAGCAGAGGGAGCAAGGTTTTAACTGTATCGTGCCCAACTTGGCCTGCCTTTCGCATGGTGAGTGTCCCTGGAGCTCCTGGCTTTGTGGTTTTCTCAAGCCTAACCCTAGGCGTAACCCTAACCCTAACCCCAAATTGAGCCAGAAATCTGGCATTTGGCTGTGGAGGATTCCAAGAAGAACGAAGAAGTGGGAGCAAGGTTTTGGCTGTGCTGCGATAAGCTTGGCCTGCCTTTCGCATGGTGAGTGTCCCTGGAGCTCCTGGCTTTGTGGTTTTCTCAAGCCTAACCCTAGGCGTAACCCTAACCCTAGATTGAGCCAGAAAAATGCGTTTGGCTGTGGCGGGTTCCAAGAAGAATGAAGCAGTGGGAGCAAGGTTTTAACTGTATCGTGCCCAACTTGGCCTGCCTTTCACATGGTGAGTGTCCCTTGAGCTCCTGGCTTTGTGGTTTTCTCAAGCCTAAACCTAGGCGTAACCCTAACCCTAGCCCTAACCCTAGATTGACCCAGAAATCAGGCATTGGGCTGTGCTGAGTTCCAAGAAGAATGAAGAAGTGGGAGCAAGGTTTTAACTATATCGTGCTCAACTTGGCCTGCCTTTCGCATGGTGAGTGTCCCTGGAGCTCCTGGCTTTGTGGATTTTTCAAACCCTAACATTAGGTGTAACCATAACCATAACCCTAGTTTGAGTCAGAAATCGGGCATTGGGAGGCAACGAGTTCCAAGCAGAAAGAAGTAGAGGGAGCAGGGTTTTAACTGTATCGTGCTCAACTTGTCCTGCCTTTCACATGGTGAGTATCCCTGGAGCTCCTGGCTTTGTGGTTTTCTCAAGCCTAACCCTAGGCGTAACCCAAACCCTAGATTGATCTGGAAATCGGGCACTGGGCTGTGGCGAGTTCCAAGAAGAATTAAGAAGTGGGAGCAAGGTTTTAACTGTATCGTGCTCTACTTGGTCTGCCTTTCACATGCTGAGTATCCCTGGAGCTCCTGGCTTTGTGGTTTTCTCAAGCCTAACCCTGGGCGTAACCCTAACCCTAACCCTAACCCTAACCCTAGACTGAGCCAGAAATCTGGCATTTGGCTGTGGAGGATTCCAAGAAGAATGAAGCAGTGGGAGCAAGGTTTTAACTGTATCGTGCTCAACTTGGTCTGCCTTTCGCATGGTGAGTATCCCTGGAGCTCCTGGCTTTGTGGATTTCTCAATCCTAAACGAAGGCGTAACCCTGACCCTAGGCGTAACCCTAGTTTGAGCCAGAAATCAGGCATTGGGCTGTGGCGAGTTCCAAGAAGAATGAAGAAGTGGGACCAAGGTTTTAACTGTATCGTGCTCATCTTGGTCTGCCTTTCGCATGGTGAGTATCCCTGGAGCTCCTGGCTTTGTGGATTTCTCAATCCTAAACGAAGGCGTAACCCTGACCCTAGGCGTAACCCTAGTTTGAGCCAGAAATCAGGCATTGGGCTGTGGCGAGTTCCAAGAAGAATGAAGAAGTGGGACCAAGGTTTTAACTGTATCGTGCTCATCTTGGTCTGCCTTTCGCATGGTGAGTATCCCTGGAGCTCCTGGCTTTGTGGATTTCTCAATCCTAAACGAAGGCGTAACCCTGACCCTAACCCTAACCCTTGTTTGAGCCAGAAATCAGGCATTGGGCTGTGGCGAGTTCCAAGAAGAATGAAGAAGTGGGAGCAAGGTTTTAACTGTATCGTGCCCAACTTGGCCTGCCTTTCACATGGTGAGTGTCCCTGGAGCTCCTGGCTTTGTGGTTTTCTCAAGCCTAACCCTAGGCGTAACCCTAACCCTAACCCTAACCCCAGATTGAGCCAGAAATCTGGCATTTGGCTGTGGAGGATTCCAAGAAGAACGAAGAATTGGGAGCAAGGTTTTGGCTGTGCTGCGATAAGCTTGGCCTGCCTTTTGCATGGTGAGTGTCCCTGGAGCTCCTGGCTTTGTGGTTTTCTCAAGCCTAACCCTAGGCGTAACCCTAACCCTAGATTGAGCTAGAAAAATGCGTTTGGCTGTGGTGGGTTCCAAGAAGAATGAAGCAGTGGGAGCAAGGTTTTAACTGTATCGTGCTCAACTTGGCCTGCCTTTCACATGGTGAGTGTCCCTGGAGCTCCTGGCTTTGTGGTTTTCGCAAGCCTAACCCTAGGCGTAACTGCAACCATAACCATAGTTTGAGTCAGAAATGGGGCATTGGGCGGTGGCGAGTTCCAAGCAGAAAGAAGAAGTGGGAGCAAGGTTTTAACTGTATCGTGCTCTACTTGGTCTGCCTATCACATGGTGAGTGTCCCTGGAGCTCCTGGCTTTGTGGTTTTCTCAAGCCTAACCCTAGGCGTAACCCTAATACTAGACTGAGCTAGAAAGTTGGCGTTTGGCTGTGGCAGGTTCCAAGAAGAACGAAGCAGAGGGAGCAAGGTTTTAACTGTATCGTGCCCAACTTGGCCTGCCTTTCGCATGGTGAGAGTCCCTGGAGCTCCTGGCTTTGTGGTTTTCTCAAGCCTAACCCTAGGCGTAACCCTAACCCTAACCCTAACCCCAAATTGAGCCAGAAATGTGGCATTTGGCTGTGGAGGATTCCAAGAAGAACGAAGAAGTGGGAGCAAGGTTTTGGCTGTGCTGCGATAAGCTTGGCCTGCCTTTCGCATGGTGAGTGTCCCTGGAGCTCCTGGCTTTGTGGTTTTCTCAAGCCTAACCCTAGGCGTAACCCTAACCCTAGATTGATCCGGAAATCGGGCATTTGGCTGTGGCAAGTTCCAAGAAGAATGAAGAAGTGGGAGAAAGGTTTTGGCTGTGCTGCGGTAAGCTTGGCCTGCCTTTCGCATGGTGAGTGTCCCTGGAGCTCCTGGCTTTGTGGATTCCTCAAGCCTAACATCAGGTGTAACCATAACCATAACCCTAGTTTGAGTCAGAAATGGGGCATTGGGCGGCGGCGAGTTCCAAGAAGAAAGAAGTAGAGGGAGCAGGGTTTTAACTGTATCGTGCTCAACTTGGCCTGCCTTTCGCATGGTGAGTATCCCTGGAGCTCCTGGCTTTGTGGTTTTCTCAAGCCTAACCCTAGGCGTAACCCTAACCCAAGATTGAGCCAGAAATCGGGCACTGGGCTGTGCTGTGTTCCAAGAAGAATGAAGAAGTGGGAGCAAGGTTTTAACTGTATCGTGCTCAACTTGGCCTGCCTTTCGCATGGTGAGTGTCCCTGGAGCTCCTGGCTTTGTGGTTTTCTCAAGCCTAACCCTAGGCGTAACCCTAACCCTAGACTGAGCTAGAAAGTTGGCGCATGGCTGTGGCGGGTTGCAAGAAGAATGAAGCAGTGGGAGCAAGGTTTTAACTGTATTGTGCTCAACTTGGCCTGCCTTTCACATGGTGAGTGTCCCTGGAGCTCCTGGCTTTGTCGTTTTCTCAAGCCTAACCCTAGGCGTAACCCTAACCGTAGATTGATCCGGAATTTGGGCATTTGGCTGTGGCGAGTTCCAAGAAGAATGAAGAAGTGGGAGCAAGGTTTTGGCTGTGCTGCGATAAGCTTGGCCTGCCTTTCACATGGTGAGTGTCCCTGGAGCTCCTGGCTTTGTGGTTTTCTCAAGCCTAACCCTAGGCGTAACCCTAACCCAAGATTGAGCCAGAAATCGGGCACTGGGCTGTGCTGAGTTCCAAGAAGAATGAAGAAGTGGGAACAAGGTTATAACTGTATCGTGCACAACTTGGCCTGCCTTTCACATGGTGACTATCCTTGGAGCTCCTGGCTTTGTGGTTTTCTCAAGCCTAACCTTTGGCGTAACCCTGACCCTAACCCTAACCCTAGATTGAGCCAGAAAAGTGGCATTTGGCTGTGGAGGATTCCAAGAAGAATGAAGAAGTGGGAGCAAGGTTTTGGCTGTGCTGCGATAAGCTTGGCCTGCCTTTCGCATGGTGAGTGTCCCTGGAGCTCCTGGCTTTGTGGTTTTCTCAAGCCTAACCCTAGGCATAACCCTAACCCAAGATTGAGCCAGAAATCGGGCACTGGGCTGTGCTGTGTTCCAAGAAGAATGAAGCAGTGGGAGCAAGGTTTTAACTGTATCGTGCCCAACTTGGCCTGCCTTTCGCATGGTGAGTGTCCCTGGAGCTCCTGGCTTTGTGGTTTTCTCAACCCTAACCCTAGGCTTAACCCTAACCCTAGATTCATCCGGAAATCGGCCATTTGGCTGTGGCAAGTTCCAAGAAGAATGAAGAAGTGGGAGCAAGGTTTTGGCTATGCTGCGATAAGCTTGGCCTGCCTTTCACATGGTGAGTATCCCTGGATCTCCTGGCTTTGTGGTTTTCTCAAACCCTAACACTAGGTGTTACTGTAACCATAACCATAGTTTGTGTCACAAATTGGGCATTGGGCAGCGGCAGGTTCCAAGCAGAAAGAAGAAGTGGGAGCAAGGTTTTAACTGTATCGTGCTCAACTTGGCCTGCCTTTCACATGGTGAGTGTCCCTGGAGCTCCTGGCTTTGTGGTTTTCGCAAGCCTAACCCTAGGCGTAACCCTAACCCAAACCCTAACCCCAGATTGAGCCAGAAATCTGGCATTTGGCTGTGGAGGTTTCCAAGAAGAACGAAGAAGTGGGAGCAAGGTTTTGTCTGTGCTGCGATAAGCTTGGCCTGCCTTTCGCATGGTGAGTGTCCCTGGAGCTCCTGGCTTTGTGGTTTTCTCAAGCCTCTCCCTAGGCGTAACCCTAACCCTAGATTGAGCTAGAAAAATGCGTTTGGCTGTGGCGGGTTCCAAGAAGAATGAAGCAGTGGGAGCAAGGTTTTAACTGTATCGTGCCCAACTTGGCCTGCCTTTCACATGGTGAGTGTCCCTGGAGCTCCTGGCTTTGTGGTTTTCTCAAGCCTAACCCTAGGCGTAACTGCAACCATAACCATAGTTTGAGTCAGAAATGGGGCATTGGGCGGTGGCGAGTTCCAAGCAGAAAGAAGAAGTGGGAGCAAGGTTTTAACTGTATCGTGCTCTACTTGGTCTGCCTATCACATGGTGAGTGTCCCTGGAGCTCCTGGCTTTGTGGTTTTCTCAAGCCTAACCCTAGGCGTAACCCTAATACTAGACTGAGCTAGAAAGTTGGCGTTTGGCTGTGGCAGGTTCCAAGAAGAACGAAGCAGAGGGAGCAAGGTTTTAACTGTATCGTGCCCAACTTTGCCTGCCTTTCGCATGGTGAGTGTCCCTGGAGCTCCTGGCTTTGTGGTTTTCTCAAGCCTAACCCTAGGCGTAACCCTAACCCTAACCCCAAATTGAGCCAGAAATCTGGCATTTGGCTGTGGAGGATTCCAAGAAGAACGAAGAAGTGGGAGCAAGGTTTTGGCTGTGCTGCGATAAGCTTGGCCTGCCTTTCGCATGGTGAGTGTCCCTGGAGCTCCTGGCTTTGTGGTTTTCTCAAGCCTAACCCTAGGCGTAACCCTAACCCTAGATTGAGCCAGAAAAATGCGTTTGGCTGTGGCGGGTTCCAAGAAGAATGAAGCAGTGGGAGCAAGGTTTTAACTGTATCGTGCCCAACTTGGCCTGCCTTTCACATGGTGAGTGTCCCTTGAGCTCCTGGCTTTGTGGTTTTCTCAAGCCTAACCCTAGGCGTAACCCTAACCCTAGCCCTAACCCTAGATTGACCCAGAAATCAGGCATTGGGCTGTGCTGAGTTCCAAGAAGAATGAAGAAGTGGGAGCAAGGTTTTAACTGTATCGTGCTCAACTTGGCCTGCCTTTCGCATGGTGAGTATCCCTGGAGCTCCTGGCTTTGTGGATTTTTCAAACCCTAACATTAGGTGTAACCATAACCATAACCCTAGTTTGAGTCAGAAATCGGGCATTGGGAGGCAACGAGTTCCAAGCAGAAAGAAGTAGAGGGAGCAGGGTTTTAACTGTATCGTGCTCAACTTGTCCTGCCTTTCACATGGTGAGTATCCCTGGAGCTCCTGGCTTTGTGGTTTTCTCAAGCCTAACCCTAGGCGTAACCCAAACCCTAGATTGATCTGGAAATCGGGCACTGGGCTGTGGCGAGTTCCAAGAAGAATTAAGAAGTGGGAGCAAGGTTTTAACTGTATCGTGCTCTACTTGGTCTGCCTTTCACATGCTGAGTATCCCTGGAGCTCCTGGCTTTGTGGTTTTCTCAAGCCTAACCCTGGGCGTAACCCTAACCCTAACCCTAACCCTAACCCTAGACTGAGCCAGAAATCTGGCATTTGGCTGTGGAGGATTCCAAGAAGAATGAAGCAGTGGGAGCAAGGTTTTAACTGTATCGTGCTCAACTTGGTCTGCCTTTCGCATGGTGAGTATCCCTGGAGCTCCTGGCTTTGTGGATTTCTCAATCCTAAACGAAGGCGTAACCCTGACCCTAGGCGTAACCCTAGTTTGAGCCAGAAATCAGGCATTGGGCTGTGGCGAGTTCCAAGAAGAATGAAGAAGTGGGACCAAGGTTTTAACTGTATCGTGCTCATCTTGGTCTGCCTTTCGCATGGTGAGTATCCCTGGAGCTCCTGGCTTTGTGGATTTCTCAATCCTAAACGAAGGCGTAACCCTGACCCTAGGCGTAACCCTAGTTTGAGCCAGAAATCAGGCATTGGGCTGTGGCGAGTTCCAAGAAGAATGAAGAAGTGGGACCAAGGTTTTAACTGTATCGTGCTCATCTTGGTCTGCCTTTCGCATGGTGAGTATCCCTGGAGCTCCTGGCTTTGTGGATTTCTCAATCCTAAACGAAGGCGTAACCCTGACCCTAACCCTAACCCTAGTTTGAGCCAGAAATCAGGCATTGGGCCGTGGCGAGTTCCAAGAAGAATGAAGAAGTGGGAGCAAGGTTTTAACTGTATCGTGCCCAACTTGGCCTGCCTTTCACATGGTGAGTGTCCCTGGAGCTCCTGGCTTTGTGGTTTTCTCAACCCTAACCCTAGGCGTAACCCTAACCCTAACCCTAACCCCAGATTGAGCCAGAAATCTGGCATTTGGCTGTGGAGGATACCAAGAAGAACGAAGAATTGGGAGCAAGGTTTTGGCTGTGCTGCGATAAGCTTGGCCTGCCTTTCGCATGGTGAGTGTCCCTGGAGCTCCTGGCTTTGTGGTTTTCTCAAGCCTAACCCTAGGCGTAACCCTAACCCCAGATTGAGCTAGAAAAATGCGTTTGGCTGTGGCGGGTTCCAAGAAGAATGAAGCAGTGGGAGCAAGGTTTT
This sequence comes from Cyanocitta stelleri, assembly GCA_026167965.1. Classification (NCBI taxonomy): domain Eukaryota; kingdom Metazoa; phylum Chordata; class Aves; order Passeriformes; family Corvidae; genus Cyanocitta; species Cyanocitta stelleri. The sequence goes on from JANXIP010000035.1 coordinate 501,272, forward strand.
AACTGTATCGTGCCCAACTTGGCCTGCCTTTCACATGGTGAGTGTCCCTGGAGCTCCTGGCTTTGTGGTTTTCTCAAGCCTAACCCTAGGCGTAACTGCAACCATAACCATAGTTTGAGTCAGAAATGGGGCATTGGGCGGTGGCGAGTTCCAAGCAGAAAGAAGAAGTGGGAGCAAGGTTTAAACTGTATCGTGCTCTACTTGGTCTGCCTATCACATGGTGAGTGTCCCTGGAGCTCCTGGCTTTGTGGTTTTCTCAAGCCTAACCCTAGGCGTAACCCTAATACTAGACTGAGCTAGAAAGTTGGCGTTTGGCTGTGGCAGGTTCCAAGAAGAACGAAGCAGAGGGAGCAAGGTTTTAACTGTATCGTGCCCAACTTTGCCTGCCTTTCGCATGGTGAGAGTCCCTGGAGCTCCTGGCTTTGTGGTTTTCTCAAGCCAAACCCTAGGCGTAACCCTAACCCTAGATTGATCCGGAAATCGGGCATTTGGCTGTGGCAAGTTCCAAGAAGAATGAAGAAGTGGGAGAAAGGTTTTGGCTGTGCTGCGGTAAGCTTGGCCTGCCTTTCGCATGGTGAGTGTCCCTGGAGCTCCTGGCTTTGTGGATTTCTCAAGCCTAAGATCAGGTGTAACCATAACCATAACCCTAGTTTGAGTCAGAAATGGGGCATTGGGCGGCGGCGAGTTCCAAGAAGAAAGAAGTAGAGGGAGCAGGGTTTTAACTGTATCGTGCTCAACTTGGCCTGCCTTTCGCATGGTGAGTATCCCTGGAGCTCCTGGCTTTGTGGTTTTCTCAAGCCTAACCCTAGGCGTAACCCTAACCCAAGATTGAGCCAGAAATCAGGCACTGGGCTGTGCTGTGTTCCAAGAAGAATGAAGAAGTTGGAGCAAGGTTTTAACTGTATCGTGCTCAACTTGGCCTGCCTTTCGCATGGTGAGTGTCCCTGGAGCTCCTGGCTTTGTGGTTTTCTCAAGCCTAACCCTAGGCGTAACCCTAACCCTAGACTGAGCTAGAAAGTTGGCGCATGGCTGTGGCGGGTTGCAAGAAGAATGAAGCAGTGGGAGCAAGGTTTTAACTGTATTGTGCCCAACTTGGCCTGCCTTTCACATGGTGAGTGTCCCTGGAGCTCCTGGCTTTGTGGTTTTCTCAAGCCTAACCCTAGGCCTAACTGCAACCATAACCATAGTTTGAGTCAGAAATGGGGCATTGGGCGGTGGCGAGTTCCAAGCAGAAAGAAGAAGTGGGAGCAAGGTTTTAACTGTATCGTGCTCTACTTGGTCTGCCTATCACATGGTGAGTGTCCCTGGAGCTCCTGGCTTTGTGGTTTTCTCAAGCCTAACCCTAGGCGTAACCCTAATACTAGACTGAGCTAGAAAGTTGGCGTTTGGCTGTGGCAGGTTCCAAGAAGAACGAAGCAGAGGGAGCAAGGTTTTAACTGTATCGTGCCCAACTTGGCCTGCCTTTCGCATGGTGAGAGTCCCTGGAGCTCCTGGCTTTGTGGTTTTCTCAAGCCTAACCCTAGGCGTAACCCTAACCCTAACCCTAACCCCAAATTGAGCCAGAAATCTGGCATTTGGCTGTGGAGGATTCCAAGAAGAACGAAGAAGTGGGAGCAAGGTTTTGGCTGTGCTGCGATAAGCTTGGCCTGCCTTTCGCATGGTGAGTGTCCCTGGAGCTCCTGGCTTTGTGGTTTTCTCAAGCCTAACCCTAGGCGTAACCCTAACCCTAGATTGAGCCAGAAAAATGCGTTTGGCTGTGGCGGGTTCCAAGAAGAATGAAGCAGTGGGAGCAAGGTTTTAACTGTATCGTGCCCAACTTGGCCTGCCTTTCACATGGTGAGTGTCCCTTGAGCTCCTGGCTTTGTGGTTTTCTCAAGCCTAACCCTAGGCGTAACCCTAACCCTAGCCCTAACCCTAGATTGACCCAGAAATCAGGCATTGGGCTTTGCTGAGTTCCAAGAAGAATGAAGAAGTGGGAGCAAGGTTTTAACTGTATCGTGCTCAACTTGGCCTGCCTTTCGCATGGTGAGTGTCCCTGGAGCTCCTGGCTTTGTGGATTTTTCAAACCCTAACATTAGGTGTAACCATAACCATAACCCTAGTTTGAGTCAGAAATCGGGCATTGGGAGGCAACGAGTTCCAAGCAGAAAGAAGTAGAGGGAGCAGGGTTTTAACTGTATCGTGCTCAACTTGTCCTGCCTTTCACATGGTGAGTATCCCTGGAGCTCCTGGCTTTGTGGTTTTCTCAAGCCTAACCCTAGGCGTAACCCAAACCCTAGATTGATCTGGAAATCGGGCACTGGGCTGTGGCGAGTTCCAAGAAGAATTAAGAAGTGGGAGCAAGGTTTTAACTGTATCGTGCTCTACTTGGTCTGCCTTTCACATGCTGAGTATCCCTGGAGCTCCTGGCTTTGTGGTTTTCTCAAGCCTAACCCTGGGCGTAACCCTAACCCTAACCCTAACCCTAACCCTAGACTGAGCCAGAAATCTGGCATTTGGCTGTGGAGGATTCCAAGAAGAATGAAGCAGTGGGAGCAAGGTTTTAACTGTATCGTGCTCAACTTGGTCTGCCTTTCGCATGGTGAGTATCCCTGGAGCTCCTGGCTTTGTGGATTTCTCAATCCTAAACGAAGGCGTAACACTGACCCTAACCCTTACCCTAGTTTGAGCCAGAAATCAGGCATAGGGCTGTGGCAAGTTCCAAGAAGAATGAAGAAGTGGGAGCAAGGTTTTAACTGTATCGTGCCCAACTTGGCCTGCCTTTCACATGGTGAGTGTCCCTTGAGCTCCTGGCTTTGTGGTTTTCTCAAGCCTAACCCTAGGCGTAACCCTAACCCTACATTGAGCCAGAAATCGGGCACTGGGCTGTGCTGTGTTCCAAGAAGAATGAAGAAGTGGGAACAAGGTTATAACTGTATCGTGCTCATCTTGGTCTGCCTTTCGCATGGTGAGTATCCCTGGAGCTCCTGGCTTTGTGGATTTCTCAATCCTAAACGAAGGCGTAACCCTGACCCTAGGCGTAACCCTAGTTTGAGCCAGAAATCAGGCATTGGGCTGTGGCGAGTTCCAAGAAGAATGAAGAAGTGGGAGCAAGGTTTTAACTGTATCGTGCCCAACTTGGCCTGCCTTTCACATGGTGAGTGTCCCTTGAGCTCCTGGCTTTGTGGTTTTCTCAACCCTAACCCTAGGCGTAACCCTAACCCTAACCCTAACCCCAGATTGAGCCAGAAATCTGGCATTTGGCTGTGGAGGATTCCAAGAAGAACGAAGAAGTGGGAGCAAGGTTTTGGCTGTGCTGCGATAAGCTTGGCCTGCCTTTCGCATGGTGAGTGTCCCTGGAGCTCCTGGCTTTGTGGTTTTCTCAAGCCTAACCCTAGGCGTAACCCTAACCCTAGATTGAGCTAGAAAAATGCGTTTGGCTGTGGCGGGTTCCAAGAAGAATGAAGCAGTGGGAGCAAGGTTTTAACTGTATCGTGCCCAACTTGGCCTGCCTTTCACATGGTGAGTGTCCCTGGAGCTCCTGGCTTTGTGGTTTTCTCAAGCCTAACCCTAGGCGTAACTGCAACCATAACCATAGTTTGAGTCAGAAATGGGGCATTGGGCGGTGGCGAGTTCCAAGCATAAAGAAGAAGTGGGAGCAAGGTTTTAACTGTATCGTGCTCTACTTGGCCTGCCTTTCGAATGGTGAGTGTCCCTGGAGCTCCTGGCTTTGTGGTTTTCTCAAGCCTAACCCTAGGCGTAACCCTAATACTAGACTGAGCTAGAAAGTTGGCGTTTGGCTGTGGCAGGTTCCAAGAAGAACGAAGCAGAGGGAGCAAGGTTTTAACTGTATCGTGCTCTACTTGGCCTGCCTTTCGCATGGTGAGAGTCCCTGGAGCTCCTGGCTTTGTGGTTTTCTCAAGCCTAACCCTAGGCGTAACCCTAACCCTAACGCTAACCCCAAATTGAGCCAGAAATCTGGCATTTGGCTGTGGAGGATTCCAAGAAGAACGAAGAAGTGGGAGCAAGGTTTTGGCTGTGCTGCGATAAGCTTGGTCTGCCTTTCGCATGGTGAGTGTCCCTGGAGCTCCTGGCTTTGTGGTTTTCTCAAGCCTAACCCTAGGCGTAACCCTAACCCTAGATTGATCCGGAAATCGGGAGTTTGGCTGTGGCGGGTTCCAAGAAGAATGAAGATGTGGGAGCAAGGTTTTAACTGTATCGTGCCCAACTTGGCCTGCCTTTCGCATGGTGAGTGTCCCTGGAGCTCCTGGCTTTGTGGTTTTCTCAACCCTAACCCTAGGCTTAACCCTAACCCTAGATTCATCCGGAAATCGGCCATTTGGCTGTGGCAAGTTCCAAGAAGAATGAAGAAGTGGGAGCAAGGTTTTGGCTATGCTGCGATAAGCTTGGCCTGCCTTTCACATGGTGAGTATCCCTGGAGCTCCTGGCTTTGTGGTTTTCTCAAACCCTAACACTAGGTGTTACTGTAACCATAACCATAGTTTGTGTCACAAATTGGGCATTGGGCGGCGGCAGGTTCCAAGCAGAAAGAAGAAGTGGGAGCAAGGTTTTAACTGTATCGTGCTCTACTTGGTCTGCCTTTCACATGCTGAGTGTCCCTGGAGCTCCTGGCTTTGTGGTTTTCGCAAGCCTAACCCAAGGCGTAACCCTAACCCTAGCCCTAATCCTAGATTGACCCAGAAATCAGGCATTGGGCTGTGCTGAGTTCCAAGAAGAATGAAGAAGTGGGAGCAAGGTTTTAACTGTATCGTGCTCAACTTGGCCTGCCTTTCGCGTGGTGAGTGTCCCTGGAGCTCCTGGCTTTGTGGATTTTTCAAAACCTAACATTAGGTGTAACCATAACCATAACCCTAGTCTGAGTCAGAAATCGGGCATTGGGAGGCAACGAGTTCCAAGCAGAAAGAAGTAGAGGGAGCAGGGTTTTAACTGTATCGTGCTCAACTTGGCCTGCCTTTCACATGGTGAGTATCCCTGGAGCTCCTGGCTTTGTGGTTTTCTCAAGCCTAACCCTAGGCGTAACCCAAACCCTAGATTGATCTGGAAATCGGGCACTGGGCTGTGGCGAGTTCCAAGAAGAATTAAGAAGTGGGAGCAAGGTTTTAACTGTATCGTGCTCATCTTGGTCTGCCTTTCACATGCTGAGTATCCCTGGAGCTCCTGGCTTTGTGGTTTTCTCAAGCCTAAGCCTGGGCGTAACCCTAACCCTAACCCTAACCCTAGACTGAGCCAGAAATCTGGCATTTGGCTGTGGAGGATTCCAAGAAGAATGAAGCAGTGGGAGCAAGGTTTTGGCTGTGCTGCGATAAGCTTGGCCTGCCTTTCGCATGGTGAGTATCCCTGGAGCTCCTGGCTTTGTGGATTTCTCAATCCTAAACGAAGGCGTAACACTGACCCTAACCCTTACCCTAGTTTGAGCCAGAAATCAGGCATAGGGCTGTGGCGAGTTCCAAGAAGAATGAAGAAGTGGGAGCAAGGTTTTAACTGTATCGAGCACAACTTGGCCTGCCTTTCACATGGTGACTATCCCTGGAGCTCCTGGCTTTGTGGTTTTCTCAAGCCTAACCTTAGGTGTAACCCTGACCCTAACCCTTACCCTAGATTGAGCCAGAAATGTGGCATTTGGCTGTGGAGGATTCCAAGAAGAATGAAGAAGAGGGAGCAAGGTTTTGGCTGTGCTGCGATAAGCTTGGCCTGCCTTTCGCATGGTGAGTGTCCCTGGAGCTCCTGGCTTTGTGGTTTTCTCAAGCCTAACCCTAGGCATAACCCTAACCCTAGATTGAGCCAGAAATCGGGCACTGGGGTGTGCTGAGTTCCAAGCCGAATGAAGATGTGGGAGCAAGGTTTTGGCTGTGCTGCGGTAAGCTTGGCCTGCCTTTCGCATGGTGAGTATCCCTGGAGCTCCTGGCTTTGTGGTTTTCTCAAGCCTAACCCTAGGCGTAACCCTAACCCTAACCCGAACCCCAGATTGAGCCAGAAATCGGCCATTTGGCTGTGGAGGATTCCAAGAAGAATGAAGCAGTGGGAGCAAGGTTTTGGCTGTGCTGCGGTAAGCTTGGCCTGCCTTTCGAATGGTGAGTGTCCCTGGAGCTCCTGGCTTTGTGGATTTCTCAAACCCTAACATTAGGTGTAACCATAACCATAAACCTAGTTTGAGTCAGAAAACGGGCATTGGGCGGGAACGAGTTCCAAGAAGAAAGAAGTAGAGGGAGCAAGGTTTTAACTGTATCGTGCTCAACTCGGTCTGCCTTTCGCATGGTGAGTGTCCCTGGAGCTCCTGGCTTTGTGGTTTTCTCAAGCCTAACCCTAGGCGTAGCCCTAACCCTACATTGAGCCAGAAATCGGGCACTGGGCTGTGCTGTGTTCCAAGAAGAATGAAGAAGTGGGAACAAGGTTATAACTGTACCGTGCTCATCTTGGTCTGCCTTTCGCATGGTGAGTATCCCTGGAGCTCCTGGCTTTGTGGATTTCTCAATCCTAAACGAAGGCGTAACCCTGACCCTAACCCTAACCCTAGTTTGAGCCAGAAATCAGGCATTGGGCTGTGGCGAGTTCCAAGAAGAATGAAGAAGTGGGAGCAAGGTTTTAACTGTATCGTGCTCAACTTGGCCTGCCTTTCACATGGTGAGTGTCCCTGGAGCTCCTGGCTTTGTGGTTTTCTCAACCCTAACCCTAGGCGTAACCCTAACCCTAACCCTAACCCCAGATTTAGCCAGAAATCTGGCATTTGGCTGTGGAGGATTCCAAGAAGAACGAAGAAGTGGGAGCAAGGTTTTGGCTGTGCTGCGATAAGCTTGGCCTGCCTTTCGCATGGTGAGTGTCCCTGGAGCTCCTGGCTTTGTGGTTTTCTCAAGCCTAACCCTAGGCGTAACCCTAACCCTAGATTGAGCTAGAAAAATGCGTTTGGCTGTGGCGGGTTCCAAGAAGAATGAAGCAGTGGGAGCAAGGTTTTAACTGTATCGTGCCCAACTTGGCCTGCCTTTCACATGGTGAGTGTCCCTGGAGCTCCTGGCTTTGTGGTTTTCTCAAGCCTAACCCTAGGCGTAACTGCAACCATAACCATAGTTTGAGTCAGAAATGGGGCATTGGGCGGTGGCGAGTTCCAAGCAGAAAGAAGAAGTGGGAGCAAGGTTTTAACTCTATCGTGCTCTACTTGGTCTGCCTATCACATGGTGAGTGTCCCTGGAGCTCCTGGCTTTGTGGTTTTCTCAGCCTAACCCTAGGCGTAACCCTAATACTAGACTGAGCTAGAAAGTTGGCGTTTGGCTGTGGCAGGTTCCAAGAAGAACGAAGCAGAGGGAGCAAGGTTTTAACTGTATCGTGCCCAACTTGGCCTGCCTTTCGCATGGTGAGAGTCCCTGGAGCTCCTGGCTTTGTGGTTTTCTCAAGCCTAACCCTAGGCGTAACCCTAACCCTAACCCTAACCCCAAATTGAGCCAGAAATGTGGCATTTGGCTGTGGAGGATTCCAAGAAGAACGAAGAAGTGGGAGCAAGGTTTTGGCTGTGCTGTGATAAGCATGGCCTGCCTTTTGAATGGTGAGTGTCCCTGGAGCTCCTGGCTTTGTGGTTTTCTCAAGCCTAACCCTAGGCGTAACCCTAACCCTAGATTGATCCGGAAATCGGGCATTTGGCTGTGGCAAGTTCCAAGAAGAATGAAGAAGTGGGAGCAAGGTTTTGGCTGTGCTGCGGTAAGCTTGGCCTGCCTTTCGCATGGTGAGTGTCCCTGGAGCTCCTGGCTTTGTGGTTTTCTCAAACCCTAACACTAGGTGTTACTGTAACCATAACCATAGTTTGTGTCACAAATTGGGCATTGGGCGGCGGCAGGTTCCAAGCAGAAAGAAGAAGTGGGAGCAAGGTTTTAACTGTATCGTGCTCATCTTGGTCTGCCTTTCGCATGGTGAGTATCCCTGGAGCTCCTGGCTTTGTGGATTTCTCAATCCTAAACGAAGGCGTAACCCTGACCCTAACCCTAACCCTAGTTTGAGCCAGAAATCAGGCATTGGGCTGTGGCGAGTTCCAAGAAGAATGAAGAAGTGGGAGCAAGGTTTTAACTGTATCGTGCTATACTTGGCCTGCCTTTCACATGGTGAGTGTCCCTGGAGCTCCTGGCTTTGTGGTTTTCTCAACCCTAACCCTAGGCGTAACCCTAACCCTAACCCTAACCCCAGATTGAGCCAGAAATCTGGCATTTGGCTGTGGAGGATTCCAAGAAGAACGAAGAAGTGGGAGCAAGGTTTTGGCTGTGCTGCGATAAGCTTGGCCTGCCTTTCGCATGGTGAGTGTCCCTGGAGCTCCTGGCTTTGTGGTTTTCTCAAGCCTAACCCTAGGGGTAACCCTAACCCAAGATTGAGCTAGAAAAATGCGTTTGGCTGTGGCGGGTTCCAAGAAGAATGAAGCAGTGGGAGCAAGGTTTTAACTGTATCGTGCCCAACTTGGCCTGCCTTTCACATGGTGAGTGTCCCTGGAGCTCCTGGCTTTGTGGTTTTCTCAAGCCTAACCCTAGGCGTAACTGCAACCATAACCATAGTTTGAGTCAGAAATGGGGCATTGGGCGGTGGCGAGTTCCAAGCAGAAAGAAGAAGTGGGAGCAAGGTTTTAACTGTATCGTGCTCTACTTGGTCTGCCTATCACATGGTGAGTGTCCCTGGAGCTCCTGGCTTTGTGGTTTTCTCAGCCTAACCCTAGGCGTAACCCTAATACTAGACTGAGCTAGAAAGTTGGCGTTTGGCTGTGGCAGGTTCCAAGAAGAACGAAGCAGAGGGAGCAAGGTTTTAACTGTATCGTGCCCAACTTGGCCTGCCTTTCGCATGGTGAGAGTCCCTGGAGCTCCTGGCTTTGTGGTTTTCTCAAGCCTAACCCTAGGCGTAACCCTAACCCTAACCCTAACCCCAAATTGAGCCAGAAATGTGGCATTTGGCTGTGGAGGATTCCAAGAAGAACGAAGAAGTGGGAGCAAGGTTTTGGCTGAGCTGTGATAAGCATGGCCTGCCTTTCGCATGGTGAGTGTCCCTGGAGCTCCTGGCTTTGTGGTTTTCTCAAGCCTAACCCTAGGCGTAACCCTAACCCTAGATTGAGCTAGAAAAATGCGTTTGGCTGTGGCGGGTTCCAAGAAGAATGAAGCAGTGGGAGCAAGGTTTTAACTGTATCGTGCCCAACTTGGCCTGCCTTTCACATGGTGAGTGTCCCTGGAGCTCCTGGCTTTGTGGTTTTCTCAAGCCTAACCCTAGGCGTAACTGCAACCATAACCATAGTTTGAGTCAGAAATGGGGCATTGGGCGGTGGCGAGTTCCAAGCAGAAAGAAGAAGTGGGAGCAAGGTTTTAACTGTGTCGTGCTCTACTTGGTCTGCCTATCACATGGTGAGTGTCCCTGGAGCTCCTGGCTTTGTGGTTTTCTCAGCCTAACCCTAGGAGTAACCCTAATACTAGACTGAGCTAGAAAGTTGGCGTTTGGCTGTGGCAGGTTCCAAGAAGAACGAAGCAGAGGGAGCAAGGTTTTAACTCTATCGTGCCCAACTTGGCCTGCCTTTCGCATGGTGAGAGTCCCTGGAGCTCCTGGCTTTGTGGTTTTCTCAAGCCTAACCCTAGGCGTAACCCTAACCCTAACCCTAACCCCAAATTGAGCCAGAAATGTGGCATTTGGCTGTGGAGGATTCCAAGAAGAACGAAGAAGTGGGAGCAAGGTTTTGGCTGTGCTGCGGTAAGCTTGGCCTGCCTTTCGCATGGTGAGTGTCCCTGGAGCTCCTGGCTTTGTGGATTTCTCAAGCCTAACATCAGGTGTAACCATAACCATAACCCTAGTTTGAGTCAGAAATCGGGCATTGGGCGGCGGCGAGTTCCAAGAAGAAAGAAGTAGAGGGAGCAGGGTTTTAACTGTATCGTGCTCAACTTGGCCTGCCTTTCGCATGGTGAGTATCCCTGGAGCTCCTGGCTTTGTGGTTTTCTCAAGCCTAACCCTAGGCGTAACCCTAACCCTAGATTGAGCCAGAAATCGGGCACTGGGCTGTACTGTGTTCCAAGAAGAATGAAGAAGTGGGAACAAGGTTTTAACTGTATCGTGCTCAACTTGGCCTGCCTTTCGCATGGTGAGTGTCCCTGGAGCTCCTGGCTTTGTGGTTTTCTCAAGCCTAACCCTAGGCGTAACCCTAACCCTAGACTGAGCTAGAAAGTTGGCGCATGGCTGTGGCGGGTTGCAAGAAGAATGAAGCAGTGGGAGCAAGGTTTTAACTGTATCGTGCTCAACTTGGCCTGCCTTTCACATGGTGAGTGTCCCTGGAGCTCCTGGCTTTGTCGTTTTCTCAAGCCTAACCCTAGGCGTAACCCTAACCGTAGATTGATCCGGAAATTGGGCATTGGGCTGTGGCGAGTTCCAAGAAGAATGAAGAAGTGGGAGCAAGGTTTTGGCTGTGCTGCGATAAGCTTGGCCTGCCTTTCACATGGTGAGTGTCCCTGGAGCTCCTGGCTTTGTGGTTTTCTCAAGCCTAACCCTAGGCGTAACCCTAACCCAAGATTGAGCCAGAAATCGGGCACTGGGCTGTGCTGAGTTCCAAGAAGAATGAAGAAGTGGGAACAAGGTTATAACTGTATCGTGCACAACTTGGCCTGCCTTTCACATGGTGACTATCCCTGGAGCTCCTGGCTTTGTGGTTTTCTCAAGCCTAACCTTAGGCGTAACCCTGACCCTAACCCTAACCCTAGATTGAGCCAGAAAAGTGGCATTTGGCTGTGGAGGATTCCAAGAAGAATGAAGAAGTGGGAGCAAGGTTTTGGCTGTGCTGCGATAAGCTTGGCCTGCCTTTCGCATGGTGAGTGTCCCTGGAGCTCCTGGCTTTGTGGTTTTCTCAAGCCTAACCCTAGGCGTAACCCTAAACCAAGATTGAGCCAGAAATCGGGCACTGGGCTGTGCTGTGTTCCAAGAAGAATGAAGAAGTGGGAACAAGGTTATAACTGTATCGTGCTCATCTTGGTCTGCCTTTCGCATGGTGAGTATCCCAGGAGCTCCTGGCTTTGTGGTTTTCTCAAGCCTAACCCTAGGCGTAACCCTGACCCTAACCCTAACCCTAGATTGAGCCAGAAATGTGGCATTTGGCGGTGGAGGATTCCAAGAAGAATGAAGAAGTGGGAGCAAGGTTTTGGCTGTGCTGCGATAAGCTTGGCCTGCCTTTCGCATGGTGAGTGTCCCTGGAGCTCCTGGCTTTGTGGTTTTCTCAAGCCTAACCCTAGGCGTAACCCTAACCGTAGATTGATCCGGAAATCGGGCATTTGGCTGTGGCGGGTTCCAAGAAGAATGAAGCAGTGGGAGCAAGGTTTTAACTGTATCGTGCCCAACTTGGCCTGCCTTTCGCATGGTGAGTGTCCCTGGAGCTCCTGGCTTTGTGGTTTTCTCAACCCTAACCCTAGGCTTAACCCTAACCCTAGATTCATCCGGAAATCGGCCATTTGGCTGTGGCAAGTTCCAAGAAGAATGAAGAAGTGGGAGCAAGGTTTTGGCTATGCTGCGATAAGCTTGGCCTGCCTTTCACATGGTGAGTATCCCTGGAGCTCCTGGCTTTGTGGTTTTCTCAAACCCTAACACTAGGTGTTACTGTAACCATAACCATAGTTTGTGTCACAAATTGGGCATTGGGCGGCGGCAGGTTCCAAGCAGAAAGAAGAAGTGGGAGCAAGGTTTTAACTGTATCGTGCTCTACTTGGCCTGCCTTTCACATGGTGAGTGTCCCTGGAGCTCCTGGCTTTGTGGTTTTCGCAAGCCTAACCCTAGGCGTAACCCTAACCCTAGATTGAGCCAGAAATCGGGCACTGGGCTGTGCTGAGGTCCAAGCAGAACGAAGAAGTGGGAGCAAGGTTTTGGCTGTGCTGCGGTAATCTTGGCCTGCCTTTCACATGGTGAGTGTCCCTTGAGCTCCTGGCTTTGTGGTTTTCTCAAGCCTAACCCTCGGCGTAACCCTAACCCTAACCCTAACCCCAGATTGAGCCAGAAATCGGCCATTTGGCTGTGGAGGATTCCAAGAAGAATGAAGCAGAGGGAGCAAGGTTTTGGCTGTGCTGCGGTAAGCTTGGCCTGCCTTTCGAATGGTGAGTGTCCCTGGAGCTCCTGGCTTTGTGGATTTCTCAAACCCTAACATTAGGTGTAACCATAACCATAAACCTAGTTTGAGTCAGAAATCGGGCATTGGGCGGGAACGAGTTCCAAGAAGAAAGAAGTAGAGGGAGCAAGGTTTTAACTGTATCGTGCTCAACTCGGTCTGCCTTTCGCATGGTGAGTGTCCCTGGAGCTCCTGGCTTTGTGGTTTTCTCAAGCCTAACCCTAGGCGTAACCCTAACCCTACATTGAGCCAGAAATCGGGCACTGGGCTGTGCTGTGTTCCAAGAAGAATGAAGAAGTGGGAACAAGGTTATAACTGTATCGTGCTCATCTTGGTCTGCCTTTCGCATGGTGAGTATCCCTGGAGCTCCTGGCTTTGTGGATTTCTCAATCCTAAACGAAGGCGTAACCCTGACCCTAACCCTAACCCTAGTTTGAGCCAGAAATCAGGCATTGGGCTGTGGCGAGTTCCAAGAAGAATGAAGAAGTGGGAGCAAGGTTTTAACTGTATCGTGCCCAACTTGGCCTGCCTTTCACATGGTGAGTGTCCCTGGAGCTCCTGGCTTTGTGGTTTTCTCAACCCTAACCCTAGGCTTAACCCTAACCCTAGATTCATCCGGAAATCGGCCATTTGGCTGTGGCAAGTTCCAAGAAGAATGAAGAAGTGGGAGCAAGGTTTTGGCTATGCTGCGATAAGCTTGGCCTGCCTTTCACATGGTGAGTGTCCCTGGAGCTCCTGGCTTTGTGGTTTTCTCAAGCCTCTCCCTAGGCGTAACCCTAACCCTAGATTGAGCCAGAAAAATGCGTTTGGCTGTGGCGGGTTCCAAGAAGAATGAAGCAGTGGGAGCAAGGTTTTAACTGTATCGTGCCCAACTTGGCCTGCCTTTCACATGGTGAGTGTCCCTTGAGCTCCTGGCTTTGTGGTTTTCTCAAGCCTAACCCTAGGCGTAACCCTAACCCTAGCCCTAACCCTAGATTGACCCAGAAATCAGGCATTTGGCTGTGGAGGATTCCAAGAAGAACGAAGAAGTGGGAGCAAGGTTTTGGCTGTGCTGCGATAAGCTTGGCCTGCCTTTCGCATGGTGAGTGTCCCTGGAGCTCCTGGCTTTGTGGTTTTCTCAAGCCTCTCCCTAGGCGTAACCCTAACCCTAGATTGAGCTAGAAAAATGCGTTTGGCTGTGGCGGGTTCCAAGAAGAATGAAGCAGTGGGAGCAAGGTTTTAACTGTATCGTGCCCAACTTGGCCTGCCTTTCACATGGTGAGTGTCCCTGGAGCTCCTGGCTTTGTGGTTTTCTCAAGCCTAACCCTAGGCGTAACTGCAACCATAACCATAGTTTGAGTCAGAAATGGGGCATTGGGCGGTGGCGAGTTCCAAGCAGAAAGAAGAAGTGGGAGCAAGGTTTTAACTGTATCGTGCTCTACTTGGTCTGCCTATCACATGGTGAGTGTCCCTGGAGCTCCTGGCTTTGTGGTTTTCTCAAGCCTAACCCTAGGCGTAACCCTAATACTAGACTGTGCTAGAAAGTTGGCGTTTGGCTATGGCAGGTTCCAAGAAGAACGAAGCAGAAGGAGCAAGGTTTTAACTGTATCGTGCCCAACTTGGCCTACCTTTCGCATGGTGAGTGTCCCTGGAGCTCCTGGCTTTGTGGTTTTCTCAAGCCTAACCCTAGGCGTAACCCTAACCCTAACCCTAACCCTAGATTGAGCCAGAAATCTGGCATTTGGCTGTGGAGGATTCCAAGAAGAACGAAGAAGTGGGAGCAAGGTTTTGGCTGTGCTGCGATAAGCTTGGCCTGCCTTTCGCATGGTGAGTGTCCCTGGAGCTCCTGGCTTTGTGGTTTTCTCAAGCCTAACCCTAGGCGTAACCCTAACCCTAGATTGATCCGGAAATCGGGCATTTGGCTGTGGCAAGTTCCAAGAAGAATGAAGAAGTGGGAGAAAGGTTTTGGCTGTGCTGCGGTAAGCTTGGCCTGCCTTTCGCATGGTGAGTGTCCCTGGAGCTCCTGGCTTTGTGGATTTCTCAAGCCTAACATCAGGTGTAACCATAACCATAACCCTAGTTTGAGTCAGAAATCGGGCATTGGGCGGCAACGAGTTCCAAGAAGAAAGAAGTAGAGGGAGCAGGGTTTTAACTGTATCGTGCTCAACTTGGCCTGCCTTTCGCATGGTGAGTATCCCTGGAGCTCCTGGCTTTGTGGTTTTCTCATGCCTAACCCTAGGCGTAACCCTAACCCAAGATTGAGCCAGAAATCGGGCACTGGGCTGTGCTGTGTTCCAAGAAGAATGAAGAAGTGGGAACAAGGTTTTAACTGTATCGTGCTCAACTTGGCCTGCCTTTCGCATGGTGAGTGTCCCTGGAGCTCCTGGCTTTGTGGTTTTCTCAAGCCTAACCCTAGGCTTAACCCTAACCCTAGACTGAGCTAGAAAGTTGGCGCATGGCTGTGGCGGGCTGCAAGAAGAATGAAGCAGTGGGAGCAAGGTTTTAACTGTATCGTGCTCAACTTGGCCTGCCTTTCACATGGTGAGTGTCCCTGGAGCTCCTGGCTTTGTCGTTTTCTCAAGCCTAACCCTAGGCGTAACCCTAACCCTAGCCCTAATCCTAGATTGACCCAGAAATCAGGCATTGGGCTGTGCTGAGTTCCAAGAAGAATGAAGAAGTGGGAGTAAGGTTTTAACTGTATCGTGCACAACTTGGCCTGCCTTTCGCATGGTGAGTGTCCCTGGAGCTCCTGGCTTTGTGGTTTTCTCAAGCCTAACCCTAGGCGTAACCCTAACCGTAGATTGATCCGGAAATTGGGCATTTGGCTGTGGCGAGTTCCAAGAAGAATGAAGAAGTGGGAGCAAGGTTTTGGCTGTGCTGCGATAAGCTTGGCCTGCCTTTCGCATGGTGAGTGTCCCTGGAGCTCCTGGCTTTGTGGTTTTCTCAAGCCTAACCCTAGGCGTAACCCTAAACCAAGATTGAGCCAGAAATCGGGCACTGGGCTGTGCTGTGTTCCAAGAAGAATGAAGAAGTGGGAACAAGGTTATAACTGTATCGTGCTCATCTTGGTCTGCCTTTCGCATGGTGAGTATCCCTGGAGCTCCTGGCTTTGTGGTTTTCTCAAGCCTAACCCTAGGCGTAACCCTGACCCTAACCCTAACCCTAGATTGAGCCAGAAATGTGGCATTTGGCGGTGGAGGATTCCAAGAAGAATGAAGAAGTGGGAGCAAGGTTTTGGCTGTGCTGCGATAAGCTTGGCCTGCCTTTCGCATGGTGAGTGTCCCTGGAGCTCCTGGCTTTGTGGTTTTCTCAAGCCTAACCCTAGGCGTAACCCTAACCGTAGATTGATCCGGAAGTTGGGCATTTGGCTGTGGCGAGTTCCAAGAAGAATGAAGAAGTGGGAGCAAGGTTTTGGCTGTGCTGCGATAAGCTTGGCCTGCCTTTCGCATGGTGAGTGTCCCTGGAGCTCCTGGCTTTGTGGTTTTCTCAAGCCTAACCCTAGGCGTAACCCTAAACCAAGATTGAGCCAGAAATCGGGCACTGGGCTGTGCTGTGTTCCAAGAAGAATGAAGAAGTGGGAACAAGGTTATAACTGTATCGTGCTCATCTTGGTCTGCCTTTCGCATGGTGAGTATCCCTGGAGCTCCTGGCTTTGTGGTTTTCTCAAGCCTAACCCTAGGCGTAACCCTGACCCTAACCCTAACTCTAGATTGAGCCAGAAATGCGGCATTTGGCGGTGGAGGATTCCAAGAAGAATGAAGAAGTGGGAGCAAGGTTTTGGCTGTGCTGCGATAAGCTTGGCCTGACTTTCGCATGGTGAGTGTCCCTGGAGCTCCTGGCTTTGTGGTTTTCTCAAGCCTAACCCTAGGCGTAACCCTAACCGTAGATTGATCCGGAAATCGGGCATTTGGCTGTGGCGGGTTCCAAGAAGAATGAAGCAGTGGGAGCAAGGTTTTAACTGTATCGTGCCCAACTTGGCCTGCCTTTCGCATGGTGAGTGTCCCTGGAGCTCCTGGCTTTGTGGTTTTCTCAACCCTAACCCTAGGCTTAACCCTAACCCTAGATTCATCCGGAAATCGGCCATTTGGCTGTGGCAAGTTCCAAGAAGAATGAAGAAGTGGGAGCAAGGTTTTGGCTATGCTGCGATAAGCTTGGCCTGCCTTTCACATGGTGAGTATCCCTGGAGCTCCTGGCTTTGTGGTTTTCTCAAACCCTAACACTAGGTGTTACTGTAACCATAACCATAGTTTGTGTCACAAATTGGGCATTGGGCGGCGGCAGGTTCCAAGCAGAAAGAAGAAGTGGGAGCAAGGTTTTAACTGTATCGTGCTCTACTTGGCCTGCCTTTCACATGGTGAGTGTCCCTGGAGCTCCTGGCTTTGTGGTTTTCGCAAGCCTAACCCTAGGCGTAACTCTAACCCTAGATTGAGCCAGAAATCGGGCACTGGGGTGTGCTGAGGTCCAAGCAGAACGAAGAAGTGGGAGCAAGGTTTTGGCTGTGCTGCGGTAATCTTGGCCTGCCTTTCATATGGTGAGTGTCCCTTGAGCTCCTGGCTTTGTGGTTTTCTCAAGCCTAACCCTAGGCGTAACCCTAACCCTAGCCCTAATCCAAGATTGACCCAGAAATCAGTCATTGGGCTGTGCTGAGTTCCAAGAAGAATGAAGAAGTGGGAGCAAGGTTTTAACTGTATCGTGCTCTACTTGGTCTGCCTTTCACATGCTGAGTATCCCTGGAGCTCCTGGCTTGGTGGTTTTCTCAAGCTTAACCCTGGGCGTAACCCTAACCCTAACCCTAACCCTAGACTGAGCCAGAAATCTGGCATTTGGCTGTGGAGGATTCCAAGAAGAACGAAGAAGTGGGAGCAAGGTTTTGGCTGTGCTGCGATAAGCTTGGCCTGCCTTTCGCATGGTGAGTGTCCCTGGAGCTCCTGGCTTTGTGGTTTTCTCAAGCCTAACCCTAGGCAAAACCCTAACCCTAGATTGAGCTAGAAAAATGCGTTTGGCTGTGGCGGGTTCCAAGAAGAATGAAGCAGTGGGAGCAAGGTTTTAACTGCATCGTGCCCAACTTGGCCTGCCTTTCACATGATGAGTGTCCCTTGAGCTCCTGGCTTTGTGGTTTTCTCAAGCCTAACCCTAGGCGTAACCCTAACCCTAGCCCTAACCCTAGATTGACCCAGAAATCAGGCATTGGGCTTTGCTGAGTTCCAAGAAGAATGAAGAAGTGGGAGCAAGGTTTTAACTGTATCGTGCTCAACTTGGCCTGCCTTTCGCATGGTGAGTGTCCCTGGAGCTCCTGGCTTTGTGGATTTTTCAAACCCTAACATTAGGTGTAACCATAACCATAACCCTAGTTTGAGTCAGAAATCGGGCATTGGGAGGCAACGAGTTCCAAGCAGAAAGAAGTAGAGGGAGCAGGGTTTTAACTGTATCGTGCTCAACTTGTCCTGCCTTTCACATGGTGAGTATCCCTGGAGCTCCGGGCTTTGTGGTTTTCTCAAGCCTAACCCTAGGCGTAACCCAAACCCTAGATTGCTCTGGAAATCGGGCACTGGGCTGTGGCGAGTTCCAAGAAGAATTAAGAAGTGGGAGCAAGGTTTTAACTGTATCGTGCTCTACTTGGTCTGCCTTTCACATGCTGAGTATCCCTGGAGCTCCTGGCTTGGTGGTTTTCTCAAGCCTAACCCTGGGCGTAACCCTAACCCTAACCCTAACCCTAGACTGAGCCAGAAATCTGGCATTTGGCTGTGGAGGATTCCAAGAAGAATGAAGAAGTGGGAGCAAGGTTTTAACTGTATCGTGCTCAACTTGGTCTGCCTTTCACATGGTGAGTATCCCTGGAGCTCCTGGCTTTGTGGATTTCTCAATCCTAAACGAAGGCGTAACACTGACCCTAACCCTTACCCTAGTTTGAGCCAGAAATCAGGCATAGGGCTGTGGCGAGTTCCAAGAAGAATGAAGAAGTGGGAACAAGGTTATAACTGTATCGTGCTCATCTTGGTCTGCCTTTCGCATTGTGAGTATCCCTGGAGCTCCTGGCTTTGTGGTTTTCTCAAGCCTAACCCTAGGCGTAACCCTGACCCTAACCCTAACCCTAGATTGAGCCAGAAATGTGGCATTTGGCGGTGGAGGATTCCAAGAAGAATGAAGAAGTGGGAGCAAGGTTTTGCCTGTGCTGCGATAAGCTTGGCCTGACTTTCGCATGGTGAGTGTCCCTGGAGCTCCTGGCTTTGTGGTTTTCTCAAGCCTAACCCTAGGCGTAACCCTAACCGTAGATTGATCCGGAAATCGGGCATTTGGCTGTGGCGGGTTCCAAGAAGAATGAAGCAGTGGGAGCAAGGTTTTAACTGTATCGTGCCCAACTTGGCCTGCCTTTCGCATGGTGAGTGTCCCTGGAGCTCCTGGCTTTGTGGTTTTCTCAACCCTAACCCTAGGCTTAACCCTAACCCTAGATTCATCCGGAAATCGGCCATTTGGCTGTGGCAAGTTCCAAGAAGAATGAAGAAGTGGGAGCAAGGTTTTGGCTATGCTGCGATAAGCTTGGCCTGCCTTTCACATGGTGAGTATCCCTGGAGCTCCTGGCTTTGTGGTTTTCTCAAACCCTAACACTAGGTGTTACTGTAACCATAACCATAGTTTGTGTCACAAATTGGGCATTGGGCGGCGGCAGGTTCCAAGCAGAAAGAAGAAGTGGGAGCAAGGTTTTAACTGTATCGTGCTCTACTTGGCCTGCCTTTCACATGGTGAGTGTCCCTGGAGCTCCTGGCTTTGTGGTTTTCGCAAGCCTAACCCTAGGCGTAACCCTAACCCTAGATTGAGCCAGAAATCGGGCACTGGGCTGTGCTGAGGTCCAAGCAGAACGAAGAAGTGGGAGCAAGGTTTTGGCTGTGCTGCGGTAATCTTGGCCTGCCTTTCACATGGTGAGTGTCCCTTGAGCTCCTGGCTTTGTGGTTTTCTCAAGCCTAACCCTCGGCGTAACCCTAACCCTAACCCTAACCCCAGATTGAGCCAGAAATCGGCCATTTGGCTGTGGAGGATTCCAAGAAGAATGAAGCAGAGGGAGCAAGGTTTTGGCTGTGCTGCGGTAAGCTTGGCCTGCCTTTCGAATGGTGAGTGTCCCTGGAGCTCCTGGCTTTGTGGATTTCTCAAACCCTAACATTAGGTGTAACCATAACCATAAACCTAGTTTGAGTCAGAAATCGGGCATTGGGCGGGAACGAGTTCCAAGAAGAAAGAAGTAGAGGGAGCAAGGTTTTAACTGTATCGTGCTCAACTCGGTCTGCCTTTCGCATGGTGAGTGTCCCTGGAGCTCCTGGCTTTGTGGTTTTCTCAAGCCTAACCCTAGGCGTAACCCTAACCCTACATTGAGCCAGAAATCGGGCACTGGGCTGTGCTGTGTTCCAAGAAGAATGAAGAAGTGGGAACAAGGTTATAACTGTATCGTGCTCATCTTGGTCTGCCTTTCGCATGGTGAGTATCCCTGGAGCTCCTGGCTTTGTGGATTTCTCAATCCTAAACGAAGGCGTAACCCTGACCCTAACCCTAACCCTAGTTTGAGCCAGAAATCAGGCATTGGGCTGTGGCGAGTTCCAAGAAGAATGAAGAAGTGGGAGCAAGGTTTTAACTGTATCGTGCCCAACTTGGCCTGCCTTTCACATGGTGAGTGTCCCTGGAGCTCCTGGCTTTGTGGTTTTCTCAAGCCTAACCCTAGGCGTAACCCTAACCCTAACCCTAACCCCAGATTGAGCCAGAAATCTGGCATTTGGCTGTGGAGGATTCCAAGAAGAACGAAGAAGTGGGAGCAAGGTTTTGGCTGTGCTGCGATAAGCTTGGCCTGCCTTTCGCATGGTGAGTGTCCCTGGAGCTCCTGGCTTTGTGGTTTTCTCAAGCCTCTCCCTAGGCGTAACCCTAACCCTAGATTGAGCTAGAAAAATGCGTTTGGCTGTGGCGGGTTCCAAGAAGAATGAAGCAGTGGGAGCAAGGTTTTAACTGTATCGTGCCCAACTTGGCCTGCCTTTCACATGGTGAGTGTCCCTGGAGCTCCTGGCTTTGTGGTTTTCTCAAGCCTAACCCTAGGCGTAACTGCAACCATAACCATAGTTTGAGTCAGAAATGGGGCATTGGGCGGTGGCGAGTTCCAAGCAGAAAGAAGAAGTGGGAGCAAGGTTTTAACTGTATCGTGCTCTACTTGGTCTGCCTATCACATGGTGAGTGTCCCTGGAGCTCCTGGCTTTGTGGTTTTCTCAAGCCTAACCCTAGGCGTAACCCTAATACTAGACTGTGCTAGAAAGTTGGCGTTTGGCTATGGCAGGTTCCAAGAAGAACGAAGCAGAAGGAGCAAGGTTTTAACTGTATCGTGCCCAACTTGGCCTGCCTTTCGCATGGTGAGTGTCCCTGGAGCTCCTGGCTTTGTGGTTTTCTCAAGCCTAACCCTAGGCGTAACCCTAACCCTAACCCTAACCCTAGATTGAGCCAGAAATCTGGCATTTGGCTGTGGAGGATTCCAAGAAGAACGAAGAAGTGGGAGCAAGGTTTTGGCTGTGCTGCGATAAGCTTGGCCTGCCTTTCGCATGGTGAGTGTCCCTGGAGCTCCTGGCTTTGTGGTTTTCTCAAGCCTAACCCTAGGCGTAACCCTAACCCTAGATTGATCCGGAAATCGGGCATTTGGCTGTGGCAAGTTCCAAGAAGAATGAAGAAGTGGGAGCAAGGTTTTGGCTGTGCTGCGGTAAGCTTGGCCTGCCTTTCGCATGGTGAGTGTCCCTGGAGCTCCTGGCTTTGTGGATTTCTCAAGCCTAACATCAGGTGTAACCATAACCATAACCCTAGTTTGAGTCAGAAATCGGGCATTGGGCGGCAACGAGTTCCAAGAAGAAAGAAGTAGAGGGAGCAGGGTTTTAACTGTATCGTGCTCAACTTGGCCTGCCTTTCGCATGGTGAGTATCCCTGGAGCTCCTGGCTTTGTGGTTTTCTCAAGCCTAACCCTAGGCGTAACCCTAACCCAAGATTGAGCCAGAAATCGGGCACTGGGCTGTGCTGTGTTCCAAGAAGAATGAAGAAGTGGGAACAAGGTTTTAACTGTATCGTGCTCAACTTGGCCTGCCTTTCGCATGGTGAGTGTCCCTGGAGCTCCTGGCTTTGTGGTTTTCTCAAGCCTAACCCTAGGCTTAACCCTAACCCTAGACTGAGCTAGAAAGTTGGCGCATGGCTGTGGCGGGCTGCAAGAAGAATGAAGCAGTGGGAGCAAGGTTTTAACTGTATCGTGCTCAACTTGGCCTGCCTTTCACATGGTGAGTGTCCCTGGAGCTCCTGGCTTTGTCGTTTTCTCAAGCCTAACCCTAGGCGTAACCCTAACCCTAGCCCTAATCCTAGATTGACCCAGAAATCAGGCATTGGGCTGTGCTGAGTTCCAAGAAGAATGAAGAAGTGGGAGTAAGGTTTTAACTGTATCGTGCACAACTTGGCCTGCCTTTCGCATGGTGAGTGTCCCTGGAGCTCCTGGCTTTGTGGTTTTCTCAAGCCTAACCCTAGGCGTAACCCTAACCGTAGATTGATCCGGAAATTGGGCATTTGGCTGTGGCGAGTTCCAAGAAGAATGAAGAAGTGGGAGCAAGGTTTTGGCTGTGCTGCGATAAGCTTGGCCTGCCTTTCGCATGGTGAGTGTCCCTGGAGCTCCTGGCTTTGTGGTTTTCTCAAGCCTAACCCTAGGCGTAACCCTAAACCAAGATTGAGCCAGAAATCGGGCACTGGGCTGTGCTGTGTTCCAAGAAGAATGAAGAAGTGGGAACAAGGTTATAACTGTATCGTGCTCATCTTGGTCTGCCTTTCGCATGGTGAGTATCCCTGGAGCTCCTGGCTTTGTGGTTTTCTCAAGCCTAACCCTAGGCGTAACCCTAACCCTAACCCTAACCCTAGATTGAGCCAGAAATGTGGCATTTGGCGGTGGAGGATTCCAAGAAGAATGAAGAAGTGGGAGCAAGGTTTTGGCTGTGCTGCGATAAGCTTGGCCTGCCTTTCGCATGGTGAGTGTCCCTGGAGCTCCTGGCTTTGTGGTTTTCTCAAGCCTAACCCTAGGCGTAACCCTAACCGTAGATTGATCCGGAAGTTGGGCATTTGGCTGTGGCGAGTTCCAAGAAGAATGAAGAAGTGGGAGCAAGGTTTTGGCTGTGCTGCGATAAGCTTGGCCTGCCTTTCGCATGGTGAGTGTCCCTGGAGCTCCTGGCTTTGTGGTTTTCTCAAGCCTAACCCTAGGCGTAACCCTAAACCAAGATTGAGCCAGAAATCGGGCACTGGGCTGTGCTGTGTTCCAAGAAGAATGAAGAAGTGGGAACAAGGTTATAACTGTATCGTGCTCATCTTGGTCTGCCTTTCGCATGGTGAGTATCCCTGGAGCTCCTGGCTTTGTGGTTTTCTCAAGCCTAACCCTAGGCGTAACCCTGACCCTAACCCTAACCCTAGATTGAGCCAGAAATGCGGCATTTGGCGGTGGAGGATTCCAAGAAGAATGAAGAAGTGGGAGCAAGGTTTTGGCTGTGCTGCGATAAGCTTGGCCTGACTTTCGCATGGTGAGTGTCCCTGGAGCTCCTGGCTTTGTGGTTTTCTCAAGCCTAACCCTAGGCGTAACCCTAACCGTAGATTGATCCGGAAATCGGGCATTTGGCTGTGGCGGGTTCCAAGAAGAATGAAGCAGTGGGAGCAAGGTTTTAACTGTATCGTGCCCAACTTGGCCTGCCTTTCGCATGGTGAGTGTCCCTGGAGCTCCTGGCTTTGTGGTTTTCTCAACCCTAACCCTAGGCTTAACCCTAACCCTAGATTCATCCGGAAATCGGGCATTTGGCTGTGGCAAGTTCCAAGAAGAATGAAGAAGTGGGAGCAAGGTTTTGGCTATGCTGCGATAAGCTTGGCCTGCCTTTCACATGGTGAGTATCCCTGGAGCTCCTGGCTTTGTGGTTTTCTCAAACCCTAACACTAGGTGTTACTGTAACCATAACCATAGTTTGTGTCACAAATTAGGCATTGGGCGGCGGCAGGTTCCAAGCAGAAAGAAGAAGTGGGAGCAAGGTTTTAACTGTATCGTGCTCTACTTGGCCTGCCTTTCACATGGTGAGTGTCCCTGGAGCTCCTGGCTTTGTGGTTTTCGCAAGCCTAACCCTAGGCGTAACTCTAACCCTAGATTGAGCCAGAAATCGGGCACTGGGGTGTGCTGAGGTCCAAGCAGAACGAAGAAGTGGGAGCAAGGTTTTGGCTGTGCTGCGGTAATCTTGGCCTGCCTTTCATATGGTGAGTGTCCCTTGAGCTCCTGGCTTTGTGGTTTTCTCAAGCCTAACCCTAGGCGTAACCCTAACCCTAGCCCTAATCCAAGATTGACCCAGAAATCAGTCATTGGGCTGTGCTGAGTTCCAAGAAGAATGAAGAAGTGGGAGGAAGGTTTTAACTGTATGGTGCTCTACTTGGTCTGCCTTTCACATGCTGAGTATCCCTGGAGCTCCTGGCTTGGTGGTTTTCTCAAGCTTAACCCTGGGCGTAACCCTAACCCTAACCCTAACCCTAGACTGAGCCAGAAATCTGGCATTTGGCTGTGGAGGATTCCAAGAAGAACGAAGAAGTGGGAGCAAGGTTTTGGCTGTGCTGCGATAAGCTTGGCCTGCCTTTCGCATGGTGAGTGTCCCTGGAGCTCCTGGCTTTGTGGTTTTCTCAAGCCTAACCCTAGGCAAAACCCTAACCCTAGATTGAGCTAGAAAAATGCGTTTGGCTGTGGCGGGTTCCAAGAAGAATGAAGCAGTGGGAGCAAGGTTTTAACTGCATCGTGCCCAACTTGGCCTGCCTTTCACATGATGAGTGTCCCTTGAGCTCCTGGCTTTGTGGTTTTCTCAAGCCTAACCCTAGGCGTAACCCTAACCCTAGCCCTAACCCTAGATTGACCCAGAAATCAGGCATTGGGCTGTGCTGAGTTCCAAGAAGAATGAAGAAGTGGGAGCAAGGTTTTAACTGTATCGTGCTCAACTTGGCCTGCCTTTCGCATGGTGAGTGTCCCTGGAGCTCCTGGCTTTGTGGATTTCTCAAACCCTAACATTAGGTGTAACCATAACCATAAACCTAGTTTGAGTCAGAAATCGGGCATTGGGAGGCAACGAGTTCCAAGCAGAAAGAAGTAGAGGGAGCAGGGTTTTAACTGTATCGTGCTCAACTTGTCCTGCCTTTCACATGGTAAGTATCCCTGGAGCTCCGGGCTTTGTGGTTTTCTCAAGCCTAACCCTAGGCGTAACCCAAACCCTAGATTGATCTGGAAATCGGGCACTGGGCTGTGGCGAGTTCCAAGAAGAATTAAGAAGTGGGAGCAAGGTTTTAACTGTATCGTGCTCTACTTGGTCTGCCTTTCACATGCTGAGTATCCCTGGAGCTCCTGGCTTGGTGGTTTTCTCAAGCCTAACCCTGGGCGTAACCCTAACCCTAACCCTAACCCTAGACTGAGCCAGAAATCTGGCATTTGGCTGTGGAGGATTCCAAGAAGAATGAAGAAGTGGGAGCAAGGTTTTAACTGTATCGTGCTCAACTTGGTCTGCCTTTCACATGGTGAGTATCCCTGGAGCTCCTGGCTTTGTGGATTTCTCAATCCTAAACGAAGGCGTAACACTGACCCTAACCCTTACCCTAGTTTGAGCCAGAAATCAGGCATAGGGCTGTGGCGAGTTCCAAGAAGAATGAAGAAGTGGGAACAAGGTTATAACTGTATCGTGCTCATCTTGGTCTGCCTTTCGCATTGTGAGTATCCCTGGAGCTCCTGGCTTTGTGGTTTTCTCAAGCCTAACCCTAGGCGTAACCCTGACCCTAACCCTAACCCTAGATTGAGCCAGAAATGTGGCATTTGGCAGTGGAGGATTCCAAGAAGAATGAAGAAGTGGGAGCAAGGTTTTGCCTGTGCTGCGATAAGCTTGGCCTGACTTTCGCATGGTGAGTGTCCCTGGAGCTCCTGGCTTTGTGGTTTTCTCAAGCCTAACCCTAGGCGTAACCCTAACCGTAGATTGATCCGGAAATCGGGCATTTGGCTGTGGCGGGTTCCAAGAAGAATGAAGCAGTGGGAGCAAGGTTTTAACTGTATCGTGCCCAACTTGGCCTGCCTTTCGCATGGTGAGTGTCCCTGGAGCTCCTGGCTTTGTGGTTTTCTCAACCCTAACCCTAGGCTTAACCCTAACCCTAGATTCATCCGGAAATCGGCCATTTGGCTGTGGCAAGTTCCAAGAAGAATGAAGAAGTGGGAGCAAGGTTTTGGCTATGCTGCGATAAGCTTGGCCTGCCTTTCACATGGTGAGTATCCCTGGAGCTCCTGGCTTTGTGGTTTTCTCAAGCCTAACCCTAGGCAAAACCCTAACCCTAGATTGAGCTAGAAAAATGCGTTTGGCTGTGGCGGGTTCCAAGAAGAATGAAGCAGTGGGAGCAAGGTTTTAACTGTATCGTGCCCAACTTGGCCTGCCTTTCACATGATGAGTGTCCCTTGAGCTCCTGGCTTTGTGGTTTTCTCAAGCCTAACCCTAGGCGTAACCCTAACCCTAGCCCTAACCCTAGATTGACCCAGAAATCAGGCATTGGGCTGTGCTGAGTTCCAAGAAGAATGAAGAAGTGGGAGCAAGGTTTTAACTGTATCGTGCTCAACTTGGCCTGCCTTTCGCATGGTGAGTGTCCCTGGAGCTCCTGGCTTTGTGGATTTCTCAAACCCTAACATTAGGTGTAACCATAACCATAAACCTAGTTTGAGTCAGAAATCGGGCATTGGGAGGCAACGAGTTCCAAGCAGAAAGAAGTAGAGGGAGCAGGGTTTTAACTGTATCGTGCTCAACTTGTCCTGCCTTTCACATGGTGAGTATCCCTGGAGCTCCGGGCTTTGTGGTTTTCTCAAGCCTAACCCTAGGCGTAACACAAACCCTAGATTGATCTGGAAATCGGGCACTGGGCTGTGGCGAGTTCCAAGAAGAATTAAGAAGTGGGAGCAAGGTTTTAACTGTATCGTGCTCTACTTGGTCTGCCTTTCACATGCTGAGTATCCCTGG
Source organism: Cyanocitta stelleri (assembly GCA_026167965.1). Lineage (NCBI taxonomy): Eukaryota > Metazoa > Chordata > Aves > Passeriformes > Corvidae > Cyanocitta > Cyanocitta stelleri. The sequence goes on from JANXIP010000035.1 coordinate 527,372, forward strand.
AGCTCCTGGCTTGGTGGTTTTCTCAAGCCTAACCCTGGGCGTAACCCTAACCCTAACCCTAACCCTAGACTGAGCCAGAAATCTGGCATTTGGCTGTGGAGGATTCCAAGAAGAATGAAGAAGTGGGAGCAAGGTTTTAACTGTATCGTGCTCAACTTGGTCTGCCTTTCGCATGGTGAGTATCCCTGGAGCTCCTGGCTTTGTGGATTTCTCAATTCTAAACGAAGGCGTAACACTGACCCTAACCCTTACCCTAGTTTGAGCCAGAAATCAGGCATAGGGCTGTGGCGATTTCCAAGAAGAATGAAGAAGTGGGAGCAAGGTTTTAACTGTATCGTGCTCAACATGGCCTGCCTTTCACATGGTGAGTGTCCCTGGAGCTCCTGGCTTTGTGGTTTTCTCAAGCCTAACCCTAGGCGTAACCCTAACCCAAGATTGAGCCAGAAATCGGGCACTGGGCTGTGCTGAGTTCCAAGAAGAATGAAGAAGTGGGAACAAGGTTATAACTGTATCGTGCACAACTTGGCCTGCCTTTCACATGGTGACTATCCCTGGAGCTCCTGGCTTTGTGGTTTTCTCAAGCCTAACCTTAGGCGTAACCCTAACCCTAGATTGAGCCAGAAATCGGGCACTGGGGTGTGCTGAGTTCCAAGCCGAATGAAGATGTGGGAGCAAGGTTTTGGCTGTGCTGCGGTAAGCTTGGCCTGCCTTTCGCATGGTGAGTATCCCTGGAGCTCCTGGCTTTGTGGTTTTCTCAAGCCTAACCCTAGGCGTAACCCTGACCCTAACCCGAACCCCAGATTGAGCCAGAAATCGGCCATTTGGCTGTGGAGGATTCCAAGAAGAATGAAGCAGTGGGAGCAAGGCTTTAGCTGTGCTGCGGTAAGCTTGGCCTGCCTTTCGAATGGTGAGTGTCCCTGGAGCTCCTGGCTTTGTGGATTTCTCAAACCCTAACATTAGGTGTAACCATAACCATAAACCTAGTTTGAGTCAGAAATCGGGCATTGGGCGGGAACGAGTTCCAAGAAGAAAGAAGTAGAGGGAGCAAGGTTTTAACTGTATCGTGCTCTACTTGGCCTGCCTTTCACATGGTGAGTGTCCCTGGAGCTCCTGGCTTTGTGGTTTTCGCAAGCCTAACCCTAGGCGTAACTCTAACCCTAGATTGAGCCAGAAATCGGGCACTGGGGTGTGCTGAGGTCCAAGCAGAACGAAGAAGTGGGAGCAAGGTTTTGGCTGTGCTGCGGTAATCTTGGCCTGCCTTTCATATGGTGAGTGTCCCTTGAGCTCCTGGCTTTGTGGTTTTCTCAAGCCTAACCCTAGGCGTAACCCTAACCCTAGCCCTAATCCAAGATTGACCCAGAAATCAGTCATTGGGCTGTGCTGAGTTCCAAGAAGAATGAAGAAGTGGGAGCAAGGTTTTAACTGTATCGTGCTCTACTTGGTCTGCCTTTCACATGCTGAGTATCCCTGGAGCTCCTGGCTTGGTGGTTTTCTCAAGCTTAACCCTGGGCGTAACCCTAACCCTAACCCTAACCCTAGACTGAGCCAGAAATCTGGCATTTGGCTGTGGAGGATTCCAAGAAGAACGAAGAAGTGGGAGCAAGGTTTTGGCTGTGCTGCGATAAGCTTGGCCTGCCTTTCGCATGGTGAGTGTCCCTGGAGCTCCTGGCTTTGTGGTTTTCTCAAGCCTAACCCTAGGCAAAACCCTAACCCTAGATTGAGCTAGAAAAATGCGTTTGGCTGTGGCGGGTTCCAAGAAGAATGAAGCAGTGGGAGCAAGGTTTTAACTGCATCGTGCCCAACTTGGCCTGCCTTTCACATGATGAGTGTCCCTTGAGCTCCTGGCTTTGTGGTTTTCTCAAGCCTAACCCTAGGCGTAACCCTAACCCTAGCCCTAACCCTAGATTGAGCCAGAAATCTGGCATTTGGCGGTGGAGGATTCCAAGAAGAACGAAGAAGTGGGAGCAAGGTTTTGGCTGTGCTGCGATAAGCTTGGCCTGCCTTTCGCATGGTGAGTGTCCCTGGAGCTCCTGGCTTTGTGGTTTTCTCAAGCCTAACCCTAGGCGTAACCCTAACCCTAGATTGATCCGGAAATCGGGCATTTGGCTGTGGCAAGTTCCAAGAAGAATGAAGAAGTGGGAGCAAGGTTTTGGCTGTGCTGCGGTAAGCTTGGCCTGCCTTTCGCATGGTGAGTGTCCCTGGAGCTCCTGGCTTTGTGGATTTCTCAAGCCTAACATCAGGTGTAACCATAACCATAACCCTAGTTTGAGTCAGAAATCGGGCATTGGGCGGCAACGAGTTCCAAGAAGAAAGAAGTAGAGGGAGCAGGGTTTTAACTGTATCGTGCGCAACTTGGCCTGCCTTTCGCATGGTGAGTATCCCTGGAGCTCCTGGCTTTGTGGTTTTCTCAAGCCTAACCCTAGGCGTAACCCTAACCCAAGATTGAGCCAGAAATCGGGCACTGGGCTGTGCTGTGTTCCAAGAAGAATGAAGAAGTGGGAACAAGGTTTTAACTGTATCGTGCCCAACTTGGCCTGCCTTTCGCATGGTGAGTGTCCCTGGAGCTCCTGGCTTTGTGGTTTTCTCAAGCCTAACCCTAGGCTTAACCCTAACCCTAGACTGAGCTAGAAAGTTGGCGCATGGCTGTGGCGGGCTGCAAGAAGAATGAAGCAGTGGGAGCAAGGTTTTAACTGTATCGTGCTCAACTTGGCCTGCCTTTCACATGGTGAGTGTCCCTGGAGCTCCTGGCTTTGTCGTTTTCTCAAGCCTAACCCTAGGCGTAACCCTAACCCTAGCCCTAATCCTAGATTGACCCAGAAATCAGGCATTGGGCTGTGCTGAGTTCCAAGAAGAATGAAGAAGTGGGAGTAAGGTTTTAACTGTATCGTGCACAACTTGGCCTGCCTTTCGCATGGTGAGTGTCCCTGGAGCTCCTGGCTTTGTGGTTTTCTCAACCCTAACCCTAGGCGTAACCCTAACCGTAGATTGATCCGGAAATTGGGCATTTGGCTGTGGCGAGTTCCAAGAAGAATGAAGAAGTGGGAGCAAGGTTTTGGCTGTGCTGCGATAAGCTTGGCCTGCCTTTCGCATGGTGAGTGTCCCTGGAGCTCCTGGCTTTGTGGTTTTCTCAAGCCTAACCCTAGGCGTAACCCTAAACCAAGATTGAGCCAGAAATCGGGCACTGGGCTGTGCTGTGTTCCAAGAAGAATGAAGAAGTGGGAACAAGGTTATAACTGTATCGTGCTCATCTTGGTCTGCCTTTCGCATGGTGAGTATCCCTGGAGCTCCTGGCTTTGTGGTTTTCTCAAGCCTAACCCTAGGCGTAACCCTGACCCTAACCCTAACCCTAGATTGAGCCAGAAATGTGGCATTTGGCGGTGGAGGATTCCAAGAAGAATGAAGAAGTGGGAGCAAGGTTTTGGCTGTGCTGCGATAAGCTTGGCCTGCCTTTCGCATGGTGAGTGTCCCTGGAGCTCCTGGCTTTGTGGTTTTCTCAAGCCTAACCCTAGGCGTAACCCTAACCGTAGATTGATCCGGAAGTTGGGCATTTGGCTGTGGCGAGTTCCAAGAAGAATGAAGAAGTGGGAGCAAGGTTTTGGCTGTGCTGCGATAAGCTTGGCCTGCCTTTCGCATGGTGAGTGTCCCTGGAGCTCCTGGCTTTGTGGTTTTCTCAAGCCTAACCCTAGGCGTAACCCTAAACCAAGATTGAGCCAGAAATCGGGCACTGGGCTGTGCTGTGTTCCAAGAAGAATGAAGAAGTGGGAACAAGGTTATAACTGTATCGTGCTCATCTTGGTCTGCCTTTCGCATGGTGAGTATCCCTGGAGCTCCTGGCTTTGTGGTTTTCTCAAGCCTAACCCTAGGCGTAACCCTGACCCTAACCCTAACTCTAGATTGAGCCAGAAATGCGGCATTTGGCGGTGGAGGATTCCAAGAAGAATGAAGAAGTGGGAGCAAGGTTTTGGCTGTGCTGCGATAAGCTTGGCCTGACTTTCGCATGGTGAGTGTCCCTGGAGCTCCTGGCTTTGTGGTTTTCTCAAGCCTAACCCTAGGCGTAACCCTAACCGTAGATTGATCCGGAAATCGGGCATTTGGCTGTGGCGGGTTCCAAGAAGAATGAAGCAGTGGGAGCAAGGTTTTAACTGTATCGTGCCCAACTTGGCCTGCCTTTCGCATGGTGAGTGTCCCTGGAGCTCCTGGCTTTGTGGTTTTCTCAACCCTAACCCTAGGCTTAACCCTAACCCTAGATTCATCCGGAAATCGGCCATTTGGCTGTGGCAAGTTCCAAGAAGAATGAAGAAGTGGGAGCAAGGTTTTGGCTATGCTGCGATAAGCTTGGCCTGCCTTTCACATGGTGAGTATCCCTGGAGCTCCTGGCTTTGTGGTTTTCTCAAACCCTAACACTAGGTGTTACTGTAACCATAACCATAGTTTGTGTCACAAATTGGGCATTGGGCGGCGGCAGGTTCCAAGCAGAAAGAAGAAGTGGGAGCAAGGTTTTAACTGTATCGTGCTCTACTTGGCCTGCCTTTCACATGGTGAGTGTCCCTGGAGCTCCTGGCTTTGTGGTTTTCGCAAGCCTAACCCTAGGCGTAACTCTAACCCTAGATTGAGCCAGAAATCGGGCACTGGGGTGTGCTGAGGTCCAAGCAGAACGAAGAAGTGGGAGCAAGGTTTTGGCTGTGCTGCGGTAATCTTGGCCTGCCTTTCATATGGTGAGTGTCCCTTGAGCTCCTGGCTTTGTGGTTTTCTCAAGCCTAACCCTAGGCGTAACCCTAACCCTAGCCCTAATCCAAGATTGACCCAGAAATCAGTCATTGGGCTGTGCTGAGTTCCAAGAAGAATGAAGAAGTGGGAGCAAGGTTTTAACTGTATCGTGCTCTACTTGGTCTGCCTTTCACATGCTGAGTATCCCTGGAGCTCCTGGCTTGGTGGTTTTCTCAAGCTTAACCCTGGGCGTAACCCTAACCCTAACCCTAACCCTAGACTGAGCCAGAAATCTGGCATTTGGCTGTGGAGGATTCCAAGAAGAACGAAGAAGTGGGAGCAAGGTTTTGGCTGTGCTGCGATAAGCTTGGCCTGCCTTTCGCATGGTGAGTGTCCCTGGAGCTCCTGGCTTTGTGGTTTTCTCAAGCCTAACCCTAGGCAAAACCCTAACCCTAGATTGAGCTAGAAAAATGCGTTTGGCTGTGGCGGGTTCCAAGAAGAATGAAGCAGTGGGAGCAAGGTTTTAACTGCATCGTGCCCAACTTGGCCTGCCTTTCACATGATGAGTGTCCCTTGAGCTCCTGGCTTTGTGGTTTTCTCAAGCCTAACCCTAGGCGTAACCCTAACCCTAGCCCTAACCCTAGATTGACCCAGAAATCAGGCATTGGGCTTTGCTGAGTTCCAAGAAGAATGAAGAAGTGGGAGCAAGGTTTTAACTGTATCGTGCTCAACTTGGCCTGCCTTTCGCATGGTGAGTGTCCCTGGAGCTCCTGGCTTTGTGGATTTTTCAAACCCTAACATTAGGTGTAACCATAACCATAACCCTAGTTTGAGTCAGAAATCGGGCATTGGGAGGCAACGAGTTCCAAGCAGAAAGAAGTAGAGGGAGCAGGGTTTTAACTGTATCGTGCTCAACTTGTCCTGCCTTTCACATGGTGAGTATCCCTGGAGCTCCGGGCTTTGTGGTTTTCTCAAGCCTAACCCTAGGCGTAACCCAAACCCTAGATTGATCTGGAAATCGGGCACTGGGCTGTGGCGAGTTCCAAGAAGAATTAAGAAGTGGGAGCAAGGTTTTAACTGTATCGTGCTCTACTTGGTCTGCCTTTCACATGCTGAGTATCCCTGGAGCTCCTGGCTTGGTGGTTTTCTCAAGCCTAACCCTGGGCGTAACCCTAACCCTAACCCTAACCCTAGACTGAGCCAGAAATCTGGCATTTGGCTGTGGAGGATTCCAAGAAGAATGAAGAAGTGGGAGCAAGGTTTTAACTGTATCGTGCTCAACTTGGTCTGCCTTTCACATGGTGAGTATCCCTGGAGCTCCTGGCTTTGTGGATTTCTCAATCCTAAACGAAGGCGTAACACTGACCCTAACCCTTACCCTAGTTTGAGCCAGAAATCAGGCATAGGGCTGTGGCGAGTTCCAAGAAGAATGAAGAAGTGGGAACAAGGTTATAACTGTATCGTGCTCATCTTGGTCTGCCTTTCGCATTGTGAGTATCCCTGGAGCTCCTGGCTTTGTGGTTTTCTCAAGCCTAACCCTAGGCGTAACCCTGACCCTAACCCTAACCCTAGATTGAGCCAGAAATGTGGCATTTGGCGGTGGAGGATTCCAAGAAGAATGAAGAAGTGGGAGCAAGGTTTTGCCTGTGCTGCGATAAGCTTGGCCTGACTTTCGCATGGTGAGTGTCCCTGGAGCTCCTGGCTTTGTGGTTTTCTCAAGCCTAACCCTAGGCGTAACCCTAACCGTAGATTGATCCGGAAATCGGGCATTTGGCTGTGGCGGGTTCCAAGAAGAATGAAGCAGTGGGAGCAAGGTTTTAACTGTATCGTGCCCAACTTGGCCTGCCTTTCGCATGGTGAGTGTCCCTGGAGCTCCTGGCTTTGTGGTTTTCTCAACCCTAACCCTAGGCTTAACCCTAACCCTAGATTCATCCGGAAATCGGCCATTTGGCTGTGGCAAGTTCCAAGAAGAATGAAGAAGTGGGAGCAAGGTTTTGGCTATGCTGCGATAAGCTTGGCCTGCCTTTCACATGGTGAGTATCCCTGGAGCTCCTGGCTTTGTGGTTTTCTCAAACCCTAACACTAGGTGTTACTGTAACCATAACCATAGTTTGTGTCACAAATTGGGCATTGGGCGGCGGCAGGTTCCAAGCAGAAAGAAGAAGTGGGAGCAAGGTTTTAACTGTATCGTGCTCTACTTGGCCTGCCTTTCACATGGTGAGTGTCCCTGGAGCTCCTGGCTTTGTGGTTTTCGCAAGCCTAACCCTAGGCGTAACCCTAACCCTAGATTGAGCCAGAAATCGGGCACTGGGCTGTGCTGAGGTCCAAGCAGAACGAAGAAGTGGGAGCAAGGTTTTGGCTGTGCTGCGGTAATCTTGGCCTGCCTTTCATATGGTGAGTGTCCCTTGAGCTCCTGGCTTTGTGGTTTTCTCAAGCCTAACCCTCGGCGTAACCCTAACCCTAACCCTAACCCCAGATTGAGCCAGAAATCGGCCATTTGGCTGTGGAGGATTCCAAGAAGAATGAAGCAGAGGGAGCAAGGTTTTGGCTGTGCTGCGGTAAGCTTGGCCTGTCTTTCGAATGGTGAGTGTCCCTGGAGCTCCTGGCTTTGTGGATTTCTCAAACCCTAACATTAGGTGTAACCATAACCATAAACCTAGTTTGAGTCAGAAATCGGGCATTGGGCGGGAACGAGTTCCAAGAAGAAAGAAGTAGAGGGAGCAAGGTTTTAACTGTATCGTGCTCAACTCGGTCTGCCTTTCGCATGGTGAGTGTCCCTGGAGCTCCTGGCTTTGTGGTTTTCTCAAGCCTAACCCTAGGCGTAACCCTAACCCTACATTGAGCCAGAAATCGGGCACTGGGCTGTGCTGTGTTCCAAGAAGAATGAAGAAGTGGGAACAAGGTTATAACTGTATCGTGCTCATCTTGGTCTGCCTTTCGCATGGTGAGTATCCCTGGAGCTCCTGGCTTTGTGGATTTCTCAATCCTAAACGAAGGCGTAACCCTGACCCTAACCCTAACCCTAGTTTGAGCCAGAAATCAGGCATTGGGCTGTGGCGAGTTCCAAGAAGAATGAAGAAGTGGGAGCAAGGTTTTAACTGTATCGTGCCCAACTTGGCCTGCCTTTCACATGGTGAGTGTCCCTGGAGCTCCTGGCTTTGTGGTTTTCTCAAGCCTAACCCTAGGCGTAACCCTAACCCTAACCCTAACCCCAGATTGAGCCAGAAATCTGGCATTTGGCTGTGGAGGATTCCAAGAAGAACGAAGAAGTGGGAGCAAGGTTTTGGCTGTGCTGCGATAAGCTTGGCCTGCCTTTCGCATGGTGAGTGTCCCTGGAGCTCCTGGCTTTGTGGTTTTCTCAAGCCTCTCCCTAGGCGTAACCCTAACCCTAGATTGAGCTAGAAAAATGCGTTTGGCTGTGGCGGGTTCCAAGAAGAATGAAGCAGTGGGAGCAAGGTTTTAACTGTATCGTGCCCAACTTGGCCTGCCTTTCACATGGTGAGTGTCCCTGGAGCTCCTGGCTTTGTGGTTTTCTCAAGCCTAACCCTAGGCGTAACTGCAACCATAACCATAGTTTGAGTCAGAAATGGGGCATTGGGCGGTGGCGAGTTCCAAGCAGAAAGAAGAAGTGGGAGCAAGGTTTTAACTGTATCGTGCTCTACTTGGTCTGCCTATCACATGGTGAGTGTCCCTGGAGCTCCTGGCTTTGTGGTTTTCTCAAGCCTAACCCTAGGCTTAACCCTAACCCTAGACTGAGCTAGAAAGTTGGCGCATGGCTGTGGCGGGCTGCAAGAAGAATGAAGCAGTGGGAGCAAGGTTTTAACTGTATCGTGCTCAACTTGGCCTGCCTTTCACATGGTGAGTGTCCCTGGAGCTCCTGGCTTTGTCGTTTTCTCAAGCCTAACCCTAGGCGTAACCCTAACCCTAGCCCTAATCCTAGATTGACCCAGAAATCAGGCATTGGGCTGTGCTGAGTTCCAAGAAGAATGAAGAAGTGGGAGTAAGGTTTTAACTGTATCGTGCACAACTTGGCCTGCCTTTCGCATGGTGAGTGTCCCTGGAGCTCCTGGCTTTGTGGTTTTCTCAAGCCTAACCCTAGGCGTAACCCTAACCGTAGATTGATCCGGAAATTGGGCATTTGGCTGTGGCGAGTTCCAAGAAGAATGAAGAAGTGGGAGCAAGGTTTTGGCTGTGCTGCGATAAGCTTGGCCTGCCTTTCGCATGGTGAGTGTCCCTGGAGCTCCTGGCTTTGTGGTTTTCTCAAGCCTAACCCTAGGCGTAACCCTAAACCAAGATTGAGCCAGAAATCGGGCACTGGGCTGTGCTGTGTTCCAAGAAGAATGAAGAAGTGGGAACAAGGTTATAACTGTATCGTGCTCATCTTGGTCTGCCTTTCGCATGGTGAGTATCCCTGGAGCTCCTGGCTTTGTGGTTTTCTCAAGCCTAACCCTAGGCGTAACCCTGACCCTAACCCTAACCCTAGATTGAGCCAGAAATGTGGCATTTGGCGGTGGAGGATTCCAAGAAGAATGAAGAAGTGGGAGCAAGGTTTTGGCTGTGCTGCGATAAGCTTGGCCTGCCTTTCGCATGGTGAGTGTCCCTGGAGCTCCTGGCTTTGTGGTTTTCTCAAGCCTAACCCTAGGCGTAACCCTAACCGTAGATTGATCCGGAAGTTGGGCATTTGGCTGTGGCGAGTTCCAAGAAGAATGAAGAAGTGGGAGCAAGGTTTTGGCTGTGCTGCGATAAGCTTGGCCTGCCTTTCGCATGGTGAGTGTCCCTGGAGCTCCTGGCTTTGTGGTTTTCTCAAGCCTAACCCTAGGCGTAACCCTAAACCAAGATTGAGCCAGAAATCGGGCACTGGGCTGTGCTGAGTTCCAAGAAGAATGAAGAAGTGGGAACAAGGTTATAACTGTATCGTGCTCATCTTGGTCTGCCTTTCGCATGGTGAGTATCCCTGGAGCTCCTGGCTTTGTGGTTTTCTCAAGCCTAACCCTAGGCGTAACCCTGACCCTAACCCTAACTCTAGATTGAGCCAGAAATGCGGCATTTGGCGGTGGAGGATTCCAAGAAGAATGAAGAAGTGGGAGCAAGGTTTTGGCTGTGCTGCGATAAGCTTGGCCTGACTTTCGCATGGTGAGTGTCCCTGGAGCTCCTGGCTTTGTGGTTTTCTCAAGCCTAACCCTAGGCGTAACCCTAACCGTAGATTGATCCGGAAATCGGGCATTTGGCTGTGGCGGGTTCCAAGAAGAATGAAGCAGTGGGAGCAAGGTTTTAACTGTATCGTGCCCAACTTGGCCTGCCTTTCGCATGGTGAGTGTCCCTGGAGCTCCTGGCTTTGTGGTTTTCTCAACCCTAACCCTAGGCTTAACCCTAACCCTAGATTCATCCGGAAATCGGCCATTTGGCTGTGGCAAGTTCCAAGAAGAATGAAGAAGTGGGAGCAAGGTTTTGGCTATGCTGCGATAAGCTTGGCCTGCCTTTCACATGGTGAGTATCCCTGGAGCTCCTGGCTTTGTGGTTTTCTCAAACCCTAACACTAGGTGTTACTGTAACCATAACCATAGTTTGTGTCACAAATTGGGCATTGGGCGGCGGCAGGTTCCAAGCAGAAAGAAGAAGTGGGAGCAAGGTTTTAACTGTATCGTGCTCTACTTGGCCTGCCTTTCACATGGTGAGTGTCCCTGGAGCTCCTGGCTTTGTGGTTTTCGCAAGCCTAACCCTAGGCGTAACTCTAACCCTAGATTGAGCCAGAAATCGGGCACTGGGGTGTGCTGAGGTCCAAGCAGAACGAAGAAGTGGGAGCAAGGTTTTGGCTGTGCTGCGGTAATCTTGGCCTGCCTTTCATATGGTGAGTGTCCCTTGAGCTCCTGGCTTTGTGGTTTTCTCAAGCCTAACCCTAGGCGTAACCCTAACCCTAGCCCTAATCCAAGATTGACCCAGAAATCAGTCATTGGGCTGTGCTGAGTTCCAAGAAGAATGAAGAAGTGGGAGCAAGGTTTTAACTGTATCGTGCTCTACTTGGTCTGCCTTTCACATGCTGAGTATCCCTGGAGCTCCTGGCTTGGTGGTTTTCTCAAGCTTAACCCTGGGCGTAACCCTAACCCTAACCCTAACCCTAGACTGAGCCAGAAATCTGGCATTTGGCTGTGGAGGATTCCAAGAAGAACGAAGAAGTGGGAGCAAGGTTTTGGCTGTGCTGCGATAAGCTTGGCCTGCCTTTCGCATGGTGAGTGTCCCTGGAGCTCCTGGCTTTGTGGTTTTCTCAAGCCTAACCCTAGGCAAAACCCTAACCCTAGATTGAGCTAGAAAAATGCGTTTGGCTGTGGCGGGTTCCAAGAAGAATGAAGCAGTGGGAGCAAGGTTTTAACTGCATCGTGCCCAACTTGGCCTGCCTTTCACATGATGAGTGTCCCTTGAGATCCTGGCTTTGTGGTTTTCTCAAGCCTAACCCTAGGCGTAACCCTAACCCTAGCCCTAACCCTAGATTGACCCAGAAATCAGGCATTGGGCTTTGCTGAGTTCCAAGAAGAATGAAGAAGTGGGAGCAAGGTTTTAACTGTATCGTGCTCAACTTGGCCTGCCTTTCGCATGGTGAGTGTCCCTGGAGCTCCTGGCTTTGTGGATTTTTCAAACCCTAACATTAGGTGTAACCATAACCATAACCCTAGTTTGAGTCAGAAATCGGGCATTGGGAGGCAACGAGTTCCAAGCAGAAAGAAGTAGAGGGAGCAGGGTTTTAACTGTATTGTGCTCAACTTGTCCTGCCTTTCACATGGTGAGTATCCCTGGAGCTCCGGGCTTTGTGGTTTTCTCAAGCCTAACCCTAGGCGTAACCCAAACCCTAGATTGATCTGGAAATCGGGCACTGGGCTGTGGCGAGTTCCAAGAAGAATTAAGAAGTGGGAGCAAGGTTTTAACTGTATCGTGCTCTACTTGGTCTGCCTTTCACATGCTGAGTATCCCTGGAGCTCCTGGCTTGGTGGTTTTCTCAAGCCTAACCCTGGGCGTAACCCTAACCCTAACCCTAACCCTAGACTGAGCCAGAAATCTGGCATTTGGCTGTGGAGGATTCCAAGAAGAATGAAGAAGTGGGAGCAAGGTTTTAACTGTATCGTGCTCAACTTGGTCTGCCTTTCACATGGTGAGTATCCCTGGAGCTCCTGGCTTTGTGGATTTCTCAATCCTAAACGAAGGCGTAACACTGACCCTAACCCTTACCCTAGTTTGAGCCAGAAATCAGGCATAGGGCTGTGGCGAGTTCCAAGAAGAATGAAGAAGTGGGAACAAGGTTATAACTGTATCGTGCTCATCTTGGTCTGCCTTTCGCATTGTGAGTATCCCTGGAGCTCCTGGCTTTGTGGTTTTCTCAAGCCTAACCCTAGGCGTAACCCTGACCCTAACCCTAACCCTAGATTGAGCCAGAAATGTGGCATTTGGCGGTGGAGGATTCCAAGAAGAATGAAGAAGTGGGAGCAAGGTTTTGCCTGTGCTGCGATAAGCTTGGCCTGACTTTCGCATGGTGAGTGTCCCTGGAGCTCCTGGCTTTGTGGTTTTCTCAAGCCTAACCCTAGGCGTAACCCTAACCGTAGATTGATCCGGAAATCGGGCATTTGGCTGTGGCGGGTTCCAAGAAGAATGAAGCAGTGGGAGCAAGGTTTTAACTGTATCGTGCCCAACTTGGCCTGCCTTTCGCATGGTGAGTGTCCCTGGAGCTCCTGGCTTTGTGGTTTTCTCAACCCTAACCCTAGGCTTAACCCTAACCCTAGATTCATCCGGAAATCGGCCATTTGGCTGTGGCAAGTTCCAAGAAGAATGAAGAAGTGGGAGCAAGGTTTTGGCTATGCTGCGATAAGCTTGGCCTGCCTTTCACATGGTGAGTATCCCTGGAGCTCCTGGCTTTGTGGTTTTCTCAAACCCTAACACTAGGTGTTACTGTAACCATAACCATAGTTTGTGTCACAAATTGGGCATTGGGCGGCGGCAGGTTCCAAGCAGAAAGAAGAAGTGGGAGCAAGGTTTTAACTGTATCGTGCTCTACTTGGCCTGCCTTTCACATGGTGAGTGTCCCTGGAGCTCCTGGCTTTGTGGTTTTCGCAAGCCTAACCCTAGGCGTAACCCTAACCCTAGATTGAGCCAGAAATCGGGCACTGGGCTGTGCTGAGGTCCAAGCAGAACGAAGAAGTGGGAGCAAGGTTTTGGCTGTGCTGCGGTAATCTTGGCCTGCCTTTCATATGGTGAGTGTCCCTTGAGCTCCTGGCTTTGTGGTTTTCTCAAGCCTAACCCTCGGCGTAACCCTAACCCTAACCCTAACCCCAGATTGAGCCAGAAATCGGCCATTTGGCTGTGGAGGATTCCAAGAAGAATGAAGCAGAGGGAGCAAGGTTTTGGCTGTGCTGCGGTAAGCTTGGCCTGCCTTTCGAATGGTGAGTGTCCCTGGAGCTCCTGGCTTTGTGGATTTCTCAAACCCTAACATTAGGTGTAACCATAACCATAAACCTAGTTTGAGTCAGAAATCGGGCATTGGGCGGGAACGAGTTCCAAGAAGAAAGAAGTAGAGGGAGCAAGGTTTTAACTGTATCGTGCTCAACTCGGTCTGCCTTTCGCATGGTGAGTGTCCCTGGAGCTCCTGGCTTTGTGGTTTTCTCAAGCCTAACCCTAGGCGTAACCCTAACCCTACATTGAGCCAGAAATCGGGCACTGGGCTGTGCTGTGTTCCAAGAAGAATGAAGAAGTGGGAACAAGGTTATAACTGTATCGTGCTCATCTTGGTCTGCCTTTCGCATGGTGAGTATCCCTGGAGCTCCTGGCTTTGTGGATTTCTCAATCCTAAACGAAGGCGTAACCCTGACCCTAACCCTAACCCTAGTTTGAGCCAGAAATCAGGCATTGGGCTGTGGCGAGTTCCAAGAAGAATGAAGAAGTGGGAGCAAGGTTTTAACTGTATCGTGCCCAACTTGGCCTGCCTTTCACATGGTGAGTGTCCCTGGAGCTCCTGGCTTTGTGGTTTTCTCAAGCCTAACCCTAGGCGTAACCCTAACCCTAACCCTAACCCCAGATTGAGCCAGAAATCTGGCATTTGGCTGTGGAGGATTCCAAGAAGAACGAAGAAGTGGGAGCAAGGTTTTGGCTGTGCTGCGATAAGCTTGGCCTGCCTTTCGCATGGTGAGTGTCCCTGGAGCTCCTGGCTTTGTGGTTTTCTCAAGCCTCTCCCTAGGCGTAACCCTAACCCTAGATTGAGCTAGAAAAATGCGTTTGGCTGTGGCGGGTTCCAAGAAGAATGAAGCAGTGGGAGCAAGGTTTTAACTGTATCGTGCCCAACTTGGCCTGCCTTTCACATGGTGAGTGTCCCTGGAGCTCCTGGCTTTGTGGTTTTCTCAAGCCTAACCCTAGGCGTAACTGCAACCATAACCATAGTTTGAGTCAGAAATGGGGCATTGGGCGGTGGCGAGTTCCAAGCAGAAAGAAGAAGTGGGAGCAAGGTTTTAACTGTATCGTGCTCTACTTGGTCTGCCTATCACATGGTGAGTGTCCCTGGAGCTCCTGGCTTTGTGGTTTTCTCAAGCCTAACCCTAGGCGTAACCCTAATACTAGACTGTGCTAGAAAGTTGGCGTTTGGCTATGGCAGGTTCCAAGAAGAACGAAGCAGAAGGAGCAAGGTTTTAACTGTATCGTGCCCAACTTGGCCTGCCTTTCGCATGGTGAGTGTCCCTGGAGCTCCTGGCTTTGTGGTTTTCTCAAGCCTAACCCTAGGCGTAACCCTAACCCTAACCCTAACCCTAGATTGAGCCAGAAATCTGGCATTTGGCTGTGGAGGATTCCAAGAAGAACGAAGAAGTGGGAGCAAGGTTTTGGCTGTGCTGCGATAAGCTTGGCCTGCCTTTCGCATGGTGAGTGTCCCTGGAGCTCCTGGCTTTGTGGTTTTCTCAAGCCTAACCCTAGGCGTAACCCTAACCCTAGATTGATCCGGAAATCGGGCATTTGGCTGTGGCAAGTTCCAAGAAGAATGAAGAAGTGGGAGCAAGGTTTTGGCTGTGCTGCGGTAAGCTTGGCCTGCCTTTCGCATGGTGAGTGTCCCTGGAGCTCCTGGCTTTGTGGATTTCTCAAGCCTAACATCAGGTGTAACCATAACCATAACCCTAGTTTGAGTCAGAAATCGGGCATTGGGCGGCAACGAGTTCCAAGAAGAAAGAAGTAGAGGGAGCAGGGTTTTAACTGTATCGTGCTCAACTTGGCCTGCCTTTCGCATGGTGAGTATCCCTGGAGCTCCTGGCTTTGTGGTTTTCTCAAGCCTAACCCTAGGCGTAACCCTAAGCCAAGATTGAGCCAGAAATCGGGCACTGGGCTGTGCTGTGTTCCAAGAAGAATGAAGAAGTGGGAACAAGGTTTTAACTGTATCGTGCTCAACTTGGCCTGCCTTTCGCATGGTGAGTGTCCCTGGAGCTCCTGGCTTTGTGGTTTTCTCAAGCCTAACCCTAGGCTTAACCCTAACCCTAGACTGAGCTAGAAAGTTGGCGCATGGCTGTGGCGGGCTGCAAGAAGAATGAAGCAGTGGGAGCAAGGTTTTAACTGTATCGTGCTCAACTTGGCCTGCCTTTCACATGGTGAGTGTCCCTGGAGCTCCTGGCTTTGTCGTTTTCTCAAGCCTAACCCTAGGCGTAACCCTAACCCTAGCCCTAATCCTAGATTGACCCAGAAATCAGGCATTGGGCTGTGCTGAGTTCCAAGAAGAATGAAGAAGTGGGAGTAAGGTTTTAACTGTATCGTGCACAACTTGGCCTGCCTTTCGCATGGTGAGTGTCCCTGGAGCTCCTGGCTTTGTGGTTTTCTCAAGCCTAACCCTAGGCGTAACCCTAACCGTAGATTGATCCGGAAATTGGGCATTTGGCTGTGGCGAGTTCCAAGAAGAATGAAGAAGTGGGAGCAAGGTTTTGGCTGTGCTGCGATAAGCTTGGCCTGCCTTTCGCATGGTGAGTGTCCCTGGAGCTCCTGGCTTTGTGGTTTTCTCAAGCCTAACCCTAGGCGTAACCCTAAACCAAGATTGAGCCAGAAATCGGGCACTGGGCTGTGCTGTGTTCCAAGAAGAATGAAGAAGTGGGAACAAGGTTATAACTGTATCGTGCTCATCTTGGTCTGCCTTTCGCATGGTGAGTATCCCTGGAGCTCCTGGCTTTGTGGTTTTCTCAAGCCTAACCCTAGGCGTA
Source organism: Cyanocitta stelleri (assembly GCA_026167965.1). Lineage (NCBI taxonomy): Eukaryota > Metazoa > Chordata > Aves > Passeriformes > Corvidae > Cyanocitta > Cyanocitta stelleri. The sequence goes on from JANXIP010000035.1 coordinate 543,280, forward strand.
ACCCTGACCCTAACCCTAACCCTAGATTGAGCCAGAAATGCGGCATTTGGCGGTGGAGGATTCCAAGAAGAATGAAGAAGTGGGAGCAAGGTTTTGGCTGTGCTGCGATAAGCTTGGCCTGACTTTCGCATGGTGAGTGTCCCTGGAGCTCCTGGCTTTGTGGTTTTCTCAAGCCTAACCCTAGGCGTAACCCTAACCGTAGATTGATCCGGAAATCGGGCATTTGGCTGTGGCGGGTTCCAAGAAGAATGAAGCAGTGGGAGCAAGGTTTTAACTGTATCGTGCCCAACTTGGCCTGCCTTTCGCATGGTGAGTGTCCCTGGAGCTCCTGGCTTTGTGGTTTTCTCAACCCTAACCCTAGGCTTAACCCTAACCCTAGATTCATCCGGAAATCGGGCATTTGGCTGTGGCAAGTTCCAAGAAGAATGAAGAAGTGGGAGCAAGGTTTTGGCTATGCTGCGATAAGCTTGGCCTGCCTTTCACATGGTGAGTATCCCTGGAGCTCCTGGCTTTGTGGTTTTCTCAAACCCTAACACTAGGTGTTACTGTAACCATAACCATAGTTTGTGTCACAAATTAGGCATTGGGCGGCGGCAGGTTCCAAGCAGAAAGAAGAAGTGGGAGCAAGGTTTTAACTGTATCGTGCTCTACTTGGCCTGCCTTTCACATGGTGAGTGTCCCTGGAGCTCCTGGCTTTGTGGTTTTCGCAAGCCTAACCCTAGGCGTAACTCTAACCCTAGATTGAGCCAGAAATCGGGCACTGGGGTGTGCTGAGGTCCAAGCAGAACGAAGAAGTGGGAGCAAGGTTTTGGCTGTGCTGCGGTAATCTTGGCCTGCCTTTCATATGGTGAGTGTCCCTTGAGCTCCTGGCTTTGTGGTTTTCTCAAGCCTAACCCTAGGCGTAACCCTAACCCTAGCCCTAATCCAAGATTGACCCAGAAATCAGTCATTGGGCTGTGCTGAGTTCCAAGAAGAATGAAGAAGTGGGAGCAAGGTTTTAACTGTATCGTGCTCTACTTGGTCTGCCTTTCACATGCTGAGTATCCCTGGAGCTCCTGGCTTGGTGGTTTTCTCAAGCTTAACCCTGGGCGTAACCCTAACCCTAACCCTAACCCTAGACTGAGCCAGAAATCTGGCATTTGGCTGTGGAGGATTCCAAGAAGAACGAAGAAGTGGGAGCAAGGTTTTGGCTGTGCTGCGATAAGCTTGGCCTGCCTTTCGCATGGTGAGTGTCCCTGGAGCTCCTGGCTTTGTGGTTTTCTCAAGCCTAACCCTAGGCAAAACCCTAACCCTAGATTGAGCTAGAAAAATGCGTTTGGCTGTGGCGGGTTCCAAGAAGAATGAAGCAGTGGGAGCAAGGTTTTAACTGCATCGTGCCCAACTTGGCCTGCCTTTCACATGATGAGTGTCCCTTGAGCTCCTGGCTTTGTGGTTTTCTCAAGCCTAACCCTAGGCGTAACCCTAACCCTAGCCCTAACCCTAGATTGACCCAGAAATCAGGCATTGGGCTGTGCTGAGTTCCAAGAAGAATGAAGAAGTGGGAGCAAGGTTTTAACTGTATCGTGCTCAACTTGGCCTGCCTTTCGCATGGTGAGTGTCCCTGGAGCTCCTGGCTTTGTGGATTTCTCAAACCCTAACATTAGGTGTAACCATAACCATAAACCTAGTTTGAGTCAGAAATCGGGCATTGGGAGGCAACGAGTTCCAAGCAGAAAGAAGTAGAGGGAGCAGGGTTTTAACTGTATCGTGCTCAACTTGTCCTGCCTTTCACATGGTGAGTATCCCTGGAGCTCCGGGCTTTGTGGTTTTCTCAAGCCTAACCCTAGGCGTAACCCAAACCCTAGATTGATCTGGAAATCGGGCACTGGGCTGTGGCGAGTTCCAAGAAGAATTAAGAAGTGGGAGCAAGGTTTTAACTGTATCGTGCTCTACTTGGTCTGCCTTTCACATGCTGAGTATCCCTGGAGCTCCTGGCTTGGTGGTTTTCTCAAGCCTAACCCTGGGCGTAACCCTAACCCTAACCCTAACCCTAGACTGAGCCAGAAATCTGGCATTTGGCTGTGGAGGATTCCAAGAAGAATGAAGAAGTGGGAGCAAGGTTTTAACTGTATCGTGCTCAACTTGGTCTGCCTTTCACATGGTGAGTATCCCTGGAGCTCCTGGCTTTGTGGATTTCTCAATCCTAAACGAAGGCGTAACACTGACCCTAACCCTTACCCTAGTTTGAGCCAGAAATCAGGCATAGGGCTGTGGCGAGTTCCAAGAAGAATGAAGAAGTGGGAACAAGGTTATAACTGTATCGTGCTCATCTTGGTCTGCCTTTCGCATTGTGAGTATCCCTGGAGCTCCTGGCTTTGTGGTTTTCTCAAGCCTAACCCTAGGCGTAACCCTGACCCTAACCCTAACCCTAGATTGAGCCAGAAATGTGGCATTTGGCGGTGGAGGATTCCAAGAAGAATGAAGAAGTGGGAGCAAGGTTTTGCCTGTGCTGCGATAAGCTTGGCCTGACTTTCGCATGGTGAGTGTCCCTGGAGCTCCTGGCTTTGTGGTTTTCTCAAGCCTAACTCTAGGCGTAACCCTAACCGTAGATTGATCCGGAAATCGGGCATTTGGCTGTGGCGGGTTCCAAGAAGAATGAAGCAGTGGGAGCAAGGTTTTAACTGCATCGTGCCCAACTTGGCCTGCCTTTCGCATGGTGAGTGTCCCTGGAGCTCCTGGCTTTGTGGTTTTCTCAACCCTAACCCTAGGCTTAACCCTAACCCTAGATTCATCCGGAAATCGGCCATTTGGCTGTGGCAAGTTCCAAGAAGAATGAAGAAGTGGGAGCAAGGTTTTGGCTATGCTGCGATAAGCTTGGCCTGCCTTTCACATGGTGAGTATCCCTGGAGCTCCTGGCTTTGTGGTTTTCTCAAGCCTAACCCTAGGCAAAACCCTAACCCTAGATTGAGCTAGAAAAATGCGTTTGGCTGTGGCGGGTTCCAAGAAGAATGAAGCAGTGGGAGCAAGGTTTTAACTGTATCGTGCCCAACTTGGCCTGCCTTTCACATGATGAGTGTCCCTTGAGCTCCTGGCTTTGTGGTTTTCTCAAGCCTAACCCTAGGCGTAACCCTAACCCTAGCCCTAACCCTAGATTGACCCAGAAATCAGGCATTGGGCTGTGCTGAGTTCCAAGAAGAATGAAGAAGTGGGAGCAAGGTTTTAACTGTATCGTGCTCAACTTGGCCTGCCTTTCGCATGGTGAGTGTCCCTGGAGCTCCTGGCTTTGTGGATTTCTCAAACCCTAACATTAGGTGTAACCATAACCATAAACCTAGTTTGAGTCAGAAATCGGGCATTGGGAGGCAACGAGTTCCAAGCAGAAAGAAGTAGAGGGAGCAGGGTTTTAACTGTATCGTGCTCAACTTGTCCTGCCTTTCACATGGTGAGTATCCCTGGAGCTCCGGGCTTTGTGGTTTTCTCAAGCCTAACCCTAGGCGTAACACAAACCCTAGATTGATCTGGAAATCGGGCACTGGGCTGTGGCGAGTTCCAAGAAGAATTAAGAAGTGGGAGCAAGGTTTTAACTGTATCGTGCTCTACTTGGTCTGCCTTTCACATGCTGAGTATCCCTGGAGCTCCTGGCTTGGTGGTTTTCTCAAGCCTAACCCTGGGCGTAACCCTAACCCTAACCCTAACCCTAGACTGAGCCAGAAATCTGGCATTTGGCTGTGGAGGATTCCAAGAAGAATGAAGAAGTGGGAGCAAGGTTTTAACTGTATCGTGCTCAACTTGGTCTGCCTTTCGCATGGTGAGTATCCCTGGAGCTCCTGGCTTTGTGGATTTCTCAATTCTAAACGAAGGCGTAACACTGACCCTAACCCTTACCCTAGTTTGAGCCAGAAATCAGGCATAGGGCTGTGGCGATTTCCAAGAAGAATGAAGAAGTGGGAGCAAGGTTTTAACTGTATCGTGCTCAACATGGCCTGCCTTTCACATGGTGAGTGTCCCTGGAGCTCCTGGCTTTGTGGTTTTCTCAAGCCTAACCCTAGGCGTAACCCTAACCCAAGATTGAGCCAGAAATCGGGCACTGGGCTGTGCTGAGTTCCAAGAAGAATGAAGAAGTGGGAACAAGGTTATAACTGTATCGTGCACAACTTGGCCTGCCTTTCACATGGTGACTATCCCTGGAGCTCCTGGCTTTGTGGTTTTCTCAAGCCTAACCTTAGGCGTAACCCTAACCCTAGATTGAGCCAGAAATCGGGCACTGGGGTGTGCTGAGTTCCAAGCCGAATGAAGATGTGGGAGCAAGGTTTTGGCTGTGCTGCGGTAAGCTTGGCCTGCCTTTCGCATGGTGAGTATCCCTGGAGCTCCTGGCTTTGTGGTTTTCTCAAGCCTAACCCTAGGCGTAACCCTAACCCTAACCCGAACCCCAGATTGAGCCAGAAATCGGCCATTTGGCTGTGGAGGATTCCAAGAAGAATGAAGCAGTGGGAGCAAGGCTTTAGCTGTGCTGCGGTAAGCTTGGCCTGCCTTTCGAATGGTGAGTGTCCCTGGAGCTCCTGGCTTTGTGGATTTCTCAAACCCTAACATTAGGTGTAACCATAACCATAAACCTAGTTTGAGTCAGAAATCGGGCATTGGGCGGGAACGAGTTCCAAGAAGAAAGAAGTAGAGGGAGCAAGGTTTTAACTGTATCGTGCTCAACTCGGTCTGCCTTTCGCATGGTGAGTGTCCCTGGAGCTCCTGGCTTTGTGGTTTTCTCAAGCCTAACCCTAGGCGTAACCCTAACCCTACATTGAGCCAGAAATCGGGCACTGGGCTGTGCTGTGTTCCAAGAAGAATGAAGAAGTGGGAACAAGGTTATAACTGTATCGTGCTCATCTTGGTCTGCCTTTCGCATGGTGAGTATCCCTGGAGCTCCTGGCTTTGTGGATTTCTCAATCCTAAACGAAGGCGTAACCCTGACCCTAACCCTAAGCCTAGTTTGAGCCAGAAATCAGGCATTGGGCTGTGGCGAGTTCCAAGAAGAATGAAGAAGTGGGAGCAAGGTTTTAACTGTATCGTGCCCAACTTGGCCTGCCTTTCACATGGTGAGTGTCCCTGGAGCTCCTGGCTTTGTGGTTTTCTCAACCCTAACCCTAGGCGTAACCCTAAACCTAACCCTAACCCCAGATTGAGCCAGAAATCTGGCATTTGGCTGTGGAGGATTCCAAGAAGAACGAAGAAGTGGGAGCAAGGTTTTGGCTGTGCTGCGATAAGCTTGGCCTGCCTTTCGCATGGTGAGTGTCCCTGGAGCTCCTGGCTTTGTGGTTTTCTCAAGCCTAACCCTAGGCGTAACCCTAACCGTAGATTGATCCGGAAATTGGGCATTTGGCTGTGGCGAGTTCCAAGAAGAATGAAGAAGTGGGAGCAAGGTTTTGGCTGTGCTGCGATAAGCTTGGCCTGCCTTTCACATGGTGAGTGTCCCTGGAGCTCCTGGCTTTGTGGTTTTCTCAAGCCTAACCTTAGGCGTAACCCTGACCCTAACCCTTACCCTAGATTGAGCCAGAAATGTGGCATTTGGCTGTGGAGGATTCCAAGAAGAATGAAGAAGTGGGAGCAAGGTTTTGCCTGTGCTGCGATAAGCTTGGCCTGCCTTTCACATGGTGAGTGTCCCTGGAGCTCCTGGCTTTGTGGTTTTCTCAAGCCTAACCCTAGGCATAACCCTAACCCTAGATTGAGCCAGAAATCGGGCACTGGGGTGTGCTGAGTTCCAAGCCGAATGAAGATGTGGGAGCAAGGTTTTGGCTGTGCTGCGGTAAGCTTGGCCTGCCTTTCGCATGGTGAGTATCCCTGGAGCTCCTGGCTTTGTGGTTTTCTCAAGCCTAACCCTAGGTGTAACCCTAACCCTAACCCTAACCACAGATTGAGCCAGAAATCTGCCATTTGGCTGTGGAGGATTCCAAGAAGAATGAAGCAGTGGGAGCAAGGTTTTGGCTATGCTGCCATAAGCTTGGCCTGCCTTTCACATGGTGAGTATCCCTGGAGCTCCTGGCTTTGTGGTTTTCTCAAACCCTAACACTAGGTGTTACTGTAACCATAACCATAGTTTTTGTCACAAATTGGGCATTGGGCGGCGGCAGGTTCCAAGCAGAAAGAAGAAGTGGGAGCAAGGTTTTAACTGTATCGTGCTCTACTTGGCCTGCCTTTCACATGGTGAGTGTCCCTGGAGCTCCTGGCTTTGTGGTTTTCGCAAGCCTAACCCTAGGCGTAACCCTAACCCTAGATTGAGCCAGAAATCGGGCACTGGGCTGTGCTGAGGTCCAAGCAGAGCGAAGAAGTGGGAGCAAGGTTTTGGCTGTGCTGCGGTAATCTTGGCCTGCCTTTCACATGGTGAGTGTCCCTTGAGCTCCTGGCTTTGTGGTTTTCTCAAGCCTAACCCTAGGCGTAACCCTAACCCTAGCCCTAATCCTAGATTGACCCAGAAATAAGGCATTGGGCTGTGCTGAGTTCCAAGAAGAATGAAGAAGTGGGAACAAGGTTTTAACTGTATCGTGCTCAACTTGGCCTGCCTTTCGCATGGTGAGTGTCCCTGGAGCTCCTGGCTTTGTGGTTTTCTCAAGCCTAACCCTAGGCGTAACCCTAACCCTAACCCTAACCCCAGATTGAGCCAGAAATCTGGCATTTGGCTGTGGAGGATTCCAAGAAGAACGAAGAAGTGGGAGCAAGGTTTTGGCTGTGCTGCGATAAGCTTGGCCTGCCTTTCGCATGGTGAGTGTCCCTGGAGCTCCTGGCTTTGTGGTTTTCTCAAGCCTAACCCTAGGCGTAACCCTAACCCTAGATTGAGCCAGAAAAATGCGTTTGGCTGTGGCGGGTTCCAAGAAGAATGAAGCAGTGGGAGCAAGGTTTTAACTGTATCGTGCCCAACTTGGCCTGCCTTTCGCATGGTGAGTATCCCTGGAGCTCCTGGCTTTGTGGTTTTCTCAAGCCTAACCCTAGGCGTAACCCTAACCCTAACCCGAACCCCAGATTGAGCCAGAAATCGGCCATTTGGCTGTGGAGGATTCCAAGAAGAATGAAGCAGTGGGAGCAAGGCTTTAGCTGTGCTGCGGTAAGCTTGGCCTGCCTTTCGAATGGTGAGTGTCCCTGGAGCTCCTGGCTTTGTGGATTTCTCAAACCCTAACATTAGGTGTAACCATAACCATAAACCTAGTTTGAGTCAGAAATCGGGCATTGGGCGGGAACGAGTTCCAAGAAGAAAGAAGTAGAGGGAGCAAGGTTTTAACTGTATCGTGCTCAACTCGGTCTGCCTTTCGCATGGTGAGTGTCCCTGGAGCTCCTGGCTTTGTGGTTTTCTCAAGCCTAACCCTAGGCGTAACCCTAACCCTACATTGAGCCAGAAATCGGGCACTGGGCTGTGCTGTGTTCCAAGAAGAATGAAGAAGTGGGAACAAGGTTATAACTGTATCGTGCTCATCTTGGTCTGCCTTTCGCATGGTGAGTATCCCTGGAGCTCCTGGCTTTGTGGATTTCTCAATCCTAAACGAAGGCGTAACCCTGACCCTAACCCTAAGCCTAGTTTGAGCCAGAAATCAGGCATTGGGCTGTGGCGAGTTCCAAGAAGAATGAAGAAGTGGGAGCAAGGTTTTAACTGTATCGTGCCCAACTTGGCCTGCCTTTCACATGGTGAGTGTCCCTGGAGCTCCTGGCTTTGTGGTTTTCTCAACCCTAACCCTAGGCGTAACCCTAAACCTAACCCTAACCCCAGATTGAGCCAGAAATCTGGCATTTGGCTGTGGAGGATTCCAAGAAGAACGAAGAAGTGGGAGCAAGGTTTTGGCTGTGCTGCGATAAGCTTGGCCTGCCTTTCGCATGGTGAGTGTCCCTGGAGCTCCTGGCTTTGTGGTTTTCTCAAGCCTAACCCTAGGCGTAACCCTAACCGTAGATTGATCCGGAAATTGGGCATTTGGCTGTGGCGAGTTCCAAGAAGAATGAAGAAGTGGGAGCAAGGTTTTGGCTGTGCTGCGATAAGCTTGGCCTGCCTTTCACATGGTGAGTGTCCCTGGAGCTCCTGGCTTTGTGGTTTTCTCAAGCCTAACCTTAGGCGTAACCCTGACCCTAACCCTTACCCTAGATTGAGCCAGAAATGTGGCATTTGGCTGTGGAGGATTCCAAGAAGAATGAAGAAGTGGGAGCAAGGTTTTGCCTGTGCTGCGATAAGCTTGGCCTGCCTTTCGCATGGTGAGTGTCCCTGGAGCTCCTGGCTTTGTGGTTTTCTCAAGCCTAACCCTAGGCATAACCCTAACCCTAGATTGAGCCAGAAATCGGGCACTGGGGTGTGCTGAGTTCCAAGCCGAATGAAGATGTGGGAGCAAGGTTTTGGCTGTGCTGCGGTAAGCTTGGCCTGCCTTTCGCATGGTGAGTATCCCTGGAGCTCCTGGCTTTGTGGTTTTCTCAAGCCTAACCCTAGGTGTAACCCTAACCCTAACCCTAACCACAGATTGAGCCAGAAATCTGCCATTTGGCTGTGGAGGATTCCAAGAAGAATGAAGCAGTGGGAGCAAGGTTTTGGCTATGCTGCGATAAGCTTGGCCTGCCTTTCACATGGTGAGTATCCCTGGAGCTCCTGGCTTTGTGGTTTTCTCAAACCCTAACACTAGGTGTTACTGTAACCATAACCATAGTTTTTGTCACAAATTGGGCATTGGGCGGCGGCAGGTTCCAAGAAGAATGAAGAAGTGGGAGCAAGGTTTTAACTGTATCGTGCTCTACTTGGCCTGCCTTTCACATGGTGAGTGTCCCTGGAGCTCCTGGCTTTGTGGTTTTCGCAAGCCTAACCCTAGGCGTAACCCTAACCCTAGATTGAGCCAGAAATCGAGCACTGGGCTGTGCTGAGGTCCAAGCAGAACGAAGAAGTGGGAGCAAGGTTTTGGCTGTGCTGCGGTAATCTTGGCCTGCCTTTCACATGGTGAGTGTCCCTTGAGCTCCTGGCTTTGTGGTTTTCTCAAGCCTAACCCTAGGCGTAACCCTAACCCTAGCCCTAATCCTAGATTGACCCAGAAATAAGGCATTGGGCTGTGCTGAGTTCCAAGAAGAATGAAGAAGTGGGAACAAGGTTTTAACTGTATCGTGCTCAACTTGGCCTGCCTTTCGCATGGTGAGTGTCCCTGGAGCTCCTGGCTTTGTGGTTTTCTCAAGCCTAACCCTAGGCGTAACCCTAACCCTAACCCTAACCCCAGATTGAGCCAGAAATCTGGCATTTGGCTGTGGAGGATTCCAAGAAGAACGAAGAAGTGGGAGCAAGGTTTTGGCTGTGCTGCGATAAGCTTGGCCTGCCTTTCGCATGGTGAGTGTCCCTGGAGCTCCTGGCTTTGTGGTTTTCTCAAGCCTAACCCTAGGCGTAACCCTAACCCTAGATTGAGCTAGAAAATTGCGTTTGGCTGTGGCGGGTTCCAAGAAGAATGAAGCAGTGGGAGCAAGGTTTTAACTGTATCGTGCCCAACTTGGCCTGCCTTTCACATGGTGAGTGTCCCTTGAGCTCCTGGCTTTGTGGTTTTCTCAAGCCTAACCCTAGGCGTAACCCTAACCCTAGCCCTAACCCTAGATTGACCCAGAAATCAGGCTTTGGGCTGTGCTGAGTTCCAAGAAGAATGAAGAAGTGGGAGCAAGGTTTTAACTGTATCGTGCTCAACCTGGCCTGCCTTTCGCATGCTGAGTATCCCTGGATCTCCTGGCTTTGTGGTTTTCTCAAGCCTAACCCTGGGCGTAACCCTAACCCTAACCCTAACCCTAGGCTGAGCCAGAAATCTGGCATTTGGCTGTGGAGGATTCCAAGAAGAATGAAGAAGTGGGAGCAAGGTTTTAACTGTATCGTGCTCAACTTGGTCTGCCTTTCGCATGGTGAGTATCCCTGGAGCTCCTGGCTTTGTGGATTTCTCAATCCTAAACGAAGGCGTAACACTGACCCTAACCCTCACCCTAGTTTGAGCCAGAAATCAGGCATAGGGCTGTGGCGAGTTCCAAGAAGAATGAAGAAGTGGGAGCAAGGTTTTAACTGTATAGTGCTCAACTTGTCCTGCCTTTCACATGATGAGTGTCCCTGGAGCTCCTGGCTTTGTGGTTTTCTCAAGCCTAACCCTAGGCGTAACCCTAACCCAAGATTGAGCCAGAAATCGGGCACTGGGCTGTGCTGAGTTCCAAGAAGAATGAAGAAGTGGGAACAAGGTTATAACTGTATCGTGCACAACTTGGCCTGCCTTTCACATGGTGACTATCCCTGGAGCTCCTGGCTTTGTGGTTTTCTCAAGCCTAACCTTAGGCGTAACCCTGACCCTAACCCTTACCCTAGATTGAGCCAGAAATGTGGCATTTGGCTGTGGAGGATTCCAAGAAGAATGAAGCAGTGGGAGCAAGGTTTTGGCTGTGCTGCGGTAAGCTTGGCCTGCCTTTCGAATGGTGAGTGTCCCTGGAGCTCCTGGCTTTGTGGATTTCTTAAACCCTAACATTAGGTGTAACCATAACCATAAACCTAGTTTGAGTCAGAAATCGGGCATTGGGCGGGAACGAGTTCCAAGAAGAAAGAAGTAGAGGGAGCAAGGTTTTAACTGTATCGTGCTCAACTCGGTCTGCCTTTCGCATGGTGAGTGTCCCTGGAGCTCCTGGCTTTGTGGTTTTCTCAAGCCTAACCCTAGGCGTAACCCTAACCCAAGATTGAGCCAGAAATCGGGCACTGGGCTGTGCTGTGTTCCAAGAAGAATGAAGAAGTGGGAACAAGGTTATAACTGTATCGTGCTCATCTTGGTCTGCCTTTCGCATGGTGAGTATCCCTGGAGCTCCTGGCTTTGTGGATTTCTCAATCCTAAACGAAGGCGTAACCCTGACCCTAACCCTAACCCTAGTTTGAGCCAGAAATCAGGCATTGGGCTGTGGCGAGTTCCAAGAAGAATGAAGAAGTGGGAGCAAGGTTTTAACTGTATCGTGCCCAACTTGGCCTGCCTTTCACATGGTGAGTGTCCCTGGAGCTCCTGGCTTTGTGGTTTTCTCAACCCTAACCCTAGGCGTAACCCTAACCCTAACCCTAACCCCAGATTGAGCCAGAAATCTGGCATTTGGCTGTGGAGGATTCCAAGAAGAACGAAGAAGTGGGAGCAAGGTTTTGGCTGTGCTGCGATAAGCTTGGCCTGCCTTTCGCATGGTGAGTGTCCCTGGAGCTCCTGGCTTTGTGGTTTTCTCAAGCCTAACCCTAGGCGTAACCCTAACCCTAGATTGAGCTAGAAAAATGCGTTTGGCTGTGGCGGGTTCCAAGAAGAATGAAGCAGTGGGAGCAAGGTTTTAACTGTATCGTGCCCAACTTGGCCTGCCTTTCACATGGTGAGTGTCCCTGGAGCTCCTGGCTTTGTGGTTTTCTCAAGCCTAACCCTAGGCGTAACTGCAACCATAACCATAGTTTGCGTCAGAAATGGGGCATTGGGCGGTGGCGAGTTCCAAGCAGAAAGAAGAAGTGGGAGTAAGGTTTTAACTGTATCGTGCTCTACTTGGTCTGCCTATCACATGGTGAGTGTCCCTGGAGCTCCTGGCTTTGTGGTTTTCTCAAGCCTAACCCTAGGCGTAACCCTAATACTAGACTGAGCTAGAAAGTTGGCGTTTGGCTGTGGCAGGTTCCAAGAAGAACGAAGCAGAGGGAGCAAGGTTTTAACTGTATCGTGCCCAACTTGGCCTGCCTTTCGCATGGTGAGTGTCCCTGGAGCTCCTGGCTTTGTGGTTTTCTCAAGCCTAACCCTAGGCGTAACCCTAACCCTAACCCTAACCCCAAATTGAGCCTGAAATCCGGCATTTGGCTGTGGAGGATTCCAAGAAGAACGAAGAAGTGGGAGCAAGGTTTTGGCTGTGCTGCGATAAGCTTGGCCTGCCTTTCGCATGGTGAGTGTCCCTGGAGCTCCTGGCTTTGTGGTTTTCTCAAGCCTAACCCTAGGCGTAACCCTAACCCTAGATTGATCCGGAAATCGGGCATTTGGCTGTGGCAAGTTCCAAGAGGAATGAAGAAGTGGGAGCAAGGTTTTGGCTGTGCTGCGGTAAGCTTGGCCTGCCTTTCGCATGGTGAGTGTCCCTGGAGCTCCTGGCTTTGTGGATTTCTCAAACCCTAACATCAGGTGTAACCATAACCATAACCCTAGTTTGAGTCAGAAATCGGGTATTGGGCGGCAACGAGTTCCAAGAAGAAAGAAGCAGAGGGAGCAGGGTTTTAACTGTATCGTGCTCAACTTGGCCTGCCTTTCTCATGGTGAGTATCCCTGGAGCTCCTGGCTTTGTGGTTTTCTCAAGCCTAACCCTAGGCGTAACCCTAACCCAAGATTGAGCCAGAAATCGGGCACTGGGCTGTGCTGTGTTCCAAGAAGAATGAAGAAGTGGGAGCAAGGTTTTAACTGTATCGTGCTCAACTTGGCCTGCCTTTCGCATGGTGAGTGTCCCTGGAGCTCCTGGCTTTGTGGATTTTTCAAACCCTAACATTAGGTGTAACCATAACCATAAACCTAGTTTGAGTCAGAAATCGGGCATTGGGAGGCAACGAGTTCCAAGCAGAAAGAAGTAGAGGGAGCAGGGTTTTAACTGTATCGTGCTCTACTTGGCCTGCCTTTCACATGGTGAGTATCCCTGGAGCTCCTGGCTTTGTGGTTTTCTCAAGCCTAACCCTAGGTGTAACCCTAACCCTAACCCCAGATTGAGCCAGAAATGTGGCATTTGGCTGTGGAGGATTCCAAGAAGAACGAAGAAGTGGGAGCAAGGTTTTGGCTGTGCTGCGATAAGCTTGGCCTGCCTTTTGCATGGTGAGTGTCCCTGGAGCTCTGGGCTTTGTGGTTTTCTCAAGCCTAACCCTAGGCGTAACCCAAACCCTAGATTGATCTGGAAATCGGGCACTGGGCTGTGGCGAGTTCCAAGAAGAATTAAGAAGTGGGAGCAAGGTTTTAACTGTATCGTGCTCTACTTGGTCTGCCTTTCACATGCTGAGTATCCCTGGAGCTCCTGGCTTTGTGGTTTTCTCAAGCCTAACCCTAGGCGTAACCCTAACCCTAACCCTAACCCCAGATTGAGCCAGAAATCTGGTATTTGGCTGTGGAGGATTCCAAGAAGAATGAAGAAGTGGGAGCAAGGTTTTGGCTGTGCTGCGATAAGCTTGGCCTGCCTTTTGCATGGTGAGTGTCCCTGGAGCTCCTGGCTTTGTGGTTTTCGCAAGCCTAACCCTAGGCATAACCCTAACCCTAGATTGAGCCAGAAATCGGGCACTGGGGTGTGCTGAGTTCCAAGAAGAATGAAGAAGTGGGAACAAGGTTTTAACTGTATCGTGCTCAACTTGGCCTGCCTTTCGCATGGTGAGTGTCCCTGGAGCTCGTGGCTTTGTGGATTTCTCAAGCCTAACCCTAGGCGTAACCCTAACCCTAACCCTAACCCTAACCCCAGATTGAGCCAGAAATCTGGCATTTGGCTGTGGAGGATTCCAAGAAGAACGAAGAAGTGGGAGCAAGGTTTTGGCTGTGCTGCGATAAGCTCGGCCTGCCTTTCGCATTGTAAGTGTCCCTGGAGCTCCTGGCTTTGTGGTTTTCGCAAGCCTAACCCTAGGCGTAACCCTAACCCTAGATTGAGCCAGAAATCGGGCACTGGGGTGTGCTGAGGTCCAAGCAGAACGAAGAAGTGGGAGCAAGGTTTTGGCTGTGCTGCGGTAATCTTGGCCTGCCTTTCACATGGTGAGTGTCCCTTGAGCTCCTGGCTTTGTGGTTTTCTCAAGCCTAACCCTAGGCGTAACCCTAACCCTAACCCCAGATTGAGCCAGAAATGTGGCATTTGGCTGTGGAGGATTCCAAGAAGAATGAAGAAGTGGGAGCAAGGTTTTGCCTGTGCTGCGATAAGCTTGGCCTGCCTTTTGCATGGTGAGTGTCCCTGGAGCTCCGGGCTTTGTGGTTTTCTCAAGCCTAACCCTAGGCGTAACCCAAACCCTAGATTGATCTGGAAATCGGGCACTGGGCTGTGGCGAGTTCCAAGAAGAATTAAGAAGTGGGAGCAAGCTTTTAACTGTATCGTGCTCAACTTGGTCTGCCTTTCGCATGGTGAGTATCCCTGGAGCTCCTGGCTTTGTGGATTTCTCAATCCTAAACGAAGGCGTAACATTGACCCTAACCCTTACCCTAGTTTGAGCCAGAAATCAGGCATAGGGCTGTGGCGAGTTCCAAGAAGAATGAAGAAGTGGGAGCAAGGTTTTAACTGTATAGTGCTCAACTTGTCCTGCCTTTCACATGGTGAGTGTCCCTGGAGCTCCTGGCTTTGTGGATTTCTCAAACCCTAACATTAGGTGTAACCATAACCATAAACCTAGTTTGAGTCAGAAATCGGGCATTGGGAGGCAACGAGTTCCAAGCAGAAAGAAGTAGAGGGAGCAGGGTTTTAACTGTATCGTGCTCAACTTGTCCTGCCTTTCACATGGTGAGTATCCCTGGAGCTCCTGGCTTTGTGGTTTTCTCAAGCCTAACCCTAGGTGTAACCCTAACCCTAACCCCAGATTGAGCCAGAAATGTGGCATTTGGCTGTGGAGGATTCCAAGAAGAACGAAGAAGTGGGAGCAAGGTTTTGGCTGTGCTGCGATAAGCTTGGCCTGCCTTTTGCATGGTGAGTGTCCCTGGAGCTCTGGGCTTTGTGGTTTTCTCAAGCCTAACCCTAGGCGTAACCCAAACCCTAGATTGATCTGGAAATCGGGCACTGGGCTGTGGCGAGTTCCAAGAAGAATTAAGAAGTGGGAGCAAGGTTTTAACTGTATCGTGCTCTACTTGGTCTGCCTTTCACATGCTGAGTATCCCTGGAGCTCCTGGCTTTGTGGTTTTCTCAAGCCTAACCCTGGGCGTAACCCTAACCCTAACCCTAACCCTAGACTGAGCCAGAAATCTGGCATTTGGCTGTGGAGGATTCCAAGAAGAATGAAGAAGTGGGAGCAAGCTTTTAACTGTATCGTGCTCAACTTGGTCTGCCTTTCGCATGGTGAGTATCCCTGGAGCTCCTGGCTTTGTGGATTTCTCAATCCTAAACGAAGGCGTAACATTGACCCTAACCCTTACCCTAGTTTGAGCCAGAAATCAGGCATAGGGCTGTGGCGAGTTCCAAGAAGAATGAAGAAGTGGGAGCAAGGTTTTAACTGTATAGTGCTCAACTTGTCCTGCCTTTCACATGGTGAGTATCCCTGGAGCTCCTGGCTTTGTGGTTTTCTCAAGCCTAACCCTAGGCGTAACCATAACCCTACATTGAGCCAGAAATCGGGCACTGGGCTGTGCTGAGTTCCAAGAAGAATGAAGAAGTGGGAGCAAGGTTTTAACTGTATCGTGCTCAGCTTGGCCTGCCTTTCGCATGGTGAGTGTCCCTGGAGCTCCTGGCTTTGTGGTTTTCTCAACCCTAACCCAAGGCGTAACGCTAACCCTAACCCCAGATTGAGCCAGAAATCTGGTATTTGGCTGTGGAGGATTCCAAGAAGAATGAAGAAGTGGGAGCAAGGTTTTGGCTGTGCTGCGATAAGCTTGGCCTGCCTTTTGCATGGTGAGTGTCCCTGGAGCTCCTGGCTTTGTGGTTTTCGCAAGCCTAACCCTAGGCATAACCCTAACCCTAGATTGAGCCAGAAATCGGGCACTGGGGTGTGCTGAGTTCCAAGAAGAATGAAGAAGTGGGAACAAGGTTTTAACTGTATCGTGCTCAACTTGGCCTGCCTTTCGCATGGTGAGTGTCCCTGGAGCTCCTGGCTTTGTGGATTTCTCAAGCCTAACCCTAGGCGTAACCCTAACCCTAACCCTAACCCTAACCCCAGATTGAGCCAGAAATCTGGCATTTGGCTGTGGAGGATTCCAAGAAGAACGAAGAAGTGGGAGCAAGGTTTTGGCTGTGCTGCGATAAGCTCGGCCTGCCTTTCGCATTGTAAGTGTCCCTGGAGCTCCTGGCTTTGTGGTTTTCGCAAGCCTAACCCTAGGCGTAACCCTAACCCTAGATTGAGCCAGAAATCGGGCACTGGGGTGTGCTGAGGTCCAAGCAGAACGAAGAAGTGGGAGCAAGGTTTTGGCTGTGCTGCGGTAATCTTGGCCTGCCTTTCACATGGTGAGTGTCCCTTGAGCTCCTGGCTTTGTGGTTTTCTCAAGCCTAACCCTAGGCGTAACCCTAACCCTAACCCCAGATTGAGCCAGAAATGTGGCATTTGGCTGTGGAGGATTCCAAGAAGAATGAAGAAGTGGGAGCAAGGTTTTGCCTGTGCTGCGATAAGCTTGGCCTGCCTTTTGCATGGTGAGTGTCCCTGGAGCTCCGGGCTTTGTGGTTTTCTCAAGCCTAACCCTAGGCGTAACCCAAACCCTAGATTGATCTGGAAATCGGGCACTGGGCTGTGGCGAGTTCCAAGAAGAATTAAGAAGTGGGAGCAAGGTTTTAACTGTATCGTGCTCTACTTGGTCTGCCTTTCACATGCTGAGTATCCCTGGAGCTCCTGGCTTTGTGGTTTTCTCAAGCCTAACCCTGGGCGTAACCCTAACCCTAACCCTAACCCTAACCCTAGACTGAGCCAGAAATCTGGCATTTGGCTGTGGAGGATTCCAAGAAGAATGAAGAAGTGGGAGCAAGCTTTTAACTGTATCGTGCTCAACTTGGTCTGCCTTTCGCATGGTGAGTATCCCTGGAGCTCCTGGCTTTGTGGATTTCTCAATCCTAAACGAAGGCGTAACATTGACCCTAACCCTTACCCTAGTTTGAGCCAGAAATCAGGCATAGGGCTGTGGCGAGTTCCAAGAAGAATGAAGAAGTGGGAGCAAGGTTTTAACTGTATAGTGCTCAACTTGTCCTGCCTTTCACATGGTGAGTGTCCCTGGAGCTCCTGGCTTTGTGGATTTCTCAAACCCTAACATTAGGTGTAACCATAACCATAAACCTAGTTTGAGTCAGAAATCGGGCATTGGGAGGCAACGAGTTCCAAGCAGAAAGAAGTAGAGGGAGCAGGGTTTTAACTGTATCGTGCTCAACTTGTCCTGCCTTTCACATGGTGAGTATCCCTGGAGCTCCGGGCTTTGTGGTTTTCTCAAGCCTAACCCTAGGCGTAACCCAAACCCTAGATTGATCTGGAAATCGGGCACTGGGCTGTGGCGAGTTCCAAGAAGAATTAAGAAGTGGGAGCAAGGTTTTAACTGTATCGTGCTCTACTTGGTCTGCCTTTCACATGCTGAGTATCCCTGGAGCTCCTGGCTTGGTGGTTTTCTCAAGCCTAACCCTGGGCGTAACCCTAACCCTAACCCTAACCCTAGACTGAGCCAGAAATCTGGCATTTGGCTGTGGAGGATTCCAAGAAGAATGAAGAAGTGGGAGCAAGGTTTTAACTGTATCGTGCTCAACTTGGTCTGCCTTTCACATGGTGAGTATCCCTGGAGCTCCTGGCTTTGTGGATTTCTCAATCCTAAACGAAGGCGTAACACTGACCCTAACCCTTACCCTAGTTTGAGCCAGAAATCAGGCATAGGGCTGTGGCGAGTTCCAAGAAGAATGAAGAAGTGGGAACAAGGTTATAACTGTATCGTGCTCATCTTGGTCTGCCTTTCGCATTGTGAGTATCCCTGGAGCTCCTGGCTTTGTGGTTTTCTCAAGCCTAACCCTAGGCGTAACCCTGACCCTAACCCTAACCCTAGATTGAGCCAGAAATGTGGCATTTGGCGGTGGAGGATTCCAAGAAGAATGAAGAAGTGGGAGCAAGGTTTTGCCTGTGCTGCGATAAGCTTGGCCTGACTTTCGCATGGTGAGTGTCCCTGGAGCTCCTGGCTTTGTGGTTTTCTCAAGCCTAACCCTAGGCGTAACCCTAACCGTAGATTGATCCGGAAATCGGGCATTTGGCTGTGGCGGGTTCCAAGAAGAATGAAGCAGTGGGAGCAAGGTTTTAACTGTATCGTGCCCAACTTGGCCTGCCTTTCGCATGGTGAGTGTCCCTGGAGCTCCTGGCTTTGTGGTTTTCTCAACCCTAACCCTAGGCTTAACCCTAACCCTAGATTCATCCGGAAATCGGCCATTTGGCTGTGGCAAGTTCCAAGAAGAATGAAGAAGTGGGAGCAAGGTTTTGGCTATGCTGCGATAAGCTTGGCCTGCCTTTCACATGGTGAGTATCCCTGGAGCTCCTGGCTTTGTGGTTTTCTCAAGCCTAACCCTAGGCAAAACCCTAACCCTAGATTGAGCTAGAAAAATGCGTTTGGCTGTGGCGGGTTCCAAGAAGAATGAAGCAGTGGGAGCAAGGTTTTAACTGTATCGTGCCCAACTTGGCCTGCCTTTCACATGATGAGTGTCCCTTGAGCTCCTGGCTTTGTGGTTTTCTCAAGCCTAACCCTAGGCGTAACCCTAACCCTAGCCCTAACCCTAGATTGACCCAGAAATCAGGCATTGGGCTGTGCTGAGTTCCAAGAAGAATGAAGAAGTGGGAGCAAGGTTTTAACTGTATCGTGCTCAACTTGGCCTGCCTTTCGCATGGTGAGTGTCCCTGGAGCTCCTGGCTTTGTGGATTTCTCAAACCCTAACATTAGGTGTAACCATAACCATAAACCTAGTTTGAGTCAGAAATCGGGCATTGGGAGGCAACGAGTTCCAAGCAGAAAGAAGTAGAGGGAGCAGGGTTTTAACTGTATCGTGCTCAACTTGTCCTGCCTTTCACATGGTGAGTATCCCTGGAGCTCCGGGCTTTGTGGTTTTCTCAAGCCTAACCCTAGGCGTAACCCAAACCCTAGATTGATCTGGAAATCGGGCACTGGGCTGTGGCGAGTTCCAAGAAGAATTAAGAAGTGGGAGCAAGGTTTTAACTGTATCGTGCTCTACTTGGTCTGCCTTTCACATGCTGAGTATCCCTGGAGCTCCTGGCTTGGTGGTTTTCTCAAGCCTAACCCTGGGCATAACCCTAACCCTAACCCTAACCCTAGACTGAGCCAGAAATCTGGCATTTGGCTGTGGAGGATTCCAAGAAGAATGAAGAAGTGGGAGCAAGGTTTTAACTGTATCGTGCTCAACTTGGTCTGCCTTTCGCATGGTGAGTATCCCTGGAGCTCCTGGCTTTGTGGATTTCTCAATTCTAAACGAAGGCGTAACACTGACCCTAACCCTTACCCTAGTTTGAGCCAGAAATCAGGCATAGGGCTGTGGCGAGTTCCAAGAAGAATGAAGAAGTGGGAGTAAGGTTTTAACTGTATCGTGCTCAACATGGCCTGCCTTTCACATGGTGAGTGTCCCTGGAGCTCCTGGCTTTGTGGTTTTCTCAAGCCTAACCCTAGGCGTAACCCTAACCCAAGATTGAGCCAGAAATCGGGCACTGGGCTGTGCTGAGTTCCAAGAAGAATGAAGAAGTGGGAACAAGGTTATAACTGTATCGTGCACAACTTGGCCTGCCTTTCACATGGTGACTATCCCTGGAGCTCCTGGCTTTGTGGTTTTCTCAAGCCTAACCTTAGGCGTAACCCTAACCCTAGATTGAGCCAGAAATCGGGCACTGGGGTGTGCTGAGTTCCAAGCCGAATGAAGATGTGGGAGCAAGGTTTTGGCTGTGCTGCGGTAAGCTTGGCCTGCCTTTCGCATGGTGAGTATCCCTGGAGCTCCTGGCTTTGTGGTTTTCTCAAGCCTAACCCTAGGCGTAACCCTAACCCTAACCCGAACCCCAGATTGAGCCAGAAATCGGCCATTTGGCTGTGGAGGATTCCAAGAAGAATGAAGCAGTGGGAGCAAGGCTTTAGCTGTGCTGCCGTAAGCTTGGCCTGCCTTTCGAATGGTGAGTGTCCCTGGAGCTCCTGGCTTTGTGGATTTCTCAAACCCTAGCATTAGGTGTAACCATAACCATAAACCTAGTTTGAGTCAGAAATCGGGCATTGGGCGGGAACGAGTTCCAAGAAGAAAGAAGTAGAGGGAGCAAGGTTTTAACTGTATCGTGCTCAACTCGGTCTGCCTTTCGCATGGTGAGTGTCCCTGGAGCTCCTGGCTTTGTGGTTTTCTCAAGCCTAACCCTAGGCGTAACCCTAACCATTGAGCCAGAAATCGGGCACTGGGCTGTGCTGTGTTCCAAGAAGAATGAAGAAGTGGGAGCAAGGTTATAACTGTATCGTGCTCATCTTGGTCTGCCTTTCGCATGGTGAGTATCCCTGGAGCTCCTGGCTTTGTGGATTTCTCAATCCTAAACGAAGGCGTAACCCTGACCCTAACCCTAAGCCTAGTTTGAGCCAGAAATCAGGCATTGGGCTGTGGCGAGTTCCAAGAAGAATGAAGAAGTGGGAGCAAGGTTTTAACTGTATCGTGCCCAACTTGGCCTGCCTTTCACATGGTGAGTGTCCCTGGAGCTCCTGGCTTTGTGGTTTTCTCAACCCTAACCCTAGGCGTAACCCTAAACCTAACCCTAACCCCAGATTGAGCCAGAAATCTGGCATTTGGCTGTGGAGGATTCCAAGAAGAACGAAGAAGTGGGAGCAAGGTTTTGGCTGTGCTGCGATAAGCTTGGCCTGCCTTTCGCATGGTGAGTGTCCCTGGAGCTCCTGGCTTTGTGGTTTTCTCAAGCCTAACCCTAGGCGTAACCCTAACCGTAGATTGATCCGGAAATTGGGCATTTGGCTGTGGCGAGTTCCAAGAAGAATGAAGAAGTGGGAGCAAGGTTTTGGCTGTGCTGCGATAAGCTTGGCCTGCCTTTCACATGGTGAGTGTCCCTGGAGCTCCTGGCTTTGTGGTTTTCTCAAGCCTAACCTTAGGCGTAACCCTGACCCTAACCCTTACCCTAGATTGAGCCAGAAATGTGGCATTTGGCTGTGGAGGATTCCAAGAAGAATGAAGAAGTGGGAGCAAGGTTTTGCCTGTGCTGCGATAAGCTTGGCCTGCCTTTCGCATGGTGAGTGTCCCTGGAGCTCCTGGCTTTGTGGTTTTCTCAAGCCTAACCCTAGGCATAACCCTAACCCTAGATTGAGCCAGAAATCGGGCACTGGGGTGTGCTGAGTTCCAAGCCGAATGAAGATGTGGGAGCAAGGTTTTGGCTGTGCTGCGGTAAGCTTGGCCTGCCTTTCGCATGGTGAGTATCCCTGGAGCTCCTGGCTTTGTGGTTTTCTCAAGCCTAACCCTAGGCGTAACCCTAACCCTAACCCTAACCACAGATTGAGCCAGAAATCTGCCATTTGGCTGTGGAGGATTCCAAGAAGAATGAAGCAGTGGGAGCGAGGTTTTGGCTATGCTGCGATAAGCTTGGCCTGCCTTTCACATGGTGAGTATCCCTGGAGCTCCTGGCTTTGTGGTTTTCTCAAACCCTAACACTAGGTGTTACTGTAACCATAACCATAGTTTGTGTCACAAATTGGGCATTGGGCGGCGGCAGGTTCCAAGCAGAAAGAAGAAGTGGGAGCAAGGTTTTAACTGTATCGTGCTCTACTTGGCCTGCCTTTCACATGGTGAGTGTCCCTGGAGCTCCTGGCTTTGTGGTTTTCGCAAGCCTAACCCTAGGCGTAACCCTAACCCTAGATTGAGCCAGAAATCGGGCACTGGGGTGTGCTGAGGTCCAAGCAGAACGAAGAAGTGGGAGCAAGGTTTTGGCTGTGCTGCGGTAATCTTGGCCTGCCTTTCACATGGTGAGTGTCCCTTGAGCTCCTGGCTTTGTGGTTTTCTCAAGCCTAACCCTAGGCGTAACCCTAACCCTAGCCCTAATCCTAGATTGACCCAGAAATAAGGCATTGGGCTGTGCTGAGTTCCAAGAAGAATGAAGAAGTGGGAACAAGGTTTTAACTGTATCGTGCTCAACTTGGCCTGCCTTTCGCATGGTGAGTGTCCCTGGAGCTCCTGGCTTTGTGGTTTTCTCAAGCCTAACCCTAGGCGTAACCCTAACCCTAACCCTAACCCCAGATTGAGCCAGAAATCTGGCATTTGGCTGTGGAGGATTCCAAGAAGAACGAAGAAGTGGGAGCAAGGTTTTGGCTGTGCTGCGATAAGCTTGGCCTGCCTTTCGCATGGTGAGTGTCCCTGGAGCTCCTGGCTTTGTGGTTTTCTCAAGCCTAACCCTAGGCGTAACCCTAACCCTAGATTGAGCTAGAAAATTGCGTTTGTCTGTGGCGGGTTCCAAGAAGAATGAAGCAGTGGGAGCAAGGTTTTAACTGTATCGTGCCCAACTTGGCCTGCCTTTCACATGGTGAGTGTCCCTTGAGCTCCTGGCTTTGTGGTTTTCTCAAGCCTAACCCTAGGCGTAACCCTAACCCTAGCCCTAACCCTAGATTGACCCAGAAATCAGGCTTTGGGCTGTGCTGAGTTCCAAGAAGAATGAAGAAGTGGGAGCAAGGTTTTAACTGTATCGTGCTCAACCTGGCCTGCCTTTCGCATGCTGAGTATCCCTGGATCTCCTGGCTTTGTGGTTTTCTCAAGCCTAACCCTGGGCGTAACCATAACCCTGACCCTAACCCTAGGCTGAGCCAGAAATCTGGCATTTGGCTGTGGAGGATTCCAAGAAGAATGAAGAAGTGGGAGCAAGGTTTTAACTGTATCGTGCTCAACTTGGTCTGCCTTTCGCATGGTGAGTATCCCTGGAGCTCCTGGCTTTGTGGATTTCTCAATCCTAAACGAAGGCGTAACACTGACCCTAACCCTTACCCTAGTTTGAGCCAGAAATCAGGCATAGGGCTGTGGCGAGTTCCAAGAAGAATGAAGAAGTGGGAGCAAGGTTTTAACTGTATCGTGCTCAACATGGCCTGCCTTTCACATGATGAGTGTCCCTGGAGCTCCTGGCTTTGTGGTTTTCTCAAGCCTAACCCTAGGCGTAACCCTAACCCAAGATTGAGCCAGAAATCGGGCACTGGGCTGTGCTGAGTTCCAAGAAGAATGAAGAAGTGGGAACAAGGTTATAACTGTATCGTGCACAACTTGGCCTGCCTTTCACATGGTGACTATCCCTGGAGCTCCTGGCTTTGTGGTTTTCTCAAGCCTAACCTTAGGCGTAACCCTGACCCTAACCCTTACCCTAGATTGAGCCAGAAATGTGGCATTTGGCTGTGGAGGATTCCAAGAAGAATGAAGCAGTGGGAGCAAGGTTTTGGCTGTGCTGCGGTAAGCTTGGCCTGCCTTTCGAATGGTGAGTGTCCCTGGAGCTCCTGGCTTTGTGGATTTCTCAAACCCTAACATTAGGTGTAACCATAACCATAAACCTAGTTTGAGTCAGAAATCGGGCATTGGGCGGGAACGAGTTCCAAGCAGAAAGAAGTAGAGGGAGCAAGGTTTTAACTGTATCGTGCTCAACTCGGTCTGCCTTTCGCATGGTGAGTGTCCCTGGAGCTCCTGGCTTTGTGGTTTTCTCAAGCCTAACCCTAGGCGTAACCCTAACCCAAGATTGAGCCAGAAATCGGGCACTGGGCTGTGCTGTGTTCCAAGAAGAATGAAGAAGTGGGAACAAGGTTATAACTGTATCGTGCTCATCTTGGTCTGCCTTTCGCATGGTGAGTATCCCTGGAGCTCCTGGCTTTGTGGATTTCTCAATCCTAAACGAAGGCGTAACCCTGACCCTAACCCTAACCCTAGTTTGAGCCAGAAATCAGGCATTGGGCTGTGGCGAGTTCCAAGAAGAATGAAGAAGTGGGAGCAAGGTTTTAACTGTATCGTGCCCAACTTGGCCTGCCTTTCACATGGTGAGTGTCCCTGGAGCTCCTGGCTTTGTGGTTTTCTCAACCCTAACCCTAGGCGTAACCCTAACCCTAACCCTAACCCCAGATTGAGCCAGAAATCTGGCATTTGGCTGTGGAGGATTCCAAGAAGAACGAAGAAGTGGGAGCAAGGTTTTGGCTGTGCTGCGATAAGCTTGGCCTGCCTTTCGCATGGTGAGTGTCCCTGGAGCTCCTGGCTTTGTGGTTTTCTCAAGCCTAACCCTAGGCGTAACCCTAACCCTAGATTGAGCTAGAAAAATGCGTTTGGCTGTGGCGGGTTCCAAGAAGAATGAAGCAGTGGGAGCAAGGTTTTAACTGTATCGTGCCCAACTTGGCCTGCCTTTCACATGGTGAGTGTCCCTGGAGCTCCTGGCTTTGTGGTTTTCTCAAGCCTAACCCTAGGCGTAACTGCAACCATAACCATAGTTTGCGTCAGAAATGGGGCATTGGGCGGTGGCGAGTTCCAAGCAGAAAGAAGAAGTGGGAGTAAGGTTTTAACTGTATCGTGCTCTACTTGGTCTGCCTATCACATGGTGAGTGTCCCTGGAGCTCCTGGCTTTGTGGTTTTCTCAAGCCTAACCCTAGGCGTAACCCTAATACTAGACTGAGCTAGAAAGTTGGCGTTTGGCTGTGGCAGGTTCCAAGAAGAACGAAGCAGAGGGAGCAAGGTTTTAACTGTATCGTGCCCAACTTGGCCTGCCTTTCGCATGGTGAGTGTCCCTGGAGCTCCTGGCTTTGTGGTTTTCTCAAGCCTAACCCTAGGCGTAGCCCTAACCCTAACCCCAAATTGAGCCTGAAATCTGGCATTTGGCTGTGGAGGATTCCAAGAAGAACGAAGAAGTGGGAGCAAGGTTTTGGCTGTGCTGCGATAAGCTTGGCCTGCCTTTCGCATGGTGAGTGTCCCTGGAGCTCCTGGCTTTGTGGTTTTCTCAAGCCTAACCCTAGGCGTAACCCTAACGCTAGATTGATCCGGAAATCGGGCATTTGGCTGTGGCAAGTTCCAAGAGGAATGAAGAAGTGGGAGCAAGGTTTTGGCTGTGCTGCGGTAAGCTTGGCCTGCCTTTCGCATGGTGAGTGTCCCTGGAGCTCCTGGCTTTGTGGATTTCTCAAACCCTAACATCAGGTGTAACCATAACCATAACCCTAGTTTGAGTCAGAAATCGGGTATTGGGCGGCAACGAGTTCCAAGAAGAAAGAAGCAGAGGGAGCAGGGTTTTAACTGTATCGTGCTCAACTTGGCCTGCCTTTCTCATGGTGAGTATCCCTGGAGCTCCTGGCTTTGTGGTTTTCTCAAGCCTAACCCTAGGCGTAACCCTAACCCAAGATTGAGCCAGAAATCGGGCACTGGGCTGTGCTGTGTTCCAAGAAGAATGAAGAAGTGGGAGTAAGGTTTTAACTGTATCGTGCTCAACTTGGCCTGCCTTTCGCATGGTGAGTGTCCCTGGAGCTCCTGGCTTTGTGGATTTTTCAAACCCTAACATTAGGTGTAACCATAACCATAACCCTAGTTTGAGTCAGAAATCGGGCATTGGGAGGCAACGAGTTCCAAGCAGAAAGAAGTAGAGGGAGCAGGGTTTTAACTGTATCGTGCTCTACTTGGCCTGCCTTTCACATGGTGAGTATCCCTGGAGCTCCTGGCTTTGTGGTTTTCTCAAGCCTAACCCTAGGTGTAACCCTAACCCTAACCCCAGATTGAGCCAGAAATGTGGCATTTGGCTGTGGAGGATTCCAAGAAGAACGAAGAAGTGGGAGCAAGGTTTTGGCTGTGCTGCGATAAGCTTGGCCTGCCTTTTGCATGGTGAGTGTCCCTGGAGCTCTGGGCTTTGTGGTTTTCTCAAGCCTAACCCTAGGCGTAACCCAAACCCTAGATTGATCTGGAAATCGGGCACTGGGCTGTGGCGAGTTCCAAGAAGAATTAAGAAGTGGGAGCAAGGTTTTAACTGTATCGTGCTCTACTTGGTCTGCCTTTCACATGCTGAGTATCCCTGGAGCTCCTGGCTTTGTGGATTTCTCAATCCTAAACGAAGGCGTAACATTGACCCTAACCCTTACCCTAGTTTGAGCCAGAAATCAGGCATAGGGCTGTGGCGAGTTCCAAGAAGAATGAAGAAGTGGGAGCAAGGTTTTAACTGTATAGTGCTCAACTTGTCCTGCCTTTCACATGGTGAGTATCCCTGGAGCTCCTGGCTTTGTGGTTTTCTCAAGCCTAACCCTAGGCGTAACCATAACCCTACATTGAGCCAGAAATCGGGCACTGGGCTGTGCTGAGTTCCAAGAAGAATGAAGAAGTGGGAGCAAGGTTTTAACTGTATCGTGCTCAGCTTGGCCTGCCTTTCGCATGGTGAGTGTCCCTGGAGCTCCTGGCTTTGTGGTTTTCTCAACCCTAACCCAAGGCGTAACGCTAACCCTAACCCCAGATTGAGCCAGAAATCTGGTATTTGGCTGTGGAGGATTCCAAGAAGAATGAAGAAGTGGGAGCAAGGTTTTGGCTGTGCTGCGATAAGCTTGGCCTGCCTTTTGCATGGTGAGTGTCCCTGGAGCTCCTGGCTTTGTGGTTTTCGCAAGCCTAACCCTAGGCATAACCCTAACCCTAGATTGAGCCAGAAATCGGGCACGGGGGTGTGCTGAGTTCCAAGAAGAATGAAGAAGTGGGAACAAGGTTTTAACTGTATCGTGCTCAACTTGGCCTGCCTTTCGCATGGTGAGTGTCCCTGGAGCTCCTGGCTTTGTGGTTTTCTCAAGCCTAACCCTAGGCGTAACCCTAACCCTAACCCTAACCCTAACCCCAGATTGAGCCAGAAATCTGGCATTTGGCTGTGGAGGATTCCAAGAAGAACGAAGAAGTGGGAGCAAGGTTTTGGCTGTGCTGCGATAAGCTCGGCCTGCCTTTCGCATGGTAAGTGTCCCTGGAGCTCCTGGCTTTGTGGTTTTCGCAAGCCTAACCCTAGGCGTAACCCTAACCCTAGATTGAGCCAGAAATCGGGCACTGGGGTGTGCTGAGGTCCAAGCAGAACGAAGAAGTGGGAGCAAGGTTTTAACTGTCTCGTGCTCAACTTGGCCTGCCTTTCGCATGGTGAGTGTCCCTGGAGCTCCTGGCTTTGTGGTTTTCTCAAGCCTAACCCTAGGCGTAACCCTAACCCTAACCCTAACCCCAAATTGAGCCAGAAATCTGGCATTTGGCTGTGGAGGATTCCAAGAAGAACGAAGAAGTGGGAGCAAGGTTTTGGCTGTGCTGCGATAAGCTTGGCCTGCCTTTTGCATGGTGAGTGTCCCTGGAGCTCCTGGCTTTGTGGTTTTCTCAAGCCTAACCCTAGGCGTACCCCTAACCCTAGATTGATCCGGAAATCGGGCATTTGGCTGAGGCAAGTTCCAAGAAGAATGAAGAAGTGGGAGCAAGGTTTTGGCTGTGCTGCGGTAAGCTTGGCCTGCCTTTCGCATGGTGAGTGTCCCTGGAGCTCCTGGCTTTGTGGATTTCTCAAGCCTAACATCAGGTGTAACCCTAACCATAACCCTAGTTTGAGTCAGAAATCGGGCATTGGGCGGCAACGAGTTCCAAGAAGAAAGAAGTAGAGGGAGCAGGGTTTTAACTGTATCGTGCTCAACTTGGCCTGCCTTTCGCATGGTGAGTATCCCTGGAGCTCCTGGCTTTGTGGTTTTCTCAAGCCTAACCCTAGGCGTAACCCTAACCCAAGATTGAGCCAGAAATCGGGCACTGGGCTGTGCTGTGTTCCAAGAAGAATGAAGAAGTGGGAACAAGGTTTTAACTGTATCGTGCTCAACTTGGCCTGCCTTTCGCATGGTGAGTGTCCCTGGAGCTCCTGGCTTTGTGGTTTTCTCAAGCCTAACCCTAGGCGTAACCCTAACCCTAGACTGAGCTAGAAAGTTGGCGCATGGCTGTGGCGGGTTGCAAGAAGAATGAAGAAGTGGGAGCAAGGTTTTAACTGTATCGTGCTCAACTTGGCCTGCCTTTCACATGGTGAGTGTCCCTGGAGCTCCTGGCTTTGTGGTTTTCTCAAGCCTAACCCTAGGCGTAACCATAACCCTACATTGAGCCAGAAATCGGGCACTGGGCTGTGCTGAGTTCCAAGAAGAATGAAGAAGTGGGAACAAGGTTATAACTGTATCGTGCACAACTGGGCCTGCCTTTCACATGGTGACTATCCCTGGAGCTCCTGGCTTTGTGGTTTTCTCAAGCCTAACCTTAGGCGTAACCCTGACCCTAACCCTAACCCTAGATTGAGCCAGAAAAGTGGCATTTGGCTGTGGAGGATTCCAAGAAGAATGAAGAAGTGGGAGCAAGGTTTTGGCTGTGCTGCGATAAGCTTGGCCTGCCTTTCGCATGGTGAGTGTCCCTGGAGCTCCTGGCTTTGTGGTTTTCTCAAGCCTAACCCTAGGCGTAACCCTAAACCATGATTGAGCCAGAAATCGGGCACTGGGCTGTGCTGTGTTCCAAGAAGAATGAAGAAGTGGGAACAAGGTTATAACTGTATCGTGCTCATCTTGGTCTGCCTTTCGCATGGTGACTATCCCTGGAGCTCCTGGCTTTGTGGTTTTCTCAAGCCTAACCCTAGGCGTAACCCAAACCCTAGATTGATCTGGAAATCGGGCACTGGGCTGTGGCGAGTTCCAAGAAGAATTAAGAAGTGGGAGCAAGGTTTTAACTGTATCGTGCTCAACTTGGCCTGCCTTTCGCATGGTGAGTGTCCCTGGAGCTCCTGGCTTTGTGGATTTTTCAAACCCTAACTTTAGGTGTAACCATAACCATAACCCTAGTTTGAGTCAGAAATCGGGCATTGGGAGGCAACGAGTTCCAAGCAGAAAGAAGTAGAGGGAGCAGGGTTTTAACTGTATCGTGCTCAACTTGTCCTGCCTTTCACATGGTGAGTATCCCTGGAGCTCCTGGCTTTGTGGTTTTCTCAAGCCTAACCCTAGGCGTAACCCTAACCCTAACCCCAGATTGAGCCAGAAATGTGGCATTTGGCTGTGGAGGATTCCAAGAAGAACGAAGAAGTGGGAGCAAGGTTTTGGCTGTGCTGCGATAAGCTTGGCCTGCCTTTCACATGCTGAGTATCCCTGGAGCTCCGGGCTTTGTGGTTTTCTCAAGCCTAACCCTAGGCGTAACCCAAACCCTAGATTGATCTGGAAATCGGGCACTGGGCTGTGGCGAGTTCCAAGAAGAATTAAGAAGTGGGAGCAAGGTTTTAACTGTATCGTGCTCTACTTGGTCTGCCTTTCACATGCTGAGTATCCCTGGAGCTCCTGGCTTTGTGGTTTTCTCAAGCCTAACCCTGGGCGTAACCCTAACCCTAACCCTAACCCTAACCCTAGACTGAGCCAGAAATCTGGCATTTGGCTGTGGAGGATTCCAAGAAGAATGAAGAAGTGGGAGCAAGCTTTTAACTGTATCGTGCTCAACTTGGTCTGCCTTTCGCATGGTGAGTATCCCTGGAGCTCCTGGCTTTGTGGATTTCTCAATCCTAAACGAAGGCGTAACATTGACCCTAACCCTTACCCTAGTTTGAGCCAGAAATCAGGCATAGGGCTGTGGCGAGTTCCAAGAAGAATGAAGAAGTGGGAGCAAGGTTTTAACTGTATAGTGCTCAACTTGTCCTGCCTTTCACATGGTGAGTGTCCCTGGAGCTCCTGGCTTTGTGGTTTTCTCAAGCCTAACCCTAGGCGTAACCATAACCCTACATTGAGCCAGAAATCGGGCACTGGGCTGTGCTGAGTTCCAAGAAGAATGAAGAAGTGGGAGCAAGGTTTTAACTGTATCGTGCTCAGCTTGGCCTGCCTTTCGCATGGTGAGTGTCCCTGGAGCTCCTGGCTTTGTGGTTTTCTCAACCCTAACCCAAGGCGTAACGCTAACCCTAACCCCAGATTGAGCCAGAAATCTGGTGTTTGGCTGTGGAGGATTCCAAGAAGAATGAAGAAGTGGGAGCAAGGTTTTGGCTGTGCTGCGATAAGCTTGGCCTGCCTTTTGCATGGTGAGTGTCCCTGGAGCTCCTGGCTTTGTGGTTTTCGCAAGCCTAACCCTAGGCATAACCCTAACCCTAGATTGAGCCAGAAATCGGGCACTGGGGTGTGCTGAGTTCCAAGAAGAATGAAGAAGTGGGAACAAGGTTTTAACTGTATCGTGCTCAACTTGGCCTGCCTTTCGCATGGTGAGTGTCCCTGGAGCTCCTGGCTTTGTGGTTTTCTCAAGCCTAACCCTAGGCGTAACCCTAACCCTAACCCTAACCCCAGATTGAGCCAGAAATCTGGCATTTGGCTGTGGAGGATCCCAAGAAGAATGAAGCAGTGGGAGCAAGGTTTTGGCTGTGCTGCGGTAAGCTTGGCCTGCCTTTCGAATGGTGAGTGTCCCTGGAGCTCCTGGCTTTGTGGATTTCTCAAACCCTAACATTAGGTGTAATCATAACCATAAACCTAGTTTGAGTCAGAAATCGGGCAATGGCGGGAACGAGTTCCAAGAAGAAAGAAGTAGAGAGAGCAAGGTTTTAACTGTAGCGTGCTCAACTCGGTCTGCCTTTCGCATGGTGAGTGTCCCTGGAGCTCCTGGCTTTGTGGTTTTCTCAAGCCTAACCCTAGGCGTAACCCTAACCCTAGATTGAGCCAGAAATCGGGCACTGGGCTGTGCTGAGTTCCAAGAAGAATGAAGAAGTGGGAGCAAGGTTTTAACTGTATCGTGCCCAACTTGGCCTGCCTCTCACATGGTGAGTGTCCCTTGAGCTCCTGGCTTTGTGGTTTTCTCAACCCTAACCCTAGGCGTAACCCTAACCCTAGATTTATCAGAAATCGGGCATTTGGCTGTGGCAGGTTCCAAGAAGAATGAAGAAGTGGGAGCAAGGTTATGGCTATGCTGCGATAAGCTTGGCCTGCCTTTCACATGGTGAGTATCCCTAGAGCTCCTGGCTTTGTGGTTTTCTCAAGCCTAACCCTAGGCGTAACCCTAACCCTAACCTTAACCGCAGATTGAGCCAGAAATGTGGCATTTGGCTGTGGAGGATTCCAAGAAGAACGAAGAAGTGGGAGCAAGGTTTTGGCTGTGCTGCGATAAGCTTGGCCTGCCTTTCACATGGTGAGTACCCCTGGAGCTCCTGGCTTTGTGGATTTCTCAAACCCTAACACTAGGTGTAACTGTAACCATAACCCTAGTTTGAGTCAGAAATCGGGCATTGGGCGGCGGCGAGTTCCAAGCAGAAAGAAGTAGAGAGAGCAAGGTTTTAACTGTATCGTGCTCTACTTGGTCTGCCTTTCACATGGTGAGTGTCCCTTGAGCTCCTGGCTTTGTGGTTTTCTCAAGCCTAACCCTAGGCGTAACCCTAACCCTAGATTGATCCGGAAATCGGGCACTGGGCTGTGGCGAGTTCCAAGAAGAATGAAGAAGTGGGAGCAAGGTTTTAACTGTATCGTGCTCTACTTGGCCTGCCTTTCACATGGTGAGTGTCCCTGGAGCTCCTGGCTTTGTGGTTTTCTCAAGCCTAACCCTAGGCGTAACCCTAACCCTAGATTGAGCCAGAAATCGGGCACTGGGGTGTGCTGAGTTCCAAGCAGAATGAAGAAGTGGGAGCAAGGTTTTGGCTGTGCTGCGGTAAGCTTGGCCTGCCTTTCGCATGGTGAGTATCCCTGGAGCTCCTGGCTTTGTGGTTTTCTCAAGCCTAACCCTAGGCGTAACCCTAACCCTAACCCTAACCCTAGTTTGAGTCAGAAATCGGGCATTGGGTGGCGGCGAGTTCCAAGTAGAAAGAAGAAGTGGGAGCAAGGTTTTAACTGTATCGTGCTCAACTTGGCCTGCCTTTCGCATGGTGAGTGTCCCTGGAGCTCCTGGCTTTGTGGATTTCTCAAACCCTAACATTAGGTGTAACCATAACCATAAACCTAGTTTGAGTCAGAAATCGGGCATTGGGAGGCAACGAGTTCCAAGCAGAAAGAAGTAGAGGGAGCAGGGTTTTAACTGTATCGTGCTCAACTTGTCCTGCCTTTCACATGGTGAGTATCCCTGGAGCTCCGGGCTTTGTGGTTTTCTCAAGCCTAACCCTAGGCGTAACACAAACCCTAGATTGATCTGGAAATCGGGCACTGGGCTGTGGCGAGTTCCAAGAAGAATTAAGAAGTGGGAGCAAGGTTTTAACTGTATCGTGCTCTACTTGGTCTGCCTTTCACATGCTGAGTATCCCTGGAGCTCCTGGCTTGGTGGTTTTCTCAAGCCTAACCCTGGGCGTAACCCTAACCCTAACCCTAACCCTAGACTGAGCCAGAAATCTGGCATTTGGCTGTGGAGGATTCCAAGAAGAATGAAGAAGTGGGAGCAAGCTTTTAACTGTATCGTGCTCAACTTGGTCTGCCTTTCGCATGGTGAGTATCCCTGGAGCTCCTGGCTTTGTGGATTTCTCAATTCTAAACGAAGGCGTAACACTGACCCTAACCCTTACCCTAGTTTGAGCCAGAAATCAGGCATAGGGCTGTGGCGAGTTCCAAGAAGAATGAAGAAGTGGGAGTAAGGTTTTAACTGTATCGTGCTCAACATGGCCTGCCTTTCACATGGTGAGTGTCCCTGGAGCTCCTGGCTTTGTGGTTTTCTCAAGCCTAACCCTAGGCGTAACCCTAACCCAAGATTGAGCCAGAAATCGGGCACTGGGCTGTGCTGAGTTCCAAGAAGAATGAAGAAGTGGGAACAAGGTTATAACTGTATCGTGCACAACTTGGCCTGCCTTTCACATGGTGACTATCCCTGGAGCTCCTGGCTTTGTGGTTTTCTCAAGCCTAACCTTAGGCGCAACCCTAACCCTAGATTGAGCCAGAAATCGGGCACTGGGGTGTGCTGAGTTCCAAGCCGAATGAAGATGTGGGAGCAAGGTTTTGGCTGTGCTGCGGTAAGCTTGGCCTGCCTTTCGCATGGTGAGTATCCCTGGAGCTCCTGGCTTTGTGGTTTTCTCAAGCCTAACCCTAGGCGTAACCCTAACCCTAACCCGAACCCCAGATTGAGCCAGAAATCGGCCATTTGGCTGTGGAGGATTCCAAGAAGAATGAAGCAGTGGGAGCAAGGCTTTAGCTGTGCTCCGGTAAGCTTGGCCTGCCTTTCGAATGGTGAGTGTCCCTGGAGCTCCTGGCTTTGTGGATTTCTCAAACCCTAACATTAGGTGTAACCATAACCATAAACCTAGTTTGAGTCAGAAATCGGGCATTGGGCGGGAACGAGTTCCAAGAAGAAAGAAGTAGAGGGAGCAAGGTTTTAACTGTATCGTGCTCATCTCGGTCTGCCTTTCGCATGGTGAGTGTCCCTGGAGCTCCTGGCTTTGTGGTTTTCTCAAGCCTAACCCTAGGCGTAACCCTAACCATTGAGCCAGAAATCGGGCACTGGGCTGTGCTGTGTTCCAAGAAGAATGAAGAAGTGGGAACAAGGTTATAACTGTATCGTGCTCATCTTGGTCTGCCTTTCGCATGGTGAGTATCCCTGGAGCTCCTGGCTTTGTGGATTTCTCAATCCTAAACGAAGGCGTAACCCTGACCCTAACCCTAAGCCTAGTTTGAGCCAGAAATCAGGCATTGGGCTGTGGCGAGTTCCAAGAAGAATGAAGAAGTGGGAGCAAGGTTTTAACTGTATCGTGCCCAACTTGGCCTGCCTTTCACATGGTGAGTGTCCCTGGAGCTCCTGGCTTTGTGGTTTTCTCAACCCTAACCCTAGGCGTAACCCTAAACCTAACCCTAACCCCAGATTGAGCCAGAAATCTGGCATTTGGCTGTGGAGGATTCCAAGAAGAACGAAGAAGTGGGAGCAAGGTTTTGGCTGTGCTGCGATAAGCTTGGCCTGCCTTTCGCATGGTGAGTGTCCCTGGAGCTCCTGGCTTTGTGGTTTTCTCAAGCCTAACCCTAGGCGTAACCCTAACCGTAGATTGATCCGGAAATTGGGCATTTGGCTGTGGCGAGTTCCAAGAAGAATGAAGAAGTGGGAGCAAGGTTTTGGCTGTGCTGCGATAAGCTTGGCCTGCCTTTCACATGGTGAGTGTCCCTGGAGCTCCTGGCTTTGTGGTTTTCTCAAGCCTAACCTTAGGCGTAACCCTGACCCTAACCCTTACCCTAGATTGAGCCAGAAATGTGGCATTTGGCTGTGGAGGATTCCAAGAAGAATGAAGAAGTGGGAGCAAGGTTTTGCCTGTGCTGCGATAAGCTTGGCCTGCCTTTCGCATGGTGAGTGTCCCTGGAGCTCCTGGCTTTGTGGTTTTCTCAAGCCTAACCCTAGGCATAACCCTAACCCTAGATTGAGCCAGAAATCGGGCACTGGGGTGTGCTGAGTTCCAAGCCGAATGAAGATGTGGGAGCAAGGTTTTGGCTGTGCTGCGGTAAGCTTGGCCTGCCTTTCGCATGGTGAGTATCCCTGGAGCTCCTGGCTTTGTGGTTTTCTCAAGCCTAACCCTAGGCGTAACCCTAACCCTAACCCTAACCACAGATTGAGCCAGAAATCTGCCATTTGGCTGTGGAGGATTCCAAGAAGAATGAAGCAGTGGGAGCGAGGTTTTGGCTATGCTGCGATAAGCTTGGCCTGCCTTTCACATGGTGAGTATCCCTGGCGCTCCTGGCTTTGTGGTTTTCTCAAACCCTAACACTAGGTGTTACTGTAACCATAACCATAGTTTGTGTCACAAATTGGGCATTGGGCGGCGGCAGGTTCCAAGCAGAAAGAAGAAGTGGGAGCAAGGTTTTAACTGTATCGTGCTCTACTTGGCCTGCCTTTCACATGGTGAGTGTCCCTGGAGCTCCTGGCTTTGTGGTTTTCGCAAGCCTAACCCTAGGCGTAACCCTAACCCTAGATTGAGCCAGAAATCGGGCACTGGGCTGTGCTGAGGTCCAAGCAGAACGAAGAAGTGGGAGCAAGGTTTTGGCTGTGCTGCGGTAATCTTGGCCTGCCTTTCACATGGTGAGTGTCCATTGAGCTCCTGGCTTTGTGGTTTTCTCAAGCCTAACCCTAGGCGTAACCCTAACCCTAGCCCTAATCCTAGATTGACCCAGAAATCAGGCATTGGGCTGTGCTGAGTTCCAAGAAGAATGAAGAAGTGGGAACAAGGTTTTAACTGTATCGTGCTCAACTTGGCCTGCCTTTCGCATGGTGAGTGTCCCTGGAGCTCCTGGCTTTGTGGTTTTCTCAAGCCTAACCCTAGGCGTAACCCTAACCCTAACCCTAACCCCAGATTGAGCCAGAAATCTGGCATTTGGCTGTGGAGGATTCCAAGAAGAACGAAGAAGTGGGAGCAAGGTTTTGGCTGTGCTGCGATAAGCTTGGCCTGCCTTTCGCATGGTGAGTGTCCCTGGAGCTCCTGGCTTTGTGGTTTTCTCAAGCCTAACCCTAGGCGTAACCCTAACCCTAGATTGAGCTAGAAAATTGCGTTTGTCTGTGGCGGGTTCCAAGAAGAATGAAGCAGTGGGAGCAAGGTTTTAACTGTATCGTGCCCAACTTGGCCTGCCTTTCACATGGTGAGTGTCCCTTGAGCTCCTGGCTTTGTGGTTTTCTCAAGCCTAACCCTAGGCGTAACCCTAACCCTAGCCCTAACCCTAGATTGACCCAGAAATCAGGCTTTGGGCTGTGCTGAGTTCCAAGAAGAATGAAGAAGTGGGAGCAAGGTTTTAACTGTATCGTGCTCAACCTGGCCTGCCTTTCGCATGCTGAGTATCCCTGGATCTCCTGGCTTTGTGGTTTTCTCAAGCCTAACCCTGGGCGTAACCCTAACCCTGACCCTAACCCTAGGCTGAGCCAGAAATCTGGCATTTGGCTGTGGAGGATTCCAAGAAGAATGAAGAAGTGGGAGCAAGGTTTTAACTGTATCGTGCTCAACTTGGTCTGCCTTTCGCATGGTGAGTATCCCTGGAGCTCCTGGCTTTGTGGATTTCTCAATCCTAAACGAAGGCGTAACACTGACCCTAACCCTTACCCTAGTTTGAGCCAGAAATCAGGCATAGGGCTGTGGCGAGTTCCAAGAAGAATGAAGAAGTGGGAGCAAGGTTTTAACTGTATCGTGCTCAACATGGCCTGCCTTTCACATGATGAGTGTCCCTGGAGCTCCTGGCTTTGTGGTTTTCTCAAGCCTAACCCTAGGCGTAACCCTAACCCAAGATTGAGCCAGAAATCGGGCACTGGGCTGTGCTGAGTTCCAAGAAGAATGAAGAAGTGGGAACAAGGTTATAACTGTATCGTGCACAACTTGGCCTGCCTTTCACATGGTGACTATCCCTGGAGCTCCTGGCTTTGTGGTTTTCTCAAGCCTAACCTTAGGCGTAACCCTGACCCTAACCCTTACCCTAGATTGAGCCAGAAATGTGGCATTTGGCTGTGGAGGATTCCAAGAACAATGAAGCAGTGGGAGCAAGGTTTTGGCTGTGCTGCGGTAAGCTTGGCCTGCCTTTCGAATGGTGAGTGTCCCTGGAGCTCCTGGCTTTGTGGATTTCTCAAACCCTAACATTAGGTGTAACCATAACCATAAACCTAGTTTGAGTCAGAAATCGGGCATTGGGCGGGAACGAGTTCCAAGAAGAAAGAAGTAGAGGGAGCAAGGTTTTAACTGTATCGTGCTCAACTCGGTCTGCCTTTCGCATGGTGAGTGTCCCTGGAGCTCCTGGCTTTGTGGTTTTCTCAAGCCTAACCCTAGGCGTAACCCTAACCCAAGATTGAGCCAGAAATCGGGCACTGGGCTGTGCTGTGTTCCAAGAAGAATGAAGAAGTGGGAACAAGGTTATAACTGTATCGTGCTCATCTTGGTCTGCCTTTCGCATGGTGAGTATCCCTGGAGCTCCTGGCTTTGTGGATTTCTCAATCCTAAACGAAGGCGTAACCCTGACCCTAACCCTAAGCCTAGTTTGAGCCAGAAATCAGGCATTGGGCTGTGGCGAGTTCCAAGAAGAATGAAGAAGTGGGAGCAAGGTTTTAACTGTATCGTGCCCAACTTGGCCTGCCTTTCACATGGTGAGTGTCCCTGGAGCTCCTGGCTTTGTGGTTTTCTCAACCCTAACCCTAGGCGTAACCCTAACCCTAACCCTAACCCCAGATTGAGCTAGAAATCTGGCATTTGGCTGTGGAGGATTCCAAGAAGAACGAAGAAGTGGGAGCAAGGTTTTGGCTGTGCTGCGATAAGCTTGGCCTGCCTTTCGCATGGTGAGTGTCCCTGGAGCTCCTGGCTTTGTGGTTTTCTCAAGCCTAACCCTAGGCGTAACCCTAACCCTAGATTGAGCTAGAAAAATGCGTTTGGCTGTGGCGGGTTCCAAGAAGAATGAAGCAGTGGGAGCAAGGTTTTAACTGTATCGTGCCCAACTTGGCCTGCCTTTCACATGGTGAGTGTCCCTGGAGCTCCTGGCTTTGTGGTTTTCTCAAGCCTAACCCTAGGCGTAACTGCAACCATAACCATAGTTTGCGTCAGAAATGGGGCATTGGGCGGTGGCGAGTTCCAAGCAGAAAGAAGAAGTGGGAGTAAGGTTTTAACTGTATCGTGCTCTACTTGGTCTGCCTATCACATGGTGAGTGTCCCTGGAGCTCCTGGCTTTGTGGTTTTCTCAAGCCTAACCCTAGGCGTAACCCTAATACTAGACTGAGCTAGAAAGTTGGCGTTTGGCTGTGGCAGGTTCCAAGAAGAACGAAGCAGAGGGAGCAAGGTTTTAACTGTATCGTGCCCAACTTGGCCTGCCTTTCGCATGGTGAGTGTCCCTGGAGCTCCTGGCTTTGTGGTTTTCTCAAGCCTAACCCTAGGCGTAGCCCTAACCCTAACCCCAAATTGAGCCTGAAATCTGGCATTTGGCTGTGGAGGATTCCAAGAAGAACGAAGAAGTGGGAGCAAGGTTTTGGCTGTGCTGCGATAAGCTTGGCCTGCCTTTCGCATGGTGAGTGTCCCTGGAGCTCCTGGCTTTGTGGTTTTCTCAAGCCTAACCCTAGGCGTAACCCTAACGCTAGATTGATCCGGAAATCGGGCATTTGGCTGTGGCAAGTTCCAAGAGGAATGGAGAAGTGGGAGCAAGGTTTTGGCTGTGCTGCGGTAAGCTTGGCCTGCCTTTCGCATGGTGAGTGTCCCTGGAGCTCCTGGCTTTGTGGATTTCTCAAACCCTAACATCAGGTGTAACCATAACCATAACCCTAGTTTGAGTCAGAAATCGGGTATTGGGCGGCAACGAGTTCCAAGAAGAAAGAAGCAGAGGGAGCAGGGTTTTAACTGTATCGTGCTCAACTTGGCCTGCCTTTCTCATGGTGAGTATCCCTGGAGCTCCTGGCTTTGTGGTTTTCTCAAGCCTAACCCTAGGCGTAACCCTAACCCAAGATTGAGCCAGAAATCGGGCACTGGGCTGTGCTGTGTTCCAAGAAGAATGAAGAAGTGGGAGTAAGGTTTTAACTGTATCGTGCTCAACTTGGCCTGCCTTTCGCATGGTGAGTGTCCCTGGAGCTCCTGGCTTTGTGGATTTTTCAAACCCTAACATTAGGTGTAACCATAACCATAACCCTAGTTTGAGTCAGAAATCGGGCATTGGGAGGCAACGAGTTCCAAGCAGAAAGAAGTAGAGGGAGCAGGGTTTTAACTGTATCGTGCTCTACTTGGCCTGCCTTTCACATGGTGAGTATCCCTGGAGCTCCTGGCTTTGTGGTTTTCTCAAGCCTAACCCTAGGTGTAACCCTAACCCTAACCCCAGATTGAGCCAGAAATGTGGCATTTGGCTGTGGAGGATTCAAAGAAGAACGAAGAAGTGGGAGCAAGGTTTTGGCTGTGCTGCGATAAGCTTGGCCTGCCTTTTGCATGGTGAGTGTCCCTGGAGCTCTGGGCTTTGTGGTTTTCTCAAGCCTAACCCTAGGCGTAACCCAAACCCTAGATTGATCTGGAAATCGGGCACTGGGCTGTGGCGAGTTCCAAGAAGAATTAAGAAGTGGGAGCAAGGTTTTAACTGTATCGTGCTCTACTTGGTCTGCC
Source organism: Cyanocitta stelleri (assembly GCA_026167965.1). Classification (NCBI taxonomy): domain Eukaryota; kingdom Metazoa; phylum Chordata; class Aves; order Passeriformes; family Corvidae; genus Cyanocitta; species Cyanocitta stelleri. The sequence goes on from JANXIP010000035.1 coordinate 581,840, forward strand.
TTTCACATGCTGAGTATCCCTGGAGCTCCTGGCTTTGTGGATTTCTCAATCCTAAACGAAGGCGTAACATTGACCCTAACCCTTACCCTAGTTTGAGCCAGAAATCAGGCATAGGTCTGTGGCGAGTTCCAAGAAGAATGAAGAAGTGGGAGCAAGGTTTTAACTGTATAGTGCTCAACTTGTCCTGCCTTTCACATGGTGAGTATCCCTGGAGCTCCTGGCTTTGTGGTTTTCTCAAGCCTAACCCTAGGCGTAACCATAACCCTACATTGAGCCAGAAATCGGGCACTGGGCTGTGCTGAGTTCCAAGAAGAATGAAGAAGTGGGAGCAAGGTTTTAACTGTATCGTGCTCAGCTTGGCCTGCCTTTCGCATGGTGAGTGTCCCTGGAGCTCCTGGCTTTGTGGTTTTCTCAACCCTAACCCAAGGCGTAACGCTAACCCTAACCCCAGATTGAGCCAGAAATCTGGTATTTGGCTGTGGAGGATTCCAAGAAGAATGAAGAAGTGGGAGCAAGGTTTTGGCTGTGCTGCGATAAGCTTGGCCTGCCTTTTGCATGGTGAGTGTCCCTGGAGCTCCTGGCTTTGTGGTTTTCGCAAGCCTAACCCTAGGCATAACCCTAACCCTAGATTGAGCCAGAAATCGGGCACTGGGGTGTGCTGAGTTCCAAGAAGAATGAAGAAGTGGGAACAAGGTTTTAACTGTATCGTGCTCAACTTGGCCTGCCTTTCGCATGGTGAGTGTCCCTGGAGCTCCTGGCTTTGTGGTTTTCTCAAGCCTAACCCTAGGCGTAACCCTAACCCTAACCCTAACCCCAGATTGAGCCAGAAATCTGGCATTTGGCTGTGGAGGATTCCAAGAAGAACGAAGAAGTGGGAGCAAGGTTTTGGCTGTGCTGCGATAAGCTCGGCCTGCCTTTCGCATGGTAAGTGTCCCTGGAGCTCCTGGCTTTGTGGTTTTCGCAAGCCTAACCCTAGGCGTAACCCTAACCCTAGATTGAGCCAGAAATCGGGCACTGGGGTGTGCTGAGGTCCAAGCAGAACGAAGAAGTGGGAGCAAGGTTTTGGCTGTGCTGCGGTAATCTTGGCCTGCCTTTCACATGGTGAGTGTCCCTTGAGCTCCTGGCTCTGTGGTTTTCTCAAGCCTAACCCTAGGCGTAACCCTAACCCTAGCCCTAATCCTAGATTGACCCAGAAATCAGGCATTGGGCTGTGCTGAGTCCCAAGAAGAATGAAGAAGTGGGAGTAAGGTTTTAACTGTATCGTGCACAACTTGGCCTGCCTTTCGCATGGTGAGTGTCCCTGGAGCTCCTGGCTTTGTGGTTTTCTCAAGCCTAACCCTAGGCGTAACCCTAACCCTAGATTGAGCTAGAAAGTTGGCGCATGGCTGTGGCGGGTTCCAAGAAGAATGAAGAAGTGGGAGCAAGGTTTTAACTGTATCGTGCCCAACTTGGCCTGCCTTTCACATGGTGAGTGTCCCTGGAGCTCCTGGCTTTGTGGTTTTCTCAAGCCTAACCCTAGGTGTAACCCTAACCCTAGCCCTAACCCTAGATTGACCCAGAAATCAGGCATTGGGCTGTGCTGAGTTCCAAGAAGAATGAAGAAGTGGGAGCAAGGTTTTAACTGTATCGTGCTCAACTTGGCCTGCCTGTCGCATGGTGAGTGTCCCTGGAGCTCCTGGCTTTGTGGATTTTTCAAACCCTAACATTAGGTGTAACCATAACCATAACCCTAGTTTGAGTCAGAAATCGGGCATTGGGAGGCAACGAGTTCCAAGCAGAAAGAAGTAGAGGGAGCAGAGTTTTAACTGTATCGTGCTCTACTTGGCCTGCCTTTCACATGGTGAGTATCCCTGGAGCTCCTGGCTTTGTGGTTTTCTCAAGCCTAACCCTAGGCGTAACCCAAACCCTAGATTGATCTGGAAATCGGGCACTGGGCTGTGGCGAGTTCCAAGAAGAATTAAGAAGTGGGAGCAAGGTTTTAACTGTATCGTGCTCTACTTGGTCTGCCTTTCACATGCTGAGTATCCCTGGAGCTCCTGGCTTTGTGGTTTTCTCAAGCCTAACCCTGGGCGTAACCCTAACCCTAACCCTAACCCTAGACTGAGCCAGAAATCTGGCATTTGGCTGTGGAGGATTCCAAGAAGAATGAAGAAGTGGGAGCAAGCTTTTAACTGTATCGTGCTAAACTTGGTCTGCCTTTCGCATGGTGAGTATCCCTGGAGCTCCTGGCTTTGTGGATTTCTCAATCCTAAACGAAGGCGTAACACTGACCCTAACCCTTACCCTAGTTTGAGCCAGAAATCAGGCATAGGGCTGTGGCGAGTTCCAAGAAGAATGAAGAAGTGGGAGCAAGGTTTTAACTGTATCGTGCCCAACATGGCCTGCCTTTCACATGGTGAGTGTCCCTGGAGCTCCTGGCTTTGTGGTTTTCTCAACCCTAACCCTAGGCGTAACCCTAACCCTACATTGAGCCAGAAATCGGGCACTGGGCTGTGCTGTGTTCCAAGAAGAATGAAGCAGTGGGAGCAAGGTTTTAACTGTATCGTGCCCAACTTGGCCTGCCTTTCACATGGTGAGTATCCCTGGAGCTCCTGGCTTTGTGGTTTTCTCAAACCCTAACACTAGGTGTTACTGTAACCATAACCATAGTTTGTGTCACAAATTGGGCATTGGGCGGCGGCAGGTTCCAAGCAGAAAGAAGAAGTGGGAGCAAGGTTTTAACTGTATCGTGCTCTACTTGGCCTGCCTTTCACATGGTGAGTGTCCCTGGAGCTCCTGGCTTTGTGGTTTTCGCAAGCCTAACCCTAGGCGTAACCCTAACCCTAGATTGAGCCAGAAATCGGGCACTGGGCTGTGCTGAGGTCCAAGAAGAACGAAGAAGTGGGAGCAAGGTTTTGGCTGTGCTGCGGTAATCTTGGCCTGCCTTTCACATGGTGAGTGTCCCTTGAGCTCCTGGCTTTGTGGTTTTCTCAAGCCTAACCCTAGGCGTAACCCTAACCCTAGCCCTAATCCTAGATTGACCCAGAAATCAGGCATTGGGCTGTGCTGAGTTCCAAGAAGAATGAAGAAGTGGGAGCAAGGTTTTAACTGTATCGTGCTCAACTTGGCCTGCCTTTCGCATGGTGAGTGTCCCTGGAGCTCCTGGCTTTGTGGTTTTCTCAAGCCTAACCCTAGGCGTAACCCTAACCCTAACCCTAACCCCAAATTGAGCCAGAAATCTGGCATTTGGCTGTGGAGGATTCCAAGAAGAACGAAGAAGTGGGAGCAAGGTTTTGGCTGTGCTGCGATAAGCTTGGCCTGCCTTTCGCATGGTGAGTGTCCCTGGAGCTCCTGGCTTTGTGGTTTTCTCAAGCCTAACCCTAGGCGTACCCCTAACCCTAGATTGATCCGGAAATCGGGCATTTGGCTGAGGCAAGTTCCAAGAAGAATGAAGAAGTGGGAGCAAGGTTTTGGCTGTGCTGCGGTAAGCTTGGCCTGCCTTTCGCATGGTGAGTGTCCCTGGAGCTCCTGGCTTTGTGGATTTCTCAAGCCTAACATCAGGTGTAACCCTAACCATAACCCTAGTTTGAGTCAGAAATCGGGCATTGGGCGGCAACGAGTTCCAAGAAGAAAGAAGTAGAGGGAGCAGGGTTTTAACTGTATCGTGCTCAACTTGGCCTGCCTTTCGCATGGTGAGTATCCCTGGAGCTCCTGGCTTTGTGGTTTTCTCAAGCCTAACCCTAGGCGTAACCCTAAGCCAAGATTGAGCCAGAAATCGGGCACTGGGCTGTGCTGTGTTCCAAGAAGAATGAAGAAGTGGGAACAAGGTTTTAACTGTATCGTGCTCAACTTGGCCTGCCTTTCGCATGGTGAGTGTCCCTGGAGCTCCTGGCTTTGTGGTTTTCTCAAGCCTAACCCTAGGCGTAACCCTAACCCTAGACTGAGCTAGAAAGTTGGCGCATGGCTGTGGCGGGTTGCAAGAAGAATGAAGAAGTGGGAGCAAGGTTTTAACTGTATCGTGCTCAACTTGGCCTGCCTTTCACATGGTGAGTGTCCCTGGAGCTCCTGGCTTTGTGGTTTTCTCAAGCCTAACCCTAGGCGTAACCATAACCCTACATTGAGCCAGAAATCGGGCACTGGGCTGTGCTGAGTTCCAAGAAGAATGAAGAAGTGGGAACAAGGTTATAACTGTATCGTGCACAACTGGGCCTGCCTTTCACATGGTGACTATCCCTGGAGCTCCTGGCTTTGTGGTTTTCTCAAGCCTAACCTTAGGCGTAACCCTGACCCTAACCCTAACCCTAGATTGAGCCAGAAAAGTGGCATTTGGCTGTGGAGGATTCCAAGAAGAATGAAGAAGTGGGAGCAAGGTTTTGGCTGTGCTGCGATAAGCTTGGCCTGCCTTTCGCATGGTGAGTGTCCCTGGAGCTCCTGGCTTTGTGGTTTTCTCAAGCCTAACCCTAGGCGTAACCCTAAACCAAGATTGAGCCAGAAATCGGGCACTGGGCTGTGCTGTGTTCCAAGAAGAATGAAGAAGTGGGAACAAGGTTATAACTGTATCGTGCTCATCTTGGTCTGCCTTTCGCATGGTGACTATCCCTGGAGCTCCTGGCTTTGTGGTTTTCTCAAGCCTAACCCTAGGCGTAACCCTAACCCTAGATTGATCTGGAAATCGGGCACTGGGCTGTGGCGAGTTCCAAGAAGAATTAAGAAGTGGGAGCAAGGTTTTAACTGTATCGTGCTCAACTTGGCCTGCCTTTCGCATGGTGAGTGTCCCTGGAGCTCCTGGCTTTGTGGATTTTTCAAACCCTAACTTTAGGTGTAACCATAACCATAACCCTAGTTTGAGTCAGAAATCGGGCATTGGGAGGCAACGAGTTCCAAGCAGAAAGAAGTAGAGGGAGCAGGGTTTTAACTGTATCGTGCTCAACTTGTCCTGCCTTTCACATGGTGAGTATCCCTGGAGCTCCTGGCTTTGTGGTTTTCTCAAGCCTAACCCTAGGCGTAACCCTAACCCTAACCCCAGATTGAGCCAGAAATGTGGCATTTGGCTGTGGAGGATTCCAAGAAGAACGAAGAAGTGGGAGCAAGGTTTTGGCTGTGCTGCGATAAGCTTGGCCTGCCTTTTGCATGGTGAGTGTCCCTGGAGCTCCGGGCTTTGTGGTTTTCTCAAGCCTAACCCTAGGCGTAACCCAAACCCTAGATTGATCTGGAAATCGGGCACTGGGCTGTGGCGAGTTCCAAGAAGAATTAAGAAGTGGGAGCAAGGTTTTAACTGTATCGTGCTCTACTTGGTCTGCCTTTCACATGCTGAGTATCCCTGGAGCTCCTGGCTTTGTGGTTTTCTCAAGCCTAACCCTGGGCGTAACCCTAACCCTAACCCTAACCCTAACCCTAGACTGAGCCAGAAATCTGGCATTTGGCTGTGGAGGATTCCAAGAAGAATGAAGAAGTGGGAGCAAGCTTTTAACTGTATCGTGCTCAACTTGGTCTGCCTTTCGCATGGTGAGTATCCCTGGAGCTCCTGGCTTTGTGGATTTCTCAATCCTAAACGAAGGCGTAACATTGACCCTAACCCTTACCCTAGTTTGAGCCAGAAATCAGGCATAGGGCTGTGGCGAGTTCCAAGAAGAATGAAGAAGTGGGAGCAAGGTTTTAACTGTATAGTGCTCAACGTGTCCTGCCTTTCACATGGTGAGTGTCCCTGGAGCTCCTGGCTTTGTGGTTTTCTCAAGCCTAACCCTAGGCGTAACCATAACCCTACATTGAGCCAGAAATCGGGCACTGGGCTGTGCTGAGTTCCAAGAAGAATGAAGAAGTGGGAGCAAGGTTTTAACTGTATCGTGCTCAGCTTGGCCTGCCTTTCGCATGGTGAGTGTCCCTGGAGCTCCTGGCTTTGTGGTTTTCTCAACCCTAACCCAAGGCGTAACGCTAACCCTAACCCCAGATTGAGCCAGAAATCTGGTGTTTGGCTGTGGAGGATTCCAAGAAGAATGAAGAAGTGGGAGCAAGGTTTTGGCTGTGCTGCGATAAGCTTGGCCTGCCTTTTGCATGGTGAGTGTCCCTGGAGCTCCTGGCTTTGTGGTTTTCGCAAGCCTAACCCTAGGCATAACCCTAACCCTAGATTGAGCCAGAAATCGGGCACTGGGGTGTGCTGAGTTCCAAGAAGAATGAAGAAGTGGGAACAAGGTTTTAACTGTATCGTGCTCAACTTGGCCTGCCTTTCGCATGGTGAGTGTCCCTGGAGCTCCTGGCTTTGTGGTTTTCTCAAGCCTAACCCTAGGCGTAACCCTAACCCTAACCCTAACCCCAGATTGAGCCAGAAATCTGGCATTTGGCTGTGGAGGATCCCAAGAAGAATGAAGCAGTGGGAGCAAGGTTTTGGCTGTGCTGCGGTAAGCTTGGCCTGCCTTTCGAATGGTGAGTGTCCCTGGAGCTCCTGGCTTTGTGGATTTCTCAAACCCTAACATTAGGTGTAATCATAACCATAAACCTAGTTTGAGTCAGAAATCGGGCAATGGCGGGAACGAGTTCCAAGAAGAAAGAAGTAGAGAGAGCAAGGTTTTAACTGTAGCGTGCTCAACTCGGTCTGCCTTTCGCATGGTGAGTGTCCCTGGAGCTCCTGGCTTTGTGGTTTTCTCAAGCCTAACCCTAGGCGTAACCCTAACCCTAGATTGAGCCAGAAATCGGGCACTGGGCTGTGCTGAGTTCCAAGAAGAATGAAGAAGTGGGAGCAAGGTTTTAACTGTATCGTGCCCAACTTGGCCTGCCTCTCACATGGTGAGTGTCCCTTGAGCTCCTGGCTTTGTGGTTTTCTCAACCCTAACCCTAGGCGTAACCCTAACCCTAGATTTATCAGAAATCGGGCATTTGGCTGTGGCAGGTTCCAAGAAGAATGAAGAAGTGGGAGCAAGGTTATGGCTATGCTGCGATAAGCTTGGCCTGCCTTTCACATGGTGAGTATCCCTAGAGCTCCTGGCTTTGTGGTTTTCTCAAGCCTAACCCTAGGCGTAACCCTAACCCTAACCTTAACCGCAGATTGAGCCAGAAATGTGGCATTTGGCTGTGGAGGATTCCAAGAAGAACGAAGAAGTGGGAGCAAGGTTTTGGCTGTGCTGCGATAAGCTTGGCCTGCCTTTCACATGGTGAGTACCCCTGGAGCTCCTGGCTTTGTGGATTTCTCAAACCCTAACACTAGGTGTAACTGTAACCATAACCCTAGTTTGAGTCAGAAATCGGGCATTGGGCGGCGGCGAGTTCCAAGCAGAAAGAAGTAGAGAGAGCAAGGTTTTAACTGTATCGTGCTCTACTTGGTCTGCCTTTCACATGGTGAGTGTCCCTGGAGCTCCTGGCTTTGTGGTTTTCTCAAGCCTAACCCTAGGCGTAACCCTAACCCTAACCCCAGATTGAGCCAGAAATGTGGCATTTGGCTGTGGAGGATTCCAAGAAGAACGAAGAAGTGGGAGCAAGGTTTTGGCTGTGCTGCGATAAGCTTGGCCTGCCTTTTGCATGGTGAGTGTCCCTGGAGCTCCGGGCTTTGTGGTTTTCTCAAGCCTAACCCTAGGCGTAACCCAAACCCTAGATTGATCTGGAAATCGGGCACTGGGCTGTGGCGAGTTCCAAGAAGAATTAAGAAGTGGGAGCAAGGTTTTAACTGTATCGTGCTCTACTTGGTCTGCCTTTCACATGCTGAGTATCCCTGGAGCTCCTGGCTTTGTGGTTTTCTCAAGCCTAACCCTGGGCGTAACCCTAACCCTAACCCTAACCCTAACCCTAGACTGAGCCAGAAATCTGGCATTTGGCTGTGGAGGATTCCAAGAAGAATGAAGAAGTGGGAGCAAGCTTTTAACTGTATCGTGCTAAACTTGGTCTGCCTTTCGCATGGTGAGTATCCCTGGAGCTCCTGGCTTTGTGGATTTCTCAATCCTAAACGAAGGCGTAACATTGACCCTAACCCTTACCCTAGTTTGAGCCAGAAATCAGGCATAGGGCTGTGGCGAGTTCCAAGAAGAATGAAGAAGTGGGAGCAAGGTTTTAACTGTATAGTGCTCAACTTGTCCTGCCTTTCACATGGTGAGTGTCCCTGGAGCTCCTGGCTTTGTGGTTTTCTCAAGCCTAACCCTAGGCGTAACCATAACCCTACATTGAGCCAGAAATCGGGCACTGGGCTGTGCTGAGTTCCAAGAAGAATGAAGAAGTGGGAGCAAGGTTTTAACTGTATCGTGCTCAGCTTGGCCTGCCTTTCGCATGGTGAGTGTCCCTGGAGCTCCTGGCTTTGTGGTTTTCTCAACCCTAACCCAAGGCGTAACGCTAACCCTAACCCCAGATTGAGCCAGAAATCTGGTGTTTGGCTGTGGAGGATTCCAAGAAGAATGAAGAAGTGGGAGCAAGGTTTTGGCTGTGCTGCGATAAGCTTGGCCTGCCTTTTGCATGGTGAGTGTCCCTGGAGCTCCTGGCTTTGTGGTTTTCGCAAGCCTAACCCTAGGCATAACCCTAACCCTAGATTGAGCCAGAAATCGGGCACTGGGGTGTGCTGAGTTCCAAGAAGAATGAAGAAGTGGGAACAAGGTTTTAACTGTATCGTGCTCAACTTGGCCTGCCTTTCGCATGGTGAGTGTCCCTGGAGCTCCTGGCTTTGTGGTTTTCTCAAGCCTAACCCTAGGCGTAACCCTAACCCTAACCCTAACCCCAGATTGAGCCAGAAATCTGGCATTTGGCTGTGGAGGATCCCAAGAAGAATGAAGCAGTGGGAGCAAGGTTTTGGCTGTGCTGCGGTAAGCTTGGCCTGCCTTTCGAATGGTGAGTGTCCCTGGAGCTCCTGGCTTTGTGGATTTCTCAAACCCTAACATTAGGTGTAATCATAACCATAAACCTAGTTTGAGTCAGAAATCGGGCAATGGCGGGAACGAGTTCCAAGAAGAAAGAAGTAGAGAGAGCAAGGTTTTAACTGTAGCGTGCTCAACTCGGTCTGCCTTTCGCATGGTGAGTGTCCCTGGAGCTCCTGGCTTTGTGGTTTTCTCAAGCCTAACCCTAGGCGTAACCCTAACCCTAGATTGAGCCAGAAATCGGGCACTGGGCTGTGCTGAGTTCCAAGAAGAATGAAGAAGTGGGAGCAAGGTTTTAACTGTATCGTGCCCAACTTGGCCTGCCTCTCACATGGTGAGTGTCCCTTGAGCTCCTGGCTTTGTGGTTTTCTCAACCCTAACCCTAGGCGTAACCCTAACCCTAGATTTATCAGAAATCGGGCATTTGGCTGTGGCAGGTTCCAAGAAGAATGAAGAAGTGGGAGCAAGGTTATGGCTATGCTGCGATAAGCTTGGCCTGCCTTTCACATGGTGAGTATCCCTAGAGCTCCTGGCTTTGTGGTTTTCTCAAGCCTAACCCTAGGCGTAACCCTAACCCTAACCTTAACCGCAGATTGAGCCAGAAATGTGGCATTTGGCTGTGGAGGATTCCAAGAAGAACGAAGAAGTGGGAGCAAGGTTTTGGCTGTGCTGCGATAAGCTTGGCCTGCCTTTCACATGGTGAGTACCCCTGGAGCTCCTGGCTTTGTGGATTTCTCAAACCCTAACACTAGGTGTAACTGTAACCATAACCCTAGTTTGAGTCAGAAATCGGGCATTGGGCGGCGGCGAGTTCCAAGCAGAAAGAAGTAGAGAGAGCAAGGTTTTAACTGTATCGTGCTCTACTTGGTCTGCCTTTCACATGGTGAGTGTCCCTTGAGCTCCTGGCTTTGTGGTTTTCTCAAGCCTAACCCTAGGCGTAACCCTAACCCTAGATTGATCCGGAAATCGGGCACTGGGCTGTGGCGAGTTCCAAGAAGAATGAAGAAGTGGGAGCAAGGTTTTAACTGTATTGTGCTCAACTTGGCCTGCCTTTCACATGGTGAGTGTCCCTGGAGCTCCTGGCTTTGTGGTTTTCTCAAGCCTAACCCTAGGCGTAACCCTAACCCTAGATTGAGCCAGAAATCGGGCACTGGGGTGTGCTGAGTTCCAAGCAGAATGAAGAAGTGGGAGCAAGGTTTTGGCTGTGCTGCGGTAAGCTTGGCCTGCCTTTCGCATGGTGAGTATCCCTGGAGCTCCTGGCTTTGTGGTTTTCTCAAGCCTAACCCTAGGCGTAACCCTAACCCTAACCCTAACCCTAGTTTGAGTCAGAAATCGGGCATTGGGTGGCGGCGAGTTCCAAGTAGAAAGAAGAAGTGGGAGCAAGGTTTTAACTGTATCGTGCTCAACTTGGTCTGCCTTTCGCACGGTGAGTGTCCCTGGAGCTCCTGACCTTGTGGATTTCTCAAAACCTACGACAAAGAGAGTGCAACGAACGAGTGCAGGGTAAAAAACGGAAGAAGGGAACGAGATAAAGAGTGCAACGAACAAGTGCAGGGAAAAAATGGAAGAACGGAACGAGAAAAAGAGTGCAACGAACGAGTGCAGGGGAAAAACGGGAAGAAGGGAACGAGATAAAGAGTGCAACGAACAAGTGCAGGGAAAAACGGGAAGAAGGGAACGAGAAAAAGAGTGCAACGAACGAGTGCAGGGAAAAAAGGGAAGAAGGGAACGAGAAAAACAGTGCAACGAATGAGTGCAGGGGAAAAAAGGGAAGACGGGAACGAGAAAAAGAGTGCAACGAACGAGTGCAGGGGAAAAAAGGGAAGAAGGGAACGAGAAAAAGTGTGCAACGATTGAGTGCAGGGGAAAAACGGGAAGAAGGGAACGAGAAAAAGAGTGCAACGAACGAGTACAGGGGAAAAAAGGGAAGAAGGGAACGAGAAAAAGAGTGCAACGAACGAGTACAGTATAAAAAAGGGAAGAAGGGAACGAGAAAAAGAGTGCAATGAACAAGTGAAGGGGAAAAAAGGGAAGACGGGAACGAGAAAAAGAGTGAAACGAACGAGTGCAGGGGAAAAAAGGGAAGAAGGGAACGAGAAAAAGAGTGCAACGAAGAAGTGCGGGCGGAAATGGGAAGAAGGGAACGAGAAAAAGAGTGCAACGAACGAGTTCAAAAAAAAGCGGGAAGAAGGGAACGAGAAAAAGAGTGCAACAAACAAGTGCAGAATAAAAACAGGAAGAAGGGAACGAGAAAAAGAGTGCAACGAACGAGTGCAGGGGAAAAAAAGGAAGAAGGGAATGAGAAAAAGAGTGCAACGAACGAGTGCAAAAAAAAGCGGGAAGAAGGGAACGAGAAAAAGTGTGCCACGAATGAGTGCAGGGGAAAACGGGAAGAAGGGAACGAGAAAAAGTGTGCAACGAACGAGTGCAGGGAAAAAAAGGGAAAAAGGGAATGAGAAAAAGAGTGCAACGAACGAGTGCAGGGAAAAACGGGAAGAAGGGAACGAGAAGAATAATGCAACGAACGAGTGCAGGAGAAAAAAGGGAAGAAGGGAACGAGAAAAAGAGTGCAACGAACGAGTGCAAAAAATATTGGGAAGAAGGGAACGAGAAAAAGAGTGCAACGAACGAGTGCCGGGAAAAAAGGGAAGAAGGGAACGAGAAAAAGAGTGCAACGAACGAGTTCAGGGAAAAATTGGGAAGAAGGGAACGAGAAAAAGAGCGCAACGAATGAGTGCAGGGAAAACGGGGGAAGAAGGTGTCATAGGTTGGTAAGGATACTCCCAGAAGGGATGTCCTTGCTGAGGGGTGCTTACAGCTTCCTCTGGGACCTGATAGAACCTATCAGCTGGCCAGTTTGAATTTGGACAATTCTTTAAGCCACTTTAAGTTGTGACCGCCTCTGTGATCCACACTTTAGAACAGACAAACTCCCCCCCAAGCTCTCTCTCGTTTCCGCTTCTGGGACAGGTGGCTGCAGGCCCCGTGCGGGGGCCAGCGGGCCCGGCCAGGCCCTCCTCGGGCCAGGCCGGGCCGGACCACGCCCATCCTGGAGTCGATGGACCTGTTCCAGCCGTGGAACCCCCCCCCCTCCCCAGCCCTGCCGTGGGCAGCTGGAGCGGCTTGGCTCTCCCCCCTCTCCACTGCAATAAGAAAAATTCAGCATTCCAGCTGCAAAGCTGCAAGGCTGAGGTGAGATTAACCCTTTTATTGCTGTGAAGAGCTGAAAACCTGAGGGAAGAGAGAGAGGAGATGCTTAAAGCTGAAATTCTGTTGTGAAGCTAGGATATATCAGAGTATCCCGTTGTAATTTCATGAAGATATGGGGGGTGGAGTGTTGAACTCGTAAGCAATAGGCAGATGCTGACGCAGCCATAATTTCATGAGAAGTTTGGACACGGAGAGATGAACCAGATGAGGACTTTTGCTCCAAATGGGAAAGGAGAGAACCTCAGTTCCTACAGATGCTCCCAGAGATAGTCCTAACGATGAAGATGTTGAAGACCTTTTGCTCCCAGGGAAGGAGAAGGGCCTCTGTTTTTTGTTTCTGAACGGCTCAACCTTAAAATTGTACCCCAAAAAACTTCAAGAGTGGACCCTCGGAAGCAGTTGCAGGAAAAGCTGAAAGTCGGGGGAAGGGACTCACATCGCGAGCAGAGAGACTCCTCTTCCTAAATGGACTGAACAACATTTGGAAGTGGGCGGCTGTCTCGTGATAATGTTTTCATAGCACGAGTGAGAAGAGACTTCTCTTTCTAAATGGACTGAACAAGGTTATTATGGAAGTGCTAAACAGACTGAACATCTTAAGGGTTGTCTTTTTACATTGTCAGTTGGAGAAGGGAGGAAGGTGGGGGGAGGAGAAGAGTTCTGAAGGTGGTATAATTTTTTTTTCTTCTTTTAGGTCTGCTAATAACCTTCTTTATATTCTTTCAAGTTTAGTGCCTACTTTGCGTTTCTCCTAATTCTTATCTCACCGAAGATAAACAGTAAAGAGTATTTTGGGCCAAACCACTACAGAAGGGAACGAGAAAAAGAGGGCAACGAACGAGTGCAGGGCAAAAGCAGGAAGAAGGGAACAAGAGCGCAGTGAGTGAGTGAAGGGAAAATGTGGGAAGAAGGGAACGAGAAAAAGGCAAGAAACGAGTGAGGGGGAAAAAGGCGGAAGAAGGGAACAAGATAAAGAGTGCAACGAACGAGTGAAGGGAAAAAGGGGGAGGAAGGGAACGAGAAAGAGCGCAACAAATTAGAGAAGGGGAACGGGGGAAGAAGGGAACAAGAAAGAGAGAGCAAGGAACGAGAAAAGCGAAAAAGCAGGAAGAAGAGAATGAGAAAGATCATTGAACGAGAGAAGGGGAAAGGGAGAAGGAGGGAACGAGAAAGAGAGAGCCCTGTGCACTGGATTGACTTTCTAGCTGGTTCTACATTTTTTGTCTTGCACCTGGTACTTAAGCCACTGCTTCCTTTTGAGTCATCCAATAGTGTTTGCCACATTTTTCCTGCAAACTAGTATTTTTATATACTTAGGTGAGTTTATTTTCCATTTGTAAATCAATGATTGGTACACATTTAAAATGACAACAATTAACTACATGGCAACATGTGGGCACTTTTTCTATAGTTTATTTTTTTAACAGATTTATAAAGAAGTATTTACAGAAAATTCTACAATCATAATTCTACATTTACATCTAAAAGTAGGTTGTAGCCAGGTGGGGGTCAGTTTCTTCTCCCAGCTAACAGGACAAGAGGACACAGACTCAAGCTGCACCAGGGGAGGCTTAGGCTGAACATTAGGAAGAAATTCTTCACAGAAAGAGTGATTGGTCATTGGAGTGGGCTGCCCTGGGAGGTGGTGGAGTCACCATCTCTGGAGGTGCTTAAGAAAAGACTGGATGTGGCACTCAGTGCCATGATCTGGTTGACAAAGTGGTGTTAGGTCATAGGTTGGATTCAATGATCTCAAAGGTTTTTTTCCAACCTAATTGATTCTGTGATTCTATAAGATCAATTATATCTGTTGACTATTATCTCACAAATTTGAGTGACTATTGGTATTAGTGAATATTCACAAACAAGCTCTGCAGAAACCATATATCATTACTCATTGGAGAAGAGAAAATGGTGCCCTCCATATAGTTCTGATACTTATTTTACAAATGGGTTTTGATCACCAGTTATTCTGAGTTGTGACTAAGTCAGATTTACTGCACCTTACAATTTTCTTTTTGCTCATCTTGCTCAGATAATCCTTGTTCATTTAGGGAATTTTTTGCTTTGTGCATCGTACAGCTCTCCCTGGTATTATCAGAGAGAGGTTTTGGAGATTGTTTATGCAGGCAAAAAGGTGACTTTGATGTAGAACTCATCAGTGGAAAAGCTTGGGACTGCTGCTCACCATTTTCCTGTAACACAAACAAAAACATCCTTGTTTACTGGTAATGGAAAACCATATATGCTTTCTGCCTTGGGTCAAAAGACTTGCTGCAAAAGACTAAATACTGGGAATTTCCAAAAAACACAGACATATTGAAAACAGAAAAAAATATTTTTAAGGCACTTATCACTCTGAATACACAACACAATGAGGCTTGATAACTCTTGCTTTGTTGTGGTATGAGATGAAATATCTGCTACACTGCTGGCAAGCTACTGCCAGGAACAGAAAAAAGCTACACAAGGAACAGGCAGTACTCTTAAGCTGTTTACTAAAGTACCTGGTAGTGTGTACCAAGAGCTGTATTTAATTTTTTCTGTACATATTCTGCAAACATAAAGCATAGGTGTCACTTTTTTTGCTGACATCTGGACAGAAACCACTGCTTTCACATTTTGATCGATGTGCAGCCAAAGCACTCAATTTAAATTCTACATTAAATTCACATTAAAAAGTGAATAAATTTGCATATGAACATGACAGGCACATTTTAAACACCTTGAGAAATTTGCAAGAGTATGAGGAGTTTGAAAGAGTATTTGAAATAAAGTACATACACGTATCTGTCAAAGAGAAGGAAACAAGGCTTATTTCAGTTTTAAAACAAAACACACCATTTACTGTATTAATATAAAGCATGAAACAACACTTTTTGATGGTTTCAACAAATGGTGAAACAATATGAGCAATTCCTCCAGAAACTCCCAAATGTACATCATCTTGAAATAAAACCAACACACATATCCAGCAGTGTCCAAGAGAGAAGGGCACTAATTCCTGGAGCTGATGACTTTTGCATATTTACACTTGGGAGGAAACAAAACCAACAATGAAATCTTAATTACTGCAATCTAGTGGAAGGTGAGGAGTAGGTCCTTGGACCTAGACAATACAAACTTAGAGAAAAAAGGAGGAATGTTGGGGAAATCCCTCCCCCAGTAAAATTAGAAAAAAATTATTACTGATTACTTGTTACTTGCTATAACCTTGACTATGGTCAGCAAGAGTCTACAAGCTTACACCACTCTGGCAGGTCATTACTACACAACTTTCTGTGACCGAGGCTTCCTTTCTTTTTTGCACTACTCAGATTCTTTATGAGCAGCATCACTTATTTCTAAGGTTATAGGGAAACAGACATAAAGGAGTATAATGAAATTTATTGGCATCACTTAATGAAACAGTAACAAAACACAGACCTCCAGGCACTGTCTGTAAGAAGCAGCAACTCTTGGCAAGTGGGGCAATTACCCCTTGAAACAACATACACATATTCAGTGGATTCACTCTCACTGCAAAACACACATTTCCTGTTGCTGTAGCTCCAAACAAATTATGGCTCTGATCCGTCTTCCCAATGGTGCTTTCTGGCCTCAAAAGCTGTACCTTCATTAACTATGCGGCACTTGCCTTTACTTACTTGTGGTATCTTGCCAAAATACTTTATGTGCAAATACAAAATAAATGGATTAAAAAAAAAAAAGGAAAGAAAAAATAAAGAAAAACCCCAAAAAGCTATGTGCAAGATTTTGCTGATTGTCAAGAGAATGCTTTTGTGTAACCTGGCAAACTGGAAGGATTTTATCTACTTATCTACTGACATATTTCTGTGCAGCCCTCACACAAAGAGCTATCAATAACGATTGTCTTACTGCTCAACTTGAGATAACATGGTTACAAACTTTGGAGGAGGTTTTGGACAACAAAAGGTTTATTTCTGTCCTAAATTTGGAACAATTTTCTATAACCTGCAAAGCATTTGCATCATCTTAGAACATGTTACTCTGATGTACTGTGAAACATTCAGCAAGGTGTCTATTACTGAAAACACAAAGTTAATGTAAACCTCAGTTACTAAACTTTTTTTAATAACAATCCACTTCAAAACATAACTGTGTAGTATTTACTTGTTTTGATGACATCAAAGTCTGGTAAGCATGAGCAAGCTGGTCTAGTGGAAGGTGTCCCTATCTGTGGCAAGGAGGTTGGAATTAACTGATCTTAAGGCCCCTTCCAAACACAACCCATTCTTTATCATCCAGATATTCCCTATTTACATGTTTAATAGCCTCTCAAATATCTGTAGTTATTCTATAAATTCCAAGAAAAGCTGTTTGCAGAAAACTTCAAGCTCAAACTGAAGTTTAGGTTAGTCCTTTTGGTGGTTACTTTCTCTGCAACCTAAGAAACCACAGTATAAAGAATACCTGCTCTTTAATATCCATTATAAGAAATGGAAAATACACCTGCATTGAATTTACATTTCTCACTGCTTGTTCCTATGAGGTCACAAATAACAGCACATGAACAATTTGCAGATTGCTACTATGGTCGAGACCTATGTCATGTTTTAGTTATTTGGTATTTATGATCTTCTCTCCACTGTATTTTTGAGGAACATAAAGAATGATATGTCCTCAAATAGACTTGGCAAGATGAATACATTTAGTGAATGCATTAAGTCTTCCCCATGACTTTCATACCCAGATAAAAATTTTTCCAAGTTACCTTTTGTGGTTTGCTGCCACCAGGTGTCGAACAGCAGCACTCACCAAGATGGTCTGGCCTGCACTTCTGTGAGTCCTGTGTAGGCAAAGGCCTCTTCTCACTTGAGGAAGCCAGATTGGGACTGGATCTGAGGTGCAGTGTTGTTCTATGTAAAATGTAAGGGCTGACCTTGCCAGTGGGGATGTCAGCAAACCCTGAAAAATAAACAGCTTCTATAAAAACCAGCTAAAGCAATCACACTTGCTCAAGTGGATTTCTTTTTCCACAATAGAGTAAAATAGCTGACTGAAATAAATCATTTGTTCCATTGGAGAAAATGGAACAAAGAGATTGCTGAATAGATCTTGTGCATTCCAAAATTCAAATGCAAAACTTGGCTATCACAGAACAACCACTGAATTACAAGAGCAATTCTACAGAAAAAAATTCAAACGAGTGTTTGGTCTTTTTCTTTACATTATTATGCGGAGTGTAATTTCAAACTGAAAACCAGTAATGGTTAATTCATGATAACGTGACATAATGCTCTTGATTTTTAATACTTTTCTCTGCATAGAACTACTGTGTTACAGATTGTCTGTTATTTCTCTATCTAGCGTAAAAGTCAAATATGATGTGTGGCACATACATCCTCAGAACAGGTCTATTTTCAGAAAAATAGTAAAGCTGGTAAGAAAGTGAAATGCAAATAATGTTTAGCCTTAGAAATTCTGACTTCTGGGAGTAACCAAAGTTGAGGCAATTCAGTATCTCTATGGTTTGTCCTTTAATGATGGTAATTACATTAATTATAAAGCACTATTTAATAGGTAGTTGAACATACAATATATTTTTCAAGCCCTGATTTGTGCAGTCTTCTCAGTTACTCTCTGCTGCAGTAAACCCTTAAATGGAACACCAGGCTACCTAATTTCATGGCATTCATAGCAGATGGAAAGTGAACTCTCATGGAGATGTTAATGTATTACTGCTGTGGGCAAGACAGTTTCAACTCAGGGAATTTATCTGATTTCATGTTTTGCAAATTAACACACTTTTAATTACTGGTATTGAAAGAAATAAAAGCACACAAATAAGCAAACACTTGGGGAACACACCTGGGCTTCTCTCCAGACACCAGTCCTCCCCAGTTTCTGGTCTTCAGTCACCTCATTACACACTACACCTGTGAGTAAGGTGATGGGAGCACAGGAGACTGCCACAACCATTTAACTCTTAGCAGAATGGGACTTATTAATCCAACAGAAATGCGTTCTGCTGGTCTAACACCAGAGCTCCACAAAAGCCAACTTGCCACCAACTGCCACATCTCTCATTGACTACTTTCACCTTCCATCACTGTCACCAAAAATGTTTGCATAATCACCAACTCATCAGAGTGAAAGCCCTTCAGCAAAAAAAAAGAGGAAAAG